>CP144695.1:41955617-43205617 GCA_036885675.1 Vigna mungo | reverse complement strand
AATAATAATAACAACGACCGACCATTTTTGAAGCATAAAATACCGAAACGTGGACACCACTTACCAATGAAATCTCGTTGACAGGTAAAGCAAAGCATGCACCAGACGCAGCATAAATTATTACAAAATGAAATCCCTGTAAATCAAATTTAAGATCTGAGTGGTCGGTTTTCATCCAATCTAACGTTAATAAAAGGGTCCTCTGTGAAGGTGTATGATTTCGTGATGCAGTAAATACTTTTTTTCTTTCTTTACGTAAGAAGCAAAACATGTGTGCATTGTACAAATGGAAATACGTTGACCGTTTCTTAACCTCCAAATTCCATAACGGTAACCGACCTCTCTTTATTTATTCTTTCACTTCCTCCCAAACCTCTCAACCAACAAAAACATTTTTTCAAAAAATAGCATAGCACTAGTACTAGTAATTAATTAATTAATAAAAAAATAATTTATATGTTTTATTACTAGTACTAGTAATAGTAATAAATAACAAAAATAATAAAAAAATAACAAACATTACATTCTCTTTAATTGTACGATTTCCTTAATTTCCATTCCTTCTCCACTCCATTCCAACCACGTCTCTCGCCGATGGCCACCATGGAGCGCCGTAAAACGTTGACCATGAACTGGGACGGCCTCGGCGACGACGATGATGACGACCACTTTTTCGAGACCTACAACCGCCTCTCCACCGCCGTGCCTCGTGATTTGATCGACGACGACGACGAGGAGATAGACGGTTTCGAGGAAAGCCGTCTCTCCTTCGCCTCCACCATGTCTTCCATGCAGTCCATCAATCCCCGAATGTCAAACTTCACCGCAAACTTCACCGGAAAACCCAACTACGACATCTGGATGGCCGCGCCGGGATCCATCACCGAACGCCGAAGAAAACTGCTTGGCAGCATGGGCCTCGACGAGAACAAGGAACTCCTCAAAGCCACCAGCGCCGCCATCGCCCGTGCCATGACCAAAAAATTCGAGAACAACCATGCCCACAACGACACCGTCGTCCAGAATAACAACTACGCCGTCAAATCAACAATTCGCGTCGAGAAACAGAAAACAACGAGACAAAAAACAACGAGACAAAAAACAACGAACCACAGAACATCTCCCTTGCAGCCCGTTTTCGTCCTCGTCCGGTCACGTTCCGAGAACGACATTGACAGCTACTCCATGGAGAAATCGCGAAAGCACGAATTCATCGGAAAGGTGTCGAAGCAGCGCTTGACGAGAACCGCTACGGAGATTACTCGGCGGCGGTATGCCGTCGCCGACAAGACTCGCCTCATAGTGAAGGAGGGAGGCGCAGATTCCAATACGGGGAGTCGCCATGTGTCAACTCCGTCGATAGGAATGTCAGGAGTGGGGGCATTTTTCTTGATAAAGAATCTCGACACGGGGAAGGAGTTTATCGTTAAGGAATACGGAGAAGATGGGACGTGGAACAGGCTAAGCGATTTGCAAACGGGTAAACAGTTGACGATGGAGGAGTTTGAGCGCACGGTAGGGCATTCGGAGGTGGTGAAGGAGGCGATGCGGCGAGCGAAGGGGCGCAGCAGTAAGAAGATGTTGTCGAACTCCATTTCGAAGAGTCTGAGGTTGAGCAAGAGGCGAGGGGCATCGTTGCTGAAGAACATAAAGGGCGTGGCGAGCGGGTTCGTTGGGGAGCGTGAGCGAGAGGCGCCGTCTCACGTTACGGCTGTGGTGGAGGCAACGACAAAGAACGAATGGGTGCGAGTGCGGCAGACCGGGAAGTCGCAGAAAGAGCTATCGGCGCTGCACATGTGCCAGGAGTTTCAGGCGCACGAGGGGTGCGTGTGGACGTTGAAGTTCAGTTTGGATGGGAGGTATTTGGCGAGCGCCGGAGAGGACAAGGTGATACACGTGTGGGAGGTGCAGGAGTGTGACGTCATGTCCATGAGACCCGAGGAGGGAAACTTGACGCCGATTCATCCCTCGCTGCTTTCTTCCGGCGAGCGCACGGATACGCCGCCATTGTCGGCGGATAAGAAGAAGAAAGCAAAGAATGGCAGCAAGAGGGGGGGCGCTATTCCGGACTACGTTCATGTTCCGGAAACAGTGTTCTCGCTCTCAGACAGACCCTATTGTTCTTTCACTGGCCATTTGGATGAGGTCTTGGACTTGTCCTGGTCCAAATCTCAGGTTCCTCTCATTTCATTTCATTTCAGCTGGAATATCAACTTTTGTAGCAAAAAAAAAACAAATTTTACAAAAGAGTTCTAACGTGGATTCTCCTTGCAGTTACTTCTTTCATCTTCCATGGATAAAACGGTGAGGTTGTGGGATTTGGAAACTAAGTCGTGCCTGAAATTCTTTGCACATAATGACTATGGTGAGATCTTCTATCTTTCTTTTGTTTTCTATTGAGATGTACGTAACGTGACACATTACTTAACTGGGTTGTTTTGCTTTATGGTATTCGTTGTTGGATTGGCTGTGGCAGTAACCTGCGTGCAGTTCAACCCAATTGACGAAGATTATTTCATTAGTGGATCTCTTGATGCCAAGATCAGAATGTGGAACATCCCTGCACGTCTCGTTGTGGATTGGACTGATATACATGAAATGGTTACTGCTGTTTCTTACACCCCTGACGGCCAGGTATGTTTTTCCTCCTCTATGTGCATTCTTGCCTCACAATGGTTCATGGTTTATACAAATTTTTAATTCATAAATTTAATGATTTTTCATAATTGGTTATTTTTCCCTTTCTATCTGTTACAGGGTGTTCTAGTGGGTACACAGAAAGGGAGCTGTCGAAGTTACACCATAGAAGGTAGTGTTAATGACTTCACTAATCTATTCTTTTCTTTTGTGTGAATATCTCATCCTCAACTATTTTTCAATTTAACAATTTCTGCTATGTTGTTAATTTTCATTTATATATGTTTACTAGATTACAAGTTGACTCAATCCAACACAATCGAGCTTCGAAACAAAAAGAAAAATCTACTGAAAAAGGTTACAGGTTTCCAGGTAAATTCTTCTATATGTATTAACATAATTCTCATGGATGTTTTTATCTCATGAGTAAAAATTAACTGGCTTTTCATATTTTTTTCACAGTTTTCCCCGGGTGACCCATCACAAGTGCTTATAACTTCAGGCGATTGCAGGACAAGAATTGTGGAGGGCACACAAGTTGTGCAAAAGTTTATAGGTGATGATGCATTATACTGTCAATTGAAGAATTACAATGCCTAAATCAATTATGATGCATTAACATGTTGGTGAAAGCAGGTTTTCGAAATGCAAGTAGCCAAATTTCAGCTTCATTCAGTCCAAATGGAAGGTACATCATAAGTGCAAGTGAAGACTCACAAGTGTATGTGTGGAAGCATGAAGAGATGCACTGTAGTGGAAAAGCCAGGAATGTAATTGCTAACCAAGCTCACGAACATTTCCCATGTAAAGATGTTTCAGTAGCAATACCCTGGCCTTGCAACGTTAAGGGTGATCTACCACCATCATTGGCAGCGCAAAACCCCAAGAAGAACTCAACCCCTGCTGCCCCTGCTGCAAACAACAAGAAAAATTTGCCACCTCTCCCAAAGAAAAGTAACAACCAAGCCACAGAAAGTAGCCCAGGGTCCCCAGAGAAAGACCCTGCAGCAATCTCAGGCACAGAATCTGGAGTTGGAGATTCAGTTGGGGGCAGCAAGAGAATGGTGCCTGCTAAGAAAAGTAACAACCAAGCAATGGAAGGTGACTACACTCCCATAGAAGAAGAACTCGAAGCAATTACTCGGTCAGATAATGGATCAAGTAATTCTCTTGCTTCAGGTTCTTCATCAGGTAGACATGGTGGTGATTCGGCTTCTATATCTGCTGCAGCTACTCCATCAGGTTCATCTTGGTCTTCCAATTACTCATCAAGTGATGGTTCCAATGGTGCCTCCTCCATGAACCCTTCAGCATGGGGAATGGTAATTGTGACAGCTGGTTTTGGAGGTGAAATTAGGTGTTATCAGAATTTTGGGCTACCTAGGAGGATGAGACAGAACACTCTCTTCATGGGCCCTACATTATAATAACATAGCACTAAAATCTTTTTCCATCGCAAAATTAACGTAGTGGCTGTTTCGCTTTTGAAAATTTGGAAGGAAGGAGTGGAGTGTGATAAATGTTAAATGTAGTAAATCTTTTAAGCAATTTTGTTTCTGTTTACTTGACGTGTAATAGCCTCAATCAGGTAACTGCTAGAGAAAGTGTTGAGGGGTTTAGGTAAATGCATGAGGTCACATTCTAACCTCAATGCAACAATTGTACACAAATATTTAGTAGCCTCAGTCTCCTCTTTAGTTATTATTTCCCTGTAGAGTGATTCTCTACTTAATTGTTAGATTACTCTGCTAACAACAAATTAATAATATTTGACAAACAAGACCATTGTTAAGCATAAAAAAACTAGTATCTATCTAATAATGGTTTGAAAGATATCCATTAATAGTGTAAGAGTCTTCAAAGCATATATAGGTTTTTCGAAAATCATAATATTAATTTTAATTTTGGAGTCTCCTATAATTCAAGGTACTTTTTATTTTTACTATATTGTGTTAATAATATTTTCTTGACAATCTTATGCAATCTCACGTGGTAAATGAGATTCAATTAAAGGTATCCAACTATTGTTTTTTCATCTTTGATCTCTTAGTTAATGTTCTTCATCTTTAGGTGTTGACATTCATATCAAGACAACTTCATAATTACTTTTCTTTAGTAAATATCTTTTATTTGTTTCTATCAAGACAAATTTGGAATGATTTCTAAGTTATCAGATTTATTTGGCAACCACATGAGATAAAATATCATGGATAGTGAACGTGAAAACAATACGTACCTTGAACACAATAATTTATAAGATTTTCACACTGAGCCATTAAGAACACTGGTACAATAGCTAAAACGTGAATCAAAGATGAAGTTGTAATACCATATCAAAATGTAAAAGATATTGTCATAAGAAAGAAAGAATGCTAGAATAAATAAATTTGTAAGTAATATATTACATATTGTTTTTTTTGTTTAATTTATTTATAGTAGGTAACTATAACAATTATAGCTTATTATGGTTCTTGTTGAATTTGGAAGTTTGATCTTTTGACATGTGGCAGTGTTTCGTTGGGTCTAATAAACTTCTTAGTGTGTTCTAAAGGATTGAGAAGTGCAAAAAAAAATTCAACGCTACAAAAAAGAAGGGCATTATCGAATGTTAGAATCCCTCGGAAACAGCCAGAAGCCGTCGGTAATGACCTATTACCGACGACTTACCGACGGTCTGAAAGTCATCAGTAATACCCTTGTCGCTAATATTTACTGATGGCTTTAATACACCATGCATTATGACCACTTTTAGCCTATTCTAGTAACTAGTTTTAGGTTCTAGGGTGTCATATTTTCAGTTCTAGGTTGTTTTTGTAGTGTGAGTTTCTAATTAGCTAGGTTTTACCATTCTAAACTTGTTAGGACAGTTTCTTAGAAGTTTCTTAGGCTAGTTCAGCCATTCTAGTGCATTTACTCTAGCTCATTTTGAAGAAGAAAATGTTTTAGTGGGTACCAATTTTCGTACACAAGTCATTTTGTGTTATTTGGCAGTTTAAACAAGTCCTAAATGTTGTTTTAAACTTGTTAGAACATTGAAATTGAAGCTAGATTCATCTATGTGCAAAATAGCATATTCAAACCTCATTTTTGAGTGAAATTGGGAATCTGCTATACAATTTGGTTTTGAACCCAATTAGAGTTCAAACAAGTTTAAATTGATGAATTAAAGTTGCTGAATGTATTCCCACAATGTTAGAATCACTTGTGGATGAATTAAAGTGCTGAAAATTCCAATTTGCCTAATTTGAGTGCATTAAACAACAAATAGAACACCCATTTTAATGAGCTTTGTGTGCCTAACTTGGCCTCGTATCTTTGGCAATAAGAGAGAGTGTTATGTGAACAATTTTTAAACACATAACAGTCATTTCTGATTTGAAAAGTCAAAACTGTTTACACTCATTTTGAGTGTTGGATTAAATTTGATAAGGTGGTCCAAAATTGTTTACACTCATTATGACCAATTTCAAGAAGTGTTGTTCTGGCTGTTTCAGATCAAACACAATAGTTGTTTCCATGTGGTAGGAACTCAATGGAGCATTCAAGATCAAAGGAAAGTGTTGGTGAGAAGTGCACATATGTTGTTGACTAATTCATTGTGGTAGAAGAGGATACATTAAACTTGGATTGGATTTAAATGGGGTTTAAGTTGATTGTTGGAAGTAACTTAAGAAGGAAAAGTAAAATGTAGAGTGGGATACCAGTAAAGAGAATTATGGAGGAGAATACAGTGTGGAAAAATTGGTGGTTGGAATGACCATTTTGCACAAAAACGTTTGGACACTTAATTTTATGATTTGACCAATTTTGTTTTACCAATTGTGACTTGTGCAAGCTGCCAGCAGAGGCTAAATACATAAAAATCAAAATGTCACTGGTTGAGTTACTCTTAACTCCAAAATGAAGCCAATTCACCAACCAAAATTCAACATATGAATCAAGCTGAACTAGAAACAAATTTTATGACTCTAAGACAAAAAATTAAACTTGAACAAGAGTCTAGGAATGAATTAAAAGATGTCCAGAAGTGAGTTCTAAGCTGGATAGATTTAAACAAAAAAAAAATTAGAAAACTCAGCAATCACTGGTGCAATCAGTCCAAACTGCTGGAATATATTTTTTTGGAAATTGGAAGTCACATCTTCAAGTCTCGAAATGAAGTAGTTTCTTAGGATGGGTGGTTTGGAAAGGTCTTCTAGGTCCTCTTGAAGTCTTCTAAGCATGCCTCTAGTCCAAGGTCCTTGGTTGTAAGGCTTCATAGATGACAACTCTTCTTGATTGTGCATGACTTTATTAGTGATGGGCTCATGGTTATTTATTGGACTTGAGCCCAAGTCATCAAAAATGAAGAGCAAAGAGTTTGTGAGGTTGAAGGGTTAGGGCTATCAAAGAAGACACGTAGCCATGAATCTAAGATATATGTTATGACTGCTACACTGGGTCTCGTGACAAATTTTGAAGATATTTACAGACTATGGGCTTTTCTTTCTAGGTTCCTGGATGAAGACTTTGTGGAGAGAGAGAAATGGAGATACATAGCTCTAAATGAAAAAATGTTCAAGTATGAATTTCTTTCTTCCTATTGTTTCATTTCCTTATTCTCTCATTGCTTACCATTCTTATCATTACATTATTTTAGACTAATCTTTTGTACTAAAGTTTTGTACAATAAATGTATCTCTATAGAACTTTTGGAATCCTATAAAGTTCAGAGCATTGTGATTGGGCTCACACACACTCTATTTTTTAAAGTTTATTAAGGAGGGTTATTACACACAATCCCTCCTCAACAAAGGGATTGGAACCAACCAACAAAAGAGAGCATGACCACCACACTATGTCAAATTATATGCACAACTGATAACGGTTGAAAAACCGTTATTTTCATATGCTATTTTAGACCAAATTACTCCCTTTACTGCTTAGAATAAGCTTGAAATCAAACAAAACTCAATAAATGAGTCAGTCGAGAGTCAAAAGCTGTTTTTAGCGATATTATGCTTCTTTTGCATTGTTTTGCAGCAATTTTGATGGAAGTGAAGAATGGAGGTGAAGATAAAGGCCTTAGACTCAAGATAGAGGAAGAAAATCAAGAAAAGAAGAGTCTAGAAACCGCCCAGCGGCAAAATTGCACCGTTGGGCGACCAAATGCGAGGAGTTGGCACCAAGGAAGCGACGCCTGACGGTTTTGCGATAAGAGGCAAACCGTCGGGCGGTGGACCCCTGACGCCGGGCGGTAGCGCGATAAGAGGCAAACTGCCGGGCGGCATAAGTGTGACGCCGGGCGGTTACCTGTTGGGCTCGGGCCTGTTTTCTGTTGTGCTCCTTAGCTATAAATAGCCCTAGGGCGATTTCATTCTGATTCTTTTGACAGAAGAGGGCGGCCAGACCTACTTTTCACTATCTGGAGAGGATCTCTTGGATGCTTAGACTCCTTTTCATCTTTTCTAGAGTTTGCTCTTCCATTCTTTCATTATTTTCATCTTGGTTCACCATGACAATGGTGAACTAAACCCTTTTGTTGTTGGGGGAACAATGTAATCTTTTGAAACTCTCTTTTATTGAAACTCTTGCTTAATTATATGATTGTCATATGCTTTGTTTATCGATTGTTGGGTTTCTCTTCTGCGCTTAAAGCTTTTGTTGTTTAACTCATTCGATAACTGTTGTTTGTCTTTACTGATACGGGAACGTACGGTACTGTCATGAACAAGGGAAATTTCTTGATCAATGAAATACCACCTAGGGATAGGGAGGTAGGATGGTCAATTGTTTTTGCTTCTGTTCAGTAATGCATTGCTAATTGTTAGGAGAGGCTAGGGATAGTAAGCCGGTAATTAGTAATAGGCTCTTTTCACCGAGGGATCGAGCTAAGGGTAGGCCAAGAAAGTTTGCATAATAATCAGATAATAAAGCAAATTAAACAAGAGGAGTAGATAAGAGAGGGCGGATAAAGATGAAATTGTAAACCCCCAACCACTCCACTCATCCATACTCTTTTCGTCAATTGAATCAACCACATTGCATGTTTATTTTCTGCTTTTGCATACACAACAATTAATTATATTTCTTTACAAGTCTTATTATTTTGATTCACACGAACGATAAGGCCCTGAGTCCTTTGGGAGAGAACGATATCGGGTTCTACCAATTTTATTACTTGAAACGATCTGGTACGCCTGCCAGGGAGTCAACAACAACCTATTCTGATACTTTGATAACCCTTTCAATAGTTTTAATTCATCAAAATATAATTTTTTTAACTCTAATTAGGCACAAAACAGACCTGCAATTCAGATTCACCTTGCAACTTCCATAATTGACTCAAAATAGATGGTTTGACATACTAATTTGCATATATGTCATTCTAACTTCAAATTAATTTTTCTAACAGCTTCAATACATTAATATAAAGTTGTTGCTCATGAAGAAAGAGACTGAGAGAGATTAATCAAATGCATCAAGCATGAGCACTCTACATTGCATACCAATATTTGTACCAATTAATAGTCTCAAGGTAGGAAAAGAAATATCTAACCTTATAAATATATCAGACAATGAAGCACAAGCTGCTACCCTTACTAGATGTAAATCTGCTAGTGACTGTTTCAAACAGGGATCAAGGAGCTCGTCAAAATTGTCCATACAAAAATACAAAATTCATTTCAGAGATTTGTACAAAGAGGAATGCAAACAAGGACATCTTGTTTGAGTGTGCTCGTACTTTAAAAGATTCAAAAGAAAGTTAAAGGAAAAAGATAGTATCACATAACAGCTCATTTATTTCTCTTTATTTCTCTATAACAACTAATTTATCACAAGGCAAATTCCAATTCGCTATAACAGCTCATTTATTTCTCTTTAAATATGCACTTATCCAATTAAAAAAAAAACAATTTGTGAATGCACTAGAACAATAAAGTGAGCAAAGGAAAGGAAAGGAAATGGTGACAGTGACATTCTTCCCAATTTCATGTTTGAAACATGACCACAATTCAATTTCCCTTCTAGGACTCCTAAGTAGGCATTGAAAGATAATTTGATCCAAACAACACACTTTCACTAACCATGTCATGTGGTGAGTGATCTAGTTACAGTGTTTATTCCCAATTGACCCGAAAATGGGTACAATAAATTTCTACCCAAAAAACAAGACATTGTGGTTTTTCATTAACTTGATGTGACAGACCCTTCTAGTGTTACTTCCTTATCACATTTCATCAAAACTTGATTTGGAAAACTTGATATATTGGTGAGTGTTACTATCTCCTTCCCTCTTTTTCAATTTTTGATCAGAAACCTTTCACAGTGGTACACTTGAGTGTTGCAGTTGAATAATGCAGGTGTTCCTGGGGGAATAGTTAATGCACAGAATTAGCTTAGAAGGGTAAGGTTCCATGTTATATGTTATCTATAAATTTCCTTGTTTTTTATGTATAATGGTATATCTTTGTTCATCATTGTAGAAAAGGGGTCAAATATTCTATTGGAATCTGATAGTGTATCAAAATTATCAGAGTATCAGATTCAAGCTATAAAATTAACATATATAGCTTGAAATGCTGCTCAATTGTTTTTACTCACAAGTTTTAATATCCTAATCCAGCTAATATGACCCAAAATCACCACGCTGCCCTGTCTCTTGGTTCACACAATCATGGATTACCAGCACATTAATTCAGGTACATTATTAGTCAAACAACTATGCACTCTAGCTAAGACAGTTACGCATATAACTTTTAAACCACTTGTATAAATTTATAATTCTAATTAGCCACTACAAATAGACCAGCAAGTATCATAATTCATCCTCCCTATTCTACACTAAAATCTTACATTCTCAAGCAAGGACAACCCTACAAACAATTATAGATTCATACACTCTCCACGCCACAATTCCCTTTAATAAGTTGTGAACTGGTCAAACAATAGTAGCAAACAACATTAGAATCAAACAATTAATGCATCCACCTTCAATAGGCTTGAAGCTGCACCATCGCAATCCATTAAACAATCCATAACATCAGCAACAATCATATTAAATTCAAATACTATACCAGATATTCCAAACTCAAATTTCAACACAGTTTACAGTCATAAGCTAATAAACTAGGGGGATATTTACCTATCGGGCTGCTGCCCTGTACTTAGTTTTCATTCCAGAAATATAATTCCCTAACCATCACTGTCATGCTAAAGCCTTGCCCCTCATTTAAATTACAAACCAATAAACTTTCTCAATCAAACAACAACATACACGGATGCAACAAGAACACCAAACAGATTCAAGAATAATGTAGTTCAGCATGAATATTTAAACACACAACTTACCTCAACCTCGATAGCCTTGATGATGGCAGGCTTTTTAGAGCACGACAGCGTCAGAAGCCCACAACAACCCCTCCAACGAAGTCCCTCATCCAAACGCAATGGTCTCCCAAGAGCTTCCCTTGACAAAGACAGGCACCCTCACGTCACGAGAGCATCCTCCTGACAACAACGTCCACACACCGTGATGTTAACAGACCACCCTCCCAATGGCAACGCCAACGTACTGGTGGAAGAAACACTCGAACACCACTATGGGGGAGGTTTGCCAAGTGAACCCTAGCCACACAATGCCACCGGACAAGGAGAGAAACTTGAAACAAAAGTGAGAGGGAGAGAATGGGAAGCACAATGGGATGAGAATGGGCGAAAAAGAATGAAGAGGGAGAGAATGGGAAGCACGACGAGAATGTAGGGTAGAGGGAGAATGGGAAGCACGACGAGAAGGTAGGGTAGAGTTGTGTCTAACAAATTAGGGACTACCTCAGTTTAAGGGGTCGAGCCTCTTACCGAAGGTTGTAAACCCCTCGGTAATTGTCTTTTGGCTTTCGGTAAGTATATTTCACCATGCCCGTCTATAATGCTCATTTTGGCCGTCGAGAACACACTTTTACCAACGGTCCATAGGCCTTCGGTAATAATCCGTCGGTATTAAGCCAAATTCTGGTAATGATAAGTCAGTAATGCATCAGGATATTTTGAGTATCAAGTATCAATGCATATTTCAGTGTGTGTTTTTTATGTGCATGCATGAGTTTATATAGGATCTTGGGATCCTATGTCATTTATGCGACTTAAATATGAAATATGTATGTTGGAGATAGACCATTAAAGGACAATGATTTGTCAATTGAAAACAAAGAGAAAATGTCAGGACTATAATAATGAGCCTTTAATGGGTCACGTTGCCTAGCCTTTTTAAGGTATGTACATAAGCCTCCTAGTCTTAGGAGTTTTTTTTTTTTTTTTAGTTTATATCATACTTTTAGTCAGACTTAAACCGACTTGGATGGTTTAACATATGGATGATTTAGAGGTTATCATTCGGCTATTCGACTGCATTAAAGATTGTTTAGAAGTTGAGTTCTCGTATTATTATCGCAAATCTCATTTAATATTAAAAACTTTTTGGGTCAATGTTTAGAGATTGTTTTCTCATATACTCGAACAATTTTTTTTTCAATACACCTCCATCATAATTATTATTGTTATTGATGTTTGCATTATTTTTTTATCATTGATACAGATGATTTTTAATTAATAATTTGTCATAATATTCTTTTAAATGTTGATTACAAAAATGTTTAACTTAACTGGGTTTATTTTACAATGTCAATTAAAAAAAGTTCAACGAAAAATCAACACAAAAAAAATCATCAATATCATAAAAGTAATTTTAAGAGATATCATACTTAAATAATTGTAATTGATATATATGAAAAACTGATGAAAAGTAAGTTTATTAAATGAATTGAAAAATATACTAACAATTTTTTTTAAAAAAACGTAAGATCAAGGAATAGCAACTAAGAAAATCATTGATATAATTATTTAATATTAATACTTGTATTATTGTTTAAAATTGTGAAAATAAAAAAATTCAATAAAGAGATTATACTAAGAAAAAATATATTTTAATATAAAATTTTGACAATATTTAGATATAGTATACGTGTTTTCTTTTTATACTGATTTATAATTTATTTGTAAATATATTTTTAATAACACTATGTTATGTGAAAATGTCATAAAAAAAAATATATTAATATATCATTTTTCATATACACTCTTCTCAAGGTAAAATTGAATGGAAAACATGTGTGATCAGATTTATCTTTTAAAAGGAATATCAAAGTGAAACCTGTGTGATCATCAATAACAGTAAAAAGAAATTTGTTTCGACATATATTTTGTGGGACCGAGACACTAACCTTTTCTGACGTGTCTTCCTTACTTGCAAACGCATAGGTAGTGTGAGTTGTTCCCCTTCCTTCAACTTTGACCGCTCGATTGCGTTTAGCCTAAACCCTTCGGTTGACTTCTTGATGAGGAGGGGGGAGGTACTTGCAAAAGGCACTCTGACGCTCAAGTTAGGAGCGGTTTTGGGAATTGTGTATCTCAATTGTATGTTTGAGTTGGATCAAACGTTAACAGGATGTAGTTGAGTGTGAGTAGAATGTGAATGAACTGTGATTGGAAGATGATTATAAGGTACCTGGCTTGTGGCCCTGACTCTCTATTTATAATTTGTCTCATCGATCTTGAACTGATATAAGTCCAATAAAATATAAACAAAATAAAATATAAACAGAATATAATATAAACAGACTTACCTAAAAATCTGGTTAGTTGCTAAATATCTTTAAATAGATATTCTTGATTATCCCTTGATTATTTTATCTTCTGTTTATCAATATCTTTAATAAGATATTCTTGATTATCTTCTGCTTATCAATATCTTTAATAAGATATATTGTAACCACTCGGCTCTGATATCATACTGTACATTATGCCCCCCAAGTCCGAGTTAATCGTTTCAGCTTTAGCCATGATTAACTATAGGACTTATGAGTGTGAGGGAAGTTGCTTTTAGTCGTCGCTTTGTAGATGACCAAACGGTTGAACACCTGTGACTGTTTCAGTTCAGGACGAGAGTGAGCGTTCACAGAGAACGTTCCCCACCACTCGGTTTAGGACGAGAGTGAGTCCGTGTAGAACCCCACCGCTCGGTTTAGGACAAGAGTGAGTCCATGTAGAACCACACCGCTTGATTTAGGATGAGAGGGAGTCCGTGTAGAACCACACCGCTCGGTTTAGGACGAGAGTGAGTTCGTGTAGAACCACACCGCTCAGTTGAGGACGAGAGTGAGTCCGTGTAGAACCACACCGCTCTGTTTAGGACGAGAGTGAGTCCGTGTAGAACCTCACCGCTTGGTTTAGGACGAGAGTGAGTCCGTGTAGAACCACACCGCTCGGTTTAGGACGAGAGTGAGTCCGTGTAGAACCACACCGCTCGGTTTAGGACGAGAGTGAGTCCGTGTAGAACCACACCGCTCGGTTTAGGACGAGAGTGAGTCTGTGTAGAACCACACCGTTCGGTTTAGGACGAGAGTGAGTCCGTGTAGAACCACACCGCTCGGTTTAGGACGAGAGTGAGTCCGTGTAGAACCACACCGCTCGGTTTAGGACGAGAGTGAGTCCGTGTAGAACCACATCGCTCGGTTTAGGACGAGAGTGAGTCCGTGTAGAACCACACCGTTCGGTTTAGGACGAGAGTGAGTTCTTGTAGAACCACACCGCTCGGTTTAGGACGAGAGTGAGTCCGTATAGGACCACACTGCTCGGTTTAGGACGAGAGTGCATGCTCCTGTCATCTACACTATGAGGTCGAATGACATAGTACTTGGGAGGCCGAATGGCCAAACATATGTTATTAAAGGAACTGCCTAGCTTTATTCATACCAAAAGTGTAAACACGTAAGTCATGTCAAAACAATTTAATTGAAATAAACATAACATCAAAATCCAACTACTGTAAACGTAAGATGAGTCACATTCCAAGTGTTAGGAAGGACTTTTCATTATATCTACTAGTCGATACGTCTTCGAACCGAGCAGTAAGGGCTATGAGTGCCGCTACGACTTCACTTGTGTTCGGCCCTTTGATATGACCGGCTGGTTTCTCTATGCTGAGACTTTTCTCTAGTAGGACTCTTTGTTCAGGTCCTTCTACGAATTTTTGCATCACAATCATGTTTTATTGCTCCTTGCGTCGTGGCTTTTGGCCAGTAGTGAATTAGTGTTCTTTATTTTTTTGCAAATTATGAGTCCTAAACTTCAACAGGATCTCTGGAGAAAAAAAACAATAAAAGAAAACTTCCTCTGCTGTGATGAAAGAGTTGGCTTATAATAGCTTAGTAGTGAAAAATCCTTTAAGTAGGATGCGTTCGTCGATTCTCCTTTTGGAGAATGGAATGCCAATATAACAATTGATCAAAGCAATTTATGTAATTTTCAATTTTGTAGGTCTTAGTAAAAGTGGTGCCCACTTCCGTACTATTACGGAGATTGAAAATGTACGTTACATTATTATATTATAATATAAAACAAGTGCATCAGTACATATCACGTTATTATATTATTAATTATATATATATATATATATATATATATATATATATATATATATCAAATGATTTGTTGCAACTGTGAATTAAATTTTTATATTTTTCCTTGGTTCATTGTATAACTAATATTCCTAAAGAATATAGATATTTTATATTTAGATGAAATATTCAAATTTCAAGAATACTTATCCTGTTAATGAAATTTCACGTAGAGATGATGATTCATGTTGTGTAGCTTTGCTTTGCTGAAATTCCCTAATGTTGATATAAAACAACGATGTTGATACCGAACGCTTGTCTTGGTTCCTCGTGGCTTTCATGGGATGCTCCCTGGCCCCACGGTGGGTGCCAAAATGTTTCGATAGATATTTTGTGGGACCGAGACACTAACCTTTTCTGACGTGTCTTCCTTACTTGCAAACGCCTGGGTAGTCTGAGCCGCTCCCTTTCCTTCAACTTTGACCGCTCGATTGCCTTTAGTCTGAGCCGCTCGATTCACTTCTTGATGAGGAGGGGGAGGTACCTACAAAAGGCACTCTGACGTTCAAGTTAGGAGCGGTTTTGGGAATTGTGTATCACAATTGTATGTTTGAGTTGGATCAAACGTTAGCAGGATGTAGTTGAGTGTGAGTAGAATGTGAATGAAGTGTGATTGGAAGATGATTATAAGGTACCTGGCTTGTAGCCCTGGCTCTCTATTTATAATTTGTCTCATGGACCTTGAACTGATATAAGCCTAATAAAATATAAACAGAATAAAATATAAACAGAATATAATATAAACAGACTTACCTAAAAATCTGGTTAGTTGCTAAATATCTTTAAATATATATTCTTGATTATCCCTTGATTATTTTATCTTCTGCTTATCAATATCTTTAATAAGATATTCTTGATTATCTTCTGCTTATCAATATCTTTAATAAGATATATTGTAACCACTCGGCTCCGATATCATACTGTACAAAATCTATTACCATTCATAGAAATGTGAGAGCATGGCCTCATATATCAACATGCATAAGGTCAAATTTACATTCATTCCGAGAACTACTATTATTGGAAGGAGGTTTTCTTTGCTTTACCAAATGGAAAGTGTTCCAAACTAAATCACTTCCAATGAAAGGATATTGTGTTTTCATAATAACAAGCCTTTCAGCTAACAAATGCCCCATTCTCAGATGCCAAATATCAGTGATATTGTTTATAGTAGTAGTATTCAAGCAGCAAGAAAGATTTTGATATATAGCATACGATCTGGCTTCCATATCAACTACATCAATCCTTTCTTTGGTTTGTATATCATGGTATGTACAATGCATTTTGTAAAAACAGCTTTCCAGTGATCTTAACAACTCCTTTATGAGTAGCATTAACATATTTTCCATTAGGCAGTTTAACAATGACAGGCTCCATGGCTGTTAGGAATCTGAGTGAAATATCCTAACAGACTCTCCCTCTCATTGTTATAAACTCTCCACCGAAAAGATGAAATAAAGAATAGGTATATTATTTACTGTATTGACAAGTGTAAAACACGTGTCTATCGAGAGCCTAACCTCTCTCCACTGGGTCTAATACCGGCCTATACAATGTATTCTTTGAATGAAAAACAATACAATGCTTATTTCCTTTTATACTCATAATCCCTGCATATTCCCCGCCTTTTCCTAGTTGCTGAGGCAGTTAGGAATTCTACTCCTCTACTCTTTCTTCTTCCTCTCACATAAACCTTTCAGTCTCTAACATTACCCCCATCCTGAAGATCAACCTTCTTCCCAAGGTTGAATTCTGAAAACTGCTCTTGAATAGTAACCCGGTCTTCCCATGTCACGTCATCCACTCCTCTTTCATTCCATTCGATCAACACTTGTTCTCTTATTTCCTCTTATAGTTGTTGTTGTCTTTTATTCAGAATATGTATTGGCCAAGTACTATTATCAACACATTCAATGTGACCATGAAATTTATTTCCCCTCAAAACCAGAACACGGAATGTAGATATTGAGTTTAGGAAGTATGAAAATCCATCATCTACCTCATTGTTTCCAAGATCCACCACCTTTAATGATGAGCAATTTTGTAGGGATCTAGGTATTGGCCCTTCAATAGATTATTATTGAGATCCATAGTCGTCAGAGCACAAGAAACTGGAAATTTATCTGGAATGTTGCCATTAAAATTTTTATGTTGCAAATTTAATACCTTAATTGTCCCACTCTGTGTTAAGCGCTCTGTAATTGTCCAAACGAAGTTATTATAAGAAACATCCAGAACTATAAACTGTGAACTATTGCACAAGAATTGAGGAATACTCCCAGATAATTTTTTTTATAGAGATAGGAAAACTATGGAAGACAGACGAGTTCCAACATTTGGCGGAATATCAAAACTGAAATTATTGCTTGAATAGTCCTTGAACACCTGCTGAAACTCTGCCAGTGTCTCTTCCAACTCCTCCCGCTGCCTCACCGTCAACCCCTGTTCTCTCCTCCCCTCCCAACCACTTCCATCTGTTTTAATCCCCACATTACTACCACTGTCTCAACTTCAGTTATCTTGAGCATGGTCTCAGGGGCTATTATTTCCCGTGCCAAAGTCGGGTCTCCTCTAATTATCACTTCTCTTCCTCCCTGTTTGAAAGACATGGTCAGCTTGCCCCAATTCGTCACTACTTCCCCCAACTTTGCTAGCCAATCCACTCCCAGAGTCAGGTCAACACCCCTTAATTCAAAAACATGATACTGCTCTGTAATCTGAACTCCACCCAGCTGTAACACGACCCCTTAGCAGCATCCTTGGGTCTCCATCACCCAAGCAAATTGGATGTGTCTGGCCTTTGTTTACCTCCAGTTGGATCTCCTCAACCAACGCCTTTGATATAAAGTTGTGGTTGGCCCCACTGTCAACCATGATCAACACCACCATGTCCCTAGAGCTCCCTTGAAGTTTCATGGTCCTCGGTTGTGTCATCTCTCCTGCAGAGAGCGATGATAATTCTAATCGCTCGTTCTCTAGCTCCTCCTTGGTTTCTCTAGGGTCTTCCTCCTCATCTTCCCCTAAAATCATCACTCGCAAACTTCATTTCGGACAACGATGTCCAGGGCCGAACTGGCCGCCAGCTCTGAAACAACGACCTTCTTCACATCTCTTGAGATACTCGTGATAGGGAAGGTTTCGCACCCCTCTGTCTATGGTTTCGCTCCCCACTGCACTCTCACCTCTTTCTGCCCCATTCCCTGAGTTACCTTCTCTTCCCCCAGAGCCTACGCTCTCCATGTCGGTCATTCGTCCCTCCTGGTTGCGGACCGATTCCATTGGGATTATCGTCCCCGACGTTTGTCCCCCTGATATCGGTGGTCGATTCGCGCCTCCTCCCCAAATCCTAGCTCCTTCCGGTAGGACCTCTACATCTCTCGCGATTTTCATCGCCGTCATGAGCTCTTGTGGATCATGCGATCACACTCGATTTCTCACGTCCTCTTGTAAACCCCCAAGAAAATAGCCCAGGAGTTGCTCGTCCGTCACTCCGCTCGTTTGCCCCACCAAAATCTCAAAGTCTCTGATGTACTCCTCGACCGTCCCAGTCTGATGGTTTGTCATGAGTCTTTCAAAAATCAAGCCCCGGTTCCTTTCCCTAAATCTTCCGATCATCGCACATTTTAGCCCTTCCCATGTGCGGTTTGTCGTTTTTTCCCGCCAGAACTGATACCAATAGCTAGTGCTCCCTTTCATGCTGACATAGGCGATGCTGACCCTCTCTTCCTTCGTCACTCCCTGTAGCTTGAAGAAACGCTCCACCTGATTGATCCAATTCAGAGGATCCACTCCATCAAATACCGGAAGCTCCACCTTCTTCCTCCAATTAAATTGTGCTTCCGTTCAATCCACCTCGCGTCCTCCACTCGCCTCGTCCTCAGCATTCCGTTCACCGATGCTTGACTCCCATTTGATCCGCCTTCGTGTTCGCGATTGTGATTTCCTAATATCCGCATGATTTCCTGAATATCCTGGCAAATGGTCGCCAAGTCTTATCTTATCGCTACGTTTTCAGCTTTCAGTCCGTCTACTGCAATCTCTATCGCCTCGAGCTAGTTCTCCACAACCTTTAGACATCCTTCGTTTCTTCCCTCCATTACTCCGATCTCTCTCTGCAAGGAATCCGGTAGGTCAGACCACTTGTTAGGAATCTGAGTGAAATATCCTAACAAACTCTCCCTCTCACTATTATAAACTCTCCACCGAAAAGATGAAATAAAGAATGGGTATATTATTTACTGTATTAACAAGTGTAAAACATATGTCTATCGAAAGCCTAACCTCCCTCCACCGGGTCTAATATCGGCCTGTACAAATATATTCTGTAAATGAAAAACAATACAATTCTTATTTCCTTTTATACCCATAATCCTTGCATATTCCCCGCCTTTTCCTAGCTCCCGAGGCAGTTAGGAATTCTACTCCTGTACTCTCTCTTCTTCCTTCTCACATAAACCTTCCGGCTTCTAACAATGGCATTACAAGATATATAGGAACCGAATCATGAATCTTACATTTATTTCTATTGAATTTGTTAGCAGAAAAGAATTTGCATCCATGACATTTCACACATGTGTTGATAGAACCAATCTGACTAGTGTGTGTGTGCAGGAACTACATCAACGTTGTTATGAGATTCAAAGTTCTGGATCAGGTTGCTGAGAGTTTGATATTGTTATTGCGACAGTCTGAAATTATTTGAATCATTGGGACTATGCACCACAAGATTTCCAGTGTTCTCTTTGACATTTTCACGAACAATCTCAATATTGTTTGCCCCGCTTCCTACATTACTCCTAGCGTTGTTGAACTTAAATCCAGCGGGAAATCTGTGTTTTCTGTAATAGATGTCAATCTTGTGGCCATTCTTTCCACAATGCACACATGTTTTCTTTCCTTTGTTATTCTTGCTATCTTGACTAGGAAAACCATGTTTCCTGAAACACACTCTATCTTGCGCGCGTATCCTAGGACATGTGTCTGGATTTGGGTTAACCTGCCCAATTTATTGGGAGATTATGAATTTAGGCGAAACATTGGCCCAACTTATATATTGGGCTCAAATTATTTAAATAACTTCATACTTTTTTTCCTGCATCTCTAATGTTGTCAAGAAAACTCAAATTATTTATGGATTTAAAATATTCTAAAATATACAATCTAGAAGTTTATTAAGATTATGAAATCCAAAACTCAAAAATGTATTTTGAACTATACAATTAAAAAATATATTATACAATTTAAAATATATTTTTAGATTTGAAAATTATACAATTTAAGACATAATATTAATTATATAATCCAAAATATATTTCAAGATGATCTCGTCTAAAAATAAATTTGAAGTTGTATAATACGAAATATGTTTCTGGATATTTAATCAAAAAATACATTATAAATTATACAATCAAACAATATATTTCCAAATTATAAAATACAAAAATACATTTTGAATTATGTAAACATATTACAAATTATATAATATGAGAATCCATAAATAAATTATAGATTACAGTCTAAAATCTTAAAATGTATTTGAGAATGTATAATTTTGAATACATTTCTATATTACGATATCTATAAATTCATAAATGTATTCTAAAATACACTATGGGACCATGCAAATCTGAAATGTATTTTTAAACCTAAAATTTTATCATAATAATTATATAATTTAAAATAAAGTTAAATATGTTTTTAATTTTTGAATTTAAAAAAATATTAAAATTTATTTTGTTTAAAATATTTTTTTTAATTACATTAAATCTTTTTAATATGTTAAACACTTTTCTCAACAACTAATGAAGCAAAAACGTATCAAATCAAATAAAAAACTTAAATCATAACATAAAAGACATTTGACACTTAATTTTTTTTATTGTAATAGAATTTAAAAAATTATATTTAGTTATTCTTTGGATGAATTAATTTTCTTATTATGGGTGGTGTTTAGTACATCAAAAGAAACTTTAGTTTATTCAATATCGGAGGTCAAAACCATGAGCATTGATGCTCATGTTATGCACTAAACACCACTAATGATAAGGAAACTCACTCATCCAAGAAAAAAATTGAAAAAAGTATCCAAAAACAAAATTCAGGCAACCTTGGGGAGCTTAGTTCTCTTGGCTGGGGAACCACGTTGAACTTTTTGTACAAGTCTCTAAAATGCCTCTGGTAATCGGTTACTAGGACCTTGTAATCGATTATTAGAAACATTTTGGAGAGTTGTACAAAAAGTTGAACGTGACTTCCTAGTTAGGAGAATCGGGCTCCCGGGTTGCTTAGACTTTGTTTTTGAGTGATTTTTAAATTTTTTTTTCTTGGATTAGTGAGTGAAAAACGTCGACCTTAGTTATAATTAGGATGGTGAATCAAAGAATTTTTTTTTTCATATCGGTTTTCAAGTTCATCCATTCATTCCTAGTCGAAGAATTTAACATAATAGATAAGAAATCGAAAAATGTAATTCATTCATTAATAAAAAAACATTACAATATTAAAAAACCATTACTATAATAAAAATTATTTTATTCATTAATAAAAAAAAATTAGAAAATAAGAAAGACAATACTATCAAATCTAAGATGGTCCTTGTTGGTCGAAACGACTCTGTATATAATCCATTTGTTCCTTTAGGTGTCCTATTCGAGCTTGGATTTCTCCCTGTGTCCTACTTGAGCTTTGATTTCTTGCTCTAGGTGTCCTACTTGAGCGTCGATGTTGTCAAATTCGTTCCCCACAAACGTGTGAAGATCTCAGATGTTGTTGCTAACTTGTGTCAACATTACATAACAACTCTCTCGCGGAGGGGGAGACGCTCGACGAACATCACACATTCCATGGGCATCCTCTCTTTTGTGAACTCAGTTTCCATCTGTGCACAAACCACTTCAAAAAACTGACAAAAGATAATAAACTTCATAACAATGATGGTTGCATAACACTTGATCAACAATACACAAAACTAAAATTACTCGATTTGCACTTACATTACAATTAGATGGTTCAATTTATCTATATTGACAATAACAACACACGAGTAAAGAATTAAATCAGAACTTTCACCAATGCCAATAAAATCTCCTACAATAACACATACAATAAATTCATGACCAACACCTTTTGTAAACCAACAGAAAACAAAGTAAACAATATGTACATATCATCTAACAACTTTTTACAAAACCAATATATCAACAACAAAATTAACACCAATAGAAAGCATAATCCATGAGTTCAAGGTTCTACGAACCTTGATACTGCAAAAGATCCCTTTTTCACCGAACAACGCCCAAACTTTCAGGAAAGGAGACACCTTTACTCCTTGATTGAGAGCAGGAGAGAGTTGCAATGCGAAAACGTTGGTGGAGCAATGTTGGTCGAGGTGATCGTGGACGTCACAATGGGTGAGAAAGGAAAGGGAAATGGTGACCAAAAGAGAGGGGAAAATCGAGAGAGAGGATGAACAACTTTGAGACACGAGGGAATGCCTGATGGAACGATGGTGGTGATGGAACGGTCATGGTGCGAGAATGGTGATGGTGACAGAATGAAACACTTGTCGGAGCTCACCGCCAATGAGAATGAACGAGAAAACAAAGAGAACTTAGAGAGAGTAACGAGGTTTAATAGAGAAAGCAACAAAGTTGGAAAACTCTTTTTGAAGAAAATGTAAAACTTATTCTTCTTCTAAAAACGTCCTCCATGTAAGCCTTCAGTTTTTAAAAGTTTATTTAAAAAAAAACAATAAGAAGCTGTCACCTATTGTTGTCAAAATGTTGTCATGACATAGTTGTTGAATAAACATTTTCTTTTTTTTAGTAGCAATGTCCACAAAAATTACAAGCATTAGAATGAGTCTTTATAAAATTGACAAAGAATGCAATATTGATTTTAGAAGTGGACTTTAAGCCTAACTCAACCCCACAAAACCAGTTTGTAGGATAAGGTTTACATACACTTATATACACTGAATTTTTCTTATCTCTAGTCGATGTAGAACTTTCAACATGTTAATCAAAATAAAGTAACCGAAAAATTAACTAAGAACCTAACAAAAACTAAGGTTAAGAGTAAACTTTGATAGAAAGCATGTTATATTTATCCACTCTTTTCTTTGATTTTCTAATATTCATAAAATTTTAATAGCATATATTACAAAGAAGCTTTGTACGTATTTCATATAAACAGTAAAAAAAAAAAACTATTTCACTTAATACATTATTTTTCATTGATAACTTATCATAATCATATTTCATCGACGTGAATAGGAGACTATATTTACAATTAATATAATTACGTTCAAGAAGATTAAAGATGGGTTAAAATACTCTTAGTCATCTCATTTCATCGAAAATATTAAATGTTTTCATATTTTAATTGGTTTTAATTGGATTACTATTTCTTAAAATATCTAATATAATTAAGTAATTTCCTTAATATATGTCATGTGTAAGGTTATGTTTTTTTTTCAATTTTAAATTGTTTTTTTATTATGTGTCAAATTAAAATTGTTTCATGTTAAAAATCTCACGTATGGACTAAAGGCCAATCCATAATATATATAAGTGAGGTGTCAATCAATAAGTAATTTTATTTTTCTTCAAATTAAAATCATTTGTATATACTGATATTTTTATTAAATATAATATATTTATTGATTTTTTTTAATAAGATTAAGTTTATTTAAGTTATATTTTACATTAAATTTTATTTAACATTTTAAATGTATTTGTATTTATATTTTATTACATCAAATTTTGATATTATTTTTTATTTAAAATTTATATTTTAAATAATTATTTATAAATTTATATTTCAAATATTTGTATAACATTATATATAAATGATTTTTATACAAATTAGAGTTGATTTAAAAATAAATTTTTTATAAATTCAAATGTGAAATCTACTTAAACAAATACGAAGACAACATAATATTTTAACATTAAAAGTTTAATTTAATAATTATGATAATGGAAAGTGTTTATTCTGTAAATATCTATCTACTATTTTACATCAGGCCACAGCTCAAACCCTTGGTCCACTTTATCTTTATTTTTGTAATTGAATACGCATATCAAACACAAATATATAACATTAATTGAACATGCACAGATAAATAATATTTAGCAGGTATTTAATAAATTATATATATATATATATATATATATATATATATATATATATATTTATTTATTTATTTTTTTCTTTTTTCTTTCTTTTTGTCAAGCATATGTTTATTTTAGTATTTAATAATAAACAGTTTTGTTAAAAATAAATCTTATTAATTCCTCAAAAAAAGGCACACGTAGTTTCCTCTTTCTTCATTTCCAATTCAAATTGCGCCTTCCCACTGTTCAAAACATTTCTCATTCTTTCAGATAGCAGAAGATGGATCTTCACCTTCTTTTCGATTCCAACTTCCAAAATCTGAAACTCACAAAGAAAATCTAGCTCAAACCCGTGTTCCATCTTTGCACAATTCACAGCCCTAACACTCAAAAAATGTCATCACCGTTAACCTACCCTGTGGTGGTCGACGACAAGGACCTCGACGACGCCGCACTGTGGGCCATGATCGACTCCGCCTCCGCCTCGCACTCCTCTTCCAAGAGAAAGGCCCTCGTCGCCTCCAAACCCCCTCAGCGCCAGCTCCCTTCCCCGATCTCCAACTCGTCGCCACCACTGTCGAAGTTTCGGAAGGTTCTCCGCGACTCCGGCGACAGCGGCGAGGTGGTGCAAGACCGATGGCCCTACCTCCCGCCGCGGAAGGCCCCGAGGTTGTGTGCCTCCGAAGAGAGCAGCCCGCTCGCGCTGGTCAGGAGCGTGCAGAGGACGCCGCCGCCGAAGGACTTCTCGTCGCCGGATGCGCAGGAGCTAAGCTGCTACACGGAGGTCTCACCGAGGCGGTGCTTCGTGAGGAACGAGGCAGAGGAGAAGGAGAGCGGCATTGGACATAGCTTGCTCGGAATGTTTCCTTCGGTTTCGTTGTTTAAGGAGTACCAGAATGCTGCTATGGCGGTGATTATCTTGATAACTTTGTTTCTGTATTCGGATTTCAGTTTTGTGGGAACTTAGATGTAGGAGATGTTTCTCTGTTCAGAATTGAAGTTTTTGCTTTAAAGTGAAAATCTAATTCTGATCACAAAACAATAAAATCAATAACTGCATGTAACTTTTGTCTTTCAAGTGAAAGAAAGATTTGAACCTTGGAACTTGTGGTTTAGGGAAGTGGAATGAATGATACTTTTTGTCCTTTGTTTGAAGAATTTAATCTGAGTGTGTTCACAGTTCAGTCTTTCATTCAATTATGGATAGTAGGTAATGAGAACCATGTAAAGAAACATCTTATGGTGTGTCGAAGGAAGTAGACAGTGTAATTATCAGTGTTTGTAGAGTTCCATTACATGAGATTTTATTTTGTTTATTTGATTGTTTGTTTTTTAGGTTAAATGATGGAAAATAGGCTTCGTCATGTGCTTTTTGATGGATCTCGTCTCTCATATTGTTAGGAGATACTTTATAGGAGGATATAACATAATATTCTAACAGTACGTTAACGTTAGGACATGTCTTGACTTCTATTTCTTACTATGTTCTGAAAATTAACCATTAAAGGAGCAGTTGCTCTAAATTTGGTTTGATCATTAAATTTAACACTTGGTAATACAGTTTTTTCTAAGTCAACGAATAACATGAATCGTTTATGTTAAGGTTTCCTTTAGTTTTATTGTTTCAGGAGTATCAGTGGGTTGTGGCTACGGCCTTGGTAGTGGTTTTCAGCTTGAACCCATACATATCCATAATATGCTGTTATAATGGAGAACTTTTACCTTTTATTTGTAGTGAAGAAGTGGATTTGCTTATCCGAAATTTCTTTATCTTTTATATCTTTAGTTTTTTTTTCACTAGATTAGCTTTTGATTAATGCGAATTTTGTGTCTGTAAACATTGAAAAGAACTTATGACTTGCGCTGTACAATTAGTGTATGAGTATCAATGCATTGAGAATTTTACTAATTATTGGGTAAGTTATTGGTATCCCTTTTTGTTATGTTCAGTCTTTTGAGGTATTTTATTGTTGCTTAGTATGAATCACATTAGATTTTAGAGAAGGAATTTTTCCCCTACTTTATCTGTTTTGTCTGCCATGACAAATCATGATAGTGTTTTGATGGTTGATTCCTATTTTTCACACTTTTTAACACCCTGTGGTCATCCTGAACAAATCAAATCATTGCATGATATTAACGACTTTCCTTTTCTGGATTTCCCAGTCCTAGCCGCTGAGGAACATGTTTCATGACTTCCATAACTTATTGGGAGGTGGCATATGGATAACTTCAAGGATGATCTTTGACATTCTCTCTCTCTCTTTTTTAATTATTACTTGTTACCTGATGCTCCAAGTTTGAGTTTTGCTTTTAGGGGGTGTAATAAATTCATAGTTTTGCATATAGCAACACAATAGTATCTCTATTCTCCACATTGGAGATGATAACATGATAGTAAATTTATACAAATATATGAAAATGTGAGAGTTGCTCGAGATGCTGCTGTTTTTTTTTTCTTCATTCAAGAAGGATTTGCCTAATCAACTCTTGTTGTCTTCAATGTTCAGATTTTGGAAAAAACTGATTACACTTTGATTTCGGGGAATCCTTTCATTAAGAAGTCAGGTAAACATAGTTTGCCTTCTCTCATAAGTGAAAATTATTCAACTGATGCAACATGGCAGGGCATGTCTTTTTTTAGGTTGGAGAAAGATATCTTGTTACTTCAATATTTCTTATGAAATCAGGGACAGAAATATTGAGTTTGATGAGAATCGCAATGTTCAGCGGGCTGAGTTTGTGATTCGTGCGCACATGCAGTATGTGTCTCGTTTGGTTGTTTCAACTGAATTCATTTATCTTCCAAATTATGTCTGTTCTTACCAGTTTCTACTGTCTCTGTTGATTTTCATTATTTCAGGGGCGGCAGGTTCTCCGATGGATGGGGCTCTTGTGATCGACGTGAAAAAAGATTCCAGAAGCCAAATCATGATGTTCCTAGCACAGCAGAGACTAGAGCAAAGAATAAAGCTTGTCAAGTAAGTCACTTCTATCATGTTATATCTTTCTGTTTATGCTGCCACATTTGGTGCGAATTTAGCTGTTAAGGCGGATACTAAGGTTTTATTCAAATGACATTTCCATTAAAGGCTTTGAGCGGAAACTTGATAAAACCTTACAGAGGGGCTATATAAAGAGATTTAGGACAGATTTTTTCATAAAAATTTATAAGAATAAAAAGAGAAAAAAATGAAATCCGTTATTTCATTAGTTAAAATTAATTTATCCATAGGTTAGTTTATAAAAGTTGTTTTTTTTTGTTAATTTTTCTAAAATATGATATTTAGCTTAAAAAGGAATTGATTTCATTTTCTTTTTCTAGAATTTTTTTAGAGAAAAATTTCTTCCAAACAAGTACTAAAATTATTAATGTTAATCTGGAATTAGCAAAGCTATTAGAATCACATCACTGTGTAGAGTCACATCACTATAAAAAAAAAAAAAAAGATAAGAGAAAAGAATGAGAGAACTAACAAGTTTGAAGAGAAAATGCTGAATCCTAAGTTGAAAAATATAAAAAGTGGTCAATAAAATTTCTTTTTTTATCCTTAGGCTTGTTGAGACGAGGAGCTTGTTTTTCAAACTTAAACTAATCATTTTATTCATTTGCTACAATTTTACAGGACTTGCTAGGAATCGGAGAATATCGACCTAGTGCAAGTAATCAATTGCATTGATGTTATAAATGACTTTTGCAAACAATTTAATGTATCTTATTCATGAAAAATGATAGTAAATCCTCGGATTGTACAGGACTCTAATAGAGTAACAATTACTATTCACCATGAATAGCCTGTTATTAATTTGAGAAATTTTAACTAAACACATAAATTCCAACACTACAACGCATTTGAGAATTGTCTCAAACTCTACTGCTTTCCCAATTAATTCATCTATAACTTATTCTAAATTTTCAATCAAAGTTAAAATCAACTATTGAAACTCTACATAAATTCTTTCCACATTAAAGTTAAAAAAAAAAAAACTATAACATAAAAAAAAAATGTCTTCTGTTCTTAAATTATTTTATTATTCTTCTAAAAATTCTACCGAGTGTCTTAATTCTTAAGAAACATAAAACATAATTTTTTTTTATTAAAATACACCACTTTTTATAATTTTATTTTTTAAAATTATAAATAAATTTATTCAAAATTATATATTAAAAATAAATAAATTTATTCAAAATTATATATTAAAAATATTCTTATCCGTTTAAACCAAAAATAAAAATAAAATACCGCATACCTTGAAGTTATATGGTGAATGAAGTAGAATTATCCTGTTAACTTCTCAGTAATTTATGTAAACAATTGTATTTTTAATTAAAATTTTTGAATATTTAGAGTCTAATAAATGAGTCTCGCAAATTACTTCTTAATTATTACTAAACGGTTAATAATTTGTTATTATATTATTATTATATTTTCTGTAATAAATTTTGGAAAAAAAGGAAAAATACTTATTAGTTCATCACAGTTTTATTCAATAATATTCAAATCAATAATAAACTTAATTTGTTTAATTTGTTTAATTTTTTAGACGTTTTTATCTTATGCAAACTTTTGTTATTCTTGATATTGAAATATTCTTTCTTCTAGAATAGTTTTTACATAAAAGTTGCTCGCATCATTCTATAAGAAATCTATGTTTTTCACCATTATAAGAAGCCTACCACTGTTATATTTTCCATTTATGAGCAACGCTAATAAATAAATAGATATTGTTCTATAAAATAAAAAAGGATAATGATATTTGAACAATATTTTTTTGACAGAGATACATGTGCTTACCACTCCGAAAGAGTGACTTATTAGAATTTGTTATTTAAAATATGGATCGCGATATGTTGACAACGAAAATTTGATAACGATTTGCCAACGTCACGTGTCAGTTGTCTATTCGCTCACTTTATATATTTTTTTATTTAAAAAAGTGATTTGGAAAAGGTAATTTTGTGTTATTTCGAAAACACCCTCCATCGTTTTAATGAGACTTTCTTCTTGGAAGCACATATCTCTCTCCATTTTAGGTTTTGCATTTTCTCTAAACCTTTCTCTCCATCCATTTTTGTTTTTCGTGTTCCTTTGAAGTCATTCTCGGTCCATTTTTGTAAGGCGTTGAAGTGGTGAGCATTCTCTGTGGACGTTGAGGGATTTCGTTGGGTTAGTATCATGAGTTTTACATTTCGCTTGTGTCGACGTTGGGTGTGTATTTGGTCGAAGTGTTTCCCTTTTTTATGCTATGGGTTCATCAGCTGACATTGGTCCGTCAAACAAGGTATGAACATTATCCTTGTTACTTATTTGTATTTAGGGTTTAGGGTTACGGTATTTGATGATCATGGTTATGCTTTTGATTGGTTTTGGTGTTGAGAGTTTTGTATGTTATTTGTATCTTTAAATGTGAATTAATTTTATATTTTGCAATTATTTGTTCGTCATTCAATGAAAACAAATTTGGTTGTTGGTCATTTTGCTTCTTTTTTTTTTGGTCTTGGGGGGTTGGAAATTTTTAGCATTTATTGGTCTTTGTAGTCAAAGTTGTTCATTTTTATTTTTTGATGGATTTGTGTTGTAAATCCTGGTGTACCACTTTCATTTGGAGTCAAATTTATTTGATTAAAGCTTTACAAATATAAACATTTACTTTATATAGCCAAATATTTGTCGGAATTTTTTTATTCAAATAAACAGGAAAGATTAACTATCTTTGGGTATGAGTTGTCTGTATAAAATATCTTATATCATTTTTAATATATAAAATCTTAAAATTTAATGTGTCCTTAATTTGGAGTATGTTTCAGCAAAACAGTGGTTGTCTTGATAGTTGTTGCATAAAAGTAATTTATGCCCTAGAATATGTTTATGATTTAGTTTAATTAAACACTTATTAATAAACTTATTGAAATAAGCTGGAATTTACGGGAAAGGTTATATTCTGCATTGTCATTTCTGATGTAAGTTTTCAATAGGCCAATATTCTGATATAAGCGAAGTTGAGATATTGTGCATAGTCATCAAACTGAAACAAGGAAATTTAATAAGCTCAAATAAGTCTGCATAAGCTTTCAATGAGTTATGTCTATTGACATTGGTATCTGTTTTTCTCTTAACCAAGTCTTCGATGGCAGGGGATGTTAAGAAACTGCTTGCAAACAAAACTGGTTTGTAGCCTGAAGAGCAGCAACTCTTCTTCCGAGGAGAAGAAAAGTACAATGAAGAGACTTTGTACGTAGAAGGTGTGCTGGACAAATCAAATATTTTGCTTTTGGATAATACTGCTAGTGAAGAGTCGAAAATTGAGGAAATTAGAAAACATAATGACATGTTAAAGGCTTTTGAAGTTGTTGTTGAAGTCAGAGCAGAGGTGGACGAGCTTGCTGAGAGGGTGAGTTTGTTTCCTGTATTATTATCCCTTACCGAGAAATAATAACAGGACCTAAGAATAAGGTATGCATATTTGATTTGCAGGTTGTCGCAACCGGAAAATCGCGACGGGACGACGACGATCCAAAAAAGGAAACGTTTTAGAAAAAGAGATTTTGGAGTCGCCACCATAGTTTATTCTGGGAAACTATGGAAAAAACCATAAAGAAAAGACATGGTCTACGAAAACCGAAATTCGGGTTCGGGAGTCGGTTACGTGTGGGGAAGGTATTAGCACCCCACAACGCCTGCCCTAAGGCAGTACCTTTAATCAAATACGCGAATAAAATGTGGTTCGCAAAATGTTTAACTTTCCCAAAAAAACAACGATATAAAGAAACAAAAATATTTTTTAGTTTTTTGGGCCCGACAAGGATTGACCTTGCTCCTACGTATTCTCATTTAGAATGAGAAATCAGGGTTACGTAGTTCTTTCTGAAAATTTGTTTGTTGTTTGAAGATGTTTTTAGTTTTTGAAGATTTTATATTTTTTGGTATTTTCATATAGAAGAGAAAAGGTTTTTAGCACAAGGCCTACGCGAGCGGTCGCACGTGTGCTTAAACCTTTTCAAAATATTTTATTTGATTTTTAATTTTTTGTAAAAGAAAAGGAAAAGATTTTCAGCACAAGGCCTACGCGAGCGGTCGCACGTGTGCTTAAACCTTTTCAAAATATTTTTATTTGATTTTTAATTTTTATTTTTATTTTTATTTTTATTATCAAAGAGATATAATAACACATAATAATAATATAAAAAAAATGCCAAAGCTGAAAAAAAACAAAGACAAAACATCACAATCCAAGCCCAATAAGAAATAGGGGTGCAGAGATTAAAACCAGGGGTGCAGCACAAAATTGAGACTGCCAGGGGTGTAATGATCAAATTGATGGTGCAGCTCGAAATAGCCTGTCGTCCAGGCCCAATCTTCTTTTTGTTTGCAGAAAGAGAAAAGTGGTATGAATAGCGAACAGGAGGTGGCAGGAAGAGTACAAACCAGATATAAGGGTGCATCAGCAAAGTTGGGGGTGTCTAAAACCGAATTGGGCCCAATGCCTAAACCTTCTTTGCAAAAAAAAAATGGCAGGGGAGTGTGAACAGAGTTGCACCAGGTGACAGGCAGAGAGACTGAAACCCAATGGCAAGGCCCAAACCCTCTTTTCTTGTTTGCAGAAATGGAGTGGTGGTGTGAATATGATTTGTGTGTCGCCAGAAAGAGGATGGGGCCCAGGGCCAGGCCCAAAGCCCTTTGCCCCTAAATCTGAACATTAGGGGTCTCTCCTCACTTCAGCATTTCATCCTCTGTGCCCAATGCCAGAGACCTAGGGTCTCCTCCTCCAGAGACACCACCTCCATCGGCCACGACCACGACCAGCATCCACCCAACCGGCCATCACAGTCCATAGTCCACGGCGTTGACACTCACCGTCGGAGCCCTCGCCGGCCATGGCGCCAAGTTCGTTTTCCTCCTTCCTCTCTTCGCGCACGAGAGAAGTATTCTCGCTTCTCCCCGTCGCGCCGTCGTCGCAGCTAACCAGGCCTGTCGCCGTCGATCTTACTGGCTGGCCAATCGTCACCGTGAACCAAATCTCCACCGTTGCAGAAGCTTGTCGCCGCAACGATCTAGACCGACAACGTCGCCGGTGAGGTCAACATCACTCTCCTCTTGAGTTGGGTTTTCTCCTTCTTCTTCCACCGTGCGATACTCATCAAGGGCGATAGAGACGTCGCTGCCGCTGCCGCCGTCTGCTCCTGTCGGGTTCACCGCCGGTGGAGCCGTCGGGAATGTCACCAACGTCAACACAACGTTTTCTTCTTTGATCCAAATTGACCACCACAACCCCACCGGACCTGCCAAATGAGAAACCGATTGTCTTATGTTTTTTTTTCATGTCCGTGGCTTTGTGTTGCTTCCATTGCAGGTGAAAGAATGACAGGGGATAGTGATGGTTGACGCAGGGGTGAAGGAAATCAAAGCGTATTGTTGTTGGATTGGTGTGATGGTGATGGTGAATACGGCTGTGATGATGAATTATTGTGGAGATGAAAATGGCATGTATGTAATGGTGATGAGGTTGGGGAATGGAGATTTAGGTTCTTCTCTGTTTTTTTTTCTTTGGTTCAGTGTTTCTGTAATCTATGATGAAGGAGGTGGAGGCTAGCAAAAAGGATTGCAGAAGGCGTTTTTCTGTGAGAGTGAATGAAGGAATTATGTGGGACGAGTTATGGTTGCTTTGATTGGGTGAGAAAGGTACCCAGAGCCTATGTTATGATGTTGAGCTGAAATTTGAGAAGAAAAGGATTGAATCTTATGGAGGCCTCGGATGAAGATGATGGGTATTGGAAGCCATGGTCAATCGTCAATGGTGAATTGGGAGAGGTTTTGGAAGATGTCCATGAGTAGGGGCAGTGGTTCGTATGATGGTGAATGGTAATTTTTGTTCTCCCTTTCAGCAAGAATTGGTTTCTATTTTTGTGTTTGCCGTTTCTGCCATGGAGGGAGTCGTGAGTGATAGGTGTGAGAGATGTTTGTTGGGGTCGTTCAGAGGAATCTGTGTGAATGATGATGAGGTGTGGATGGAAGGGATGATTGGCGAGAGAGATGATTCGGTTGGAGGAAAAAGAGATCCCCTTCTCTGTGATGATGGAGCTAAGGAATTAGAATGGGTGTGATGGATGATCAGGGGTGTGCGCGTGTGTTGAGTGATGATAGAAAAATGTATGAGGTCAATCTGTTGATGTGTGAGAGTGGTATGTGTTGGGTCATGAGGTGCCATGAGGATGAAGGTGGTTAGTTATGGGTAAAAGGAATGTGTATGTGTGATGGTTGCCCCCTGCAGGACCAATTCGGTTACCAGCTCTCAATTTCTTCAATCCATACACATGCTCTCACACTTTTTCATTCTTTTTTTTTTTATTTTTCTTTTTTTTGTTCGTTTCTTTTTCCTTTTTTTTCTTCTTTTCATTTTTTTTCCCTTTTTTGCATTTTGCTTTTTTTTTTCCTTTTTTTTTTTCCTTTTTTTTTCTTTTTTTTCGAAATAATAAAATCAAACGAAAACTAAATCAAATTCCAATAATAAAATAAAAATTAAAAAAATAAAATAAAATCTAGAAATATAAAATTAAATCCAATAATAAAATAAAATAAAAACTAAATCAAATAGTAAAATAAAAATAAAATAAAACAAAAGTAAAAACGAATCCTGTTACTTAGATATTACTGGATAATATGAAAATTTGATATTTTCGTATTATCCGAGTAAAAGCTAAGTAAAGATAGAAACACTAATTTCGTTTGGGTTTCAAAAAAGAAAGAGACGGAATAAAAACTGATCCAAGAAGATAAAAAAAAAAACAATTAAAAGCAACAGGATGCAACAATGAGAGGTCGACCATTGTCTAGCAGAGGGTCGAAATCGCAGAAAGAAAAGCTGGATTAGACCATTGCCCAACAGAGGGAATAACAGAAAATTAAAACCTGGATTTGACCATTGCCTCGCAGAGGGCCAAACTCACAGAGCAAAAATTTAAAACCGACCATTGCCAAGCAGAGGGCCGATGCCAGAAAACTAAAACCTGGATTTGACCATTGCCTCGCAGAGGGCCAAACTCACAGAACAGAAATTTAAATCCGACCATTGCCAAGCAGAGGGCCGATAACAGAAAATTAAAACCTGGACTTGACCATTGCCTCGCAGAGGGCCAAGCTCACAGAACAGAAATTTAAATCCGACCATTGCCAAGCAGAGGGCCGATAACAGAAAATTAAAACCTGGACTTGACCATTGCCTCGCAGAGGGCCAAGCTCACAGAACAGAATTTTAAATCCGACCATTGCCAAGCAGAGGGCCGATAACAGAAAATTAAAACCTGGACTTGACCATTGCCTCGCAGAGGGCCAAGCTCACAGAACAGAATTTTAAATCCGACCATTGCCAAGCAGAGGGCCGATAACAGAAAATTAAAACCTGGACTTGACCATTGCCTCGCAGAGGGCCAAGCTCACAGAACAGAATTTTAAATCCGACCATTGCCAAGCAGAGGGCCGATAACAGAAAACAAAAACCTCAGATAAAACTGGGCTATTGAGAAATGAGGTATGCAAACCTCGTGGAGGGCGTACCAACCCTATGGAAGAATTATGTGAGGTGTACAAACCTCGTGGAGGGTGTACCCACCCTACGGATGCATGATGTGAGGTGTACAAACCCTACGGATGAATGATGTGAGGTGTACAAACCTCGTGGAGGGTGTACCAACCCTACGGATGCATGATGTGAGGTGTACAAACCTCGTGGAGGGTGTACCCACCCTACGGATGCATGATGTGAGGTGTACAAACCCTACGGATGAATGATGTGAGGTGTACAAACCTCGTGGAGGGTGTACCAACCCTACGGATGCATGATGTGAGGTGTACAAACCTCGTGGAAAGGGTGTACCAACCCTGTGGATGAAATGTAATGATGTGATTGCCGGGTTCGACCATTGACTTACAGAGGGTCGAAGTACAAAAGAAAAACTTGAGCTTTGGGTGCCAGGCAAGCTGGGCTTTGGGGTGCCAGACAAAACTGGGCTTATGAAATTTTGAAATGGCCAGATGAAACTGGACTTATGAAATTTTGAAATGACCAGATGAAACTAGGCTTATGAAATTTTGAAATGGCCAGATGAAACTGGCCTTATGAAATTTTGAAATGGCCAGATGAAACTGGCCTTATGAAATTTTGAAATGGCCAGATGAAACTGGGCTTATGAAATTTTGAAATGGCCAGATGAAACTGGACTTATGAAATTTTGAAATGGCCAGATGAAACTGGGCTTATGAAATTTTGAAATGTTTTGCAATTTTGATAGAAATTTGATTTTTGAAACAATATGGCTTGAAAGAGAAAATCTGAATGTTACTCTTTTTGTATTTTTGAAGAAGAAGGATTCGATAACCATTCATATGAATGAAGAGGTTTTCGATCTGAAAAATTTCTTTTTATGAAATGATGAAAAACATTTGCTATTTTTTTCTTTGCTTGAGTCAGTCATCTCACTTGCAATTATCAAATTGATCTTTATTTTCAAGATTTTGTGAAATATGAGTAATGTCATACTTCCAAGGTCTAAACTTTGAGTTTATTACATTTTGACTTTTCTTCCGAGACATCAGTGCACACATGCTCGAATTTATTGGCAAGAGAATGGTTGGAGACATTTAGAAGGGTTTGGAGAAGACTAGGACAACCACACAGGAACATCATCCCTCATGCACTCCTCAATGGAGATGTGATATATGAAATTCAAGGGGAAATGAGACACCCAAAAGCTGCCCCAGTTTGGTGTTTGGGAAAATGGACATGGGGTTTGGATTTATGAAAATCAGGATGAAAAATTCCAGTGAGATTCATAAAGTTGCCCTGGTCTTGTGTTTAGGAAAATGAATTGGGATTTGGTTCCATGAAAATTAGGGTGACACAAAATCAAGGGAGACTGGCAAAGTTGTCCCGGTCATGGGATTATGGATTGATGAAAATTTTGTGTGAGACTCACAAAGCTGCCCCAGTTTTTGCAAAGGGTTGATGAATTTCAGGGTGAAGACGCGTGGTGATATTCACCCAGCTGCCCCAATTTTTTTTTCTTTTGGCAAGGGTTTGGAAGAGGTGGTGGGCATGAAAAGGATGACCCCAATTGGTTTGATTCCCTTTTAGTGTGCTTCTGGCTAGATGGTAGGATGATCCCCCCTTCCCGAGTCGAGACATTATTTTTCTCTTTTTTTCATCATTTTTTTTTCAATCAATTTTTTACGACACATTGAAAGTCATTTTATCGCAAAGTTAAGCTTTATGAAAATTTTAGCAAACATTATCCAATCTGCATGGACTTTATTTGGCTTGTAACGTGGCTAGGGGCTAAAAGGTATTAGAAGAAAGGATATAAAGGCCCAAATGAATGTTTGTTGGTTATATTTTTTGAAACAAGGGTTATCATCTAAGTATTGCATCAACTATTTGACTTTTTGAGCACTTTGTTTTTTCTTCCTTTTGTTCAACATCACTTTGTGATTTTTTGTTGTTCTTTTTGTTTTTCTTTTGTGATTTTATTCACTCTTCTTGATGAATTCTCTTCGTTTGATCATTGAGTGCTCTTTATTTAGATACTAAGTTGACTTCTACCTGATGACAACCCTTGCTTAGGGATTTTTTTGAAAAAAGAATTTATTTTTGGCTCAAATGGGGTGACAATGGATATATTTTTGTTTTTTTGATAAAGACAAGAAGGCCACACATCATTTTGAACTCAGATTGCTTTATTTTCAAAAAATTAATTTTGCAACTAGATGACCTCAACATGAGTCGTTTTTTTTTCCTAGACCGCCCTTTCGGGTTTTCAATCTAGTGGACTTATTCTTCTTTTTTTTTTGTTTTTTTTTTGAAAAATTTTTTTTTTGTTCTTTTGTTTGCCTCAATGGATTCAGGGATCACCCAACTGGCACAAGCGAGAAAATTTTGGCCAGACCAATCTGCCCTAGTATGAAGGTTTATTTTGTTACTTGGGGCAATGACAGTGTTTGTTGGGGAAAATCCTATATTTTGGCAAAGTGAAGGGTGAATGTTTTCAAGCAACACGCGTACCAACGTCTTTGGAAAAACGTCAAGTTGTTATTTTTATCAAACATTGGACCTCGGAAAAGTCTGACACTACAACTTTTATTTTTCATTTATCAATTTTTCGTCTTTGCTATTTTTGAAAAAACAAGAGTTTGACGATTTGCAAGAAAGACGAATGACTCAAGATTGCTTTCATTTTTTGTTTTCCAATTTTTTTTCACAATACCCTTTCAGGACTCGATTTCCAGCACTACTTGGAGAAACCCTTTAGAGAAAGTTCGCATTTAAAGTCATGGATGACAACACGATATCATTGAACACAGATCTCTTGGCAAGATACTTCACAACATCAAATTCACTTGTACGATGACTTATGCTTTCTTATGTGGTTCTAGAGCCCGCATCATTGTTTCATGGCATCTGCAAGGATATTCTCAAGCCTTGCCTCCGTGCTTGGTTGACTTCCTTTAAACTTTAACAATTCTGAATCGATCAAAACTTCTCTTTGCGATTGACAACAGGCACTTTTGGCGTAATGATCGATAGCCCCTTCATGGTAAATACCTTTCGTATCATGAGTCTTGAAGTATTGAGGGTCTAAAGGCTTCATGTAACAATTAGATACAAGGCCTTTTTGAAGCAGACTTGGAAGCAACGTTGCTTAAGTCATATGTATAGAAATGAAGCTCGCGGCCTTTTCTCTTGATCAATCATTTTCCTGCCCAACGGCTTAGTGAGAAGTTGAGTTTGAATCAAATATCCCATTTGTCTTGCAATTGTTTTAAGTGAAGGGTAGGCCAACGGGATTTGAGCGATAGGAGGTGATTAAACCCTTTGCTTTCTTCTCTTCGCAAGCTTAAACCCGACTTGTTCATATTTGCTATCATGGTATGACCTTGCGTGACCGTTCCAATCCTCTCACTAACTTCAATTCTTTCTTCAAGTATCCTCAGTTCTACAAAGTTTAAGGAACACTGCTCACAATGGTCTCATAGAAGGATGGTCGCATAGTATTTAGGAATGTGTCAACCATCTCATTATCACTCATAAGAGGCTTTCCTCGAGCAATATTCTTTCCACCTTTGGGCATGCTCTTTGAATGATTTTGACTCTTTCATCAAGCTCTGCAGTTATAGTCTATCAAGTGCCACATCCATGTTATATTTGTACTGCCTCAAGAAAGCATCCACCAGATCCTTCCAAGACTAGATGCGCGGATATTCAAGATGATTGCCCCAGTTTAGTGGCATGCCGGCCAATCTACCTTGGAAGAAATGCATTAACAACTTTTCATCACATGCATGAACGACCATTTTCTTTCAACATCATGAAGTGGCTCTTGAGACAAGTGGTCTTGCTATATTTCTTGAATTCGGGCAATTTAAGCTTTGAAGGTATCACAATATCTGGGACTAAGCAAGCCTTGCAACCTTCTCAAGCTCAGCGCTTCTTTCACCTTCTATGTTTGTTAGCCTTCTTCAGAATTTCAAATTTACCACTGTCAACCTCAATATCTACTGGTGTAACGACCTGAGGGAAAGATTTCACCTCAGGTTACTTTGTCATTATCCTGCTCACAACACTTAATTGAATCACTTTTGTGGGGACCATGGAAGTGGTTGCCCCAAGCTTGTTTCCTCCTTCAACTGTTATTCTCGGCCTTTTGAGTGTGACCTTTCCCAAAGTACGCTCCTGAGGGTGAAGTGTAATTTAGGGGGAGACCATATGAAGGAAATTTGGGACCTCTTGAACTCTATGTTGAGGTTGTAGTGGGCACGAGTCCCCAAGGTTTTTCCAAGCATTCAGGACCTCTAGGGCTTGGCCCATTGGCCCCTTCAATTACTGTATACTGGCTTTCATCCTCTCTTGAACTCCTCTTTGGTTCTCCAAGATTTGGAAACTGGTTTGAGTCCTTTAGGGTATCTTGGATCTTTTTTCAAATTTTATTAAATAAAACAAATTAAGAAGAAGAAAAATAAAGATGACAAGAAAAGAGAAGACAATATTCTAGTCAGAAATTATAAAGTTGCGAAAAGATTGCCCCGGTATAATTTGGAAATTAACACAAGACTGAGTCAATAAGGTAATTCATCATTCAGAAGTTCCCAAGATGTGAGTCATAAGAAGTCCTGGTCAGCTATCTCGGACCTTGGCCATCACCTTCTTCATTTCTCCAATCGGCTCTTGCAACAATTGAGGAAAGTTTCAACCTCCTTAAGCAGGTTAAATATCGACACTGCAAACTCAGCATCAACTAATAGCTTAGGGATGTATTCAATGACTTCATTGGCAAGGGAAGCTAGTTGTGAGAGACTTCACTTTCAATTCACCCATGTTCAACCATATGCTCACTTGCATCTGAACCATCAATTCTTGATGTCTTCTTTATAGCTTGATGCTAACATTCTTTCTTCAATTTTGCCACTGCTGCTTTCACCTCCTGTTCAGCATTGTGAAATTACTTTTCACCATTTGGGTCAGGAGAAATTAACTTGGATGGTAACTTGATTGTATTAACCTTCTTTGTGATCAATCTGGCTAAGGAAAATCTTTCGTTAATGGTCCATGATCTTAGGCCTCTCTTCGAACTTTGTAGCTCGCCCTTTGTTCAACAAAATACTATTTCTTCTGAATCACCAGCTTTTTAATGCCTTCTTTTTTTTTTAGCTCGACGATGTCGTTACTCCTTCAATTTTGCCACTACTGCTCTCACCCGCTGCTTAGCATTATGAACTTGTTTCTCGCAGTTTAGGTAAGGAGAAATTAACTTGAATGACAACTTGATTGTCTTAACCCTCTTCTTGATCAATTTGGCTAAGGGAATCTTTCACTAATGGTCCACGATCTCGGGCATCTCTCCAAGTGAACAACATTGCCCCAAGTATTTCTAGCATGAAGCATTTCGGTAAAGATCTCTTCCTCAAAAGATCTGCAATGTGGTAAGAGATGCAGGTGTTGGCGACCCTCTCATAGGATACCCAAATTATTTTTTCTTTCTTTTTTTGTTTTTTTTTTGTTTGTTTGTTTTTTTTTTTTTGACACTCACACAACAATGGATACCCATGAGGGGGACATCAAGATAACTCTTGCAACGACATGCGATACATGATATTTGCTACCAATATACATGCCATTTAAACTTTTCCTCTTCTGAGCCTGCATGGAGCTGCGTGCTCATTCGTTTGCCCATTTTCTTTCTAGTTTACATTGCAATAACTCCTTCACAAGACATGTAGCATTCAAAGCTCCCTTACTCATGAGAGAGATGAATCATACCTACGATCCCAGTGAACACCATAATCTCTTCCTTGTCTTTGGTTCACAACACCGATTAAGGGTCCAATAAACTTCAGCTAGGACAACCATGATTGTATTCTTAGAGCAAACTTTGTATTCCGTAAATGCATTCATGGCGACATAGTCACCAAAATCCCTTGTACTAGGAAAAAGCATGACACCATAGTCGATAAGAGCTAGTACATTCACTTGTTTCCCACTTTTCCTCCTCGGTCAATCAATGCAAATACTACTCTACGCATCCTCGAGCTACTACGAATTCGCTTTCCAACTTTATAGGATGCATTTTCGTGATTCTCGTTAGCTGCAAGACAGTGGTATATTGCCCAAGGTGATTGCTTGGATCTTTGCTCTTAAGAAATGCATCTAAGATCAACTCAAATTCTTCTATTGTAGGCACCAATTAGAAATGGGTCATAGTGCTGGGTTGAAACTATAATTGTTGTTACCCGGACCTCCACCTCCAACAAGATCAACAAATCCTCACACTCCTTCTTAAATGCATTTTCAAGGTTATCCTTTTTCACCAGATCCCTCAAGTGAACGACATTGCCTTCCTGGGCTTCACTGTGTATGTTTTTCTTCAAAAGGTTTAAACCTGAATGCCCCTTGACTCAAAATCCCATGTTAATTTCCATCTTTACTGTAATCACAACTTTATAATTTCTTGACTAGAACCCACAAAATTTGACAAGACCATAAAGACAAGCAAAAATGAGGGTTATAAGGATACACACATCTCCCTTTGTGCCCTAGAAAAGGTTCAACATTTCAGGTTCAATGTCAAGTATATGCAATCTCACCAGGGTGGTTTCCTGAACCTAAAGGTCAAAGGTCACTAGAGCTATGGCCCCCTCCACAGCATCTTCACAACAGTCGAGTAATCAACTAGGTGTGAAAATACAAATGAAGAGAACATACTCTAGCTGGAGTTCTCACGATAGCCAAACAGGAAGTACATCCCAGAGTGACACTGCTACACAACTCCTCTAATTCTAAGTTACACTCAGACCCGGGTATAGGGCCCCACTCAATAGATGCATAATGTGTGTGTGTGAAGGGAGAATGCAATGCACCCAAACCCTCACCTGCAAAACAACCAGAAAAGTTCCCAGGCAGATATAGACATGTTTTCTAGCCTAGGGTTCAATACCCAGCAATTATTTCAAACATAAGGAACAAGCAGCAGAACTCGCATGCAATTATTCTAAATATCAAACATAGACAAATAAAAGGGGAAGAAAAACATCAAGCAAAAACCACATCGAATCCGCGCATCTAATTAAATGGCTTGACTCTCTAGTATCCCCAGCGGAGTCGCCATCTGTCGCAACCGGAAAATCGCGACGGGACGACGACGATCCAAAAAAGGAAACGTTTTAGAAAAAGAGATTTTGGAGTCGCCACCATAGTTTATTCTGGGAAACTATGGAAAAAACCATAAAGAAAAGACATGGTCTACGAAAACCGAAATTCGGGTTCGGGAGTCGGTTACGTGTGGGGAAGGTATTAGCACCCCACAACGCCTGCCCTAAGGCAGTACCTTTAATCAAATACGCGAATAAAATGTGGTTCGCAAAATGTTTAACTTTCCCAAAAAAACAACGATATAAAGAAACAAAAATATTTTTTAGTTTTTTGGGCCCGACAAGGATTGACCTTGCTCCTACGTATTCTCATTTAGAATGAGAAATCAGGGTTATGTAGTTCTTTCTGAAAATTTGTTTGTTGTTTGAAGATGTTTTTAGTTTTTGAAGATTTTATATTTTTTGGTATTTTCATATAGAAGAGAAAAGGTTTTTAGCACAAGGCCTACGCGAGCGGTCGCACGTGTGCTTAAACCTTTTCAAAATATTTTATTTGATTTTTAATTTTTTGTAAAAGAAAAGGAAAAGATTTTCAGCACAAGGCCTACGCGAGCGGTCGCACGTGTGCTTAAACCTTTTCAAAATATTTTTATTTGATTTTTAATTTTTATTTTTATTTTTATTTTTATTATCAAAGAGATATAATAACACATAATAATAATATAAAAAAAATGCCAAAGCTGAAAAAAAACAAAGACAAAACATCACAATCCAAGCCCAATAAGAAATAGGGGTGCAGAGATTAAAACCAGGGGTGCAGCACAAAATTGAGACTGCCAGGGGTGTAATGATCAAATTGATGGTGCAGCTCGAAATAGCCTGTCGTCCAGGCCCAATCTTCTTTTTGTTTGCAGAAAGAGAAAAGTGGTATGAATAGCGAACAGGAGGTGGCAGGAAGAGTACAAACCAGATATAAGGGTGCATCAGCAAAGTTGGGGGTGTCTAAAACCGAATTGGGCCCAATGCCTAAACCTTCTTTGCAAAAAAAAAATGGCAGGGGAGTGTGAACAGAGTTGCACCAGGTGACAGGCAGAGAGACTGAAACCCAATGGCAAGGCCCAAACCCTCTTTTCTTGTTTGCAGAAATGGAGTGGTGGTGTGAATATGATTTGTGTGTCGCCAGAAAGAGGATGGGGCCCAGGGCCAGGCCCAAAGCCCTTTGCCCCTAAATCTGAACATTAGGGGTCTCTCCTCACTTCAGCATTTCATCCTCTGTGCCCAATGCCAGAGACCTAGGGTCTCCTCCTCCAGAGACACCACCTCCATCGGCCACGACCACGACCAGCATCCACCCAACCGGCCATCACAGTCCATAGTCCACGGCGTTGACACTCACCGTCGGAGCCCTCGCCGGCCATGGCGCCAAGTTCGTTTTCCTCCTTCCTCTCTTCGCGCACGAGAGAAGTATTCTCGCTTCTCCCCGTCGCGCCGTCGTCGCAGCTAACCAGGCCTGTCGCCGTCGATCTTACTGGCTGGCCAATCGTCACCGTGAACCAAATCTCCACCGTTGCAGAAGCTTGTCGCCGCAACGATCTAGACCGACAACGTCGCCGGTGAGGTCAACATCACTCTCCTCTTGAGTTGGGTTTTCTCCTTCTTCTTCCACCGTGCGATACTCATCAAGGGCGATAGAGACGTCGCTGCCGCTGCCGCCGTCTGCTCCTGTCGGGTTCACCGCCGGTGGAGCCGTCGGGAATGTCACCAACGTCAACACAACGTTTTCTTCTTTGATCCAAATTGACCACCACAACCCCACCGGACCTGCCAAATGAGAAACCGATTGTCTTATGTTTTTTTTTCATGTCCGTGGCTTTGTGTTGCTTCCATTGCAGGTGAAAGAATGACAGGGGATAGTGATGGTTGACGCAGGGGTGAAGGAAATCAAAGCGTATTGTTGTTGGATTGGTGTGATGGTGATGGTGAATACGGCTGTGATGATGAATTATTGTGGAGATGAAAATGGCATGTATGTAATGGTGATGAGGTTGGGGAATGGAGATTTAGGTTCTTCTCTGTTTTTTTTTCTTTGGTTCAGTGTTTCTGTAATCTATGATGAAGGAGGTGGAGGCTAGCAAAAAGGATTGCAGAAGGCGTTTTTCTGTGAGAGTGAATGAAGGAATTATGTGGGACGAGTTATGGTTGCTTTGATTGGGTGAGAAAGGTACCCAGAGCCTATGTTATGATGTTGAGCTGAAATTTGAGAAGAAAAGGATTGAATCTTATGGAGGCCTCGGATGAAGATGATGGGTATTGGAAGCCATGGTCAATCGTCAATGGTGAATTGGGAGAGGTTTTGGAAGATGTCCATGAGTAGGGGCAGTGGTTCGTATGATGGTGAATGGTAATTTTTGTTCTCCCTTTCAGCAAGAATTGGTTTCTATTTTTGTGTTTGCCGTTTCTGCCATGGAGGGAGTCGTGAGTGATAGGTGTGAGAGATGTTTGTTGGGGTCGTTCAGAGGAATCTGTGTGAATGATGATGAGGTGTGGATGGAAGGGATGATTGGCGAGAGAGATGATTCGGTTGGAGGAAAAAGAGATCCCCTTCTCTGTGATGATGGAGCTAAGGAATTAGAATGGGTGTGATGGATGATCAGGGGTGTGCGCGTGTGTTGAGTGATGATAGAAAAATGTATGAGGTCAATCTGTTGATGTGTGAGAGTGGTATGTGTTGGGTCATGAGGTGCCATGAGGATGAAGGTGGTTAGTTATGGGTAAAAGGAATGTGTATGTGTGATGGTTGCCCCCTGCAGGACCAATTCGGTTACCAGCTCTCAATTTCTTCAATCCATACACATGCTCTCACACTTTTTCATTCTTTTTTTTTTTATTTTTCTTTTTTTTGTTCGTTTCTTTTTCCTTTTTTTTCTTCTTTTCATTTTTTTTCCCTTTTTTGCATTTTGCTTTTTTTTTTCCTTTTTTTTTTTCCTTTTTTTTTCTTTTTTTTCGAAATAATAAAATCAAACGAAAACTAAATCAAATTCCAATAATAAAATAAAAATTAAAAAAATAAAATAAAATCTAGAAATATAAAATTAAATCCAATAATAAAATAAAATAAAAACTAAATCAAATAGTAAAATAAAAATAAAATAAAACAAAAGTAAAAACGAATCCTGTTATTTAATCACCCGGACGAAATTGGGTGTTGACACAGGTATTTGTATTGAAAGTAGCTGCAGATGGAGGGACCAGGGTTGCTGACAAAGAGTTTAAGACATGAGCCGTTTATATAAAAATCTTGATATCACTTTTAATGTAGAATCTTAAAGTTTAATGTATTAAAACATGTTGGCAATACCTGTTTAAAACATGTTTGTTTACTGATTCAATACTTGTTTCAAGTGCTGACAATAATTCTCAAAATGCATAGTTGAGTTGAGTAAAATCTGATTTTAGTCTTTGCATTGATAGTTCATTCTGGAATGCATTTGTCAAATTTGTGTTTTCCATAAATTCTTGTTTCTGCAGTTTGATTCATATTTGTTTAATGTTTCTAAACATGTTCTCAATGATAGCAACTTCAATTCACCATTGAATTGTGAAAAACATATTAGAGTTGCAAGCAATTCTGTTTTTCCCGAGACTGCTACTGTCACGGGTTTTGCTTTCTTTTGGCTTTTGCACCATACCTGTTTTCATTGCTTGTGTCTTAGGCCATTTTTAATTCTCCTAGCTCATCTTTTCTAATCTAGATCTAGTGTATAGGACCATTTCTATATGTTGTTTGATCCAACCAGCATTGATTCTATGCTATTTTTCAAATCCGATGCAAATTTCATGTGTTTTTTCTGCATTTCAAGCAACTGAGCATTGATTCTATGCTATTTTTCAAATCCGATGCAAATTTCATGTGTTTTTTCTGCATTTCAAGCAACTGAGGGAGTGATTTGGTGAGTTTACATGTTTGTGTGCATTTTCTCTGTTTGACCAAGTTTATTTAGACATTTTAAATTTGTCCCAAGTGTCTATTTGGCCATACATCAGTCCAGCCATTAAATCATAGTTTCACATCCACTTTTGTTTGAAAATTTGCAAGTGCAATTGTTATATTTTACTGCAGCCACATTCTTTGTTGTCTAGGTGTTTGTACACCTCTACTATGATGATATGAAGTTGTTTGAGGTCTCATTTGAACCTTTTCACCACTGCTACTGAAATCACCCCCTGAAACCACCATTTTTTTAGCCAATTTTTATCATTTTGGTGTAGTTTTCTCACTTTGAGTTGGCATAAACCGTACCTGCACCTATGTTTTGGAGTTGCTGCATGTTTCAGTGATGCTACACTGTTTGTACAAGTTTATTTGGTGATTTGAAAGTTACTTTAACTGTGCATTTGGTCATTTTTACCAAATTTTGCAAAGTCATGTTTCTACACCATCATAGTTGCTTGAAAGTGGAACTACTCCACTGATTTTCAGCTGACAACTCTTTGCTTGTTGTTTAAGTGTTTGATCATCTTCTATTTGATGAAATAAGCTTGCTGGAAGCCTCAATTACACCTTACATTCAGTGTCATTGAATTTCACCACTGCTGTACTCATTTTTTTCAGCATTTCAGTGCAGATTTGCCTACTTTGCTTGCTATTTGCACTTTGGCCAGCCCTCCAAAACTCAATTCTGGATTGGCAAAAGCTGCTTTCACGTTTCCATATGCTATGATATGATTAATTTGTGATTAATTTGTAGATGCTTGATGAGTATGGTGCATCAAGGAAAGAAATGGGTGAGTCATCTGTTAAAGCATCAATACATCGAACTGGAGAAGATATGAAGAAAGGAATAAAGTCATATAAACAGGAACAAGAAAGTGGCTTAGCTATTCTAGACCAAGTTTTAGAGGAACAAGATGTTGTAATTGAAGAACTTAAAGAAGAGTTATATGCATTAAAGGCTGAGCTGCTTGAAGAAAAGAATAAAGATGAAGGTGGTTACATTACGCCTTGTAAAGAAGATGATTTGTACAATGATTTTGCATGTGAGGGAGGAATTTCAAGTCGTGAAAGTGTTAAGAAGGCAGAACAACGTCGAAAGCGTTACAAAAGCAAAACTTCTAGAACTCCGTTCACTTGATATAGTCCCTATGTTTTTAGATAATTGATTATGTAATTTATTACTAGTGCAGTATTTGGTAGTTCTTTAAGTATGGATGGTTGTATTTTGATCAATTAATGTGATCGTGACTAAAGGAAGTGGTTATTGGAAATTTGAGTTCAATGTTCATTACCTTTGTTTTTTGGTTTTATTATTTAATTTTATTCCATTATTTAATTTATCACAATTTGCATTATTAGTCTGACCTCTGTTAATGGAATACCAAGTAGAGGTGTGGGTGAACTAGATGTGACTTCCTGCAGTAATGAGACAGTCAAGGTGCTCTTGTAATCGCTTACAAGGACACTGTAAGCGATTACCAGTGACAAAAAATAATTTGTACCAAAACCTCAATTGTGCTCCCCACAAATTACTTAGTGACTCCCCACCAGTCCTTACTACAATGTTTTTCATAATTTTTAATCTTGGTTTAGCCACATTGCAATGGGATGAATGTCTCTGTTAAGGGAAGACCAATGAGAGGTCTGGGTGGGGTGGGATTTGACTTCCTTCAACAATTAGACAACCAAGGTGCTCTTGTAATCGCTTATATTGTCCTTGTAAGCGATTACCAGTGGCAAAAAATAATTTGTACCAAAACCTCAACTGTGCACCCCACAAATTACTTAGTGGCTCCCCACCAATCCTTACTGCAGTGTTTTTCATAATTTTTAATATTGGTTTAGCCACATTGCAATGGGGTGAATGTCTTTGTTAAGGGAAGACCAAGTAGAGGTGAGGGTGAACTGAGATGTCACTTCCTTCAGCAATGAGACAAAGGTGCTCTTGTAATCGCTTACAGTGTCCTTGTAAGTGATTACCAGTGGCAAAAAATAATTTGTACCAGTGGCTCCCCAATTTGTTGTTGGTCATGACTTGGTTATTTTCCAGGTCTATATTGAGTGTTTGCCTGTGAAATCAATTACTGTCTTGCTGTAAGCGATTACATTGGCATTTGTACCAAAAGTCCAACGCTGCTCCCTGCCCCCTGTAAGAGGGGGCTCCCTAATTTGCTCTTGGTCATGACTTGGTTATTTTCCAATTCTATATTGAGTGTTTGCCTGTGTAATCGATTACGGTCATGATGTAATCGATTACATTGGCATGTGTACCAAAAGTGCAACGCTGCTCCCTGCCCCTACTAGAAGGGGCTCCCCAGTTTGCTTTTGGTCATGACTTGGTTATTTTCCAGTTCTATATTGAGTGTTTGCCTGTGTAATCGATTACGGTCATGATGTAATCGATTACATTGGCATGTGTACCAAAAGTCCAACGCTGCTCCCTACCCCTGCTGGAGGGGGCTCCCTAATGTGCTGTTGGTCATGACTTGGTTATTTTCCAGGTCTATGTTGAGTGTTTGTCTGTGTAATCGATTACTGTCATGCTGTAAGCGATTACATTACCATTTGTACCAAAAGTCCAACGCTGCTCCCTGGCCCTGCTGGAGGGGGCTCCCCAGTGTGTTGTTGGTCATCACTTGGTTATTTTCCAGGTCTATGTTGAGTGTTTGCTTGTGTAATCGATTACTGTCTTGCTGTAAGCGATTACATTGGCATTTGTACCAAAAGTCCAACGCTGCTCCCTGCCCCCTGTTAGAGGGGGCTCTCCAGTTTGCTCTTGGTCATAACTTGGTTATTTTCCAGTTCTATATTGAGTGTTTGCCTGTGTAATCGATTACGGTCATGACGTAATCGATTACATTGGCATGTGTACCAAAAGTGCAACGCTGCTTCCTGCCCCTATTAGAGGGGGCTCCCCAGTTTGCTCTTGGTCATGACTTGGTTATTTTCCAGTTCTATATTGAGTGTTTGCCTGTGTAATCGATTACGGTCATGATGTAATCGATTACATTGGCATGTGTACCAAAAGTCCAACGCTGCTCCCTACCCCTGCTGGAGGGGGCTCCCTAGTGTGCTGTTGGTCATGACTTCGTTATTTTCCAGGTCTATGTTGAGTGTTTGCCTGTGTAATCGATTACTGTCATGCTGTAAGCGATTACATTCGCATTTGTACCAAAAGTCCAACGCTGCTCCCTGCCCCTGCTGGAGGGGGCTCCCTAGTATGTTGTTGGTCATCACTTGGTTATTTTCCAGGTCTATGTTGAGTGTTTGCTTGTGTAATCGATTACTGTCTTGCTGTAAGCGATTACATTGGCATTTGTACCAAAAGTCCAACGCTGCTCCCTGCCCCCTGTTAGAGGGGGCTCCCCAATTTGCTCTTGGTCATGACTTGGTTATTTTCCGGTTCTATATTGAGTGTTTGCCTGTGTAATCGATTACGGTCATGATGTAATCGATTACATTGGCATGTGTACCAAAAGTGCAACGCTGCTCCCTGCCCATACTAGAGGGGGTTCCCCAGTTTGCTTTTGGTCATGACTTGGTTATTTTCCGGTTATATATTGAGTGTTTGCTTGTGTAATCGATTACGGTCATGATGTAATCGATTACATTGGCATGTGTACCAAAAGTGCAACGCTGCTCCCTGCCCCTACTAGAGGGGGCTCCCCAGTTTGCTTTTGGTCATGACTTGGTTATTTTCCAGTTCTATATTGAGTGTTTGCCTGTGTAATCGATGACGGACAGCAAAAAAACCTCTCCTTTGGAGAAAAGATGACAATGTTCGCCCTGAACAATACTACCAACCAACACTTCAATGGCAGACAGAGATGAAATCAATCACGTCTTTGATGAAGATACACGTCTTTGATGAAGATACAAATATTGGCGGACAGAGATGAAGATACACGTCTTCGATGATGTCGGCAGAGATCGAAATCGTGGAGCGAGAGTTTGGGTATGGTGTCGATAGAGAGAGATGATTTCGTGGAGAGAGAAACTTTCTTAGGCGTGAACTGTTTGTATTTCAGAAAACCCTTTTTCATAAATGCCCTTTCCCTCCCTTGTTTTGATTTAAAAAAAATTAATAATTCTAGCCAATAAGAACACAACAAGTGTCGTTGGCAAATCGTTGTCAAAATTTTGTTGTCAAAAGAAACATTTTTCTTAAAATATTTAATTCTGAGATTGTGTAAGAGATTGGTAATAGAAAATGGATCATAATACACCAAATCTCTGTGATCATGAGTTCATTATTCCTAAAATGATTTCTTATCTCTTGGAGGATAGAAGGAATGAATCGATTATGTCAATGCCTCATGAAAATTACACATTTATTTATTTATCGGCTTCTAAGTAAATTAACATGTAATAAATTAAAATATTGTTTACTCAAATAAGAAAATAGTATATAATAGAATAAAAAAATTTAAAAAAATGTTGATAATACTTGTTTTTAAAACATCATGAATTAGAATTGTATCATAGACAACAAATGAATGACAGAAAAATTGGTTGTAGTTGCTTCAGATTAATATATTCTCACCTGCGCTGTTGTTGTTAGCTTGGGAAGAAATGGAAGATGATCGTAATCCAAAACCAGTAGTAATAGGATGCTCTACGGGAGGGATAGGACACGCGCTTGCGTGCGTGTTCGCGGAGAAGAAGTGCAGGGTGGTGGCGACGAGTAGGTCGCGGTCGAGAGCTCGTGCGCAGAGTGGTTGACGCAGTTGTCGAAACGTACGGTCGCATCGAAGTGCTCGTTAACAACGCAGGTATTCAGTGCATGGGTCCACTTGCCGAGGTTCCTCTCTCTTCCATCCAAAACACTTTCGACGCCAATGTATTCGGTAAGTACGGTCACCATACCCTTTTCATCTAATTATTTCTCCTTGTTTGCAAAATCCTTTCTATTTGGGACTTCAGTGTAATTGGATGTCTGATATCTAAGATCTATTTGGTCGATAATTGATAGAAAACAGAGAATCATCAATAGGGTTAATTTCAATGTACAGTTTCCAATTTCAGTATATATAAAGCGAAGAAACGAAACAGTTGTTTTAAAAGTAAAACTGGTTTGAATTCTCCCAATCATGAACTTTTGGCACCTGAGCGTTTCTATTTGAAACACTGTTTTCACTCAATTTGCCAATCGTGGCCTCAGTTTTTGCACAAACAGATTTAGTGCATGTTTGGTATCTGTTCAAGGAATTTAGAAGTACTTATTACCCTTCAAGTAACAAGTTATACTTTTTTTTTTTCATTTTGTGTCTTTGAATTTGAGAGTCTGCATTGGAATTTCCCCTTCCAAATATAGTTTTAATTGGTATACAAGAAGGTGAATTGAATGCTTAAGTAGATGGTGCGTTTTATTGGGCATACGCAGGTTCCTTGAGAATGGTTCAGGCGGTTGTTCCTCATATGGCAACTAGGAAAAAGGGGAAGATTGTGAATATTGGCAGTGTTGCTGCCTTGGCTTCTGGACCTTGGTCAGGCACTTATACAGCTTCTAAAGCTGCTCTTCATGCTTTGACAGATACATTAAGGTATTCTTCTTTTTCAAATTTCCCTTACCCTAAACTTGTTTTCATATCTGCATCAAATCAATCAGAAACAACAGTATTTAGCAACATAAATACAGCTTGTTGTATGAAAAATATGGGTTGGTCCAAATCAATGTGGTGACTTGATTGAAACCGGTAAAACACTATATATGCAGCAATACACCATTTGGAATGGTAGTTTGACCCTGTCCAAATTATTTACATATCGTAGAATATGTAATTGTTCTCTATCTTGAACATGGGCATGTTGGATACAGATTGGAACTTGGACATTTTGGAATTGATGTTGTGAATGTTCTGCCCGGAGCTATCAAATCAAATATTGGAGATTCTGCCATAGCCAGCTACAACCGCATGCCTGAATGGAAATTGTTCAAGCCTTTTGAAGCAGCAATCCGAGACAGACCTTACTTTTCTCAGAAGTCGAAATCAACTCCCACAGATGAGTTTGCTAGAAACACTATAGCTGCTATTCTTAAGGAGAAACCGCCGGCATGGTTTACCTATGAACATTACTCTACTTTCATGGCTATCATGTATCATTTACCAATCTCTGTTTGAGATTTTATTTTGAAGAAAGCAATGAAATGCTGATATACATACAGGTTGGTGGTGCATCTATGTTTTCACGTATATGTTGATGCACATAGCATATACTTTCCATTTTTAGCAACAGAAGAGGCTGTCTTGTTGGGGCTTGTACTTAATCCCATTTTATTATTTAGTGAGCCAAGTTTTTTAACGTAATAATCGAAGGGATGATATATTGTATTGCGATTCTCTGAAACTTTTCCATTCTTTGAACACGAATCAAATAATCGAAGGGATGATATAATGCATATGCGAAAACAATAATTTATACATGTTCGAGGATAATCAAAATACTTGTAACTTGTTTAAAATTATGTTATGCAACACTTAAAATTTAACCTAGTTGGCACAGAAAGAAGAAATAAAACATTTTGCGAACATGGCGCTACTGAATTGTCCTAAGATTATAATTCGATAAATAATGTGGTTAAATATCAGTTGTGCAAGTTATTCGAACTGTAGAGGCATGTTTAATTCGTTATCTCATTCGAACTATTTTACAAAATTATTATATATTAAATTATTTTTTATATGCACTTTGTTGTTCTGTGGATAGAATAGAATCAAAATTCCGAGCCTGGTCATTAATCTAGAAAGTCATAGTCAAATCCAGAACACATTTTGTCTCCAGAGGTTGACAACGAATTACTTCTGTCATTTCTACACGTCAATATGCTTTAATTTCTATTTTTTTGTCTTTGCCCCTTCTTATGTTTTTTTTTTCTTTTGGTTAAATGGGGCATATGGTCCAATTTGTTCACATCCTTGTCGTAAGTTTACAGTGGTAACCTCAAAGGTATAAAAAACAGTAGACAGAAAAAGAAAGAGGGTTTTTAGATAAGCTTAACCCATTTGTAAAATTGACAATAGCATTATTTATAGCAAAATAACTCATTGCAAACATATTATAGATAAGTTTATGAAAGGGAAATAATGAGATGTGTGCTTAAATCCATATATCCGAAGTACAATCACCACCGGGATATCTCATCTCATGTGCAAGAGAAGGACCATGAGGCTCAGTTCCAAAGTCGACGAAGAAGTTGGGGTTGATTTTCAGTCCACCTTTCTCAGTATCAACATCAATCTGTATTATGTGGGAGCCCTGCTGGACAAGATCTGGATAAAATTGTTTGTCCCATGTACTAAATAGTGAGTTTGTTGCATACAGCCGCTTCCCATCTAAACTCAATTGAATCATCTGAGGGCCCGCTCTCAACTTTTTCCCCTTACTGTTAATATGGACAGATAACAAGCTACCCTTGAATTTCGAATAATAAGTCCATGCATCATATTTTATTATATTTGTGCTCTCTTACTTAGCAATAACAAGACAAATAAGTTTTAAGTATATCTAGAACAGTTTCGTATTTTAAAGTCATTGAATACTAAATATTATTATTAAAAGCAATATTTCACTCCTCTCTTATCCATTCTCACTTCACTCTACTCAGCAAAACTTTGAATGTTATTTTGACGAATTCGTTTGTTTTTGTCAAACAGACAGTTAACTCCTAACATATATTATGCGATAACTTACAACAGGACAAGATTGCAATTACCTGAATCTCTGGAACCTCGGCTTGCCAAGTTTCTCCATCATCTGTTACAGCTACAATAGGGCTTCCTTTCTGGATAAGTCCACCAACCCACACTTGTCCAGTCAGTTTAGGATTTTTAACGTCCTCAATGTTATATTGCCTTATATCCCCGTGAAGCCAGTTTACAAAGTACAGAAACCGGTCATCAAGAGAAATCAGAAAATCAGTTATAAGCCCAGGCATTTCAATTTTGCTCTTTCAGTGGTTTCACTGATATGGAAACCTGCAAAGTAAGCTTAGTCTGTAAGTATTGAGGATATTGATATCTTGAAGAGAAAAAATACTATCTTGATATACCTCATGGCTCCATGATCCATCTTGGTTCTTGAAGAATCGTATCATGTTAGTTGTCAATGCACTCCCAACAAAACCTGTATCTTTAGCAGGATCATGCAAGAACCTTATCTGCAATTAAGGAACATCAGTTATAAAATATGCCAATTCTGCAAATTGGCTCACAATTACAACTTCAAAGCAATAGGAAAGTGCAGTCATAGTTAAATCACACAGGTAGTAAACAGGCTTCAGATACACAAAGTTCCAATATCTATCCTGATTATATTAACAACTTGCCTCCAAGGGTAGAAGCCCTGAATCACCAAGGTCCAGTGTTTGTCTCAGTTCGCCCCCAGGCCAGTCATATACATGGAGATGCCTGCCATATAACCCTTCAGAGAGATGCTCTAAGTTAAAACCTTTCGTGAAAGCTCTGGGAGCACCCCATGATATGCTTATCATAGTGTTGTGTCGTGATTGGTACCAAATGTCATATCCATATTGTGGACTGTGCCCTGGTTTCTCCCACCTAAGCAATGTAAAGCAGGATACATCATAAGTTTCAAAGATGTAACCCGTATACTGTTTAATACACAAGCAATTATGTAATTGAAAAATTCTATGTATGATTCAATTTTATATGAATGTAATTACATTTTATTCATCCATCAATTTATCAGTGTGATACTACATCCAGTTACGGTATTAGATGTATACCTGTGGATGCCTGGTTATTCTTATGATCCAGTTTCCATAGATGTAGTTTAGGCTTATCAACAGTTGCTATCTCTAAAAGATTGAAAGTTGAAGGGTATAGGAAAAAGAAAGAAATGAACTTTGAAATCCACAGAAGTTGATGAAGCCCAAGAGCATCCTGGACCTGCCAGAGTTGAAGTCCATCATACATGTGGTTAATAAAATACACCTGTATCATGACAGAAAACAAGCAAAGTAATTTAGTTTGGATCAACTTCAAGTTTCTCTTGTTACAAAAATATGATATAAATCTAAATTAAATTAAAAGAGATCGAAATCAGTTATTTGGGGGTACAGAGCAATAACTCACAATAGTACTGACAGCCAAGGGTAGTGATATCCCTGCAAAGAGTACACGGAAAAGTCTTTCTCCAATGAGTTTCTCGCCGTGTTCCTGAAGCTAGCCAAGCCACTGTGAACACCAGCAAATATGAAAAGAGTTAGTAACCAAACCAAGCATTATTGCAGCCTTCAAATGTGTTAACGGATACTATTACATCTTTGAAGTGCGTTAATTGAATGATACAGACAACTAGACAACCCGTACAACTAAAAGAAAAACAAAGATCTGCTTATGAATTGTGTTAAGAGGGTGTGTGGCTACAAAATCAGCACCTTCATAATGATCTCAAGCCATTACGTAAAAAACTGGACTTAACTCTTTACGTTATACATTGGGGATGAACGCTGAAAATGATAACAGAATAAAATATGACAACCAAAAGGAATTTAAAACATGCTCAAGGGACCTCTTTATGAGATGGACAATTCGAACATTGTGGAAGTGCCTTCGTCAGCTTTCCATCTTCGCAGATGTTGAGAAAGGTTCACCGTATGAATGTCAATATCAAAGTTTTCTTCTTCGTGGCTCTTAGGCTTCCATTCCTCTACTAGAGGAACCAAGACATTGACTACATGACCCATATCTGGCCTTTGATATGATTCCCGAGCAGTGCAATGACCTGCCAGTTCAGCCACTTGATAAATATTTTTCATCGTTTCCTCGTCAGGATCGAGGGTTTGATCAACCGTCTTTGATATGCTCTCTTTGTTAATCAGCACCCTACGAAACCAGGAAACGAGGTGAGACCTTTCGTCGGACACTGTATTGTCCAATACCTTTCTACCTGTGATCAGTTCCATCAAAATTACTCCAAATGCGTACACATCGACTTTGGTAGTAACTTCTCCGGTAACTGGCAAGAAACAATATCACATTAAGCACAAGTAAAAGAATAGCTTAGCATAAAGCTAAAGCAACCAACTGGGTATGCAATTCTACAATAATCTAGTTTAGCTAAGGCTACGCAATTCTACAAAACCAAACAAAACAAATATTTATCATCGCAGTAGAAATGTGGAATTCATGGTTGACTGATTTTGTAACAAAAGAATCTCAGGACACTAAAGAACCAAACAACAAACAAATAGCAAAACCTCTTACGTAATCTAAGATTTAATCTAATGAAAGTATTCATTCATCACATCAAACATAAAAAGGGTAACAGGGAGCCGACCACTTAATTGTAGCCATTTCTCTATAAATGCCACACCTTATCATGCACAGCCCCAAACTATCAACCCCAGTAGATGCGCAGAAAAACAAAAATTTAACTAGAAAACAAATCATAAAACAAGGAAAAAATGCTAACAACTGCCAATTATTATGAGAAAAATATCACAGTTGTCAGTTCAAATATAATGAATTCACGTACAGACAGTTATAATCAAGAAAGAAGATACATAAAATGTCCAAAAATTTTAACACAGACTTGGTCCAAATATACCTGCATATTCAGGTGCTATATATCCCAATGTTCCAGCCAACTTTGACACAAATGTTCCATCTGATGCCTTTTTCACCAAACCAAAATCTGCAACCTTGGCTATCAAGTCATCGCCCAATAATATATTTGGGGGCTTCAAGTCTCTATGTATGAAGCTTTGGTGAGCTAAACTGTGAAGATACTCCACTCCCCGAGCTATGTCTAAAGCAATTGCTATCCTTTGTTTCCAAGTCAAAGGAGCACATCCGTTTTCACGCCAATCAAACAGGTGTTGGGTTAGCGTTCCTTGAAACATATACTCATAAACCAAAAATCTTTCATTGTCGTTTATGCAATGTCCTAAAAGAGTGACTAAATGTCTGTGTCTGACTTGACTGAGAACTGCAATCTCAGCTTGGAAGTCATTCAATCCCTTGCTCCCCACTGCAACAGAATTCATTTTCTTCACGGCAATTTTCCTTCCATCATGCAATTCTCCTTTATAAACAACCCCAAACCCTCCCTTACCTAAAATGTTTTTCTTATTAAAATTATCCGTTGCTTGTTGAAGAACCCCAATTGAAATAGTAGTATTCCTATCCTCAAAAACATGAATATCACTTTGTTCATTGTCGTGGTTATGCAACTCGTTCAAGACGCTCGTCATTTCAATATTAACCCCTCCTTCCCCATTTTCGGGATTATTAACCCTCCCAGACTTCCTGTGACGGATTTTACCTTGACACTTGCAAAAGACAAATACGATCACACCAACAAAAAACACAACAATACCAACAATACCTATGATCCAAGCAGAAGAGAGTGCAAATGCAAAACCGCTTGACGCTGCATCACTTGACAGAGCAGTTCCGCCGCCACCACCTTTAATGTTTGGATTTTCTTTTATTCTCAAAATCACTTTGGTTGAGAACTTTGGAACATAACCAGATAAATTGTTACTAGACACGTATAAAATCTCAAGCTGAGCCAGATTAGTTAAACCTTCTGGTATTGATCCCTCCAAATCATTGTCACTGAGATCAAGGTTTTTCAAATGAGTTAAGTTGGCAAATGCAGGTGAAATGGTTCCTTTCAAATTCATACGGGCGAAATTCACAGTAATAATCTTTTCCTCGGAACATATAATGAATTTTCAATAGTGACAAGGATTATTACCGAACCATGCACTTGCCAACTGATAGGATAACCTAAATGCTTATCAATATCAATCAAAACAGTGACGCGAGGATCACAGGGTCCAGGGATAAGGTTACAAAAAACATTATCTTTAAAGTCGACCTTCACACTCATTCTAAAAGAAGGATATGGACCCTCGAGAAAATTATGATTTAAAGAGACTTTCCTCAAACTTGAAAGGGATTTGAGGGAAGATGGAAGCATACCGGTTAACAAGTTCTCATTTAGGTTTAAATCAAACAATGAGGTGCAATTTGATAAATTCGGAATGAGACCTGTGAAAAAGTTCCCCTGTAACCATACCTGAGATAGATGGATCATGGAAACAAGCACCTCAATGTTACCCAATAAGCCTCCGGACTCGTGTTTGGGAATATTGGGCCAATATGTCTTAATATCATAGTCATTGAACTCATGCCTCTGATTATTGAGCCACAGAATCTAGATCCCAGATCCCGCGAAGCTTTTTGGTAAACTGCCAGTGAGATTGTTATTAGAGAGACAAAGCTCTTGCAAACTCACAAGGGAGTCAAACACATCAGGCAATGTACCAATGATATTTGTACTTCTGAGGTCAAGTTTAACCAGTTTGGATGACTGAGCCAAGTCGGCTGGAATCACCCATGGAGTGAGGTTGAAATTGTATGCCATGCTGAGGTTCTTTAAATTAGTGAGACCTTGGAAGCAACGGTCAGGAATGAAATTGAAGTTGTTGTTCTCGAGGGACACAGTTTCGAGCATGGAGAGATTGGCAAGAGAAGGCAATGCGCCGGAGAGCTTATTGCCCTCGAGAGAGAGCGAGGTGAGTTCAGAGGGAGTTGAGATCTGGAGGCAGTGTTCCGGTGAGTGACATTGAAGCTAGGTTGATGGAAAAGACACGGTTGGTGGTGCACCCCACACCCTTCCATTCACAAAACCTAGTCCCCGACCACCCTGACGGTGTCGGACTCAAGGCTTTTGCAAGTTTGGACATAAATACGCCATTGTCGGCAATGACGGTGGAAGAGAGAGTGAAAAAGAAAAGAAAGAGCTGGCAGAGAGAATATATGGTTGAGGTGGCCATTTGAATTTAAGAGAAGGGAAACAAGTAATTGTACCGAGAGTGAGGTGGGAGAGAAAAAAGAGAATTCGCAATGCGCGAAGAGAATGAAGAGAATGCCCGAAGTGAATGGAAGAAACATTATATAATTGTCTGTATGGAGAGAGAGAGCGATGTTGATTGATGTGATGTGGTGCACCTCACTTCATTCCACTGTGAGAAGCTGGTTCCGGACCAGCAAGACGGCATTGTGAACATGAACGCCAGCCTCGACATGAACCACATCGTGGGCAATGGCGATGTACGTGTCCAGGAGAGTCATAGACAAGACTTTAGTGATTGAGAACATGCATGCAGTATTAGTATTAGTTACTGTAAGAGGAACCAAAACCTGTTCCCTTTCCATATTCTTTTTTAGAATATGATTTCACCTTCTAAATTACTTCTTATATACAATAATAACAAAGGAACTTAAATTGTTAATTGTTATTACAAAAGTTGTTATAAAAAGAAAAAGTATTTTTAACAATTCTTATATTGAAAAAGAAAAAAGGAAAGAAATAAATTTTATGTTTTAATTACATGTAAGAAATAATCAGTCTTACCCCACATATACTATCCATAAAAGTTATACTCAATAGCAAAGTGCAAATTAATTAGGATTGGAAGAAAGATACTCTTTTAAAATTCTTATTTTAAAATTTTGAAAATATCATACGAAAAAAGATAATCAATTCAATTTATAAATATCTTTATTAAAAAAAAGGTAACATTTCAAACAGAGAATAAAACTATAACTTTGTTTATCAATTTTAAATTTCATCTTCTAATATTCATCCAAACTATCTTTAAATCAGCTATTGTTGTTAGTTTTTAAACATAAAAGAACAATTGATTAAATAAATACTAAAAATATTAATAGTATATTCTTTATAAACAAATACAGTGATTATGGTAGGAAAATAATGGTCTTTAAAAATATTTATCCATTACTACCTTTTATAAACAAAAATAAAAAAACGAACTTATCTTCGTTTTATACCAGAAAATGGGAAACTGTCAACCTAACAGGTAGAGCCGTTAAAATGGGTCACAACTCGTGAGTCAACCTGGTCTGCTACGGGTTCGGTCCGGATTGGATTTGAAAAAATTGAATTTTTTTTATGCGGGTCAGATTTCAACCCGGCTCATTTAAACCCGGCTCATACAGCCGTGGTGGACCGGATTGGCCTGCCAATCCACCTACCTTTTTAATTTATTATTTTATTTATGAAACCCTAAAAAATAAAATACTTTATTCACTCACTGTGTTACAAAAAAGTAACCTCTGCTCTCACAAACGGAACTTGCTCTCATTTACGGTGTTGTCACTCTCACAAATTCTTCAAGGACCTTTCTTTTTTTCTTCTCTTTTCTCCACATTTTTGTTTTCTCACTTATCTTTCTTTTTTTTTCGAAAACCTTATAATGACAAAAATAGGGGTTTTCGAAAACCCTACATATCAAAGTTTGTTCATTTTATATTTAAACAATTTGAGTATATATTATTGGAACAAACTGTTTTTGATATTTTTGAATTTGGGAAATTGTGTTACAGATTAAACTATTAATTTTTTGTTAATGTTGTTGAGTACTTGTTCTCTGTTTTTTTTTTAAACTAATATTTTCTTATTGTTTTTTTGGAATTGATGAATATAAGAAACTTATTTGTATGTTTTTTGTGTTTGTTTTTTTATGACATTTGGATTATATTGTACTTTTTATTATTATTTTGAATTGTCTTCCGTTTTAACATCATTCTTTAAGAGTGAAATTTGTTTAAATTTGAATATAGAAAGTTTGTAAAAAAAATTATTTAAAAAAAATTGTAATTAAATGGACTAGTGAGTCAACCTGTTTACTTACCAACCCATGGTGGATCGAGGCAGGTTCAGATTTTTCTGGTTCACTAATTAATGAGCTGGGTTGGGTTGGTTCAATAAGTGACTAATCCATGATGGACCGAGTCGGATTACCCGTTTTGACAACTCTACTAACATGCCACACCAAAAACCATAAACTCGAAAATCCTCTATTAATTTCCCTTCCAGTTTTTTCAAGACTAAGGAAGAGACAACAAACAAAGGCTCTCATGACTTCACGTCAACTTCATGCAACTTTCAATTTCGTAAGAACTCTTCCCCTCCCTCTCTCTTTCTCAAACAAATTCCTTCAAATTAATATTTGTAACCACGAAAAATATGATTAACTATTTATTATTATTGAATAATTCCATACACAAATTATGAAATGTGCATCGTGTCCAATCAATTAATATCAAATTGTCTAAGACAATTTAATATTTAATATAATTATTGTTAGTATAATTTTACTAAATCTAAATAAACTTTAGGTTATATAAAACTGGAAGAGTATTAAACAAATTAATGTATTAAAAAGCTTTCTTTTTGTCCATCGATTCCAGTACTTAAGTTAAAAAATATACATATATTGTTTCCTAAGTTCAAAATCAGTTTTTAGTTTTCAAAGATAAAAAGTCAATTAATTAAATAAATACTAAAAATATTAGTATTTTATGTTTTATAAACAAATATAGTGATTACTAGGAAATATTTATCCAAATTATTTTTATTTTTACTCTAAACGTGGTAAAGAAAACTGTGAAAATTACTAATAAAAATGTTAAACTTTACAAAATATCATTTGTAGTGGATAGAGATAGATTTTCAAAAAATGGTTAAAATAATAAACTTAATATAAAATATATAATATTAAAATATATTGTAGTTTTATAATTAACATGATTTTTTATTAATATAAAATGAATAACGACACTGAAATGGTATGTCAAACTGAATTGATTTTTACCGCTGTATTGAATAACGACACTAAAATTGAATAACGATACTAAAACATAATATTTTACAACTGTATATTTTATTAAAAAGAAGAAGTAAATACCATCTCCTTCATTATAAAATAGTGAAGACAAAATGTATTATGTTTTTAACTAATTTAGTAGATGTTGATTAATAAAATTAATAGAAGAAATTTAAGATATAAGGTTTTTCAAAGTTAATTAACATTATTTTCAACACTTAATTTTGTTCAAAATTAATAAATAAAAATTTTCTGAAGTTAAAAATAATAATAAAAATGTAAAATTATCTCTATATAAAATTAGTAAGTTAGTCGATGTTTATTCCCATCCCATCGCTTCTTTGTTAGGAAAAGAAGTTCGTGACCTACAAGTCTTCTTCTATCTTCACGCGACGTAAAATTTCCCATTACTTTCGTGGGAGTCTTGGCCGTATTTTAGTTCCAATGTGGTTAATTATCCTCTTAGACGTTAGTGATTATCACCTTGCTAAGTTATTGGCTCATCAACTAGTTAAGAAAAAGTTTGTTTTTGTTTTATTCTATTTTTTTATGTTTTATTTTTATTTACTTATTTTCATTTTTATTTTTTATTTTTATTTTTGAATTTTATTTTTTTAATTTTACTTTTAAAATTTTTAGTTTTATTTACTTATTAAAAAGATATATAAAAAGAAAAATTCTAAAATACAAAATTGGAAACGTGTGTAATAGTTTGTTTTCTAAAAAAAAGAAAGAAAGGTATGAGAACCGTAACAGGAGGAGGTTGGAGACGCATTTTTAGATTTGGAGGGAAGGGAGAAAACGGTAAAGGAGAATCTGGAAAAAAATTCAGGCGGTCTTGGTTTCATCATAATCCAGTAGGACGTTCATTGAGGGAGAGACTTCATCACCATAGCCTAGACACAACTCTTCTTCACTTCCATCATCAACCATCATCCTTCCCCTGTTGCTTTAGTTACCTTTAATTTACAAGAGAAAAGAAAGCCGTCCAAATCAACAACTGCAGGAAGAAAATCAAACAAAAAATCAGTTTCTCAAAGTGAGTCTTCTATCTCAGCTTAACTAGCTTAAGCGATCTTGTGCATGAATATTGGCACAATCACGGTTGTGTGGGGAAGGCATCACGGTTGTGTTTTAGGGTCTGGCTGCCTCCACCACCACACCATGCTTCTCCCACCTCTCCAAATTTTTTTAATTTCAATTCTGTTTTTAAGTTAATCTTTTTTTACTTTTATTATTTAGGATTTTTTAATTAATTTAAAAACTTTACTTTTATTATTTTTATCGTACAACTACCAATTTTTTCGCGGATTCCTCTCTTTTCCAATTTTCGTTTCACTCCCTCTCTTCAAATACTCTCACCTAGCGTGATCTTGTCCTTTCTAGTAATAAATTTTGTTTTAAATATCATTAATAAACTATAAAAAGAAATACAATTCAAATTATTAAACTAATAATAATTAATTTATTAACTAAAAAAATAAAAATAAACAATTACGCTAATTAATTCAAAAACAAATTTAAAAACATTTCCATTTAATTATTATTAAATTAATATTAATTACAAATACAAATTTACTATAAATAAATTAAATACAAATACAATTTTACTAACATTAACTATAATTAAATTAATAATATTTATTTCAACAAATAAAAATAATTTTAATAAATCAAAAAATTACGTAACTAATTAAAACTTAGTCAATTCATTTAAAAACTATAAATAAAAAAATATTAAAGATAATAATCTAAAATATTAATAATCTAAAACGCTAAAAAAAATCTAAAAATATATTAAATAAAGATATGTGAAATAACTCTAATTATTATATTACTGTTTAAATAAAATTAAGAAAAATATATCAAAATATATATATATATATATATATATATATATATATATATATATGTTCGAATTATAAATTGGAAATGAAACACAAACAGGGGAAGAACAGAATCTAGAGATGGGTGGGGTGCATAGCAAAAATGAGTAGAAATAAAAATTTTAAATTAATTAAAAAAATTCTAAGTAAAAAATTTTAACCAAGGATAGAATTAGAATTAAAAGAATTTGGAGGAGGGGAGGAAGCATGGTGAAGTGGTGGAGGGAGCAGCACCCTTGCTTTTATTTCTGCAGTTTCTTTTTATTTTCTCTTTTAGGGCTTTCTGTCTTGGTCACTTCTCTGCACACCCCTGTCTTCCATTTAGGCACTCCACCTTTCTTGTTTGGGCCACCTTTCGGTTTAAATTCTCTTTTTCTTCGTGCAGTTTTTTTTTTTCTCATACACCACTGTTCTTATGGACTCTTGTTTGTTCAGGCACCATTATATTTGCTAAATCTCACACCCTATATCTTTGGTTTCATTTTTCTAAATTTACTCTTATTTTGTTTGCACCTTGTTAATTTATTTTTTATGGTTGGACATTTATTTTAAACATGCACATAATATTAATATTTCATTTTAATTATTTAGGTAACTACAATAACTCCAATAACTGTTTAACCGCAGAGTAAACATGACAACTTCAAAATTGAAGGCACAATCCAACAAGAGACAACGCATAGAAGATGAAAAATCTACATTGTTTCCAATCAAATCACTTCCCACACACTTATTGCTTAATGTGGTTGCAAAGGTAAGTTCTGAATCTTGGATTGATCATTACAACATGAAAGTATGTTGTAGAGATTTTTTGCATGCCACAAAAGACAATTATATGTGGCAGCAAATTTCTTTAGAAAAGTTTCCGTTGATGTCATGGTCATGTAAAGAAAAAACAAGGGCATTTGATACTTTCATGCAAAGTTGTAAAGAGGGTGGAAATATTGAAGCTTTATATAGAGAGGGATTAAGAGAAATAATTAAATATGAGGGAAATATTGAAAAAGGCATTAATGACTTGAAAATGGCTGCCAAAAAAGGTTATCTTGAAGCAAAATATGTATATGGTTTGATCTTATTATGTTCATACGATAGTGATTTAAGAAAAGAAGGAGTTGAGTATATGCAATTTTTGAGAAATGTCAAGTGTGTTGTAAGGTGTAGAAATAAGTTAGTAACTTTATTAGGTAATATATGGAGAAAACCTCATGGAACACTGTTGCGCAATTCAACTCCTTTATGTTCCCAAAGACAATGCAATGGTTGGAGAATGAAGAAGTCTTATTCTTGGGAAATAGTGGATACTGAAGATGATGATGATGATGATATTAAAAACTCGTGTGAAAATTGTAGATGGGATGTTGAGTTAGACTTATTTTATAATATTTTATTCTATTCTATTTAGTTTTAGTTATCTTCCAATCATGCAAATTATTAGTTCACTAATCAACAATAATTTTGCATCAGAGAATATGAATTTCGTTGTTTTATTTTAATTTTGTAATTAGTGGCTTCTTAAGCCATCTTTTGTTTTTCTTGTTGTAATTATTTTTTGAATATTAATGAAATTCTCTTTTAACAAACATTAATAAATGGTGATTGAATTGTTCAAATTAATTAAATATCGTTAAATAACTTTATGATTGCAAATAATAAAGAGTAGATATAGTTCCACACCCATCTTAATTAAAATCCTTTTGCTATAAAATTTTATTTTATTGATGGAAGATGAGGTTGAAATATTTTGAATTTATTAAGTGTAAGATTTCATCTTCCCACCCTCTTGCAGCCTTATTAAATGGTCGGTTGTAATGATCAGATTATGTTATAACAACCAGATACTATTAACAGACGATCGGTTACACTGAATCGGTCATCACGCTGGGTTGTAATTGGGCCAACCCTTATTGTTATTGGGCCAACCCTTATTGTTATTGGATTCATTGTCTATCAATTTAAAAGGTATTTTATCGAGAATTAAATAATATCGTGAGTAACCTATTAAAAATATTGAGAATAAAATAATATATGATTAAAGATATCAATAAAGTTGTTTATGAGTAATCAAGTAAGTTGTTTATATTTTATTCTGTTTATATTCTATTGGACTTATATTCAAGGTCTATAAATAGAGAATCAGGACACAAGCCAGTTACGTTTCTCATACTCCAATTCATACTACTATCTCACAGAAACTCTGTCACCAACTCTCTCATTCTCAGCATCACTTTGATAAGAACTGAGAGTCTTCCACGATAGACGCCTAACTTGAACGTCGGAGTGCCTTTGCAGGTACCTCCACCCTCGGTCAGAACTTGGAGAGCAACAGACGATCTTAATTGAAGGAGAACGTGCGGTTGAAATACAAGAGGAACCAGCAATTCAGTCTATCCGAGCAGCAGAAAGTAGCGAAGTCTCGTCATCAAGGTCAGTGTCTCGGTCCCACAAAATATTCACCGAAAAATTTTGGCGCCCACCGTGGGGCCGAGGCTTAAAGACTCCCGATGGTTATCACAAGGAACATAGACAACAACAACTCAATAGATATGATAAGAGAGTTGTAGACCCAGTTAGAGGCACAAGCAAAGAGAATGAAGAGCAAGCCCAGATTATACGTCAACAGCAAGAAGTTCAACAGAAACAAGCAAAGCACGTAGAACAGGAGACCCAGATTATACGCCAACAACAAGAATAGCAGCAGAAGCAAGCTGAAGACATCAAGACATGGACAAATAAATACTTAATGGTGAGTGGAAAATTGGTTTCAAAAGGTTAAGTTCGTAAAACTGTTATATTTTATTTATTCAAAATCTTATCATTTGATTACGTGTACGTTGCTGGATTTATCGCTTACCAAATTACGGCACAAGTTTGAAAGCTCCCTCATCGGTGACTTCAAAATTGTTACGTGGAGTGAAAATTGACTGTACTAAAATTAATTTTTATTTAGTGCTTTTCCGATTTCTTCAACTCTTCATTTCTTTAATACATACAAATATACAAGTGGTACATGCAGATCGGACATCAAAATTCTAACACATTAATAACTAATGCATATGCGAAAACAATAATTTATACATGTTCGAGGATAATCAAATACTTGTAACTTGTTTAAAATTATGTTATGCAACACTTAAAATTTAACCTAGTTGGCACAGAAAGAAGAAAGAAAACATTTTGCGAACATGGCGCTACTTAATTGTCCTAAGATTATAATTCGATAAATAATGTGGTTAAATATCAGTTGTGCAAGTTATTCGAACTGTAGAGGCATGCTTAATTCGTTATCTCATTCGAACTATTTTACAAAATTATTATATATTAAATTATTTTTTATATGCACTTTGTTGTTCTGTGGATAGAATAGAATCAAAATTCCGAGCCTGGTCATTAATCTAGAAAGTCATAGTCAAATCCAGAACACATTTTGTCTCCAGAGGTTGACAACGAATTACTTCTGTCATTTCTACACGTCAATATGCTTTAATTTCTATTTTTTTGTCTTTGCCCCTTCTTATGTTCTTTTTTTCTTTTGGTTAAATGGGGCATATGGTCCAATTTGTTCACATCCTTGTCGTAAGTTGACAGAAAAAGAAAGAGGGTTTTTAGATAAGCTTAACCCATTTGTAAAATTGACAATAGCATTATTTATAGCAAAATAACTCATTGCAAACATATTATAGATAAGTTTATGAAAGGGAAATAATGAGATGTGTGCTTAAATCCATATATCCGAAGTACAATCACCACCGGGATATCTCATCTCATGTGCAAGAGAAGGACCATGAGGCTCAGTTCCAAAGTCGACGAAGAAGTTGGGGTTGATTTTCAGGCCACCTTTCTCAGTATCAACATCAATCTGTATTATGTGGGAGCCCTGCTGGACAAGATCTGGATAAAATTGTTTGTCCCATGTACTAAATAGTGAGTTTGTTGCATACAGCCACTTCCCATCTAAACTCAATTGAATCATCTGAGGGCCCGCTCTCAACTTTTTCCCCTGACTGTTAATATGGATAGATAACAAGCTACCCTTGAATTTCGAATAATAAGTCCATGCATCATATTTTATTATATTTGTGCTCTCTTGCTTAGCAATAACAAGACAAATAAGTTTTAAGCATATCTAGAACAGTTTCGTTTTTTAAAGTCATTGAATACTAAATATTATTATTAAAAGCAATATTTCACTCCTCTCTTATCCATTCTCACTTCACTCTACTCAGCAAAACTTTGAATGTTATTTTGACGAATTCGTTTGTTTTTGTCAAACAGACAGTTAACTCCTAACATATATTATGTGATAACTTACAACAGGACAAGATTGCAATTACCTGAATCTCTGGAACCTCGGCTTGCCAAGTTTCTCCATCATCTGTTACAGCTACAATAGGGCTTCCTTTCTGGATAAGTCCACCAACCCACACTTGTCCAGTCAGTTTAGGATTTTTAACGTCCTCAATGTTATATTGCCTTATATCCCCGTGAAGCCAGTTTACAAAGTACAGAAACCGGTCATCAAGAGAAATCAGAAAATCAGTTATAAGCCCAGGCATTTCAGGAAGAATCCAATTTTGCTCTTTCAGTGGTTTCACTGATATGGAAACCTGCAAAGTAAGCTTAGTCTGTAAGTATTGAGGATATTGATATCTTGAAGAGAAAAGATACTATCTTGATATACCTCATGGCTCCATGATCCATCTTGGTTCTTGAAGAATCGTATCATGTTAGTTGTCAATGCACTCCCAACAAAACATGTATCTTTAGCAGGATCATGCAAGAACCTTATCTGGAATTAAGGAACATCAGTTATAAAATATGACAATTCTGCAAATTGGCTCACAATTACAACTTCAAAGCAATAGGAAAGTTCAGTCATAGTTAAATCACACAGGTAGTAAACAGGCTTCAGATACACAAAGTTCCAATATCTATCCTGATTATATTAACAACTTGCCTCCAAGGGTAGAAGCCCTGAATCACCAAGGTCTAGTGTTTGTCTCAGTTCGCCCCCAGGCCAGTCATATACATGGAGATGCCTGCCATATAACCCTTCAGAGAGATGCTCTAAGTTAAAACCTTTCGTGAAAGCTCTGGGAGCACCCCATGATGTGCTTATCATAGTGTTGTGTCGTGGTTGGTACCAAATGTCATATCCATATTGTGGACTGTGCCCTGGTTTCTCCCACCTAAGCAATGTAAAGCAGGATACACCATAAGTTTCAAAGATGTAACCCATGTACTGTTTAATACACAAGCAATTATGTAATTGAAAAATTCTATGTATGATTCACTAAATTCGTCTTCTCAACCTTATTTCAAATGCATGATTGATTGACACCATTTCATCTGCATACATGTTACCTAAATCCAAGATAAGCATTTAAAACTAAAGGATCTAACAGAGTCATGCAGGGGTGAATAATGTTAGGTACACTCCGGAAATTTTCGACACTCCAAAAAGCATTCTCACATTTCTCAATCAAATATCTTCAAATAGTACCTTCCTTTCCCGTTAAACTCTGAATCAAGAAGAATAAACCCATTGCCTTTAGCATTTCCATCCTTCTGCTTATAGTAAGAACTGGACCTTGAAACTATGAAGAAAGAAGGTAGATGTCTGCAAACGGAAAATATAGATGTATAAGGAAGATGAATATGACTTGAAGATTTCTACTTAGAATGTAAAGTTAGTCATTCATAGAATATATCTTATCATGTATCAAAAGACTAGCAAACTCACAAGAATAACAATTAATTTGGCATTTTAAGGCTCCACACCTGCATGTTTTCTCCTTCACTCTAAAATGAATCAAAAGACTAGAAAACTGTTTTACATTGTCAGTGCATTATCATTAACTAATGTTTTCATTCACCAACATGTAGCTTTAATTCACGAGTTCATACCTAATTTACTAGAATAACAAAAACATAAAAATGAACAAATGTTTTGCCTCATTATCAAAAGTTAAAAACATGCAACTTAATAAAAGAGACAAGGCCATAGAACATTCCATTATACTTTAATACGAACAGAATGCTAGAAATGACCAAGAAGTGAACTACCAACGTCCTCCTTCATAGATATTGTACGTTGCTTCATGATCCAATTGGTTAATTGAAATTTAGTTACGAAATAAATGAAAAGAAAATGTAAAATAAATGGGTCTTAGGTCACCACCAAGTGATAAAGATAAACCCAGATGAGAGCAAGTATAAAAAGGCAAGGCTTCTTAGAAATATAGATAGGGTGGATAAAAGAATATGACACGTTATTACTGCTGGTAAATTCAGACGCACACTTTCTATACCATCATCAACCTCTCTGTCCACTGAGGCAACCCGTTTCTCTTTATCAAGAACAACCTACTGGAAAGCAGCAGGTAGTTATAAAATAATTTGATCAGGACAAAGAAGATTTCATATTTTAGCCTAGAAAATATTATCAAAACAGGAGCACTGAACTGCAAATTTTCTTTGGCAGCTACAAATCTGTTCTATGTGCCTATATAACCAAAAATTAAGAAATTCTACCACTTCAAAACTTGATTACTCTAATTCAAACCAAGCAGTATCCTTTCAAGAAAATCAAGTGGCAAAAAGAGAGAATTTTTCTGAAAGCAGTGGCTAAGTTACTTGATCAATAATTTTTGTCACAAAATAGTTTTACACTAGAAACAACAATGACCAAATTCTAAACTACTTTTGATAGAAAAATTGAGGTAAAAGGATGGACAAGGTCTGATCTTACAATGGGATAAGTTCAATCAATGTTCAAGAATATTGAAGGGGTGACAACTGTTTCGGTATAGATTTTGGGACCGAAAGGTCTGACCTGGATCACGTCGCTTTCTGCCTTTCTGACCGCTTCTTCTAGTTCTGGACCGCCCGTTTGATGTCTGCCTCAACCGTCCGGTGTTCTTCGAGCTCTGACCGAGGGGTGGGAGTACCTGAAAAGGCGCTCCGACGCTCAAGTTAGGCGTGAATAGAGAATTTCCAGTAGAAGAGAATCCTACCCTCTGTGAGAGAGGATTGATAGAGTACGATAGCAAAGAGTGTGCTAAGGAATTATGAGTGAAGTGTATTTGGAATGTGAGTAAAAACGTACCTTGTTTGGAGTCCTCCGACCTTTATTTAGAGGCTTTGGATTGATATAATATAAACAAAATATAAACAGAATAAAATATAATCTTACTTGACATATCTCTGTTATGATATCTTTGTTTGGATTTTATTTGTGCTTGCAATATATCTGGTTGATATATTTCTGTTTGGAATATATGTGGTTGATATATTTGGAAATCCTTTATGCTGGCGCTGGGCCTCGAGCCCAATAAGAATTGGCACTGTGATGGGCTATTCGCCTAGTAAGGCCGGCCGTTCGGTTTAACCGACCGTTGGAAATATACTACCGTACATCATCCCCCCAAGTCCGAGGGAAATGGAGGGGTTTGCTCCTTCATGACCGAAGGACTTAATTGTGCCTGGCGCTCGGTGTAACTTTGTCGCATTGTATGCTGCGGCTTACAAGCTGGCGTATGCTTCCGATCGAGGAAACATTCAAAATGATGTGTGCCGGCTTGAAGAAGGAGTTGGAAGAGATTCGGGCTGCCCATACTGACTGCGCAAGTATAAAAAGGCAAGGCTTCTTAGAAATATAGATAGGGTGGATAAAAGAATATGACACGTTATTACTGCTGGTAAATTCAGACGCACACTTTCTATACCATCATCAACCTCTTTGTCCACTGAGGCAACCCGTTTCTCTTTATCAAGAACAACCTACTGGAAAGCAGCAGTTAGTTATAAAATAATTTGATCAGGACAAAGAAGATTTCATATTTTAGCCTAGAAAATATTATCAAAACAGGAGCACTGAACTGCAAATTTTCTTTGGCAGCTACAAATCTGTTCTATGTGCCTATATAACCAAAAATTAAGAAATTCTACCACATCAAAACTTGATTACTCTAATTCAAACCAGGCAGTATCCTTTCAAGAAAATCAAGTGGCAAAAAGAGAGAATTTTTCTGAAAGCAGTGGCTAGTTACTTGATCAATAATTTTTGTCACAAAATAGTGTTACACTAGAAACAACAATGACCAAATTCTAAACTACTTTTGATAGAAAAATTGAGGTAAAAGGATAGACAAGGTCTGATCTTACAATGGGATAAGTTCAATCAATGTTCAAGAATATTGAAGGGGTGACAAGAAACACATTTCAGATTTAGTAGAACACTCTCGTAATCGAGTTTGACAAAAGAGCATGATTCCTAAAATCATCTATGATACCCGTGTGGTTAAGCCATTATTATTAATACCCTTCGGTAGAAAACATTAAAACACATACATATACCCATAACCATTAGAGCTTCAGTTCCCCGTCTATTTTTCTTTTTTTTTTTCCAAGATAAATATCTTATATTTAGGTTTTGAAAATCCCCAACCATGGGTTGTGGAAAAGCTACTACTAAGTTCGTAGTGTATATACACATACCCAGTTTAATGGTTGGTTTGCCATATACACATACCCAATTTAACATGTCATGTATATACCCATCCTAAAATAAAATGAACCAAGGAAGTCCTATACTAACGCCTAATGACTTCACAAAGGCATCAATACAACCTTCAAGAACTCGAAAAAAAAAATAATTTGCAGCAACAAAACAACAAGGAGGGTTCACCTAAACCACATTAAAATTGAATTCCAAAATGATTCGCACTGAGAGCCACCAAAACAACCGAACACGGACGCATGCAACAGAGCCTCAAATTACAGGCATTGAAACAAAACCAAAACCACAAAATAAAATTCGAAAAAAAAAAATAGAGAAAGCAAGAAACAGTTATTTGTGATCTAGCTGAGGAAAAAAAGTGAAGACTCATATGGCTTTGGGTTTAGGATTCTGTCGTCGAGCAAATGGAAACGCGATTCTGGGTGGAGGGAAGACATCTGACGGACAACGGATCTCCGACGGCGGCAGTCCGTCAATAGTGGTGGTCAGTCGGAACCAGATCGTCACTGAGGGTAGTGGTTGGTTCTCGAACACGCCTTCTCCCTCTCTCTCTCTCAAACCTGAAAATTTGCAAAATACATTTCGGATTCAAAACGTGCACCTTTTTCTTCATGCCATGTCAACGTTTGATTTTAAAATCAATTTACACGTTGACCAATCACATTTATACACGTGTATCGTGTCTAAATGTTATAAAAATATATTGTTCACGTATCATTTTCCGAAATATATTTATGCTTTTTGTTTTTCAAGTCCAAATGAGGAATCAAACTAAGGGATATCTCTTCCTGCACCACTTTTTTCTTCCTACACCCCAATAGGACAGGGATAATAGAGGAAGGGAGATAAGGCCAGCTACTGCACAGGAAAAAAGAGAAGGGAGGAGAATAATTAGGTTTAGGTATATAATTTTAGTAAGGGATAAAATTGAGTATTTAAGTTTTATGGGATACAAGAAAAAAAAAGGGAGTGCATGAAGAAATAAATTCCCAAACCAAGACATTTTGATGGACTCAATCCTATCGTATGACCCATTTAATTTAAACCTATGAGATGATCAACCACCCAGAAATAAAAATAAAAAATAAACACTGCTCAACGTTAACTTTATTTCAAATGCATTTCCATGCATGTTACCTAAATCCAAGATAGGCATTTAAACTAAAGGATCTAACAGAGTCATTAAGGGGGTAAATAATGTTAGGTACACTCCGGAAATTTTCGACACTCTAAAAAGCATTCTTACATTTCTTCTCAGCAATCGATTCTTCTTTCTCACTCTGGAATCTTCGTCATTCCACCTTCTGAGCTTTTGTCTTTTTACTTGGTGAATAGCAGAGGAATATGGCCTTCTAATTTCCACCATTCCTTTTTCTTTTAGCTCATTTACTAACCATTCATTTTTCTTAAATCTCACTTTGCTTCCTAGGTGGAGTGGATCTGCTTTTGATTTTTGGTGAATGGTTCTTCTCCCTTTATCCTCAGGTACCTGTAAAACATAACAGCTGTCAGAATAATCAGTACCTGCTATGCTCCCTTCTTGTTCTTCGTTCATCTCCGACTTCTCAAATCTGTCTCTTTTCACTGTTTTGATCTCATCCCCTTCACGGCCAGTATAGAGAAATAGATAATTCAAATCCCTCATCATTATCCTTCCTTCATGAACATTAATAAGCATCTTTGATGTTGCCGTGAAGGGTCGCCCCAAAATCACAGGGTACTCTTCCTCAGTTTTTACATCCATGACAATGAAATCTGCTAAGAACTCAAGCCGGTCTGCTCGCACAACAACATTTTCCACCATTCCCACTGGCACTTTTGTAGAACCGTCTGCCATTGTTATAGTCAAGTCAGATGGTTTCAACACAAGCCCACTAATTTCCTTCAAAAGTTCCGTGGGTATTAAATTGATACTAGATCCCGAGTCTATCATGGCTTCCACATCTAAATCAGTCAGAGTACATGACAATGTTAAGCATCCGGGATCTTTAACCTTGGGAGGATAATTACTCTTTTGTGGTTGAAAAACATGATCCTCCTCTTCATCACTCAGCTCAACTTTATCATCAAGGTTGATTTTAATTCTTTCTGGATAGGGAGGAAGTTGCTGATTTCCTAAAGACACCACAGTCATTTGGTTGAAAATTCCTCTAAATCCCCCATTATGATTGCTTGTAGTCCCTATCTCCTCTTTTTCTCCACCAACCTCTTCTTCATTATAACCTTCACCTTCTTCATCTTCACTACTCACAAGTTCAAAGAATTCAGTCATCAGCATTTCTTCTTCTTCACTATCTACCTCATGGAATGGTTCACTGTTTCCCAACCATAAAAAATAAAATTAACAAGGTGCAAACAAAATAAGAGTAAATTTAGAAAAATGAAACCAAAGATATAGGGTGTGAGATTTAGCAAATATAATGGTGCCTGAACAAACAAGAGTCCATAAGAACAGTGGTGTATGAGAAAAAAAAAAACTGCACGAAGAAAAAGAGAATTTAAACCGAAAGGTGGCCCAAACAAGAAAGGTGGAGTGCCTAAATGGAAGACAGGGGTGTGCAGAGAAGTGACCAAGACAGAAAGCCCTAAAAGAGAAAATAAAAAGAAACTGCAGAAATAAAAGCAAGGGTGCTGCTCCCTCCACCACTTCACCATGCTTCCTCCCCTCCTCCAAATTCTTTTAATTCTAATTCTATCCTTGGTTAAAATTTTTTACTTAGAATTTTTTTAATTAATTTAAAATTTTTATTTCTACTCATTTTTGCTATGCACCCCACCCATCTCTAGATTCTGTTCTTCCCCTGTTTGTGTTTCATTTCCAATTTATAATTCGAACATATATATATATATATATATATATATATATATATATATATATATATATTTTGATATATTTTTCTTAATTTTATTTAAACAGTAATATAATAATTAGAGTTATTTCACATATCTTTATTTAATATATTTTTAGATTTTTTTTAGCGTTTTAGATTATTAATATTTTAGATTATTATCTTTAATATTTTTTTATTTATAGTTTTTAAATGAATTGACTAAGTTTTAATTAGTTACGTAATTTTTTGATTTATTAAAATTATTTTTATTTGTTGAAATAAATATTATTAATTTAATTATAGTTAATGTTAGTAAAATTGTATTTGTATTTAATTTATTTATAGTAAATTTGTATTTGTAATTAATATTAATTTAATAATAATTAAATGGAAATGTTTTTAAATTTGTTTTTGAATTAATTAGCGTAATTGTTTATTTTTATTTTTTTAGTTAATAAATTAATTATTATTAGTTTAATAATTTGAATTGTATTTCTTTTTATAGTTTATTAATGATATTTAAAACAAAATTTATTACTAGAAAGGACAAGATCACGCTAGGTGAGAGTATTTGAAGAGAGGGAGTGAAACGAAAATTGGAAAAGAGAGGAATCCGCGAAAAAATTGGTAGTTGTACGATAAAAATAATAAAAGTAAAGTTTTTAAATTAATTAAAAAATCCTAAATAATAAAAGTAAAAAAAGATTAACTTAAAAACAGAATTGAAATTAAAAAAATTTGGAGAGGTGGGAGAAGCATGGTGTGGTGGTGGAGGCAGCCAGACCCTAAAACACAACCGTGATGCCTTCCCCACACAACCGTGATTGTGCCAATATTCATGCACAAGATCGCTTAAGCTAGTTAAGCTGAGATAGAAGACTCACTTTGAGAAATTGATTTTTTGTTTGATTTTCTTCCTGCAGTTGTTGATTTGGACGGCTTTCTTTTCTCTTGTAAATTAAAGGTAACTAAAGCAACAGGGGTGGATGGTTTATGAGTTTGTGGAGATTTATGATTTATAGTCTGCCGTTTTAGGTGAAGATAAGTTTGTTTGTAATTATAAGAAGTAGTTAAATATTTTCAAAGATTGTATCTAGCCTTACTTTCCTACCGTAATCTTATAAAGGATATAAATAGTGAATAGTAAAAAAAAAACTAAATAGTGCCAAATTTTGGCCTATAAATACGGAGAGTGTGAAATTTACATAATTTTAGTCAGAAATTTAAGAGAAAATTTTAGAAGGTAGAAAGACTTTGATAAAGAAACTAAGTCTAGAACAGAGAAACTAAGTCTGGAGGTAAGGAAGAGTTAATCTTAAATCTTTTTATGAATTTGTTTATGAGTTGAATGTTAATATGTTTCTCTGATGATATCTATGTCCATTGATGGTGTTAAAGTGTGATTTTGATTCTATTAGTTGTGTTACTTTATTATTACTATTTGATGTTATTTTCCTAATATGTTTATTTAATTTACTTTATACGTTTATTTATTTTCTTGCAATTTTGGAAGGATGAGAAGTTGTCTGACTGGCTCTCGCCGATGCAACTTCTTATTTCCCCAACACATTTGTTTATTTCTTTAATTTATTTAATTCTTTTGCAATTTTGGAAGGATGAGAAGTTGTCTACCTGGCTCTGCCGATACAACTTCTTATTTCCCCAATACATTTATTTATTTCTTTAGTTTATTTAATTCTTTTGCAATTTTGGAAGGATGAGAAGTTGTATAACTGGCTCTGCCGATGCTACTTCTTATTTCCCCAATACATTTATTTATTTACGTTTACTTGATTCTTTTGCATTTTGGAAGGATGAGAAGTTGTCTAACTGGCTCTGCCGATGTTACTTCTTATTTCCCCAATACATTTATTTATTTCTTTACGTTTACTTGATTCTTTTGCATTTTGGAAGGATGAGAAGTTGTCTAACTAGCTCTGCCGATGCAACTTCTTATTTCCCCAAAATGTTTATATATTTCTTTAGTTTATTTAATTATTTGCAATTTTGGAAGGATGAGAAGTTGTCTAACTGGCTCTGCCGATGGTATTTCTTATTTCCCCAATACATTTATTTATTTCTTTAGTTTATTTAATTCTTTTGCAATTTTGGAAGGATGAGAAGTTGTCTAACTGGCTCTACCGATGCTACTTCTTATTTTCCCAATACATTTATTTATTTCTTTACGTTTACTTGATTCTTTTGCATTTTGGAAGGATGAGAAGTTGTCTAACTGGCTATGTGCAAAGAAAAGAAGTGAAACGAAAATTGGAAAAGAGAGGAATAATCGAAGTTTTTTAACGTAATAATCGAAAATTTAGTGAGCCAAGTTTTTTAACGTAATAATCGAAGGGATGATATAATGTATTGGGATTCTCTGAAACTTTCCCAATCTTTGAACACGAATCAAGTATTATTTTTTATCATTTGTTAATTAATCGTAGATTTATTTTTTTTATTTCTGGGTGGTTGATCATCTCATAGGTTTAAATTAAATGGGTCATACGATAGGATTGAGTCCATCAAAATGTCTTGGTTTGGGAATTTATTTCTTCCTGCACTCCCTTTTTTTTTCTTGTATCCCATAAAACTTAATTACTCAATTTTATCCCTTACTAAAATTATATACCTAAACCTAATTATTCTCCTCCCTTCTCTTTTTTCCTGTGCAGTAGCTGGCCTTATCTCCCTTCCTCTATTATCCCTGTCCTATTGGGGTGTAGGAAGAAAAAAAAGTGGTGCAGGAAGAGATATCCCTTAGTTTGATTCCTCATTTGGACTTGAAAAACAAAAAGCATAAATATATTTCGGAAAATGATACGTGAACAATATATTTTTATAACATTTAGACACGATACACGTGTATAAATGTGATTGGTCAATGTGTAAATTGATTTTAAAATCAAACGTTGACATGGCATGAAGAAAAAGGTGCACGTTTTGAATCCGAAATGTATTTTGCAAACTTTCAGGTTTGAGAGAGAGAGGGAGAAGGCGCGTTCGAGAACCAACCACTACCCTCAGTGACGATCTGGTTCCAACCGACCACCACTATCGCCGGACTGCCGCCGCTGGAGATCCGCCATCCGTCAGATGTCTTCCCTCCACCCAGAATCGCGTTTCCATTTGCTCGACGACAGAATCCTAAACCCAAAGCCATATGAGTCTTCACTTTTTTTCCTCAGCTAGATCACAAATAACTGTTTCTTGCTTTCTCTATTTTTTTTTTCGAATTTTATTTTGTGGTTTTGGTTTTGTTTCAATGCCTGTAATTTGAGGCTCTATTGCATGCGTCCGTGTTCGGTTGTTTTGGTGGCTCTCAGTGCGAATCATTTTGGAATTCAATTTTAATGTGGTTTAGGTGAACCCTCCTTGTTGTTTTGTTGTTGCAAATTATTTTTTTTTTCGAGTTCTTGAAGGTTGTTGTACGGTAGTATATTTCCAACGGTCGGTTAAACCGAACGGCCGGCCTTACTGGGCTAATAGCCCATCACAGTGCCAATTCTTATTGGGCTCGAGGCCCAACGCCAGCATAAAGGATTTCCAAATATATCAACCACATATATTCCAAACAGAAATATATCAACCAGATATATTGCAAGCACAAATAAAATCCAAACAAAGATATCATAACAGAGATATGTCAAGTAAGATTATATTTTATTCTGTTTATATTTTGTTTATATTATATCAATCCAAAGCCTATAAATAAAGGCCGGAGGACTCCAAACAAGGTACGTTTTTACTCACATTCCAAATTCACTTCACTCATAATTCCTTAGCACACTCTTTGCTATCGTACTCTATCAATCCTCTCTCACAGAGGGTAGGATTCTCTTCTACTGGAAATTCTCCATTCACGCCTAACTTGAGCGTCGGAGCGCCTTTTCAGGTACTCCCACCCCTCGGTCAGAGCTCGAAGAACACCGGACGGTTGAGGCAGACATCAAACGGGCGGTCCAGAACTAGAAGAAGCGGTCAGAAAGGCAGAAAGCGACGTGATCCAGGTCAGACCTTTCGGTCCCAAAATCTATACCGAAACATTTTGGCGCCCACCGTGGGGCCGAAAGCGAAGACTCCCTATGGTGACCACCAGAAGTATGGACGGCGTTGATCCCGCAGAGCAACTGAGACGTCTTCAAGCTCAATTGGAACAACAGAACATTCAACTGGAGCGGCAGAATCAGCTCATTCGTGAACAACAAGAAACTCATCTAAAGCTCATGGAGGAATTTAAGCAACTCAAGGAGAAGCAACAGATGACTACAGCTTACACGAGGACGGTAATAACAATAACAATAACCGCACTGATCAAAACGGTCCCCCTCGCTCGCCAGACATGCTACCTTTTACTGAAGCCGTCATGCAGGCTCCTATGCCCGATCGGCCTCCCCCACAGATGGAAAAGTTCGACGGAACCGCGGACCCGGAACACCATCTCCGAAGCTTCATTGATTCTATGGCCTTTTACTCTAATGAAGATCCGGTCAAATGCCGGGCGTTTTCTCAATCCTTGAGGGGCGAGGCCCTCGAGTGGTATTATACCCTCCCCCTAACTCTATTGATAACTTTCGCACCGTTGTCACTTTGTTCAAAAAACAATATGCAACCAATCACAAAGAAACGGCCACCGCAGCTGAGCTTGTCAATCTCAAGCAGGAAAAAGATGAGTCGTTGAGAACGTTCATGCACAGGTACACTGAAATAGCAAGAAGGGTCAAGGGGGTAAGTCAAGAATTCATTATTGGCAATTTACCCAATTGCCTAAGGCCAGGTTACATATCTGAACCCCTGTATGCCGAGCTGCCGGCGACGATGGAGGAATTGCAGGAAAAAATGAACAAGTTTGTCAAAATGGAAGATCAGCGACACTTTCGCCGAAAGGCGGATACTGTCACGACGGAGGCCAAGCAGGAGGGGAGACGACCGCGGGACAAAGGTCGTAATCATAAATCATCACGAAGAGACACTCCAACCCCCTATAACCCATGGTACGAACGGTACGCTCCTCTCACGGCTCCAAGAGAGAGGGTATTTGAAAAAGCCCTACAGGCCAACCTCATTTCTGTCGTCAAACAAATAGCACCAAATGTCGCGGAGGGAGCTAAAGTTTGCAAATATCATGGCCACCAAGGGCACAATACTGAAAGCTGCCGGGTCCTCAAAGATAAAATTGAGAAGCTAATTCGTGATGGACACTTACAAGAGTTCGTCCAGGCTGAAACACATCGACGAGAGCGGTCGCCTAGAAAAACACGAAAAAGTCCTGAGCGTTCGGGTAGAAATACCGAACGGTCTAGGGGTCGCTCTCGTGACCGCTCCCATAGTAGATCTCGGAAGCGTGATCCAACTCCAAGAGGAAGGATTGACACCATCTCCGGTGGATTCGCGGGAGGGGGGGCCTCATCCTCCGCCCGCAAAAGACATTTGCAAAGTTTGCGAAGTGTGCATAACGTGGCCCGTAGCCCTTTATCGATGCCGGACATCATCTTCACGGATAAGGATTTCCATGCTCCAGATCCCGACCAGGATGATCCCATGGTCATAACCGCCCGCATAGCGCAATTTGATGTGAGTAAAGTTCTTGTAGATCAGGGGAGCTCCGTCAATATCCTATACTGGACTACATTTCAAAAGATGGGATTGTCTGAAGATATGATAACACCCTTCAGTGAGCAAATTGTGGGATTCGCAGGTGAACGGGTCGATACTCGGGGATATCTTGATCTCAGAACCCGTTTAGGAACCGGAGACAAAGCCAAAGAGAAGCACACGCGTTTTTTACTGGTAGAAGCCCACACTTCGTATAACGCCCTTCTAGGGAGACCCTGCTTGAATGCCTTCGGCGTTATTGTTTCTACTCCACACTTGGCGATGAAATTTCCTTCAGACGACGGAACCATATGCACCGTTCGGGCCGATCAGAAAACCGCGTGGCAATGTTACGCAGCCGCTCTGAAAGCTAAACCATACTTGAAAGAAAACCGATCCGAAACGATCCTAGTCGACTTGGATCCCAGAACCAACACTGATGAGCGCATCCTACCCCAGGGGGAAACTAAACAGTTCTTCCTCGGCAGGAGTGCCGACCGGACCACTTCCATCGGCGCTGACTTGACCCCCGAACAAGAAAAGGACCTAACCACATTTCTGAAGTCAAACAACAAACTTTTTGTGTGGACCGCTTTTGACATACCGGGGATTCACCCTAGTGTGATCACTCATAAACTATCAATATTTCGGGAGGCACGTCCGGTAACTCAGAAAAAGCGGCGACTTGGCAATGACAAAAGAGAAGCCGTCCGGGACGAGGTAAACAAGCTAGTGAAGGCCGGATTCGTACGGGAAATCCGATACACTACTTGGCTCGCGAATGTGGTGATGGTGAAAAAGGCAAATGGTCAATGGCGGATGTGCGTTGATTTTACCGATCTCAACAAAGCATGTCCTAAAGATAATTATCCTCTTCCCAGCATCGACCGGTTGGTGGATGGAGCCTCGGGGCATACGGTTTTGAGTTTTTTAGATGCATATTCGGGATATAACCAGATCCCAATGCATGTCCCGGATCAGGAGAAGACAACTTTCATAACCGAACAGGCTAACTATTGCTACGAAGTAATGCCGTTCGGTCTCAAAAACGCTGGCGCGACTTACCAGAGGCTCATGGATAAGGTATTCCGAGACCAGATCGGACGGTGTATGGAGGTATATGTCGATGACATGGTAGTTAAAAGCTCTTCTCACCAACAACACCTGCAAGACCTGGCTGAGGTCTTCCAGCAGCTGAACCGATATGGCCTACGGTTGAACCCTTTGAAGTGCACTTTCGGGGTACAGGCAGGAAAGTTCCTAGGTTTCATGCTGACTAGCCGAGGAATAGAGGCCAATCCAGATAAATGCCGGGCGATTTTGAAAATGCGAAGCCCGAAGAAGCTTAAAGAGGTCCAATGTTTGGTCGGTCGCCTCACCGCTCTATCTCGATTCATTCCGAAGCTCTCGGACCACATTAAGCCCATATTAAAAAACATGAAGCAAAATATACCTCGGCACTGGGATGATCAATGTGAAGTCGCCTTCTCCACAATAAAAAACATATTAGCATCCCCACCGGTTATGGCACGACCAACGGACGGCTTTGATTTGCAACTATATTTGTCGATCTCTAATCACTCGGTAAGCGCAGCTCTCGTTCAAGAGACTCCTGCTTTTAAATTGATCTATTTTGTCAGCAGAACTCTGCATGGAGCTGAGGAACGGTACTCCCAGGTGGAAAAGGTGGCTCTAGCCTTGATTACGGCGGCGAGAAGACTCCGACCATACTTCCAGAGCCATCAGGTAGTTGTTCGGACGAATCACCCGATCGCTAAAATTCTCCGAAAACCAGACCTCGCCGGACGGATGGTGGCTTGGTCCATTGAATTATCAGAATTCGGCCTCCGATTTGAACCTCAGGGCTCCGTCAAAGGCCAACATCTGGCCGACTTCACGGCGGAGTTCTCCCCGGAATTCATTCCATTCACATGGAATTTGAGTGTGGATGGATCTTCAGATAGGAAGGGAGGCGATGCAGGTGTCGTGCTTGAGGGACCGGATGGTTTAGTAGTCGAACAGGCTATATCCTTTAACTTCCAACTCAGCAATAACCAGGCGGAATATGAGGCCCTAATCAGCGGACTGCTTTTGGCCGAAGAGTTGGAGGTCGAACGTTTGGAATGCCGGATGGACTCTCAAGTGGTCGTCGGGCATATCAACGGCACTTTTCAGGTCAAAGACAATCAGCTATTGCGATATTATCACAAGGTTAGTGATTTGATCAAGTCATTCTCCAGTTTCATTATCATACATGTACCCAGGGCACAGAATTCCCGCGCAGATATGTTATCTAAACTGACGCACAGCCGGAATAAGTCTCAACTAACCTCGGTAATCAAAACCACGTTAGATAAACCTTTGCTGGAGACATGTTCCGTTGACCTTCCCCCTTCAAAAACCGACTGGCGGCATGAAATTATACAATTAATGATCCAACAGGAACAGGGTGGGTTCGTGAATGCCTCTGATTCCAAGCGAATCGCCCGTTATACGTTCGTTGGTGATGATCTTTACCGACGTGGGTATACTACCCCATTGTTGAAATGTTTGTCGGCGGATGAAGGAAGATACGTTATGCAAGAGTTGCATCAGGGAATCTGTGGTACACACTCGGGAAAAAGAATACTTCAAGCAAAAATTCTGCGAGCAGGTTTCTATTGGCCTACCATCGAAAAGGATTGTGCGGATTTCGTCAGAAGATGCATCTCCTGTCAATCCCATGGACAGGACACCCAAATCCCCCCATAAGAACTCATGGGAATCATCTCCCCCTGGCCTTTCGCTCAGTGGGGAATGGATATAGCCGGCCCCTTACCAGTCGGCAGTGGCCAACGAAAGTATCTTCTTATAGCGGTTGATTATTTTACCAAATGGATCGAAGCGGAAGCCCTCGCTACCATAACCGCCCGGAAGGTACAAAGTTTCATTTGGCATTTAGTATGCAGATTTGGCATTCCGCAGAAAATTATCACAGATAACGGTCGGCAATTCATCGATCAAACGCTGGAGGAATTCCTTCACGGCCTAGGTATCAAACATGTTACAAGCTCGGTGGAACATCCACAAACTAATGGTCAGGCGGAAGCGGCCAACAAGGCCATCATTACTGAATTGAAGAAACGCCTGGGGCAAGCCAAGGGCTCTTGGGTTGAGGAACTCCCGGAAATACTATGGGCCTACCGCTGTACACCGCATGGCTCCACTGGTGAAACTCCTTTCAACCTCACGTATGGAACGGACGCTATGTTACCGGTCGAGGTCGGAGAACCTTCCCTACGACGGAATATACAGGATATGAGCCTCAATGACCAACAGTTGAAGATCAACCTAGACGTATTGCCCGAACGCCGCGAAACAGCCCTAATAAAAAATGCAGCCCAGAAAAGACTTATCACTCGGCGCTACAACACCAAAGTCAAGCCGCGCAGTTTCACTGAAGGAGACCTGATTTGGCGTAAACGCGGGGACGCGCGAAAAGAAAGAACGCACGGAAAGCTTGCAGATAAGTGGGAAGGACCTTTTCGTGTTAAAGACGACCTAAAAAACGGGGCATATCGCTTGGAGCGTCTTGACGGAACAGCTGTTCCCAACACATGGAACGCAACCCATCTTAAATTTTACTATAGTTAAATGCTTAGTTTGTTACTTTATGCTTTAATTTTCATAAACAATGTTACTCATTCTATCAGTATATTTCTCAACGAGGTATTTCAGTTCAAAATTCTATGTGCAATTCATCTTTACACTGCAGGACTGGACGCAATGTCCGTCGGGCGCCATGTCCGCTAGATTTATCAAATCTAGAAACCTTACAGGACGCAATGTCCGCCGGGCGCCATTTCCGTTAGATTTACCAAATCTAGAAACCTTACAGGACACAATGTCCGCCGGGCGCCATGTCCGCTAGATTTACCAAATCTAGAAACCTTACAGGACACAATGTCCGCCGGGCGCCATGTCCGCTAGGTTTATCAAATCTAGAAACCTTACAGGACGCAATGTCCGCCGGGCGCCATGTCCGCTAGATTTATCAAATCTAGAAACCTTACAGGACGCAATGTCCGCCGGGCGCCATGTCCGCTAGATTTACCAAATCTAGAAACCTTACAGGACACATTGTCCGCCGGGCGCCATGTCCGCTAGATTTATCAAATCTAGAAACCTTACAGGACGCAATGTCCGCCGGTCTTCATCCGAGTACTCAATTTCTCCAACTGCTCGTTCAGGGCCCGACCATCCGCTATCACTTTAGCAGCTTCTTCAGCGTTTTTTGCGCAGTCAGTATGGGCAGCCCGAATCTCTTCCAACTCCTTCTTCAAGCCGGCATACATCATTTTGAATGTTTCCTCGATCGGAAGCATACGCCAGCTTGTAAGCCGCAGCATACAATGCGACAAAGTTACACCGAGCGCCAGGCACAATTAAGTCCTTCGGTCATGAAGGAGCAAACCCCTCCCTTTCCCTCGGACTTGGGGGGGATGATGTACGGTAGTATATTTCCAACGGTCGGTTAAACCGAACGGCCGGCCTTACTGGGCGAATAGCCCATCACAGTGCCAATTCTTATTGGGCTCGAGGCCCAGCGCCAGCATAAAGGATTTCCAAATATATCAACCACATATATTCCAAACAGAAATATATCAACCAGATATATTGCAAGCACAAATAAAATCCAAACAAAGATATCATAACAGAGATATGTCAAGTAAGATTATATTTTATTCTGTTTATATTTTGTTTATATTATATCAATCCAAAGCCTATAAATAAAGGCCGGAGGACTCCAAACAAGGTACATTTTTACTCACATTCCAAATACACTTCACTCATAATTCCTTAGCACACTCTTTGCTATCGTACTCTATCAATCCTCTCTCACAGAGGGTAGGATTCTCTTCTACTGGAAATTCTCCATTCACGCCTAACTTGAGCGTCGGAGCACCTTTTCAGGTACTCCCACCCCTCGGTCAGAGCTCGAAGAACACCGGACGGTTGAGGCAGACATCAAACGGGCGGTCCAGAACTAGAAGAAGCGGTCAGAAAGTATAATGGAATGTTCTATGGCCTTGTCTCTTTTATTAAGTTGCATTTTTTTAACTTTTGATAATGAGGCAAAACATTTGTTCATTTTTATGTTTTTGTTATTCTAGTAAATTAGGTATGAACTCGTGAATTAAAGCTACATGTTGGTGAATGAAAACATTAGTTAATGATAATGCACTGACAATGTAAAACAGTTTTCTAGTCTTTTGATTCATTTTAGAGTGAAGGAGAAAACATGCAGGTGCGGAGCCTTAAAATGCCAAATTAATTGTTATTCTTGTGAGTTTGCTAGTCTTTTGATACATGATAAGATATATTCTATGAATGACTAACTTTACATTCTAAGTAGAAATCTTCAAGTCATATTCATCTTCCTTATACATCTATATTTTCCGTTTGCAGACATCTACCTTCTTTCTTCATAGTTTCAAGGTCCAGTTCTTACTATAAGCAGAAGGATGGAAATGCTGAAGGCAATGGGTTTATTCTTCTTGATTCAGAGTTTAACGGGAAAGGAAGGTACTATTTGAAGATATTTGATTGAGAAATGTGAGAATGCTTTTTGGAGTGTCGAAAATTTCTGGAGTGTACCTAACATTATTCACCCCTGCATGACTCTGTTAGATCCTTTAGTTTTAAATGCCTATCTTGGATTTAGGTAACATGCATGCAGATGAAATGGTGTCAATCAATCATGCATTTGAAATAAGGTTGAGAAGACGAATTTAGTGAATCATACATAGAATTTTTCAATTACATAATTGCTTGTGTATTAAACAGTACATGGGTTACATCTTTGAAACTTATGGTGTATCCTGCTTTACATTGCTTAGGTGGGAGAAACCAGGGCACAGTCCACAATATGGATATGACATTTGGTACCAACCACGACACAACACTATGATAAGCACATCATGGGGTGCTCCCAGAGCTTTCACGAAAGGTTTTAACTTAGAGCATCTCTCTGAAGGGTTATATGGCAGGCATCTCCATGTATATGACTGGCCTGGGGGCGAACTGAGACAAACACTGGACCTTGGTGATTCAGGGCTTCTACCCTTGGAGGCAAGTTGTTAATATAATCAGGATAGATATTGGAACTTTGTGTATCTGAAGCCTGTTTACTACCTGTGTGATTTAACTCTGACTGCACTTTCCTATTGCTTTGAAGTTGTAATTGTGAGCCAATTTGCAGAATTGGCATATTTTATAACTGATGTTCCTTAATTGCAGATAAGGTTCTTGCATGATCCTGCTAAAGATACAGGTTTTGTTTGGAGTGCATTGACAACTAACATGATACGATTCTTCAAGAACCAAGATGGATCATGGAGCCATGAGGTATATCAAGATAGTATCTTTTCTCTTCAAGATATCAATATCCTCAATACTTACAGACTAAGCTTACTTTGCAGGTTTCCATATCAGTGAAACCACTGAAAGAGCAAAATTGGATTCTTCCTGAAATGCCTGGGCTTATAACTGATTTTCTGATTTCTCTTGATGACCGGTTTCTGTACTTTGTAAACTGGCTTCACGGGGATATAAGGCAATATAACATTGAGGACGTTAAAAATCCTAAACTGACTGGACAAGTGTGGGTTGGTGGACTTATCCAGAAAGGAAGCCCTATTGTAGCTGTAACAGATGATGGAGAAACTTGGCAAGCCGAGGTTCCAGAGATTCAGGTAATTGCAATCTTGTCCTGTTGTAAGTTATCACATAATATATGTTAGGAGTTAACTGTCTGTTTGACAAAAATAAACGAATTCGTCAAAATAACATTCAAAGTTTTGCTGAGTAGAGTGAAGTGAGAATGGATAAGAGAGGAGTGAAATATTGCTTTTAATAATAATATTTAGTATTCAATGACTTTAAAAAACGAAACTGTTCTAGATATGCTTAAAACTTATTTGTCTTGTTATTGCTAAGCAAGAGAGCACAAATATAATAAAATATGATGCATGGACTTATTATTCGAAATTCAAGGGTAGCTTGTTATCTGTCCATATTAACAGTCAGGGGAAAAAGTTGAGAGCGGGCCCTCAGATGATTCAATTGAGTTTAGATGGGAAGCGGCTGTATGCAACAAACTCACTATTTAGTACATGGGACAAACAATTTTATCCAGATCTTGTCCAGCAGGGCTCCCACATAATACAGATTGATGTTGATACTGAGAAAGGTGGCCTGAAAATCAACCCCAACTTCTTCGTCGACTTTGGAACTGAGCCTCATGGTCCTTCTCTTGCACATGAGATGAGATATCCCGGTGGTGATTGTACTTCGGATATATGGATTTAAGCACACATCTCATTATTTCCCTTTCATAAACTTATCTATAATATGTTTGCAATGAGTTATTTTGCTATAAATAATGCTATTGTCAATTTTACAAATGGGTTAAGCTTATCTAAAAACCCTCTTTCTTTTTCTGTCAACTTACGACAAGGATGTGAACAAATTGGACCATATGCCCCATTTAACCAAAAGAAAAAAAGAACATAAGAAGGGGCAAAGACAAAAAATAGAAATTAAAGCATATTGACGTGTAGAAATGACAGAAGTAATTCGTTGTCAACCTCTGGAGACAAAATGTGTTCTGGATTTGACTATGACTTTCTAGATTAATGACCAGGCTCAGAATTCTGATTCTATTCTATCCACAAAACAACAAAGTGCATATAAAAAATAATTTAATATATAATAATTTTGTAAAATAGTTCGAATGAGATAACGAATTAAGCATGCCTCTACAGTTCGAATAACTTGCACAACTGATATTTAACCACATTATTTATCGAATTATAATCTTAGGACAATTCAGTAGCATGTTTTCTTTCTTCTTTCTGTGCCAACTAGGTTAAATTTTAAGTGTTGCATAACATAATTTTAAACAAGTTACAAGTATTTGATTATCCTCGAACATGTATAAATTATTGTTTTCGCATATGCATTAGTTATTAATGTGTTAGAATTTTGATGTCCCATCTGCATGTACCACTTGTATATTTGTATGTATTAAAGAAATGAAGAGGCATATGCATTAGTTATTAATGTGTTAGAATTTTGATGTCCGATCTGCATGTACCACTTGTATATTTGTATGTATTAAAGAAATGAAGAGTTGAAGAAATCGGAAAAGCACTAAATAAAAATTAATTTTAGTACAGTCAATTTTCACTCCACGTAACAATTTTGAAGTCACCGATGAGGGAGCTTTCAAACTTGTGCCGTAATTTGGTAAGCGATAAATCCAGCAACGTACACGTAATCAAATGATAAGATTTTGAATAAATAAAATATAACAGTTTTACGAACTTAACCTTTTGAAACCAATTTTCCACTCACCATTAAGTATTTATTTGTCCATGTCTTGATGTCTTCAGCTTGCTTCTGCTGCTATTCTTGTTGTTGACGTATAATCTGGGTCTCCTGTTCTACTTGCTTTGTTTGTTTCTGTTGAACTTCTTGCTGTTGACGTATAATCTAGGCTTGCTCTTCATTTTCTTTGCTTGCGCCTCTAACTGGTCTACAACTCTCTTATCATATCTATTGAGTTGTTGTTGTCCATGTTCCTTGTGATAACCATCGGGAGTCTTTAAGCCTCGGCCCCACGGTGGGCGCCAAAATTTTTCGGTGAATATTTTGTGGGACCGAGACACTGACCTTGATGACGAGACTTCACTACTTTCTGCTGCTCGGATAGACTGAATTGCTGGTTCCTCTTGTATTTCAACCGCACGTTCTCCTTCAATTAAGATCGTCCGTTGCTCTCCAAGTTCTGACCGAGGGTGGAGGTACCTGCAAAGGCACTCCGACGTTCAAGTTAGGCGTCTATCGTGGAAGACTCTCAGTTCTTATCAAAGTGATGCTGAGAATGAGAGAGTTGGTGACAGAGTTTCTGTGAGATAGTAGTATGAATTGGAGTATGAGAAGCGTAACTGGCTTGTGTCCTGACTCTCTATTTATAGACCTTGAATATAAGTCCAATAGAATATAAACAGAATAAAATATAAACAACTTACTTGATTACTCATAAACAACTTTATTGATATCTTTAATCATATATTATTTTATTCTCAATATTTTTAATAGGTTACTCACGATATTATTTAATTCTCGATAAAATACCTTTTAAATTGATGGACAATGAATCCAATAACAATAAGGGTTGGCCCAATAACAATAAGGGTTAGCCCAATTATAACCCAGCGTGATGACCGATTCAGTGTAACCGATCGTCTGTTAATAGTATCTGGTTGTTATAACATAATCTGATCATTACAACCCACCATTAAAGATATTATACGGTATATTTATTATAAGATATTGATGTACATATCATATAGTACTGTATCACTTTCTCAATTAATTAAGAAAGTGTATTTAAGACATAAATATTCAATGTTATCTCTTCTTATCATTGGAAATAAAATGATAAAGGAAGAACGTGATGATAAAGGTGTGAGATGTTTTATAGTGCTACAAACTATAAAAAAAACCATTAAAATCAGATTTTGAGGAAATCGAGAAAACATGTGTGGCTGAGTTGAGCTGTGCTATCTTGTGTTATACTTTCCAAATCATAGAAATAGCAAAGATTATCAAAGTTTGACAAGTGCACCTAAAAGATAGAGTTTTTAAATATTATTTTTTAAGTTCCAGAATATTCCATACTTGACTTTAATATTTACAATTTAAAATGAGTTTAGTTCATTTCTCTTTCTTCATATCATAGCTAAAAAAATATATTTATTTTCCTTAATATATTAAATCAGACTTACAAACCAGTCATTTTCAAATAAATATTCTATATATTTTGTATTTAAAATAAAGTAATATTACATCCGTTTTAATTTTTAAATAGATATTTAATTTCTCATACATTTTAAACTTAAATTTTCTTGTAATCTTTATAGGTTTATAAGTGTGCGATTACGCTTTCCATAATATCTGTCTTTCAATGTTTAAAAGTTAAATTTATTCCATCGAGGGCAACTATGTTATTTAATTATTAGTAAAGAATGGTTTGGATTGAAAAGAAAGTAGAAAAAAGAAAGAAATGAATGTGAATTAAGAGACAAATGAATTTGATTGAATTGGAAGAAAATATATAGCAGATAAGTGAAAAATTTATAACAAATTTAATTAATGTGACAAAAAATTGAAATTAATTAAATATTATTATGAATTACCAAAATATCATTAATTTAATTTTAAAACAAGTACGAATTAAAATTAAAAAATGAATAAGTATGAAGTTGTTATTTAAAATTCAATATATTTGAATAATGAATTGTGTCAAACAAATTTCCACATATCAATTAAAAATTAAATTATGATACAATTTTTTTCAAAAGAAAAAGAAAAGTGAAGATTAAATTGAAAATAATTAATAAATACAATTAAAACACACTTGACCTTTGTAAATTACATTCATTTTCATCTATTACCTAAACCGTTTACTTTTTGTATAGTTTGTTTGGTGTTTTATTAAAATAAGAAAAACTATAGAGAAGGACTTAGAAGTTAAGAAATAACACGAAAAATAAATAAGTTTCGAATTAAATTACATTCCAATGTATATAATATTATTCAAATATATGCCTACATCCTCATGTAAAACTATTCAAGAATAGTACGATTTAGAATTTGTATTTTAACATTATAGATAATGTCTTTATGTAATCAATTGTTTCAACCATTTCATTTGAAGTCAAAGGTTAACATTCACATTTTTCAAATTCCAATTTCAAATAAGAAAAATTCATCTGTAAAATTGGAATTCTTTTCAAAATAAAATCACTTTAATTCAGTGTGCAGATAAGATTAAGATTGCAGACAAATTGCAACATAGAAGTGTTCAAATATACATGTGTTTTTTCCTTCAGTTCACACCATGATGGTGGTAGCAACAAGCCTTCAATAATTGTCGTGAACAATCTTATTTTTTAAAATATAAATTTAAATAAAATTCTTACAATATAATTTAAATAAAGTTGCTTCTAAAAATATTAGTATAAAAAATAGGTTCTGTTTAAAGATAAATTTAAAAAAGTTACGTCATAAATTATAAGCTTAGAAAAAATTATTTTCTAAAAAAATATTTTTAAATAAAATTATTTTTTAACATTCATCATATGATACGGTTTGAAGAAAGTGAAAGGAAACAGAGAAATCTCAAATTTTAAGTAAACGTAATTATGGTGCGAAAGTAATCTTCTTCCGTTAGAATCAGTCGGAAATTATTTATTGTACGGCCACTGCAAAAGTTTATGAAGGTTTGAATGTCAGTCGCTAGTTTCTCCATTCTCAACTGTGCTCCGTGGGAAGGCAGAGCCCCTGCCTGGCGAAGAAGATTCATGGACAAATCATAAAAGCTGGTTTTAACGAAACAGTTGCTTGGACTGCTTTGATTTCCGGGTTGGTCCAGAGTGGGAATGATTTGAGGCTTTGAACATGTTTGTTGAAATGCGGCATGATGGGGTTAGTGTAACAGACCCGTTGGTTCTTGCCAGTGTGGTTGGTGCTTGTGCTAATTTAGCTCTTTGGGAGCTGGGTAAACAGATGCACGGTCTGGTTATAGCCCTTGGCTATGGGTCTTGCTTGTTTATAAGCAATGCACTTGTAGATATGTATGCCAAATGCAGTGACCTTGTTGCTGCAAAGTATATCTTCTGGGACATGTGCAGAAAGGATGTGGTTTCTTGGACTTCCATAATTGTTGGCAGTGCCCAACATGGACAGGCTGAGGAGGCTCTGGGTCTGTATGATGGCATGGTTTTGGCTGGGGTTAAGCCAAATGAGGTGACCTTTGTAGGGTTGATTCATGCATGTAGCCATGCTGGCCTGGTTAGCAAGGGCAGGGCTTTGTTCAGGTCTATGGTTCTCTTCAGCACTATACTTGTTTGCTAGATCTTTTTAGTCGATCAGGGCACCTTCATGAGGTTGAGAGTCTCATTAGAATCATGCCGGTCAGCCCTGATGAACCCACTTGGGCTGCTTTGCTTAGTGCTTGCAAGCGGCATGGCAACACCCAGATGGCAGTTAGGATTGCTGATCATCTATTAAATTTAAAACCAGAAGAACCTTCTTCTTATATATTGTTATCAAACGTATATGCCGGAGCTGGTATGTGGGAGAATGTTTCAAAAGTGAGAAAGTTAATGACGGTCATGGAAGTAAAAAGGAACCAGGTTATATATAGCTGCGTCGACTTGGGAAAGGAAAGCATGTGTTTTATGCTGGAGAGACTTCTCACCCAATGAAGAATGAGATTATAGGTTTAATTAGGGAGTTGGATGCAGAGATGAGGAAAAGGGGTTATACTCCTGATACCAGCTCGGTTTTACATGACATGGATCAACAAGAGAAGGAAAGACAACTTTTCTGGCACAGTGAGAGGTTGGCTGTGGCTTATGGGCTTCTAAAGGCTGTTCCAGGGACTATAATACGTATAGTGTGGAGATTGTCATACTGTTCTGAAACTCATCAGCACTATAACAAATCGGGAAATTTATGTCCGAGATGCAAAAAGATGTCACTATTTTAAAGATGGGAATTGTTCTTGCAATGACTTCTGGTGACTTGCGAATTCTGATTTAAATTTCCACAAATTTAGTGAGTTATTGTTTGAAAGTTTAAGACTCGCAAGTATGAAGATTTTCTGGGTAAACACCAAAACATAGTCGAACACAGAAGTTGGAGTTTGTTGCTTCCTGATTAACCAGGATCGATTCTCATAGCGGTAATCAAAGCACGCTGATACTGATTTTTAGCCCTTAAGCAATAATCTTTCTCTATTGTTATTTCGACGCCACTTGACCTGTAAACTGCTACTTAACTATGAGTAAGTTGAATTTGGGAGTGTTTAAAGGCATAACAGCTATTTGAGTTAACGCCAATCTATTAAGCCCATTTTAACGCAATAAATTTAAATGCAAGTGAATAGCATTATCCATTCGTGTATGGGGAGAATATAATAACAAAAGAATTGTCACGAGATGGTATATATATAACTTTTAATAAAGAAACAGTATTCTACATTCTGTGAGAATATATAACTTCTAATAAAGAAACAGTTTTCTACATTCTGTAAGAGGTGAAAGGTGAAAGAATTGTCCCCACACGGAAAAGGTCTTAAGGATTTTCCTACTTTCAATACACAGTAAAATCCATACGTAGGCATTAGGAACTAAGGTTTTACTTGTATAGATTCTCTATTTGGTCCCTGTATTAAACCCCAACTTTATCCCTTCGAATTTTCATGGTGGGTGTCATAAGGCCGTTATCAATCTGCCATGGTAGTAAATATTAATTAAGTACGTTAATTCAGCTACTTAAATAGTATACATATATGACTTTGAAGTTTAATCTAACCGTGAAGGGGTCATTTACGAGAAGGACTGGTCCGATTTGAAATGGAGACTCTGATGTCCTGCATCACAAAGACAGGAAAAAGGGAGGGCGAGGTATCAAAACAATTAAAGGGACAATATAGAAACATGAGTTTAAGAAAGAAAATTACTTTCTTACAATAGTGTGTAAAAAGACATCACTATACAAGACTGTAATCCCAACCAAGTTGACATGTATCAATCATTTGCACCACACCAAAATATCTTTAATGAAATAAAGCAAACAAAATATTTGTTCAGTATCCTATTCATTACACCTCTAACAGTTCCCTTCTCATAAACCTAAACTAAATTATAACTGTTTTATAGTTAAAAAAATGCCCTTGTTTATAATATGCCATTGCAATATAAAGGCATGAAATTTCATTCTAACTCATTACAGCAAGCAGAAATGAGACACGATCTTACCATGTTCTTAATTCTTTACATATTAGGCTGGTCACGTTTTCCTGACCGACATCAGAACTGTTAGGATCTATAATTGATGACTCCCTTGCTGCCTTTATGACTTCTTCAATGTTAGGAACAATGACAGCCCCTAAACGTCGCTTATCCTATATGTTAAGGTAGTCATCAAAGAAGCAAAATTATTGCATGTTGTAATACCTGGATATGTATTTCATATAAAATGTCTTGAGCCATAAAGTTTAGACAGCAGGATTTAAATTCACCTGTCCAATAACAACAATTTGATGTATGAGGTTACTCCTCATGGCAGCTTCTTCAATCTCTCCCGATTCAACATTTTCACCTTCCCTCGTTGAAACATGTAATTAGTATGGGAAAAACTGATGACCAATAAGCCTTTTATGCAGTGCAAAAAATCAAAGTTGCAGTAAAGTAAAAAATGGAAAATAAGCCTTAAGCGTAACAGCAAAGGTATGACAACTAAGAAAGCCAATGCTTAACAGCAAAACGAACAAAATCAAAAAAGTATATTGGCTAATTTTCCTCCAGGGCAGGAACATTAACTTAGAGGTTTAGACATAGCAAATAATATAGAAAATTAAAAACGAAGTTACTGAAACTATTTATTAGTTTTTATTTTTTGGTAAAAAATATTAATTAGCTGAAATTTTTTAAATATGATATGATTATCAATTATTTGATTGTTTTGAACTAAGCTCAAACGAAGCTCATGTAGAACTACACCCACATATAATTAAAATAGTTCAAGAACGCATAAATTCATACTATAAGATTTATATCTTCTATGAAACAAAGTTATTAATGTAGACACTAAACCTCTCCTGTGAAAAAACCTTATTCATCTCTTATTTATGCAACCAACAATACAATTTATAGACTTAGAATTTTCTGACCCGTACTCAAAACAGACAAAAACAGCTATAAGTGACTAACTCGTTAACTATCTAGACTTCACTGGCTAATACATTAACTAGCCAGAAGGACTAATTATCCACAACTGATAATACCACTAGTGCAAAAACGCTGTTTAACGTCGGTTAATTTGGGCTTTTAACGCCGCGTTCACATCCGACGTCTAAAAGGGTGACGTCTATGGGACGTCGGAATTCCTCAGAACCGACGTCCAACTCAACGTTGGTTATAGATATCCACCAACGTCTCTATAGACGTCTGCTTAAACACACACCGACATCTAATTACTCTGTATAGACGTCCTTCTATGATTAAACCGACGTCAACATGAATATATAAAGAGGTTTAAAATGACACTAACCGATGACTATGATGTTATAGACGTCAGACATGGCTTTAACCGACGTCTAACAACAATTTTGTGTTTTAGTGCAGTTTTGATCCAGGCTTTCGGTAGCATTGTGTAACATTCTTCTCTCGCTAGTTTCCTCACAAAAAAAGCTTGCGTCTTTTGAATCTTCTAGTCCTTTCAACCCAAAACCGAATCTGGGTCCATGGCTACTTCTCATTAATCAACCGCAACAGAAAAAATTACGGTGTCAAGAAGTAGACAAGGACCCAGGTTCCATTTTGGGTCGGAAGAACTAGAAAACTCAAAAGATCGCCACTCTTCTTGTGAGAAAACTAGCAAAGGAAGAATGTTGCACTATGTTACCCAAAGAAAGATCAAAACTGCACTAAAACACAACACAAAGAAAGCAAATTTTAATCAGTTCAACGACAAGATAATCGATAAAAAAACTAAAGAAAGTTTAAACGGGTAGTATAAAAAAAAAACCACGCACTTGGGATGCAAGAGAGAAAAAGGAGAGGACGAAGAGAATGACGTTATAAGAAACGAAAACGCAATGCAACAAGAGATAAACAGTAGAGGAGAAGCAGAGAAAAAGGAGAAGAGATGAAGACGCGATTGAAACTGAATTTTGAGAAGAGTCCGCGGTCTATATAAAATGAAATGGGGCGTCGGTTGCTCCAGAAACCGACGTCTAGGAAGCTGAAAAGATTGACGTTTTGGTTTCCTGTCAGGGAAGTTAACGTCGGTGCCCCTAACAGCCGACGTCTACAACCCTCGAATTTGGTGAAAATACAGGAAAGTAGACGTCGGTGACCCTCAGAAACGAGGTCTACATTGCAGAATTTTTGTCTTCCCGCCTTCCAGACAGGCCTTAGACGTCGGCGTTTGACTACGTACGTCTAATTGCCTGGGGTATTAGGTGAACAGAATTAATTGTAGCCCAATCGACGTTGCTTTTTCACGGGATCCGACGTCTATTCGACGTCTAAAGCTGAACCGGTTGACGTTTGATTTTCCTGTCAGTCACGTAGACGTCGGTGCCTTTTCCAGCCGACGTCTAAGCTCCTAGGATTTTTGTATAGCATTAATTGCAACGTAGTAGACGTCGGTCCCCTGAAAACGCCGACGTCAATGGACTGTCTTATCACCTACCTCAGGCAATTGGACGTCAATTTGTGGCAGGTCCGACGTCTATGATGTCATAGACGTTGCCTGATATCGAAACGGACGTCTAGTTTTCCAATTTATTTACAATAATGCAACCGCGCATTAGTAGACGTCGAATTTTCACGAAACGGACGTCTAAGGGGTGACGTTAAACAACGTTTTTGCACTAGTGTACATTTAAGTTAACAAACCCAACAATTAACGTCTCTTAACTCTAACTTGGTTTCGAACACAAATATAAAAAAAATGGGAGAAAAGAAAAAAATATAATAATTTCATCAACATAAAGAGGTTTAATTTGAATAAAACACAAAGTATGTAGAAAAAAACTATAATAATAAAATGTAATATGTATCACTCTTAATATTCTATATCATATAGCCAAATTATGTTCCATATTAACAACAGCAGCTACTACGATGTGAGGCAATATCACTAAATAATCTATTCTTAGTTGTGCAACTTCTAGTGCAAGAACCTAAAATAAATATTAAAAAAATTATTAAAGTGTAATGCAAATTCTAGAAGAATGTAGAAGCACCTTAGAAAGTAGAATTCAAATGTAATACAAGTTCTAGAATGTTGTAGAAAAGCCTAAGATAGGAAGAAAAATCAAGAATAGTCCACATGTGTGAAAGTCTAGAACATCCCACATAAGTTATGACTAGTATGTTCTAGAATATTCTATGGGTCTATAAATACCCATGAACTCTACCATTTCATGAATGTAGACAAGAAGCCAACATCTACAACAACTAAGACAACTACAACACTTCTTCCAACTACTACTTCTACATCCTACTATCTCCACATTTTCTCTACCTTATCAACTACTCCTTTCACAACCTTTAAATACTAACAGTGGTACCAGAGCTACGTTCGGTCATCTACTGGGCGTAGATAAAATTTTCAACTACCTTAAACAAAACTATAACCCCATTTTATACTACCTCCAAAATATTTTCTCAACTCATGGCTACTACCAATCAAACATCATCACTTCCGGTACCTATTTTCATAGGAGAAAATTATGATTTTTGGAGTGTCAAAATGAAGACATTCTTCCTCTCTCAAGATATATGGGACATCATAGAAGAAGGATTCACTATTCCAGAAGACACCTCCACTCTTACTGCAGCTCAAAAGAAGGAGTTGAAGGAAAACAAGCAGAAGGATTCAAGGGCTTTATTTGTTCTTCAACAAGCAGTTGATGACACAATTTTTCCAAGGATAATTGGTGCCACAAGTGCAAAACAAGCTTGGAACACAATACAAGAGGAGTTTCAAGGAAGTGAAGAGGTACGCAATGTTAAACTTCATTCTCTAAGACGAGAGTTTGAATTATTAAGAATGAAAGAATCTGAGACCATCAAAGACTACTATTCTAGAATAAAAGAAATAGTTAGTCAGATGAGAGCCTATGGGGAAAATATTCTTGACAAAAAGATCGTTGAGAAAATTTTAATTTCAATTCCCCAAAAATATGATGCAATCGCAACTGCGATTGAACAAACAAAATATTTGGCTACATTGTCAGTAACACAACTAATGGGCTCTCTTGAAGCTTATGAACAAAGGTTGAAAAGGCATGAAGAAGACTCAGTTGAAAATGCCTTTCAATCAAAACTAAAATTGCGGTCTCAGAAAGAATGTGAAGGAAATATAAGTAAAGGAGAAATTTCTAGAAATAAAGAAAATTCTAGAAGCTTCTCTGTGACTCATCAAGGAAAATATCCTCCATGTGGCATCTGTAAAAAGACAAGTCACTTGGAAAAGGATTGTTGGCATCATGGAAAACCTCAATGCCACTATTGCAAGAAATTTGGTCACATAGAAAAGTATTGTCGTAATAAAAATAAGCATCAAGCAAACTTTGCAAAAGAAGATAATCAGGAGAAACTCTTATTCTACGCCAATCAAGAATCTCCTGGTGGAGAAGGAAGTTGGTACTTGGATAGTGGATGCAGCAATCACATGGCGAAAGATCAAAGCATCTTCAAAGACATTGATAAATCTGTCAATGTCAAAGTTCGGCTAGGAAATGGCACAACAGTGGAGTCTCGAGGCAAAGGAACTGTCATGGTGGAAACAAAGAAAGGTACGAAATTCATCAAGGATGTTTTACTAGTTCCTAATCTTAAAGAAAATCTTTTAAGTATTGGCCAAATGATGGAGAATGGATATTCTCTTCATTTTGAGAAAGATACATGCAAAATTTATGATAGTAAAATGATAGAAATTGGCCAAGTAAAAATGGAGAAGAGAAATAGAAGCTTTCCTATAAGCTTCAAACCTGGAACTAATATTGCCATGAAGGTAGAAGTTGATGACTCATGGCTTTGGCATAGGAGATTTGGCCACTTCAACACACATGCCTTAAAGCTTCTATATCAGAAAAACATGATGAGAGATCTTCCATTCTTGAAGGAGAATAATGAATCGTGCGAAGGATGTCTCCTCGGAAAACAACACCGATTACCATTCTCGACTGACAAAGCATGGAGAGCAAAAGACTTATTGGAGTTGATTCATACCGATGTTTGTGGACCAATGAGAACGCCTTCACATCACAACAACAGGTATTTCATCCTCTTCATTGATGACTTCTCTAGAATGACATGGGTCTATTTCTTAAAGGAAAAGTCAGAAGTCTTCGTAGTATTCAAGAAATTTAAGGCCCTTGTTGAGAAGCAAAGTGGGAAACAAATAAAAGTACTCAGAAGTGATCGTGGCAAGGAGTACACATCTCACGAGTTTGACAAATTCTGTGAAGATGAAGGCATAGAGCGACAACTTACAGTTACATATACTCCACAACAAAATGGCGTGTCAGAGAGAAAGAATCGCACGGTTATGGAGATGGCAAGATCAATGCTAAAAGAGAAAAACATGCCTAACACTTTTTGGGCTGAAGCAGTCTACATTGCAGTTTACATTCTAAATAGATGTCCAACTAAGGCAGTCCAAGACAAGACTCCTATTGAAGCTTGGAGTGGGAGAAAGCCATCAGCAAAACACTTACGAGTATTTGGGTCTATCTGCTACATACATGTTCCTGACCAAAGGAGGCACAAGCTTGAAGATAAGACTATACGAGGAATATTCTTGGGATATAGCACACAATCAAAAGGCTATCGAGTCTACAACCTACAAACAAAAAAGCTCATCATTAGTCGAGATGTTGAAGTTGATGAAAATGCTTCTTGGAATTGGGAGGAAGAAAAAGTGGTTAAAAGCAGCATTCTACTTACAGTGCAACGATCTCAAGAAGAAACTCAAGAAGAGGCAGAAAATTCAGGTATGCTTTCTCCACCTCCACAACAACAAGACTCTTCACCTGAATCTAGTCCAAGAAGAGTAAGATCTTTGGTAGACATATATGAAACTTGCAATATAGCCATGATTGAGCCTAACTGTTATGAAGAAGCATCAAAGCAAGAAGTATGGGTCAAAGCTATGGAAGAAGAGATTAAAATGATTGAGAAGAATAACACTTGGGAACTCGTAGATTGCCCTCATGGAAAAGATGTCATAGGAGTGAAATGGATATATAAAAGAAAGCTTAATCCTGATGGAACTATACAAAAGCACAAGGCAAGATTAGTTGCTAAAGGCTACTCACAACAACCAGGAATAGACTACAATGAGACATTTGCTCCAGTTGCTCGCTTAGATACAATTAGAGTCTTAATAGCCCTTGCAGCACAAAAAGGATGGAACATCTATCAACTAGATGTCAAATCAGCCTTTCTAAATGGAGTGCTCGAAGAAGAAATTTATGTTGAACAACCACAAGGTTTCATCAACAAAGGAAATGAAGGCAAAGTACTAAGACTTAAAAAAACATTATATGGCCTGAAGCAAGCTCCTCGAGCATGGTATAGCAAGATTGATAAATACTTCATCGATCAAGGATTCAGGAGGAGCAAGAGTGAGCCAACACTATATATTAAGACACAAGGTCAGTACCAACTCATTATCTCTTTATATGTCGATGATCTTATCTATACAGGAAACAATATAGAGATGATGAAAGAATTCAAAGAAGACATGATGAAGACATTTGAAATGACCGACCTTGGCTTGATGAACTATTTCCTCGGAATAGAGGTGAAACAACAAAAAGAAGGCATATTTATCTCTCAAAAGAAATATATTGAAGCTCTACTAGAGAAGTTCAAGATGAATGGTTGTAAACCTGTCGCTACTCCGTTGGTGGTAAACGAGAAGCTACAAAAAGATGATGGAGCACAAGAGGCAGATGCATCACGCTACAGAAGTTTAATTGGAAGTCTCTTGTATCTCAGCCACACGACCAGACATTATGTATGCTACAAGTCTTCTATCAAGATTCATGCAAAAGCCAAGTCATATTCATTATGGAGTAGGAAAAAGAATTTTAAGATATCTACAAGGCACGAAGGAGTTTGGCATATGGTACAAAACCATGACTAATTCAAGGATGATTGGCTACACAGATAGTGATTGGGCAGGATCAGTGGACGACATGAAAAGTACGTCAGGATATTCTCACTAGGATCAGGTATTTTATCTTGGGCATCAAAGAAGCAAGCAACAGTGGCACAATCAACAGCAGAAGCAGAATATGTAGCAGCTGCTGAAACAACAAGTCAAGCAATATGGCTACGAAGAATACTTGAAGAAATGGGTGAACCACAAGACGAGCCGACTATTATCTATTGCGACAACAAATCGGCAATTGCAATAGCAAAAAATCCAGTCCATCATCAAAGAACAAAACATATAGCCATTAAATATCACTTCATTCGCGATGAAGAGACAACTAAACAGATTAGACTCGAGTACTGTCCAACAGAAGACCAAATTGCAGATATCTTTACGAAGGCATTACCGCGACTAAGATTTGAACTACTACGCACTATGATGGGAGTTACCGAATTTGCATTAAGGAGGAGTATTAAAGTGTAATGCAAATTCTAGAAGAATGTAGAAGTACCTTAGAAAGTAGAATTCAAATGTAATACAAGTTCTAGAATGTTGTAGAAAAGCCTAAGATAGGAAGAAAAATCAAGAATAGTCCACATGTGTGAAAGTCTAGAACATCCCACATAAGTTATGACTAGTATGTTCTAGAATATTCTATGGGTCTATAAATACCCATGAACTCTACCATTTCATGAATGTAGACAAGAAGCCAACATCTACAACAACTAAGACAACTACAACACTTCTTCCAACTACTACTTCTACATCCTACTATCTCCACATTTTCTCTACCTTATCAACTACTCCTTTCACAACCTTTAAATACTAACAAAAATAAATGTTTGTTCTAAAAATTGATTTAGTGGCTGTAAATTTGGTTACTCTTCAATTTCATCTTCATATCATGAACAATTTCATATAATCCAAGAATTTAAAATCCTATAAACCCTTTGGTTATTAACAAAAAAATACCTTATATGAGGAATGCATACATTTGTTCAGTTAGAAATGGACGGAAAAGTGCACCTTTAATCTGTTCAGTTACAAATGCCAAGTTTACGCTTACTTTCAGTTATTTTCTTTAATCTTCTTGGAGGTAGCCTTCCCTCGAAGAAAGGCCTTACACAGAGTCCGTTAATCGCAAAGATAAAATTAGTAGAAAGCACACATAAGTGTATAACACATGCTAGCACACGGGAAAGGAGGAAATATTTATTCATAGGATCCAAAGATCAACGTACACACTTTTGTTGTACCTGTAGAAAGCACAATGGTGTCTTTAACACGACCATCCACAACAATTACTCCACTGGAATTACGACTCCGCCCAGAAATGATGGGGAACAATCCAACCAATATCCCCAGTATTCAGCCAACCATCCCTATCTAAGACCTGATTTGTAGCTGAAGGATTCTGATACAAGAATAAGAGACGTGACAGAAACTTCTTGATTGCTATAAACATTAAAAAAGTTTCGGGTACATCATGGAAATGTATTTTGTGATAAAATAGAATTCTTCATCTGAAGATAATATTTAAGTTTGACAGACAGTCAAATATTTACAAATAAATAAATCTAAAATCATAAAACTCCAGTATAAAGAGAGGTAGAAACAAAAAAGCCTTAAATGTAATAAAGATATCCATATTTTTATATCTACACATGCCCAACACATTGTTATATTTTCGTCAACGTGCTCTCTCTCTGTCCCTCTCCCTCTTTCTGTTTCAGATGTACAAACACACATGTCAACTCAAGACACAACATGTTTGAATTTTGATAGAGTAGATTACCTTGTAGTATCCCTTCATCAATTGTGGACCTCAAACTTTGAAAATTCCCTTCGTCCCAAGTGGGAGTACTTTGTCTGTCTCAGAATCTACGATTTTGAGTTCCGTATGCTTAATTGGATGACCAAGAGACCCTCTTAAATAATGAAAATCATGCTGATAGGAGAAATAGAGAAGCAAAGTATAATCTGTGTATTATCTTGATTCTGCATAATGCAGATGCAAATATTTATACATCAAGATTATAACAGAATTAGTTATAATTCTATCTAATCTATCAGCTATATACACAGAACAATAACAAACATAAATAATAACAAACAAGATCTTAAAACCTAACAAGATATCAAATCAAATAATAAATCCTAACAGCCCCTTCAAGCTGGAGAATGAATATCAATCATTCCCAGCTTGGAAACCAGTAATTTGAACGCTGATGGAGAAAGTCCTTTGGTGTAGATATAAGCTAACTGGCATGCAGAAGGAATCGGCAGTAGTTTAAGTAAACCAGAAGAAAGCTTTTCCCTTACAATATGACAATCTATTTCAATGTGTTTCGTGCGTTCATGAAAAATTGGATTTGCAGCAATATGAAGGGCATATTTGTTATCATAGAACAAGACTGCTGGTTCTTGAAAGGTTACTTGAAGATCCTGTAGAAGAAAAGTTAACCATTGAATTTCACAAGTAGGTGTGGCAAAAGCTCTGTATTCAACTTCTGAGGAACTTTTGGATACAGTGGCTTGTTTCTTCGATTTCCATGAAATAAGTGAAGAACCAAGATAGATAGAGTAACCAGTGATACTTCGTCTAGTATCAATGCAGCCTGCCCAATCAGAATTGTTGAAGCCTTTCAACTGTATGATGTTATTGCTAGGAAAGAAAATCCCTTTTCCAGGGGAACCTTTAAGGTATCTAAGAATCCTGGAAGCTGCTTGTTGACGATCTGTGCTGGGATTTGAGAGAAATTGACTTAGTTGTTGTACTGCAAATGAAATATCTGGTCTGGTGTTGGTGAGATATAGTAATCTACCAATCAGTCGTCTATAAGAAGATGAAGCTGCATCATTTAGAGGTTGGCCAGAATTTGTGCTGAGTTTTGTATGATAATCACAAGGAGTGGAAACAGGTTTAGAGTTTAAATAGCCTTCATCTTTGAGAATGTCTAGAGTATATTGTCTCTGGGAAATACAAATACCTTCTTTGTTTCTAGCCACCTCAAGACCAAGAAAGAATTTAAGATTGCCAAGATCTTTAATCTTAAATGTTGCATCAAGAAGATGAGTAATATGAGTGATTTCTGTTAGATCATTGCCTGTGAGTACTATATCATCAACATAAATCACTAAAATAGTGACATTGGAATTAGTATGTTTTGTGAACAAGGAATGATTAGATGCAGATTGGAGAAAGCCATTGGACAAGAGAAAATCAAATAAACGAGCATACCACTGTCTGCCTGCTTGTTTAAGACCATAAAGTGATTTTTGTAACTTGCATACTTGATTTGGTTTGATGTCGTGGAGCCCTGGAAGAGGTAGCATATAAACTTCTTCATTTAATGTTCCATGAAGAAAAGCATTATTAACATCTAGTTGCTTAAGATGCCAATTATGTGCTGCCGCAAGAGCTATAACCAGTCTAACTGTTGTGATTTTGACCACTGGAGAAAAAGTATCTAGATAATCTTGACCTTCAGATTGAGTGTAGCCCTTGGCTACCAATCTAGCTTTATATCTTTCAATGCTACCATCAGCCTTGTGTTTGATTTTGAAAACCCACTTGCAGCCTACAGCAGTTTTGTCAGCAGGTAAATCTGTGATTTCCCAAGTATCATTTCTGGCCAATGCAACAAGCTCATCATCCATGGCTCTAACCCAGTGAGGATACTTGGATGCCTCAGAATAAAATCTAGGCTCAATGTTAGTAAATAAAACGGTAATAAGGTGCTGCAAGTTTCTTATATGAAATGACACAAGCAAGAGGATGCTTGATACCTGAAGAATGAGAGGTAATAATTGATGCATAAAACGTGTCAAAATCAGATAGTCTTGAAGGTCTGTTTCTCTGTCGGGTGGATCTTCTAATGTTAGGAGCAGGTAGGGTGGGAGGTGAACTGGGTGGAGAAGGATGCGAAGTATCTATATGAGATGTGGGCATACATTGGTCAATATAGAGCAAAGGTGGATGGGTGACAAGGTGGGAATTAGGAGTGGTGTATGACTCATTGTGGTAGGGAAAACAACTTTCATGAAAGACAACATTTCTAGAAATCTCAATGGCCCTGGTTTTCAGGTTAAAGGTGATGAAGCCTTTTTTGTGTGGTTTATAGCCAAGGAAAATAGTGGGTAAGGCTCTTGAATCAAGTTTATGTCTATTGTTTGACAAGGTGTTGACAAAGCAAAGGCAGCCAAAAACTTTAAGGATAGTAATATCAAAAGAAGAACTGTATAATTTTTGGTGTGGAGAATGGTTATTTAGGAGAGGAGTGGGAAGGCAATTAATAAGGGTAGAGGCATGAATAAGAGCATAAGACCAGAAAATGTTTGGTAAATGTGCTTGAAAAAGGAGGGAGCGGGTAACATTTAATAAGTGCTGGTGTTTTCGCTTAACTAAGCCATTTTGTTGGGGAGTTTCAACACAAGTGGTTTGGTGAACAATTCCAGTATTTTTATAAAAGTCGGCCATAATAAACTCAGTTCCATTGTCAGATCTAATGGTTAGGACCTTGGTTGGTAACTGTGCTTGGTAAATGTGCTTGAAAAAGGAGGGAGCGGGTAACATTTAATAAGTGCTGGTGTTTTCGCTTCACTAAGCCATTTTGTTGGGGAGTTTCAACACAAGTGGTTTGGTGAACAATTCCAGTATTTTTATAAAAGTCGGCCATAATAAACTCAGTTCCATTGTCAGATCTAATGGTTAGGACCTTGGTTTTAAATTGTCTTTCAGCATAGGTAATGAAGGATTGTAAATGTGACTGAGTTTCAGCTTTGGAGATTAAAGGAAACACCCAAATATATCTAGAAAAAATCATCAACAATGGTTAAAAAATATTTATGACCATGAATGGAAGTAGCAGCACAAGGGCCCCAAATATCAACATGTAATAAGGAAAAAATAGAAGAAGCATGAGAAGTACTAATAGGAAAGGAAGGCTTTCTTTGTTTAGCCATATGACAAGGAGTACATATAAAAGAGTGATCAAAATTGATCACGGGATATAACTGTTGCATTACATGTAACCTATCATGGGAGGGGTGGCCTAATCTATAATGCCAAATATCAATAGCTTCCTTATTACAAATTGTGGTGTTGATGGAGCTAACAGAGGTCTTGAGTGTATACAATCCATCTTGAGCATCAACTATACCAATCATCCTCTTGATGTGTCTGTCCTGTATAAAACATTGATTGTCAAGAAATATTAGTTGACAATTATGGGCTGTGGTAAGCTTGGAAACAGATATAAGATTGAAATTAAATTGTGGAAGATATAGGACGTTAAAAATAGGCAGAGAATCGTTAATCTGCACTGTTCCAGAAAATGAAGCTATGGTTTGCTGTCCGTTTGGTAATTTTACCGTAATGGGATCAATAACTTTATAGGATGAATATAGATTCAAGGAAGAAGATACATGATCACTGGCTCCTGAATCTATAATCCACGTGACATGGTTTGTAACATGAGAAATTGGTAGCACATTACCTATAAAAGAAGTATTTGGAGAAAAGGTTGTACCAGTTTGATTATATGGGAAGTAGTTCTAGAGGATCCCAATTGTGTTTGTTGTTGCAGCAGGTCTATCAAATGTTGATATTGCTAAGGAGTGATTTTGACACATTCGAGTCATATACTTGGGTGTGATCAATGGGTCCTTTAGTATTACTTGTAGCAGCCATGTTCACCATAACATGTCTATGCAGTTTATGTCCAGGAGGGTAGTCATGCTTCTTAAAGCATTCATCAATAGTGTGTCCAGTGATATTGCAAAAAGTGCAAACCTTTGAGTTGTATGAACCTAAATTTGATCTTCCGCCAAAGCCTTCCTTATTTGATGAATAGCCTCGACCTCCTCTTGTTCCTCCTCTGTTGTATGAAGATCCTGATGGATAACCATTCTTTTTGTAATAATTTTCAGTTGTGTGATAATCTTTTCCAAAAAATGTGCAAGACACCTTGTTACTGGCATTTGTTGTGGCTGCATTTATCATACTCATGGTAAGGTTAGTACATTGTCTTTCTTGTTGAACAACATAAGAAAATACCTTAGAAATAGGAGGAAGAGGATCCATCATTAAAATATTTGTTCTTACAGCATTATATTGATCATTTAATCCACCTAGAAACTGCATAATATGATCCTGTTGCTTCCTTTTAATGCTTTCAGTGAGTGCCTTACACGAACACGCTGATAAGCATGTGCAAGACAGATATGGTCTATAACATTCCAATTCATCCCAGATTACACGAAGCTTAGAAAAATACTTCGAAATAGATGTGTTACCTTGTTTTATTGATGCAGCTTCTTGTTGCAGTTTTGCTATTCTCAGTAAATCACCTTGAGAATATCTGGACTTCAAATCCTTCCAAATATCATTGATGAGTCGATATTTTATTGATTTCACTTAATTTATTGTGCTAGAATTAATCAGGAAATTGTGCTTAATTGTCCGATATTTTCCCATTTTTCCTAATTATGCTTAATTTGACCAGAAATTCTAATTTTAATTAATTTGAATTTTCTGAGCTAATTATTTGCATTATTATTTTCAGGGAAAATTTTGGAAATACAATTTGGGACATTTGAAGGAGACAAAATAAATTCAAGACTCTCAAATTAGACATTTTAAATTTTAGTTATATTGTAATTTAATTGTTTAAACTTTTTAGACAAACTCTTTGCATCTTGGGCCAATTTTAGAAAAATGTTGTTGGGCCCAAAATTGTAGGACACTTGACCTAGGGTTTCCTTTTATTTTTGGGTGGACCCCACCTCATTTTGTAAGACACTTGACCTTAGAAAAGACCTATCAGCCGTCACATAAAAAGGGGAATTGGCTGTTGCAACGTATTTTGGGTGGGAGAGCTGGAACGTTTGTCCATTTTCTTTGAAACCATCTCTTGGCATTTTGATGATGGATGAATAAAAAATGGGTGCAGTAGTTTACGCCACATCATGCTTCCTTTTCTTTTTATACCCGGTGCTTACTTATTTGGTGAGAATGATTCACGCGGTTGAAGGGGAGAGTAGCGTTTTAAGATTTTTTTTTTTATTTTGATGTTCTGCAAAGCAAACCATGATTGATTGAGTGGTGCAGAGGTGATTTTGAAATTTCTTTTAGAGAAACATATTTTTCTTTAAAGTGGGTGCAACAGTTTTATGGTTTCTAGAAGGAAGTAGCTTTACTTTTATTTTTATGGAATGAGAAGTAGATTAGTTGCTGGTTGGAGATGGGACGTGCCAAGAGGGTTGGCAGCTGAATGAGTAGCACTCTGATGAGTCGATATTTTATTGATTTCACTTAGTTTATTGTGCTAGAATTAATCAGGGAATTGTGCTTAATTGTCCGGTATTTTCCCGTTTTTCCGAATTATGCTTAATTTGACCGAAAATTCTAATTTTAATTAATTTGAATTTTCTGAGCTAATTATTTGCATTATTATTTTCAGGGAAATTTTGGAAATACAATTTTGGGACATTTGGAGGACACCAAATAAATTCGAGACTCGCCAATTAGACATTTTAAATTTAGTTATATTGTAATTTATTTGTTTGAACTTTTTGGACAAACTTTTGCACATTGGGCCATTAAAAATATGAGGGACCCAAAGATTGTAAGACACTTGACAACTCTAGGTTTTTTTTAGGGTGGACCCCACCTCATTTAGAAGGACTCATGGTCCTAGGAATAAGCCACCAGCCGGCACTTGAGTTTTCGTTGGCTCTGGGCATTGTGAGAAAAAAAAGAGCAGCCGCCACTCTCACTAGAAAAAATTCATTTGGCTGTAACATTTTGAAAGAGCAATTTTTCTTGGCTTTAAAGATGTTGACGGTGTTACTGGATTATGGGTGAATGAAAAATGGACACACTTTTCCCTTCCATTTAGTGCATACGCTGGAGCATTTTCTTCTAGTATTTATTGAATGAAGAGAGGTTTAGATTGAAGAGTGAGTGGCGTTACTGCAGCTTCCCTTTACTCATTAAATTTCTTTTGGGATTGATTCAAAGAACCGACACACTCCTCTTGTTTTCCGGGGTCTGGTATGTTATTTTGGCTGGGAAAATTATGGCAATGGGTTGGGCGTTGATTCATGTTGGCACATATTTTCATAGAAGCTCAACGGTGATGAAGGTTTGGTAGCTGCTGGCTGATTTCATTTTGGAGTTGCACGGTTCATTTCATTTTAAGTGCTGGATGGTCACATTGTTAATACTCTGCACATGCTGTTTAAGCACATTTGCTTTTTCATTTATTTTTATTTTTGCAAACGCTGAAGTTGAATGAAGCATGGGTCTCGGGAACATTCCAGTATTTTTATTTAGTTTAAATGGGGAATTTCTTTATTTTGCTGCAGCACGGTTTTTATTTTACCTTGGGGAGAATTTCATTTCATTTTGAAGCAAGATGTGGTGCACACGGTGACAGCTTGATGGTTCTTGGGAAACACAATTTATTTCTCTTTTAGAAAAGGCTTACTTCCATTAATTGACCAATTTGTTTTTGCTGAAAATAGTTGGGTAGCTCATAGATTAGGAGAATAGGGGAATAGGTGCAGAGGAATGAATTGATTCTGCCTTCATTGTCTTTAACGAGGCAAAGAGCTAAATTAATTGAAGAGGCACATGGGTGATTTAATTTGGAGAGGGGTGTAGCGTCCAGCAAGCTCAACGTTACCAATTGGAAGGTGTATGTGTGATGTGATTTGGTGGAGAAATATCATATTTACTTATTTCCTTTGCTTTAAATTAGTTTGAATTGTAGTTTAGTTGTTTTTCCTTTCTTTAAATTAGTTTTGCATTTGATAGTTTTAACTCTGTTTAGATATTTGTTTGCTCTAGTGTTGGGTTTAGCATTTTCACTCTTTGGACTCGATTTTAAAAAAATAACTGCAACCATATCAGAGGTCCAAATGCTACGTTTTATATGTCACATGAAAGATAATTGAGTCTACTTTCCAGGAAAAAAAACCTCATCTCATTTAGAGCTCTGTAGAAAAAGTTATGGGTAAAACATTGAGCAAAGGTCAGAGCTGTCCAGTTCCAGTGTGAATTTTCGTATTTACTGTAGCAGTTTCGTTTTTACTGTTTTAATTTCATTTTCATGCATGGTGAAATGTGTTGTTGCATTTAGTTTCGTTTTAATTAATTTTAATTACGTTTTTACATTTGCGTTTTAATTTAAATTCCATCTGCGTTTTAATTTTAATTTTTCTGCACACCAAACAAACTTTGACAACCCCCCACTTTGTGTTAGACTCGAAACTCGAACCGCAAAATTGGTCCTTGAGAGACGACCTAGGAGTCACTTCCTAGCACTATACTGCATTTCTATATTGCAATCAAATTTGTATAGGCCGCGACACCCATCACACTCAATTCCTTACTTCTTTAGAATGTAGCGGTGGTTTATTTGGGATAAAAAGCTTGGATTTACTTTTCTTTTAAGAGAAAGTGATGCAATGAGTTTGCTTGAGAAATGGGGGGCCGCCACTTGTTGTTAGGCTGGCCCTGGAACGTTTATTTTGGGGAGCTCTTAAAAATGTGTATTGAAGTTGCATTTGGAGATGAAGAAAACACATGTTTTAGTGTCATTTCCTTTTCTTTGAAAAGAATTTCAATTTTCTTTTATTTAGTATACAAGTGCTGCACCAAAATTTCTTTTAGGCAAAATGCATTTTATTTAGTATACAAGTGCTGCAAGGATGTGCGGATTTAATTTGGTGTGCACATGGGTTGCGTTTCATTTTGGAGGAGGTGGACCCGTTGGTTTTCTTCTAGAAGAAAGCAATATTCAATTGTTGGGAGCTCATGCCCTAAAGGAGGAGACACGGGTTACACTCATATTTATAAGTTAATGTATTTTGTTTAGTGCATCCCAAGTGTTGATTTCATTCCAAGATGCTGTGTGCTTACCAGACTTAAGAAATTTGTATTTATGATTTATCACCGTAGACTAGTTTTGATTTTATTTATTATTCATCAAGCTTATGTTTCTATGCCTCCTTTGTCTTAGATGGAATGTGGACATTTTTAAATGCCGCTAGGTTAATTTCTTTAGTTAGTTATTTTTTTTATGTTGTTGTTTTTATTTAATTTTGATCTTCACATACTTATTTTGTTCAGTGGTGATAATTTACTTGTGATGTTAGCTTAGGTTAGTTGGGTTGCTCATTAGCGACATTACTTGTTTCCTTGAGATTCCTCGACTGTGACTGTGTTTGCCACTCTGACTTGGTTAATATCAAATCTGTATTTGCACTTGCAATTGGGTATACACATGATTGCCCAATTGGTGTTGAGTCTTCTCTTAGTTGATGGAACTGCATGGTGTAAATTAGATTTGATGTTAACATTGCGTTCACTTGGTCCACTTTTATGAAAACATAATTAGCATGCGCTTAGTTGATTAATTGTGTTGGATTAGAGGTTTGAGTCGGCTTTATTTTGTTGATCTGTGATAGGAAGCGTTGTAATTAAGTTAATGACCAACCGTTTTCATTCTGCATTTGATTCCATTTTTACATCCGTGTTTGCAATTCCGTTTTTAGATTTCTGTTGCATCCGTGTTTTAATTTAGTTTATCCGCATTCACAATCCTTTCACAAACCCCCTCACTTTGTGTTAGACCTTATTCTCGAACCACATTTGGTCCTTGAGAGACGACCTAGGAGTCACTTCCTAGCTATACTGCATTTCTCATATGCAATCAAATTTGTGTGGGTTGCGACAGCCCATCAATCATCAGCTTGATTCATCCATAATATGCTTTGACGAATTGAAGGCAAAACCGAATGCACTAACCATGAGACTACCATGTTATTGCATCTTTTCCATGCAGGATATAGGTCATCGGTTGTGGATGGCTTAGACAGGATTTGATCCACAAACTCTGATTTATTCTTTGCACTCAAAGCAGTGAGCATACTCCGACTCCACGAATTGTAAATGATTGGATCCAAAAGAGGAGAAACCAACGTTGTTGAGGGGTTTTCTCCGGGATGTAACCATGAGTTGGCTGTGTTTGATCCTTTCTTTGGAGCCTCCCATTAACATGTTATTTGTGCTTTGTTTTATTTGTTGGCTGTGTTGTTTTAGATCAACGAAGAAGCCAGCTAATACAAGGGAACTGAATACATAAAATTGGGAATCGAATACAAGCTTTTTTATATATGTGAGTGGAACACGGTTTACATGTAATCGAATAACTGAATATGTGTATGTTTTCGGCAGTGGTATTTTAGAATAACTCGAGGATAAAGCTGACTTTTTAAACAAAATCCTCTCAAATCTGAGCAACACAGTGGGTGATAAAAAAGTAACTCATCCCGTAAATCCGTTTAAATAATTCTTTGCAAATCTCTTCAAATGAACACGTTTAAAGTTTAATTCCTCGCTCACAAATCTCTATAAACAGTAAATTTGTTGCAAACGAGCACAGCGTTAGTATATTAAAACGTTATAGACAAGGTCAATATTTCGATTTCGAGTATTACAAATGATATTATTAGAGTCAATCATATTTAAGGTATTATCTGTTTTGAAGTTAGAACATTTGTTATGATTTTTTTTATATAACGTCTCATAGAGTTCTAAGGAGAAAAATATATTTAGGTTTAATACCTATTTTGGTCCCTCTTTTTGGGGGGTTTTTTCAAAGTGGTCCTCCCTTTTTTAAAAAGTTCAATAAGGTCCTACTTTTTGCAAAAACTGTACAAGTTAGTCCTTTTTGCTAACGACGTTAATTCTGCTAACAGCAGAGCTGCCAGCTGGCAAATATTTGATGACTTATACAAATAAAATTCGTTTTAGTCCTCATATTGGTTTAAAAATGTTTAATGTGGTCCTCATATTGGTTTAAAAATGTTTATTGTGGTCCCCTTTTACTAAAAAGGAAAATCATCCTCAGAGACAGTAAGCAGCTTCACAAATTTGTCAATGGATGCTCTTGTGCAAAGTTTTGTGGTTTTCTAAGAAAACAACAGCTAAAATTTCACGTGTTACAATCCAAAACTGATGCGTTCTTTTTTCACATCTCCATACTTACTAATATAACACGTGAAACTACACTGATAAGCTTCAAATTATTGTGATTATACTTTCCCAAAAGGTTAGCGCATGAATTACTAGATCAAGTGTGAAATCATTAACATGTATTAAAACGGGACCACAATAAACATTTTTAAACCAATACGAGGACCACAATGAACATTTTTAAACCAATATGAGGACTAAAATGAATTTTATTTGTACAAGTCATCAAATATTTGCCAGCTGGCAGCTCTGCCGTTAGCAGAATTAACGCCGTTAGCAAAAAGGATTAACTTGCACAGTTTTTGCAAAAAGTAGGACCTTATTGAACTTTTTAAAAAAGGGAGGACCACTTTGAACAAACCCCCCGAAAAGAGGGACCAAAATAGGTATTAAACCATATATTTAAAAACTTATTCGTCACTACTCGTGAAAATATTTAATATACCAAATAATGATTGAAGTTTTTTGGAGGAATTTTAAATTTTTGTTTTTTAGTTTAGAATTTAAAGAAAGAGAAAGATCTATTAAAGGAAAGAAGCTAGTAAATTGTTTTATTTCAAAGTATCAAGAAGGATAAACCTGAAACTAGAGGAATGATATTTTTTGCATAAACGAAAAAAGAGAGAGACTAATAAAGAAAGCTAATTAGACCCAAATATGATATCATACAATTACAGAGAAGCGTTTCGGTTCTAGTCTCGATAATTTTTGTTTGAAGCATTGTGTTAATTATTTCACACTATAGGAACTGTTACTATTATTATTATTATTATTATTATTTTTTAGGTTTAATACATCATTTGGTCCCTACTTTTTGGGGTTTAGTTCAAAATGATCCTACCTTTTTAAAAAATTTCAGTAAGATCCCATATTTTGTTAAAAAATGTTCAATAAGATCCTTTTGCCTCACGGCGTTAAAAACATAACGATATAATTGCCACCGTGGCCAAAACTGAATGACGTGTCCTCTTCTTCTCGGTCATCTCTTCGTCTTTGTCTTTTTCACTCAGTTTAGTTGGGTCTTATGAGTTGCAGTTGTTCAAAATCTGCAGTTTGTGGAAATAAGAAATTGATGAGCATGGATTGAATATGCGACCTTCAGATCTTTAATATGCTCTCCCAACTAAGCTATCACCGCAAATCAAAGAGTCACCAACTAGAAACTAACATCCAGCTAATAGTGTTGCAGAGTTGCATTAACCCCACACCCCCTCACAACAAATTGACAGTGATAACCATATATGGTTAACAGGGATTAAACTCGAAAAGCAGGCATCAACAACAAATTGAAATCCAAACCACATCACTATGTTGATGATGTTGTGTCCCAATGACAACAAGAGTATTTTGCAAATGAATTTTATCATTTAAGAAAAAGAAGACAAGAAACAGGAAACATAAAAGGGGAAGGTTGCATCTGATCCAAAGAGGAAAGGGAAAAAACAGAACAACAAGCTCCTTTAAGATAACAAAGTTGCCCCTCTAGATAATGTGTATTATAGATTAATCGCACCCAAATGATGAAAATTCCTCAGAATTTTTTGACTGCTTTTCTTAGTTTGGTACCACTGTAAAGGGTGAATTTTTTACCAATTGTCAATGACTGCATCATGTTTTCCCAACAATTATTCCTTTAGAGTTTGACAGAGATAACAATAATTATTTCTAGAACTCGAATTGCATTTCTAGGGTTCCTGAAAATGGAATTAGGTGACGAAGAGATTGGAGAAGACGACGAAGTATTTCAAGCGTAACTTAGGGTTTTGGGATCTGTTTGGGTAACTTAGGGTAACCTAGGTCACATCATTATAATTTTTTTTTAATTTACACATTCAAATATATCATATGTGCCATGTATACATCAAACTGTACACGTCACTCAATTTTGGCCACGGTAGCACTTGCATCGTTATGTTTTTAACGTCGTGAGGCAAAAGGATCTTATTGAACATTTTTTAACGAAATATGGGATCTTACTGAACTTTTTTAAAAGGTAGGATCATTTTGAACCAAACCCCCAAAAGTAGGGACCAAATGATGTATTAAACCTATTTTTTATCAGCATTACTACTGTTCTACTTTGTGATGCCACTTGTGCATATTGACCTTAATTTTATAGAAAATATATTATTCGAAAATTTTAAAATTTCTTGAGTTTTTTTTCTAGTTATAACTCTTACATCACGATAGTACGATAAATCGGGAGAACATCAATGGCATCAACAAGAGATTCCATAGAATATTGATGATGTTCAGCTTGCCAAATCATTGCTTTGTTCTTTCTCAAGAAATAATATTGTACTTTTGGTTTTTTATTGTGACGCATTTTGTACTTATTTTTTTCCCATCAAGTGCTCTTATTGAACGAGAAAAACTAAATATTTAGTTGAAGTACCACCTAATTAAATACAAATTCCCGTTGGCACGCACTAACTAATTCGACGGTTTTTGTATGTATATGGACAAATTTGACTTCCTAATTATGAAAATAGGCAAATCTGGAAAAAATTATCGAAATAAAGAAGTCGTGGGGCCCAAACGACTTCTAATGAAGAAGTCGTGCCCCCCAGCACGACTTCACATTGTTCATATGAACAGTGATGAAGTCGTGCACCCCAAAAAATGACTTCAGGCCTTTGTAATCGATTACATGGAGCTGTAATCGATTACAACGTTGTAAAGTCGTGTCCCCCTGCACGACTTCACCTTTCTAGGCAAAAATGGGTCTGGTAATCGATCCAGCAGGTTAACTGGAGCAGTACTGCCTGGTAAGCGATTACAACATGGTTGTAATGGCTTACCAGAGTGTTCTATGTGCAAAATGTCCCTGGTAATCGATTACCAGAGTACTTTAAGTGTTGAACAACATTTTTAATGAGGTGTTGTAGAGCATAAATAGAGGTTATGTATGTGTAATTGTTTGAATTTTTGTAAGGACATGGTTGTTGATTCATTGTTAGAATGGTTCTGGGAATAAGTGTGGTCTCTTGGGAGATTCAGATGAATTGGTTAGTTGGCTCCTCTTCTTGTTTTGTTTTGTAAATATGTTATGTATCTTTCTTTTTTTTTCATCTTGTCTCTTTTCTTTTCTCTCTTTTCATAACACAACTCTAAGAGACAGATACATAACATATTTACAAAACAAAACAAGAAGAGGAGCCAACTAACCAATTCATCTGAATCTCCCAAGAGACCACACTTATTCCCAGAACCATTCCAAAGCTCCAAAATTCCCTAAGGTTAAGGTAATCATGGTTTTTCAGTTAGGGCAAGTGTATGAGCTTCAAAACAAAGAAATGGGGAAAATATAGGCTCAAAGGGGCTATCAAAGGATCACAACAAGGTAGGCTCATTTGGCTAGAGAGGCTCAACAACAAAACTGCCTTTATCACTTTCAAAGATGCATATCAATGAAGAACTATCAACAAGAGTCAAGCCAAGGCATATGTACAAGCAATCAAGAGACATATCACACACAAGAAAGATCATCAAGTGGCTCAAATCTCACACAGGGTATTTCTGTAACAATCAAATCAACTCTCAAACATCATGATAATCTTCCAAGCAAAGAAAAGCAAGGATTTCAAGCAATCAGAGTATCAATGCAGTGAAAGAAAGCTGACAACCTAATCACAGTCCAGAATTCAAGAAAAACATGCAAAACTGTACACAAGACACAACAAAAGCTACCTAGAAAACAAAAAATTTAACGCAGAAAACATAAACTAACAAAGAAAAATCCGAGTCTCCCCCAATAGACCACACTTAAACTACACAGTGTCCTCAATGTGTCACAAACATCAGATCAGAAATCAGAACAATTAACAGATCATGGACAAGTGGAATAAAAGTGGGAAAGGGAGGAGAAGGGAAAAGGAAACTCCCCTGATCATGGTGGCAGATGCCAATTTTGGACTTTCAGGGAGATCTCTTCCACCACAGGATTCAGCAAAGAAGTCTTGAGGAGGAATTTCTTCATCCTCCAAATTTGATCAAGCAGGGAGATGTCCTCCACAGCTGGATCCAAGAAGCAGTGATTGTTGATGAGCAGGTTCAACTGGTGCCTATTAATCTTCAAACTGTCGTGTAAATTAGCACCCTTGTCTTCCACCATGGGTGTGTGTTCATCAAATCCATATGTACCTCCTGCAACATGGTTCCAAAGATATAACATGCAGGGGTATAACACCCAATCCCAGTGTAAGAGGCTGAACCTCAGATATACCCTCAGAACATGAATCAATTTCAGAAATAGAAACAATATCAATCACAGGTTCAGATTCATGTTCAGTGCATGGAGACCAAACATTCAGATGTGATAACACAAAGTAGTTCTCATCATGCAAAGAAGGGGATTGAAAATCATGCTCATCAACAATACAATCACCAACATACCCATCATCAACATAATCATCAACAACAGAATCTATCTCAGGTATGTTTACCTCCACTTCCCTGAAGATTGGTAGAGTGGTGGAAGGTGAAAGTGGTCTACCTATCTCAAAAGTGTTGCTCATATCTGCCTGGTCTTCCAATTCTTCATCAGTCTCCTCAGGTGTAGGAGTGGGGACATAAGAGGGTGGGGAAGTAGATGGCGCAGTAGTAAGCTCATGACTCTGGTCCTCATCTCCTATGTGGATGGCATCAACATCATCTGGAAGCTGAACAGCCTGAAATGGTGATTCCTCTGAAACATAAGACTGTTCCTCAGTGAGCTGAGTGGCCATCTGCCCCATATGATCAGTCAAACTCTGAATAGAAGCTCTGGTCTCTTGCTGGAACTGAATGTTTTGCATGGCTATATGCCTTAGTAACTCCTTCAATGTAGACTCAGAAGTAGTGGAAGGATGAGGAGTTGCTTGGGCAGGCTCATGAAACTGCGGCTGTTGTGGTTCCTTAATAGGTGGAGAAGGCATAAAAGGAGTCTGGAATGATGGTTCCTGATATTGATGCTCTGAAGTACCATACCATCCCAAGTTAGGATTCGTCCACCCAGGATCGTCGCTATAACCATACCGCATAGGGGAGAATTTATCAAGAAACTGATGCTCAAGATCTTCCCAACTGGTGACGGATCCTGGAATAAGACAACAACACCAATCCCTTGCCGCTCCATGTAATGAGTACTCAAATGCCCTAACGAACATATCCTCATCCGGGACATCTGGAGGTTTCATTGAAGAGGAGATGGTGTAGAACTCCTCCAAATGTCTATGTGGGCATTCACCTGCAAAACCATGAAACCTAGGCAGCAAATCTATCAGTCCAGTGTTGAAAACACAACGAATATCCTCTTTGTCAATTGGAAACAACTCCCTAGGAGCACTCTCATGAGATGGAGGAGGAACCGTTCTGTTCTCAACATAGAAATCAGCAGAGTATATATGAGAAGCAATATCAGAGTAACAAGCAGGAGGAGAATCATAGACACGAGCAGAATTAGAATTACTCACATAGCCAAAATAGGTAGACATGGGAAAGAAGGGGGAAAGAAGAATGCAATGAAAATATGCAACTAAAAATATCTAAATGCAACACACAATGACGAACACACAAAACAGAACATCACACTCACAACACGAGACAAGACAACACACATTAACACAACAAAAGACCTAAAACCGAACCGTTGGTCCCCGGCAGCGGCGCCAAAATTTGATGGGTTGTCGCAACCCATACAAATTTGATTGCATATTAAGAAATGCAGTATAGTGCTAGGAAGTGACTCCTAGGTTGTCTCTCAAGGACCAATTTTGCGGTTCGAGTTTCGAGTCTAACAAAAAGTTGAGGGGTTTGAAAGTGTTTTGAAAATGTAATGACGAAATTAAAAATAAAAATTAAACACAACCGAATTTGATTTAAAACATTAAAGTGCGTGAAAATATTAAACTGAACAATGCAACAGACAAATATCCAAACATAGTTAAAGTTATTAAAAAAAACTTTAAAACATGTAAATGTAAAATGCAGCAGACAAATAAGCAAATGCATCAATTCAAAATTAAATTGCTAAATTAAATAAAAGAAACATCACGTGGCAGCCATGTGCCTTTCTATTTGAAAAGTAAACCAAAATTGAAAAGTAAACCAAGTTAACATGTGCAGGCCGTAGCTTTCTTCCTCCCATGAAATCAAAAGAAAATAAAAAAACTAACAACGTAACAACACCTACCACATCTCACCTAATAATATCTATTCAACTCTTCATTTTTCCATAAAATAAAAGAGAAGAAAGCTACACCTACAACTACCCAACGTCCCATCCTATCTACAAACAAAGTAAAGCTAGCCATGCAATTTCTAGTTGAATCCGTATGCTTATCCCATTCCAACAATCACCATATGCACCTTTTTTTTAAATGAAAGCTCTTGCTATTAAATGGAAAATAAAATGACCATTGTGTGTGTGGCACCCCTAAGCAATTGAAATGAACGTCTAATCACCGTTTGCAACTACTAAAAGGAAATAAAAATTCTGGATGCAAATCTAAAGGAAATAAAAAAAAAATGACTACATGCTAGATGAAATCAACGTGAATGAAAAAAACCCAATCAAAAAGAAAAGTGTGCCTTTATTATTCATCCTATTGTAACATGAAAATAATCAAGCTCCTCTCAAATATATTCAAAGAAAAACCTAAAAGCATATGTCGGCTGGTACCATTTCATTGAAAAAAAACTTAAGAGAAAAAAAAAATTCTCCATAAAAAATGTTCAAGGCCAAAAGAAAATCCCGAGAGTAAGTGTGGCGGCCGTTTTCCATTTTTCATTCCTCCAAGCAACTTCAAAGAAAGCTAAAATAAAAAAAAAATATGTATAGCCCCTGCTGGACGTTCCAGCTCCTGCACAAAAATAAGAGAAAAGAAAATTGCTTCTCCCCTTCAACCATAGTCACCGAATGAATACATGTTTTCAGCAAAAACAGTGAAAAGAGAAAATGTTTCAAGCCTCTAAATCTGCCGAGAGCAATGAATTGCAATGTGTGGTTCAACTTCAAACGTTCCAGCACTTAAAAAAATGATGAATATGCCGAGAGTGAGAGCCCCCAAAATTGGGTGACAACTGCCCAAATTAAAAGCAATCTCCAAACGTGTGCCCTACTGCTGCCCATGTGCTGCATTCTTTTTTTTCCAATTGAAATTTCCGTCTACACCTCCAAGCTACTGTGTGCACATCCATTTTTAATTACCCTTTTGCTTCCCCAAAAGAGAACCTAGACCGTGGCATATTCCATCCTTCAAATAAGCTTTTTTTTTTTATAAATGTGTTGAACGTGATATTTAATGTAGCCTATGTGTCGTTTTGCTTCTTCCATGGGCGTGGCAGTTGTTGGATGCAACTCCTCTCCCATTAAATCAACATCTTTCATTTGAAAAATGGAATCAGCACATCCGTGAGCTACTCAAGCTGAACTTTCTTTTCTCTTTTTTTTTATTCTTTTCTTTTCTTTTTAACAAGATAAAATCAAAATATTCTAAACCTAATTTAATTTTTTTGTCTCCTCCAAATGTCCCAAATTGTGTTTCCAAAATTTTCCCTGAAAATAATAATACAAATAATTAGCTCAAAAGATTCAAATTAATTAAAATTAGAATTTCCGGTCAAATTAAGCATAATTAGGAAAAACGGGAAAATACCGGACAACTAAGCACAATTCCCTTATTAATTCTAGCACAATAAACTAAGTGAAATCAATAAAATATCGACTCATCAAAATAGACCACACTTAGTCTTTTGCACTCCTGGGCAAAACCAAGACGAAAACCAGGGAACAACTCAGACATCAGGAAGATGACACAGACTCATCATATAGAAAACAAAGACTCACAAGGACAGACACAGAGTTGCACAGTTCTTAAGAAGTCTGGACAATGAAAAGGAGGTGGACAGAAGAATCCCACACAAAGTTAGAGAAAGCAAATACTCATGAAATCATCCAAGCAGTTCAAAGCATGACAAAATGATCAGTCAACTCAAGAGAAGAATCAAAAGTAACAGAACCTCACAGATGCACACTATCAGTGTTTCTCTCAAGTGTCTAGGGTAAACAGTGTCAACTCAATGCACTCAAGAAAGCAAGCAACAAACAGTCTTGGCAAGCCTCTAATATCAACACTCAAAACATATATGCATGTTCAAATCAAAAGGTCTTTTATGGATGTAACGGGGTCAAGGAAAAAGGAGGATAAATATGGATGAGAAGCTACAAACCAAAAGGAATAGAGGAGCAATAGGGAACAAGTGAAACACAATCAAATCACATCCAAACCTCTAATTCCATCCTCTCATTTTTCTGTATTTTTTTTTTCATCTTGTCTCTTTTCTTTTCTCTCTTTTCATAACACAACTCTAAGAGACAGATACATAACATATTTACAAAACAAAACAAGAAGAGGAGCCAACTAACCAATTCATCTGAATCTCCCAAGAGACCACACTTATTCCCAGAACCATTCCAAAGCTCCAAAATTCCCTAAGGTTAAGGTAATCATGGTTTTTCAGTTAGGGCAAGTGTATGAGCTTCAAAACAAAGAAATGGGGAAAATATAGGCTCAAAGGGGCTATCAAAGGATCACAACAAGGTAGGCTCATTTGGCTAGAGAGGCTCAACAACAAAACTGCCTTTATCACTTTCAAAGATGCATATCAATGAAGAACTATCAACAAGAGTCAAGCCAAGGCATATGTGCAAGCAATCAAGAGACATATCACACACAAGAAAGATCATCAAGTGGCTCAAATCTCACACAGGGTATTTCTGTCACAATCAAATCAACTCTCAAACATCATGATAATCTTCCAAGCAAAGAAAAGCAAGGATTTCAAGCAATCAAAGTATCAATGCAGTGAAAGAAAGCTGACAACCTAATCACAGTCCAGAATTCAAGAAAAACATGCAAAATTGTACACAAGACACAACAAAAGCTACCTAGAAAACAAAAAATTTAACGCAGAAAACATAAACTAACAAAGAAAAATCCGAGTCTCCCCCAATAGACCACACTTAAACTACACAGTGTCCTCAATGTGTCACAAACATAAGATCAAAAATCAGAACAATTAACAGATCATGGACAAGTGCAATAAAAGTGGGAAAGGGAGGAGAAGGGAAAAGGAAACTCCCCTGATCATGGTGGCAGTTGCCAATTTTGGACTTTCAGGGAGATCTCTTCCACCACAAGATTCAGCAAAGAAGTCTTGAGGAGGAATTGCTTCATCCTCCAAATTTGGTCAAGCAGGGAGATGTCCTCCACAGCTGGATCCAAGAAGCAGTGGTTGTTGATGAGCAGGTTCAACTGGTGCCTATTAATCTTCAAATTGTCGTGTATACTGGCACCCTTGTCTTTCACCATGGGTGTGTGTTCATCAAATCCATATGTACCTCCTGCAACATGGTTAGTGCAATGTGGTTCCAAAGATATAACATGCAGGGGTATAACACCCAATCCCAGTGTAAGAGGCTGAACCCCAAATATACCCTCAGAACATGAATCAATTTCAGAAATAGAAACAATATCAATCACAGGTTCAGATTCATGTTCAGTGCATGGAGAACAAACATTCAGATGTGATAACACAAAGTGGTTCTCATCATGCAAGGAGGGGGAATGAAAATCATGCTCATCAATAATACAATCATCAATAACATACCTATCAACAAAATGATCATCAACAACAGAATCAATCTTAGCTATGCTTACCTCCACTTCCCTAGATGTGGTTAAAGTGGTGGAAGATGAAAGTGGTATACCTATCTCGAAGGTGTTGCTCATATCTGCCTGGTCCTCCGATTCTTCATCAGTCTCCTCAAGTGTAGGAGTGGGGACATAGGAGGGTGGGGAAGTAGATGGCGCAGTAGTAAGCTCATGACTCTGCTCCTCATCTCCTATGTGGATGGCATCAACATCATCTGGAAGCTGAACAGCCTGAAGTGGTGATTCCTCTGAAACATAAGACTGTTCCTCAGTGAGCTGAGTGGCCATCTGCCCCATATGATCAATCAAACTCTGAATAGAAGCTCTGGTCTCTTGCTGGAACTGAATGTTCTGCATGGCTATATGCCTTAGTAACTCCTTCAATGTAGACTCAGAAGTAGTGGAAGGATGAGGAGTTGCTTGGGCAGGCTCATGAAACTGCGGCTGTTGTGGTTCCTTAACAGGTGGAGAAGGCATAGAAGGAGTCTGGAATGATGGTTCCTGATATTGATGCTCTGAAGTACCATACCATCCCAAGTTAGGATTCGTCCACCCAGGATCGTCGCTATAACCATATCGCATAGGGGAGAATTTATCAAGAAACTGATGCTCAAGATCTTCCCAACTGGTGACGGATCCTGGAATAAGACAACAACACCAATCCCTTGCCACTCCATGTAATGAGTACTCAAATGCCCTAACGAACATGTGATCATCAGGGACATGAGGAGGTTTCTTTGAAGAGCAAATGGTGTAGAACTCCTCCAAGTGTCTATGTGGGCATTCTCAAGCAAAACCATGAAACTTAGGCAGCAAATGTATCAGTCCAGAGGTGAGAACGCAATGAACATCATCCTTATTAAGTGAAGCTTGCTCCCTAGGAGCACTCTCAGGAGTTGGAGGATGAGTCATATTGTTCTCAACATAGAAATCAGCAGAATATGCATGAGAAGCAATATCAGAGTCAGATGCAGAAGGAGAATCATAATCAAAGACACAGGCAGAAGAAACAGTACTCACATAACCAAAATAGGTGGACATGTAAAGGGGGGAAAAAGAAGAATGCAATGAAAATATGAAACTAAAGCTACCTAAATGCAACACACAATGACAAACACACAAAATAGAACATCACACTCACAACACAAGACAAGACACAACACACACTAACATAACAAAGACCTAAAACTGAACCGTTGGTCCCCGGCAGCGGCGCCAAAATTTGATGGGTGTCGTGGCCCATACAAATTTGATTGCATATGAGAAATGCAGTATAGACTAGGAAGTGACTCCTAGGTCGTCTCTCAAGGACCAAATGTGGTTCGAAAATTAGGTCAGACACGAAGTGAGGGGCGTTGGTGATCAGTTTTGTGATTGAAATGACTAAATTAAAATTAAACACAATTGAACATAATTGAAAGAATAATGAACAAAGACAATAAACTAAACAGTCCTAAAACTAGATGCGCAATCAACATTAGAAATAATTGAAATGCAACTAAATTTGAAATTAAATTGCTAAATCATTTAAATGCACTTTGGAATAAAATAAGCAAAATTTAGCTAATAATTAAAATGAAGTTCAACTTGGAAATAAAATAAGTGTGTGAATCAATTTAAGTGTAGTGGACACATAAACACACATTTTTTTGTAAATAAAAAAGGCAATAATTGAACTAAGAAAAAAAAAAGTAAAATGCTGATTGTAAATTAGAAGGCAAAAAACATTAACATAATATGAATAAAATGGATTATCATGCTGTGACCCACTACCCATGAACGTGATCCCTCCAACCATTAAATCTGCGCATCTCCTTCAAGGGAAATTAACATCTTTTTTTTTTTGCCAAAATAATCCACCGTCATCTTCCATTCATGCTAGTGTACGGTGTGCCTTGTCTCTCACATTGCAAAGTAATAAAGTCTCTTCATTGGTGCAGCTGCTACAATTCAAATCACGTTCCAACATCAAAACCCATCAAACTTGATTTCTTAAATTAAGAGTAATAACCGTGCAACTTCAACGTGAAAAATCAACGCTTCTCTCAGCTAGATCAGCACATGAGCCTAATAAAATGAGATTCCTTTCTACTACAAAATGAAAGCTAAATGTAATAAATAAAAACAAAACATCCCATCCAAACCGTAACATGTGTCTCCCTCCAAGAAAAGAAATCACCACTCATTTTCCATGAAAAGAAATGCTTTTTTTTCCAAATAAAAACCACCGTAACAGCTAAATAAATAAAATGAACATGTTCCCCTAATGAATCAGCATGCCTTGTCTTCTAAAAGTAAGAAATAAATTTTCTTCACCCAAAATCAATGACTGCATCTGCCTATGCTTGGACTTGGCAGCAGTAGCGTGTGGTCTGCATTTCCCATTCAAAATGAAAGACGTTTTTAACTAAAACTAAAAAGAATTGGCTGCAGCTTGGATGGGTGATACCGCTTCACCTCCTTGCAATTGCATCAGCGCCTATTAAAACAAACATTAAAAATAAAATGAACCTTGGAACTCTCATTTATCCATGATCCAGCACGGTACACATGGTCTTCAAGAAAGAAAGAAATGCTATCTAAAAACGTTAAAGCCTAAAGTCCAGCCAGCAGAATGTCACGCCCCTCTGCACCGTTCAAAAATGCTGCAGCTCCCCCTTTAAATACGTTCCAGCTCCTTCATTTCTGCCGAGAGTTGAGCCTTCCCAAGTGTGACGGCTGTGTTAAGAAAACAAGGCCATGTGCCCTCCAAAATGGTGTGGGATCCACCAAAAACCCTAGTGCCAAGTCATCACACAAAATTTGGGCCCATATATTTTTAATGGCCCAATGTGCAAAGGTAGTCTAAAAAAAAAAACTAGACTTTTAAATTACACAATGATTAATTCTAACTATTAAATTAAAATATAACTAATTAAGATTGTCCATGTGGAGAGTCTCGAATTTATTTGTCTCCATCCCAATGCTCCAAAATATATCTCCAAAATTTTCCCTGCAATTAAAAATGCAAATAATTAGCTCAGAATATTCAAATTAATTAAAATTAGAATTTCCGGTCAAATTAAGCATAATTATGAAAAACGGGAAAATACCGGACATTTAAACACAATTCCCTGATTAATTCTAGTACAATAAGCTAAGTGAAATCAATAAAATATCGACTCATCAATGAGCATGATTTTAATTCTACCTTTCTGCATGATGAGAACCATTGTTTGATATCACATTTGAATGTTTATTCTCCATGCACTGAACATGAATCTGAGGTTGTTGGTGATATTGTTTCTACATTTGAAATTGATTCATGTTCTGAGGGTATATCTGAGGGTCATCCTATTACACTGCGATTGAGTGTTATACCCCTGCATGTCATTTCTTTGGAGCCCCATTGCACTAATCATGTTGCAGGAGGTACACATGAGTTTGATCAACAAACACCCACAGTGGTGAACAAGGTTTGAGTCGCTGCTTTATTTTGTTGATCTGTGATAGGAAGCATTGTAATTAAGTTCATGACCAACTGTTTCCATTCTGTCTTTGAAACTGTTTTTATATTTGTGTTTAATTATCTGTTTGCGTCAGTGTTTTGATTTAGTTCATCCATATTCACCACAAAACACTTTCACAACCCCCCCCCCTTCGTGTTTGACTTAATTTATGAACCGCAAAATTGGTCCTTGAGAGATGACCTAGGAGTCACTTCCTAGTTTATATTGCATTCTTTATGCACATTAAATTTGCATGGGGTGCGACAACCCATCAATCATTCACCATACAATCTAATCAACTAAGCGAAGAATTGACACCGATTTGGCAACTAAGCGTATACCTAATCGCAGGCAGACAACAGATTAAATATTGAGCAGAATCAAAGCAGCAGTATGGCAATTAAAGTTTAAAAGTCTCAGGGAAGCAAAGTAATTTTATTAATAACCAATCAATTAACCTAAGCTATCATGACAATTAAATTATCACTACCAAACAAACTAGACAACATTAAAGTAAATGAAAATACTAGACCTAACACTGCAATAGATAAATATCCAGACATAATGAAAGCGATTAACATTCAACACTCAATTAAATCTACCAAAAGAAATTAAAATTGCAAAATGGCCTAAGAAAACCTCTTGGTCGTGACCCTTCATAAAAGCAAAAAGAAAAAAATCCAATACAAAACTTTCTCAAAGAAAAATAAAAAATATAAATCATCAACGCTTGTAGCCCAAATACATGACACCATACTTCCCTTTTTAATTGAAACCCAAAACTAAAATGCTTCTAATCAGTGACCATGTGCTCTTTTTCATTTCATTCAATACCTCCCAAGATGCACCTCAAGACTGTGCAGCTCCAATCCTACAGCCCGTCACACACAACGTTCCACACTTACAATTGGAAGGACATCACTTTGCTGGATTACAAGACATTAAATGCAGCAAAGGCTGGAATATAATTAAACGCAACAAACTTTCAATCAATCACCGTTTCTTCATATAATAGAAAAGTAAAAGCACAGTGTTTGTTTTCAAAAATAAAGAGAAATCCAATTACACCTTTTTTTATGTTTGGATTTGACTTCTCCTTGTCACCGTACACACCTACCTATACCTTATCACCATACTTTTCTCATCTACAGAGGAACAAATCAAAAGGAAAATCTTTGCACATTATCCAATTGAAAAGCTAAAACTAGAATCAGCGCATCACCCATCTAAAAGCAAATAAATGATTTTAAGCAAATGTAGCTGCTATGACAAGCGTAACGTGCTCCTTCACTAAGCTTGCTTCAATAAAATAAAAGTGCATTTAAACCAAAATGAAAAGGCAAGTGTGCTTCTCCATCCCAGAACGTGACACATACACCGTTCATGCCATAATCAAAAACAATGTTCAAAAAGAAAATGCTGTCCCAAAATAAAACGTTGTAGCAGCCCCAAGGTTTGATAAAAAAAATGCATAAAACTAAATGAAAAGGTAATGATAAATCAACAAAAGAAAATAAATGGGAGCTCTCATTCATCCATTATCAAAGAAGGCCAACATTCCCATCAAAGCACCATAAAAACGTTTCCAGCAAAGTTTCCAAGAAAAACAAAAATGAGTGATGGCAGCAGCTTCTAAAAAATGCCGATAGAGAGAGCTCCTACATTTTAAAGAATGTTCAGCCAAAGAAAACTTGCTACAACTGTGACGGTTGGATCCTAGGTAGGCACTGTGAGGTGTCAAAAATTGTGAGGGTGGGGTCCACCCTAAAAAATAAAACCCTAGGCCATGTGTCCTACAATTTTGGGCCCTCATATTTTTGCCAATAATGGCCCAAATGTGCACAAGTTTAATTAAAAGTATTCTATACTACTAAGTTACAATATAATTAAATTTGAAATGTCCAAGTGAAGAGTCTTGAAGTATTTGATAGCACTCCAAATGTCCCAAATTGTATCTCCAAAATTTTCCCTGCAATAAATAATGCAAATAATTAGCTCAGAAAATTCAAAATAATTAAAATTGGAATTTTAGGTCAAATTAAGCACAATTAGCAAAAACAGGAAAATACCGGACAATTAAGCACAATTCCCTGATTAATTCTAGCACAATAAACTAAGTGAAATCAATAAATATCGATGATAACGGTTGAAAACCGTTATTTCATGTGCTATTTTAGACCAAATCACTCCCTTTACTCCTTAGAATGAGCATGAAATCAAACAAAACTCAATAAATGAGTCAGTCGAGAGTCAAAAGTTGTTTTTAGCGATATTATGCTTCTTTTGCATTGTTTTGCAGCAATTTTGATGGAAGTGAAGAATGGAGGTGAAGTTAAAGGCCTTAGACTCAAGATAGAGAAAGAAAATCAAGAAAAGAAGAGTCTAGAAACCGCCCAGCGGCAGAATTGCACTGCTGGGCGGCCAAATACGAGGAGATGGCACCAAGGCACCGACGCCTGGCGGTTTTGCGATAAGAGGCAAACCGCTGGGCGGTGGACCCCTGACGCCGGGCGGTAGAGCGATAAGAGGCAAACCGCCGGGCGGCATAAGTGTGACGCCGGGCGGTTGCCTATTGGGCTCGGGCCTTTTTTTGTTGCGCTCCTCAGCTATAAATAGCCCTAGTGCGAATTCATTCTCATTCTTTTGACGGAAGAGGGCGGCCAGACCTACTTTTCACTCTCTAGAGAGGATCTCTTGGATGCTTAGGCTCTTTTTCATCTTTTCTAGGGTTTGCTCTTCCATTCTTTCACTATTTTCATCTTGGTTCACCATGACAATGGTGAACTAAACCCTTTTGTTGTTGGGGGAACAATGTAATCTTTTGAAACTCTCTTTTATTGAAACTCTTGTTTAATTATATGATTGTCATATGCTTTGTTTATCGATTGTTGGGTTTCTCTTCTGCGCTTAAAGCTTTTGTCGTTTAACTCATTCGATAACTGTTGTTTGTCTTTACTAATACGGGAACGTACGGTACTGTCATGAACTGGGGGAAATTCCTTGATCAATGAAATACCACTTAGGGATAGGGAGGTAGGACGGTCAATTGTTTTTGCTTCTGTTCGGTAATGCATTGCTAGTTGCTAGGGGAGGCTAGGGATAGCAAGCCGGTAATTAGTAATAGGCTCTTTTCACCGAGGGATCGGGCTAAGGGTAGGTCAAGAAAGTTTGCATAACAATATGATAATAAAGCAAATTAAACAAGAGGAGTAGATTAGAGAGGGCGGATAAAGATGAAATTGTAAACCCCCAACAACTCCACTCATCCATACTCTTTTCGTCAATTGAATCAACCACATTACATGTTTATTTTCTAATCTTGGATGACAACAATTAATTTTATTCCTTTACAAGTCTTATTATTTTGATTCACACGAACGATAAGGCCGTGAGTCCTTTGGGAGAGAACGATATCGGGTTCTACCGATTTTTATTACTTGAAACGATCTGGTACGCTTGCCAGGAAGTCAACAATCGACTCATCACCCCATCTACAAATGAAGTCAGTTCTCTGATCATCATCACCGAACCATCCAAAAGGATCAGCTTCTCTTCTTACAGAAATTTATCGTTTTCCTAGTCTTGATGATGAAAAAGCCATTTGAGCAATGAGGAGGAAGATGAATTTCACCAGAATCAGAACAAGGGTTTGCTTGCAATATTGTATCTGAGTGTCTTGGACAAACTCATTTATTTATAAATGAAAAACGCGCCAAGGGTTTTGCTTAAGCCCAAAGTTTAAACTTTAACGTTTAAAAAAAGCAGAGCATATCAAATATTCAAATAACACAGTTGATTGCATTAATGTTGGAGTCGACTAGGACTCGTGAAAAAGTTTTTCACACAGATTTGATCATTCAAACAATTAAGCACACAATACAAACAATCATACAGCAACAATCAATCAGTATATGCATGATGCAGTAGGTAGATACAGATTTACCAATTGTAGACACTCAAGGTATTTGAAATGTTCCATAGTTGACTTGTCCTTGAGATAAGTTCTGAATCAGCTGCATATCCTGCAAAACACTTAAGTTTTGGTTGGTGTTAGCGGAATGGCAAGTGTACCATATCGTATCAAGTAATAAAATGGTAAAACCCTTATCGTTCTTCCCATGACACTCGAAAGGCCTTATCGTTCGTATGAATTAAAATCGTAAGACTTGTGAAAGAAAAATTAATTGTTGTGGTGAGTGCAATGACAGAAAATAAACATGCAATGAGTGATTCAATTGACAAGATTTAGGCAATGGATGAATGGAGTTGTCGGGCGGTAGACCCCTGGCGTCGGGCGGTCCCTAGATTCTTCTTTTCTTCGATTTTCTTGCTTTTTCTTGAGTCTATGACCTTCATCTTCATTCCCAATCTTCACTTCTATCAAATTTGCTGCAAAACAATGCAAAACAAGCATAATATCGCTAAAAACAGCTTTTGACTCTCGACTTACTTATTTATTGAGTTTTACTTGATTCTAAGCTCATTCTAAGCAGTAAAGGTTGTAATTTAGTCCAAAATAGCATATGAAAATAACGGTTTTTCAACCGTTATCACAACCCCAAACTTAGAACTTTGTTTGTCCTCAAGAAAAACAAAACAAAACAATAAAACAAAACAGAGCTTGGCTTTCTACCCTTTCATCCAATGATTCAACATTTCTAAAGTACATGACAAGACTTACTCAATTTCAGATAATCAGTGAACTCAAATCAAGATGCATGCTTGTTCTCAACTTAATTTAGCTCATGCTTTCCTCAACAGATCCTACACATTATGAATGATCAGTCCACTAAACAAAAATGCAATCATGAACTTTAGAAGTTCTCACCAAGCATGTGTTTCACTCAATCACTCAAGTGTTTAGGGTAGCACTCTACTCTTTATTGCACACAAGTCACATGAAATAAAATTGCCATACATCTTAAACAATCAACATCTTTCCATGCAAATGCCATCAAAAGGACTTTTCCGAGGCTTGTAATGAGGTCGGGCTCTCAAGAAAAATTGGTTTTTCTGGATCACAAAATTCTTGAGTCAAAATAACTATTTCATCAATGAAAAGGTTCAAGTTTAAACTCTCTCTTTGTCACCAATTTCACTCAGTCCCAGCTTCTTCCCTTTTTCTTTTTCATTGAGCTCACCTTCATGCTTTTATTCTTTTCTTTTCTTTTTCTCTACTCATGTATTTTGCTTTTCAACATTTGAGCTCAATGCTTTTCTTTTGCCTTTCCATTTCCCCCATGCAACCCCAAACTTGAACCTTTTCATTCCATACAATTTTCTCAACCCAACTCAAGATAAGTAATTTCAAATCAAAGGGTTTCATCCTGTTTCAGGCTAAGGTTCAAAAAGGATATAATCTTTAAAGCATTTTGGGTGAAAATTTGGCTAGAAAAGGGTTTTCAAACATGGCCTTGATCATTTGACATTCACATAAAAGTCAATCAATCATCAAGATTAAGGCAATAAAATTTATGCTTCACTGGGAACAATACATACAACAATAAAAACTCTGGGGCTCAATACCTCACACAACATGCTTTCTCACGCACAGTCATTCATACATCCTGCTTAGTGTTAACAAATTGGCAAGTGTACCAAATAATATCAAGTAATAATAAAATGGTAAGTCCAAGTATCGTTTTCCCAAGAGACTCACGACACTAAACTGTTGTGTTTTTGCTTAACAAATCAAGACTATAAGAACAAAATATTTTTAGGGTTTTTGAATACGGGAAAATAAACATGAATGCAAGTTGATCAATTGAGGTTAAACACAAAAGGGGATGGATGATGTTGATAAAATGAGATGGATTTGTTGCAAGGATTCAGATTTCACCCAATCACTCTCATAAATCTACTCCTCTTGTTTAAATTGCTTTATTATCTAATTGCATGCAAACTTTCTTGGCCTCCCCTTAACCCGATCCCTCGGCGAAAAGGGCCTATTACTAATTACCGGTTTGCTATCCCTAGCCTCCCCTGGCAACTAGCAATGCATTACAAACAGAAACAAATACAATTGGTCGTCCTACTCCCCTATCCCTAGGTGGTATTGCTTAACCAAGGAAAATCTCACCAGTTCGTGCCATTATTGTACGTCCCCGTATCAATAAAGTCAAAGATCAATTACCGAATGAGTTAAACGATAAAGGCATTAAGCACAGTATGAGAATCCAACAATTGATAATAAACGCATATGAAAAACACATAATTCAAACAAGAGTTTGGATAAATGAGAGTTTAGAGATTACATCCTTCCCCAGCAACAAAAGAGATTAGCTCTTCATTGCCATGGAGAAACTAGGTGAATAGTGGAATGAAAGAGATATAAACCCTCAAAAGGAGAAAAGGAGAGCTGTCACCATCCCCAAATCTACCCCAGAAGGGTGAAAAGTGTGTTTCTGTGCCTAAGCCATCAAAAGATACAAACCCTAAGACGTTCTGGCCTTTAAATACGGCATAAAAATAACATAAAACAAGCCCAAGCCCAAACAGATCATAAAAATCACAGAAAACAGCTCCACGCCCAGCAAACAACCGCCTGGCGTCACACGTTTGGCGCCCGACGGTTTCCCCATAATCGCGCCACCGCCCGGCGGTTTCCCCTCTATCGCCAAACTGCCCGACGTCCACTACTGGGTTTCTCCTCCTCTCATCGGACCGCCCAGCGTTGGATTTTTGCTTTGGGCTGTTCCTAGACTCTTCTTTTCTTCATGTTTCTTCCTTGTTCTTGAGTCTAAGACCTTCATCTTCAATCTCATTCTTCACTTTTATCAAAATTGCTGCAAAACAATGCAAAACAAGCATAATATCTCTAAAAACAGCTCTTGACTCTCGACTATCTCATTTATTGAGTTTTGTTTGATTTCAAGCTCATTCTAAGCAGTAAAGGGAGTAATTTGGTCTAAAATAGCACATGAAAATAACGGTTTTTCAACCGTTATCACTTAGCATCATGACCATAATCATACTTCATCACACATCTGTTTCACAGGATGTTAACATGCAACACAACTCAATAATCATTCACATCAGATCATCATCAAATAGACTCATCATGCAAAGTAGTTAGTCAAACATCTTCAGAAAGAGTATTCAAGTCAAGCCTACACACTGAAAAATAAAATTCAACCTATTCTAAAAATTTAAAATGCAAAAGTGAAAGAAGAAATTCTAGGTTGCCTCCTAGTAGCGCTTGTTTAACGTCGCGAGCCTGACCCAAACTTGTTTAGCACTTATCAGTAAGTGCGATACTCCCAACACCCATCAGTAGGTATGCCTTTCGGGTATCCTTCAGTAGATACCAAAAATTGAGCATCCCTCAGTAGATGCTACCAAAAAATTGTTCCAAAAATTCAAATTTTACATGTTCAAAAGAAAAACTAAACAAAACAAAAATAAAAATTGTCTTAAAGTACAAAATGTTCTTCTCAGCAATCAACTCTTCTTTCTCACATTGGAGTCTTCATCATCCCACCTTCTCAGCTTCCTTTTGTCTACTTGTCGCACAACAGTGGAATATGGCCTTCGAATTTCTATCATTCCTTCATCTTGGAGCTTTTTGTTTACAATCCATTTCCTGTTTTTATATCTAACAGCCACACCCTGCGGAAATAGTTTGTCCCTTAAGCGAGGTGACTCTCCTTTGTCTATCTTTTCCTCCTCACGTGCCTGCAAAATAGTATAGCTGTTAGGATGATCATTACATGTGGCAGTTTCTTCTTTTCCTGCTTCTCTTCTAGCCTTTTATATCGAGATCTTCTTATTGTTCTCTTTTTTCTCTCCTTCAGATCCACTGTAGGCTAGTACTTGGTCTTGATCTCTTAACACTATTTTCCCGTCATAGACACGTATCATCATCTAAGAGGTCCTCATAAACGGTCTTCCCAAAATTAATGGAATTCTTCCGTCATTTACCATATCCACTACTATGAAATCAACCAAGAATTCCAAGTCTTCAATTCGAACAATTGCGTCTTCCACCATACCTAAAGGTTTTTTGATGGATCCATCTGCAACTGTCAAGGAAGTGTATGTTGGTTTTAATTTTAGCCCTCTAATCTTCTTGAAGTCACTGAAGGACATTAAATTAACACTAGATCCTGAATCGATCATAGCTCTCCCTATATCCACATCATTGATCACACAAGGAAGAGTCAAACTTGCTAAATCCTTCAATTTTTGTGGATGGTCTTTCTTTCTTGGTTTAACAATCTGTGCTTGATCTTCTTCCTCCTCATCAAGATCAGCTATCTTGCGAAGACGGTATTCAGTCGGTTTATCAACTGCAGGCACTTGTGGAAACGCACCAGGCATAATAGACCCAATTAAAAATTTCTCGGAATAACTCATAAGGACTCTTCAGTTTCCTTTCCTTTTTCTCTTCTTCTTCACATTTCTTCTGCTTATTACACTTATTATTACAAATCATCTCTTCCTCTTCCTCTTCACTGCTCCTAATTTCAATTATCTCTTCTACTGGCTTCCTTTTATTTCTCGTCATCACCACTTTGCACTCATCCTTGGGGTTAACCTCAGTGTTAGCCCGAAACTGGTTCTTTTCTGCGGTGTTAACTCTTTTTGACAGTTGCCCAATTTGTGTCTCCAGTGCTCTAAAACTAGCTTGGTCACTCGCTTGTTTAGACTTAGACTTTCAGAAATTTATCAAATCGGTCATTTAGTTCTCTTACGGTCTCTGTCAAACTGTTCACCTGCTGCCATAAAGGTGAAGGTTGTTGTTGCCGGAAGCTTCCTACTTGCCCAGAAGAAGTATTCTAATTCTGTCCAATGCTGGGGTGGTTCTTTCAACCTTGGCTAGAATTGCCTTGGTTAAAATTACCCTGCTTAAACAGGAATTGATTCCCCATGTAGTTGACATCCTGCTGCATTTCTTCAGGAAAAGCACATTGACCATTGATGTGGTCACCACCACATAAGTTCAAAAGTTGTTGAGTTTGCGAAATATTTCTTAACCCTGTTGGAAGTTCAGAAAGGACCTTTGTTAGCTTGTCCAATTTTTGGTTAAGAATATGATTCTGTGCGGCCATTGCATCATTAGCAGGAAGATGCAAAATTCCTCCTTTTTATGCGCCCCTCTCACTTTGGGAAGCTTCATTCAGAGCCATGTCTTCAATCAAGTCATATGCTTCATCCTCAGTCTTCCTATTTATACTGCCTCCAGCTGAGGCATCCAACATCATTTTTAACTGAGTATTAAGCCCTCCTAGGAAAGCAAACAAATAAGCAGTCTTATCGAACCCGTGAACTGGGGTCTTCCTTAACAAGCCTTTAAATCTATCCCAGGCTTGTCCAAGAGTTTCCTCTATTCCCTGCTTGAAAGAACAAATTTCTAGCTTCCCTTGGTGAATCTTAATTTGCGGAAAGAATCTGGTGACAAACTGTCTGGCCAACGCATCCCAGTTTTTGAACGTCCCTTCAGCAAATGAGTGCAACCAATCCTTGGCGTTTCCTCCCAAAGAGAACGGGAATAGGCTAAGTCTGATCCTCTCATCTGAGACTCCAGCCATCTTAACAGTATTGCAAATTTCACCAAAGATATTTAAGTGTTTTTAGGGGTTCTCACTCGACAATCCGTGAAACTGGTTGCTTTGGACCAACTGAATAAGTGCAGGGCTCATCACCAAATTCGTTGCATTGTCCGCAGGAATGACTATGCTGTTGAAATTTAACGGACCCACAGTGTTGGCTGAGTCCCCAGTGTACGTCTCGGAGGAGGTTGTTCCGCCATCTCCTCTAAGTCCTGTGCAAAAGATTGCAAAAGTGGTTCAGGAGAAGGAAAGTTCTCACGTTCAGAATGATTAACTCTCCTCCCTCTCCTATCTGGTAACCCCTCGAGAAGAGGTTGCTGATCTTTTCTGCTCCTAGTGTGTACTCCTTCCTGCATATACAAGAGAAAATACCCCTAAAAGCACTTTTACAGAAAAATAAAATAAAACAAAACAAAAGAAAAAAATATAAACAAATAATTACAAACAAGTCAAATTCAATCAATTCACACTACTTGAAAAAGTTAAACCTCTACTCCCCGGCAGCGGCGCCAAAAGCTTGGTAGCAGAATGGCAAATGTACCATATCGTATCAATTAATAAAAATGGTGAAAGCCATTATCGTTCTTCCCATGAGACTCGAAAGGCCTTATCGTTCGTATGAATTAAAATCGTAAGACTTTTGAAAGAAAAATTAATTGTTGTGGTGAGTGCAATGACAGAAAATAAACATGCAATGAGTGATTCAATTGACAAGATTTAGGCAATGGATGAATGGAGTTGTTGGGGGTTTACAATTTCATCTAATCCTCTCTCTCTTATTTACTCCTCTTGTTTAAATAGCTTTATTATCTAATTGCATGCAAACTTTCTTGGCCTCCCCTTAACCCGATCCCTCGGCGTAAAAGGCCTATTACTTATTACCGGCTTGCTATCCCTAGCATCCCCTAGTAACTACCAACGCATTACAAACAGAAGCAAAAACAATTGGTCGTCCTACCCCCCTATCCCTAGGTGGTATTGCTTAACCAAGGAAATTCTCACAATTTCGTGACATTACTGTACGTCCCCGTATCAATAACGGCAAATATCAGTTACCGAATGAGTTAAACGATAAAAGCTTTAAGCACAGTATGAGAATCCAACAATTGATAATAAACGCATATGAAAATCATATAATTCAAACAAGAGTTTCAATAAAAGAGTGTATCAAAAGATTACATTGTTCCCCCAACAACAAAAAGGGTTTAGTTCACCATAGTCATGGTGAACCAAGATGAAAATAATGGAAGATATGGAAAACAAACCCTAGAAAAGATGAAAAGGAGCCTAAGCATCCAAGATATCCTCTCCAGAGAGTGAAAAATAGGTCTGGCCGCCCTCCTCTGTCAAAAGAATGAGTTGGAATTCGTAACAGGGCTATTTATAGGTGAGGAGCGCAACAGAAAAATAGGCCCAAGCCCAGCTGACCATCGTCTGGCGTCACACTTTGCCGCCCGGCGGTGTGCCCTAAATCGCGCCACCGCCCGGCGGTAGGGGTCTACCGCCCGGCGGTTGACCTTGTGCCGCAAAACCGCCCGGCGTCAGGGTCTGCCGCCCGACGTCCTCTACTGGTGTCTTCTCCTCCCGTCTGACCGCCCGACGCTAGGGGTCTACCGCCCGGCGGTCCCTAGACTCTTCTTTTCTTCGATTTTCTTGCTTTTTCTTGAGTCTATGACCTTCATCTTCATTCCCAATCTTCACTTCTATCAAACTTATTGCAAAACAAGCATAATATTGCTAAAAACAGCTTTTGATTCTCGACTGACTCATTTATTGAGTTTTACTTTATTTTAAGCTCATTCTAAGCAGTAAAGGTTGGAATTTAGTACAAAATAGCATATGAAAATAACGGTTTTTCAACCGTTATCAGTTGGTGGTACCCATTTAATTTTGGGTCCTTGATTGTCAGTTCTTGTTACATGTTCTTTTGGTATCCATACACATAATCCTTGAGGAACAGCAACATGTCTATAATAACAATTTCTAACAGTATGACCAACACATCCAGTAAAAACATGCATTTCTAGCAGGTTTTCTTGATTCATTAAGCTTTCTAGCATTGGTTCTGTTAGAGTAACCTTTAAATCTAATTCCCTGCCTATTATTGGTTCTGCTAGAAGAATTTAATACAACATCTAATGTATCACTTGCTTGAGTAAACTTAGCTAGCTTGCTAGTCAAGTAATCAATCTTTTCAATATGCAAAGGACAATTTTCACAAGCTTTTTCAACAGTAACAGTTTTAGTTTTAGTATTCTTAGCAAATAGCAAGGCATTTTCCAATTCTTTTTCTAATCTTTTATTTTCAGTAACAAGGTTATCAATTCTATTTTAAAAGTCTCTTCTCTTAGAGGATAGTCGATTTATCTTGTACTGCAGTCGCATAGCCTCAGCATGTAATTCTTTGAAAGCATCTTAAAGCAAAGCATATTTGACTTCTACGGGCTCATTTGATATGTCTGCATCACTGTCATAGTCGTCCCATGTCAAACTTGTCATATAGCACAGATTTAATTCCTCCATTTGATCAGAATCTTCATCACTTGAGCTTTCAGATTCATAATTCTCCCAAGCAATGTAGGCTCCTTTCTTTTTCATATTTCTGCTTTGAGGAAATCTTTTCTTCCCTTTCTGCTTTGGTTGTAATTCAGGACATTCAGGCTTGATGTGACCTTCTTTACCACATTCATAGAACTGGACAGTGTTTATGCTTAAGCTTTTCTTCTTGCTTTGACCTGCATGGTTAGACAGTTGACTATCATTTTGCATAAGTCGACTAAACTTTCTTACCATGAGAGTCATCAACGTTTTTTCATCCATCACTGCTTCTGTGAGATTATTACTTGCAGCTTTCAGAGCAATGGATTTCTTTTCTTCAATCTCCTCTTCATCCTTGAGTCTACCAAGTTCTAATTCATGTTCACGTAGCTTGCCAAATAAGGTAGCCATGTTCATAGTTGTAAGATCTTTGGATTCAGAGATTGTAGTGACTTTAGGTTGCCAGTTCCTGTTCAGACTTTTCAAAATCTTGATGTTGATCTCTTCTTTCTCAAAGGCTTTGCCAAGAGCCATCAGGTGGTTTACAATATGAGTGAACCGTTTATGGACATCATAGATGTTCTCACCAGCTTTCGTTCTAAACAACTCATATTCTTGTATCAATGAATTCTTCCTGGCTCTCTTGACTTCATTTGTGCCTTCATGTGTTACCTCTAGAACATCCCACATTTCCTTTGGAGTCTTACATTGGGATATCCTAAAAAATCCATCAATTGTTAGTGCAGAGGTAATAATGTTTCTAGCTTTAACATCATACTGAGCTTTTCTATTTTCATCAGCAGTCCACTCAATAAAAGGTTTTAAAACAGTTTCACTATTAACAGTTTTTCTAGGCACATATGGACCATTCAAAGTGGCATCCAAAATTCCTTTATTTTGCGATTCAAGAAAGATTTGCATGCGAATTTTCCAAAAAGGATAGTTTTCACCAGCAAACAGAGGTGGTCTGTTTGTTGAAGCACCTTCACCAAAGGTTTGAAAATGTGAAGCCATCCCCAGGTTTTACAGTCAAATAGAATAAAAACAGAGTCGACTGAATTTTCAAATATCTTATTAAAACCAACTCTGGTGCCAATTGTTAGGAAACAGGTTGGCTTCAATTTACACCAAGAGGGCGGGTGAATTGGTGTTAGTTCAAGAATAAAATCTTTTCGCAATCTTAGTATGAAAATTCAAAGCTTTTGATCTTTCCTTGAAATGCAAGTAATGAAAATTTCAATGCAGCAGAAAAACATAGTTGACTGCTCTAAATATAAAGTCGACTGAAATAAAGAGTGCAGGGATAGAGAAAATCAAACACTGATTTTTATACTGGTTCGGCCAACAATGCCTACATCCAGTGTTCTTCCAACCTTGGAAGCAAATGCACTATAATGGTTGCGGTTTTTACAACAAGGAATTTATAGAAGCACGACGCAAAAATATAAATCTCCTCTCTAACCCAAAACCAAATATAGTTGCACACAAAACCAGAATTGCAGCAAGAATCCCCTCTCCTGCAATCTGCACCCACGTTGAACAATCCTCAACGTGTCACCAGCACTCTTCACAGGATGCCAAGCCTCTAACAGCACGCTTCACAGGTTGCCAAGCCTATCACAACACACTTCCCAGGTTGCCAAGCCTTCAATCAAATGCAGCAATCTTTACAGGATGCTAAGCTTTCAAGATCAAATCAGAAGCACCTTCTTTGTGCAAATGTTGATCAAATAGTATGCGCAATTGACTCCTCAATCTGAATCTCTCTCAAGAAAGATCACCACCGTCTTCTTGGAGAATTCATGGAGCTTCCAAAACTGAGAAATAACTCTGAAACAGGACAATGAAAATGTTAGATCACTAAGTCTCTCGAAACAGATCGTGCTCTGTTCTATTTATAGTTTTCCTGTCATTCTCAGTCGGATACCCTACTAATCCAGTCGACTGTATTAAAACAGTTATAACTGACAGTCAACAAGGGCACTCCTCAGTCAACCAATTCAATGCACATTCATGATAGTTGACTTAGTCAGTCAATCTTAACTAACTTTTGAAAAACTAGCCGTTGGAGCAAGTAGGTATAACAGAATTTCAAAAATAACAACAACACAGTCAAATAGGTGTTCCACCAGGTCGACTGACACTTGAAAAACACTTTGAAATTCTTTTCAACTTAGAATCTCATAAAGCACATGTTCACAAAATCTGTACTAAGATTTTGGCTTAGTCGAATCCAATACCAGTGTAGTCGACTGAACCAGATCTTTGTCACAACAAATATAAGTTCATAAAAGTGCTTGTGAGCTTTACTTTAGAAATGTGCAGAAGATAATCAAAATCATTTTATCACACATTTCAATACAAGCATGTTCCAAACATATAACACATAATCAATCAAGGGACACATGCATGCAAAACAACAAAACATGTTCAACAAAAACATTGTTCAAAACAGTATAGCATATCAGCTGAACATGTAATATTGGAACTTATGTACTGTTATTAAGCAATGTGTTGTCATCATCAAAAACCAGTTTGATATAGGGTTTTTTGTTTTCAACTATCTCAACACTGCTCACATCCAAGTGGATGATCATCGCAAAGAGAAAATCACAGCACATACAACACACACAAGAGTAAGGGTGAGCTAGGCTTCAAAAACATATTAATCATCTTACAACAGTTAAATAGCAAATCATACAAATACATGTGACTAAATAGAACAACGTATCATGTTATGACACAACTAGACTCGTCCAGACTTTAATATCTATCTGTGGCGGGTTGTGCACTTGTGGTGGCCTCTACTACTTTGCAAAGCTATTGCCAATGGGTTTTACCCTACCACACACAAGGTTAGTCCGTTACCATGCAATAGGCCTCCAAGTAGCGCCTACACTAGGACCTCCCACTACTCTCACCACATGCATCAATCCTCTCTAATTGAGAATGAAAGACCATTAGAGTGTTGGGATAACCCCCCATATGGAAGCCTCATATATTCATTCTAAACACTATGTTGATCTCACCTAGAGATCTTACTTTAATAATATTCAAATCACCTTAATCAAATCACAATCCTTTTTGAATCATCAACATACCATACTTTCAAACTATAATTCACACACAATATAACATGCCCTCAATCATGTTGCAAAATCAAGCCATATATATATATAAACATAAAAGACATTCTTTCAATCAAACAACATCAATCAATCCATGTCATAAGGACACTCATATTTAGGTAAGGAAAACAGCTCCGAAAAGGGTCCAAAACCCCCAAACCGACCTAAAGAACGTCCAAAACGGACATCCGGAACCCAAAAAACTATCAAAAACAAAAACAACAACATGCTGGTATGCCCAGGGGCGCTGGGGGGCGCTCAGCGTGAATCGTTGCGGCATCCAGGGGTGCCAGGGCTCCACTAGGGGCGTTGGGGGGCCATATCAGTTGACAACAACTATAAAAATTGGCTTTTGATGCACTTGGAACCTGTTCTAATGACTAAAGGGGTTCTTACCACATTTGTATTGATGGAAAAGCATGTTTATACGTCAAAACAAACATATATTTGATCACTAGATCCAAGAGTAGGTGTATCAAACCACTTTTGACACTTTAAAAACCCAATTTCATCAACCTACAGGCTAAAATTGAATTTACCACTTAGAATGTGTTTTTAGAAAATTTAACACTTCTAACAAGTCTCAAATGACTCAATCAAATTGTCCCCACTGCCCACTTACACCCTAGACCTCAGTTACTCAAAAACACTCTCTCACTTCCTCTAAACTCACTCAAAACACTAGTTTTCCTCAACCTAATGACTCAACTCCACTTTTACCATTTAGAACCTCATTTTAACCAATTTTATAGTCCTAAAAAGTTATAATTAACTTGCCTTAGTTGCCTCAATAGTTCAAATATGCCCAAGACCACTAACTCTAAAATTCCCCACCTTACTTCCTCTTAAAAGACCCCAAAACAGTACCAATTTCCTAAGTATGACGTCTCATCAATACCACAATAGATTTCTCACCCAAATACCCTTTTAACGTTTTCAATCATAACCAATTAACTCATTCAAATCAGCTCTCAAACATTCATACTGAAATTTCACAGTTTAAACATTCCAATACATGCACTAAATCCACTCAAAACAAAGAACAAGAGCTAAACCACATACCAATTCAAAATTTAGCATACGCACATCTCATTCAACCATTTTTAACAAGACACTAGCTCCCCTTACCTCTGACTTGAACAACACAGCTCACAAGATGATTGAAATCAACACCTTGCACCCTAGGGAAATTCGAAACTACCTATAAATCCCCAATTGGAGATAGAAATCAGATTTTAGGGCATGATCGAAATCAAAATTTGGGGAAAAACACAGAACCGGTCACATGCAACAGTATAGATGGCATGATCATAGCTCAAGAGTTACATGGGAAAGGAATCCAACTCACCCATGGATAAATAGAGAAATTGATCGGTTGAAATGAAACCCATAGCTCTAGGATTTCCTAAACGCCTTTTGATTGTAGAACAGTGGTTCACTGAGGTAAGTTTTCTTATGAGAATGGAGAGGGTAAGAAGGTAGAAAAGAAAGGAAGAGTCAGTTGGCTTGGAAGGGAAGCACGTTCGGAGATGATGATGGGAGTAACTTGTCAAGTTACGTTTTAGTAACGCAAAATATTTTTTTTTTTACATATGTTTTCTTTTTAACTAGTAACTCATTCATCAACTGCCACATGTGTTTCTTTTTTGGCTGACTTTTCCAATCCTTACATTTTTTAAATAAATAAAGCGTACATAATTAAAATTTTATACAAAATAAAATATATTCGCAATTTTTTGAATTTAATATTTATTTAAATTCTCTAATTTAGTTCGTGATTTATGGAAACAAAAAACTATATAATAATTTTTCAGTCTTCAAACACTAGATCTCAAACTTCAAATGCTCTTATCAAAACTCTTCAATTATCATGGCAAGTATTTGGTTTAAGTGAGTCTAAACCGAATTTTTCTTTTCAAATTTCATTTGTACTACTATGATTTTCAAGTTTCAAAAAGTATCTTAAAATCTTGAAATGCATATTATCATTTCTTTGATATTTTTGAAATAAAGCATACAATAATATAATTTTGTACAAAATAATATATTAACAGTGTTTTGAATTTAATATTGATTTATAAGCTTTCTATTTTAGCTCGTAATTTACGAGAACAAAGTACTATATTATAGTTTTTCATACGTAAGTATCTTGTTTAGGCATATCAAAATCATTTTTGTACAAATTTCATGTGTTTTGATGTGATACCTATACTGCTCTAGAAGGGTTTCAAACCTAGTACTTTTTCAAAGTTTCTTAAAATATTTTCATATTTTTGAAATAAAACTTACAAAATTATAATTTTGTACAAAATCAAATATATTCACAATCTTTTGAGTTTAATATTAATTTAATATTAAAATTACCTTTCAAAATTTCTAGACCCTAACTTTATTATCCTTATCTCCACCTACTTCCAAATTATATAATATATATGTTAAAATGTAAATCTAAAATTGTTAACGTTTTTAACTGTCATTTGACAGTTTACATAATCATGTATATATACTAGTTTTAACCTAATGAGAAATAACTCGTTTTCTCAATTCTTGCATTACTTTACATTCCTTCTCTCGCGCTCTCTCTATTCGTCGTGCCCACATTATCAGTGGTATTCATAGCGAGGTTGCGAACCTGGTAAAGCTTCTGTTAGACGAAGAACTCGTTCAGGAAATAAGATTTACGTTAAAAGACGATGTCGAGGATATTCCAGAGTTGCATGCCAGTATTTGACGGGAAGAATTATGATGATTGGTGCATCAAAATGGATGCAATTTTGGACTTTCAAGAAGTCGATAACATTGTTAAGATTGGATTTAAAGAACCTGCAAAGGGTGATATGGAAGAAGCAAAGAAAGCCTACAAAGAGAACAAGAAGCTAGACTTCAAGGCACGCATGCTTCTTCACCAGTGTGTTTCTGCAACTATATTCCAGAAAGTATCAAAGGCAACTACAACTAAAGAAGTTTAGGATATACTTCAAGACGAGTATGGAAACTCAGGTAGGGTGAAGAAGGTGAGACTTCAGTCACTGTAGAGATAGTATGAGTTGTTGAGTATGGGAGAGCAAGAAACCACCGAAGAATATATTGGCAGAATTCAAGTGGTTGTGAATGCAATGCAGGCGTGTGATAAAGTGGTTAAAGACAAGAAGATTGTGGATAAATTCTTGAGGACATTAACGCCTCAATTTGATCATATCGTTGTGGTGATTGAGGAAAGTAGAGATCTAGAAAAGATGAAAGTTGAAGAGTTGCAAAATTCTCTTGAAGCGCATGAACAGCGTCTAGCAGAGAGAAGAATTGCATAAATGAATGCAACGCAAAACACAACCCTGCAAGCTAGAAGCAATCAAAATTACAAAAACCGTGGAACTGGCAAGGAAGAGGAAAATCGCATGACGGCTGTGGCGGTCGAAGTGGAGGTAGGCTTTCCAATAATTTCGAACAGACTAAAGATGATAACAACAATGATCAAAGAGAGGGAAATTACAGAGGGAAAGGAAAACCCAGAGGAAGAGGAGGAAGAAAGAACGTCGACAAAAGAAACATGCAATGCTTCACGTGTAATAAGTATGGCCATTACTCATCCGAGTGCTGGCACAACGAGAACATGAAGAAAGAAAAGAACGACGAGCGAACCTTGCTAAGGAAGAAATGGAATCAGACTCTGATCATGTTTTATTGATGACAATCGTAGCACATGAGAGAAATGATGATGGTAGGAGAATTACTCAAGGTAATCACGTTCAAAAGATTAACGATATAACTGAAAAGTGCACAAAGAAGTCTAATCAGATAGAATATGTGTCACTCATTGGGAAATCAAACCATGCAGAGGAGGAAATGTCATGGTATCTAGACATAGGCTGCTCCAACCACATGACCAGTAACAGAAGCTGACTGCTCGACCTAGACACAAGTGTCAAAGGTACGTGGATAACAGCACCGTCAGAGCTGAAGGTACGGGTAAAATCTTAATAAGGCGTAAGGATGGGAGATCAGTGTACATGCATAATGTCCTATATATACCCATGATGAAGAGCAATGTTAGTGGAATGGCAAGTGTACCATATCGTTTCAAGTAAAAAAAATTGTAAAACTCATTATCGTTCTTCCCATGAGACTCAAAAGGCCTTATCGTTCGTATGAATTAAAATCGTAAGACTTGTGAGAGAAAAATTAATTGTTCTGGTGAATGCAATGACAAAAAATAAACATGCAATGAGTGATTCAATTGACGAGAAAAGAGTATGAATAAATGGAGTTGTTGAGGGTTTACAATTTCATCTAATTCACTCTCTCTTATTTACTCCTCTTGTTTAAATTTCCTTATTATCTAATTGCATGCAAACTTTCATGGCCTCCCCTTAACCCGATCCCTCGGCGAAAAGGGCCTATTACTAATTACCGGCTTGCTATCCCTAGCCTCCCCTAGCAACTAGCAACACATTACAAACAGAAGCAAATACAATTGATCGTCCTACCCTCCTATCCCTAGGTGGTATTGCTTAACCAAGGAAATTCTCACCAGTTCGTGACATTACTGTACGTCCCCGTATCAATAAAGGCAAATATCAGTTACCGGATGAGTTAAACGATAAAAGCTTTAAGCACAGTATGAGAATCCAACAATTGATAATAAATGCATATGCAAATCATATAATTCAAACAAGAGTTTCAATGAAAGAGAATATCAAAAGATTACATTGTTCCCCCAATAACAAAAGGGTTTAGTTCACCATTGTCATGGTGAACCAAGATGAAAATAATGGAAGATAAGGAAAGCAAACCCTAGAAAAGATGAAAAGGAGCCTAAGCATCCAAGAGATCCTCTACAGAGAGTGAAAAGTAGGTCTGGCTGCCCTTCTCTGTCAAAAGAATGAGAATGAAATCGCACTAGGGCTATTTATAGCTGAAGAGCGCAACAGAAAACAGGCCCGAGCCCAACAGGCAACCGCCCGGCGTCACACTTATGCCGTCCAGCGGTTTCCCTCGTATCGCGGTACCGCCCGGCGTCAGGGGTCCACCGCCCGACGGTTTGCCTCTTCCTTTATCTTCAGTCTAAGGCCTTTATCTTCACCTTCATTCTTCACTTCCATCAAAATTGCTGCAAAACAATGCAAAACAAGCATAATATCGCTAAAAACAGCTTTTGACTCTCGACTGACTCATTTATTGAGTTTTGTTTGATTTCAGCTCATTCTAAGCAGTAAAGGGAGTAATTTGGTCTAAAATAGCACATGAAAATAACGGTTTTTCAACCGTTATCAAGCAACCTTCTTAGTCTCGGCCAACTTTTAGAGAAAGGGTACACCATGAAGATGCAACAAGGAATATCGAAGTCTTCGACGAGAGACAGTTGATGATACTCAAAGCTCCTCTTACACGAAATCGGACATTCAGAGTAAACATGAATGCAAACGAGATACAATGTTTGGCTACAACTTGCATTGAAGAATAATGGTTGTGGCATTATCGCTACGGACATTTAAATTTCAGAAGTTTAACCCAATTGAGAGATAAGGACCTTATGAGAGGTGTCCCTGCGATTGTCACACCGAATAGAGTATGTCAGAGTTGTGCTACTGGAAAGCAAATCAGAAAGGCCTTTAAGAATCATGCACCCGAGAGAGCGAGACAGCTGTTAGACATTGTGCATGCAGACGTGTGTGGCCCATTCGATGTGCCATCCTTAGGAGGTAAAAAGTACTTTCTATATTTTGTTGATGAATTATCCAGAAAGCTCTGGGTATATTTGTTGAGAGAAAAGAATGAAACTTACACAAACTTTGTTAAATTTTGCTCCATGGCTGAGAGGCAATCTGGACAGCAACTAAGGATTCTCGGTGGAGACGAGTTTAACTCAAGAGAGATGAGTAAATTTTGTGCTGACAAAGGGATTTTTCATGAGGTTACAACACCCTACACACCTCAACATAACGGATTAGCAAAAAGAAGAAATCGTATGATTTTAGATATGACCTGATGCATGTTGAAAGGAAGAAGTCTACTGCATCACCTATGGGGGAAGAAATTTCAATAGCAACTTACTTACTCAACAAAAGTCCTACCAAAGCGCTACTAACACGTACACTAGAAGAAGCTTGGTCAGGAAAGAAACCTGATGTGCGTCACCTGAAGATCTTTGGCTTAGTCTGCTATAAACACGTTCCAAACGAGGTGAGAAAGAAGCTTGATGATAAAAGTAAAACATGTTAAGAAACAGGTTGGCTTCTTTTTACACCAAGAGGGGGGGTGAATTGGTGGTAATTCAAGATTAAAATCTTTTCGCAATCTTGATATGAAAAATTCAAAGCTTTTGATCTTTCCTTGAAATGCAAGTTATTGAAAATTTAATGCAGAGGAAAAACGCAGTTGACTGCCTAGCAGATATAGTCGACTGGAAAATAAAGAGTGCAGGGATGAGAAAATTCAAACACTGTGTTTATATTGGTTCGACAAACAATGCCTACATCCAATGTCCTTCTAACCCAGGAAGAAAATGCACTATAATAGTTGCGGTTTTTACAACAAGGAATTTATAGAAGCACCACGCAAAAATATAAATCTCCTCTCTAACCCAAAATCAAATATAGCTGCACACAAAAAACCAGAATTGCAGCAAGAATCCCCTCTTGTGCAATCTGCACCCACGTCGAGCAATCCTCAACGTGTCACTAGCACTCTTCACAGGATGTCAAGCTTATCACAGCAGACTTCACAGGTTGCCAAGCCTTCAGTAAAAAACAGTAGTCTTCACAGGATGCCAAGCCTATCAAGATCAAAACAGAAGCACCTTCTCTGTGGAGATATTGATCAAACAGTAAGAGCAATGTCTTCTCCTTCTGAATCTCTCTCAAGCAAGATCACCATCGTCTTCTTGGAGAATTCTTGAAGCTTCTAACGAATTCAATCTGAAACAGGAAAATGAAAATGTCAGATCACTAAAGTCATAGAACAATTCGCGTTCTGTCTATTTATAGCTTTCTGTTTCATCAGATTGATTCTCAGTCGAATAGCCTACTAATACAGTCGACTGTATTAAAACAATTATAACAGACAGTCAACATAAAGGCTCCTCAGTCAACAAAATCAAGACTCGTTTATTACAGTTGACCAGGTCATACAGTTTTAACTAACTTTTGAAAATATATTCGTTGGAGCTTGTAGGCTTAACCGAATTTGAAACAGAACAGTAACCCAGTCGAATATGCATTTCACAATGTCGACTAACACACGAAAAATCACTTTGAAATTCTTTTCAACTCAAAATCTCACACAACACTTGTTCACAAAATCTGTACAAAGATTTTAGCATAATAGAATCCATTAAGAGTGTATTCGACTGGACTAGAACTTTGTCACAACAATTATAAGTTCAAAAGGTGCCTGCGATCTTGTTGACTCCCTGGCAAGCGTACCAGATCGTTTCAAGTAATAAAATCGGTAGAACCCGATATCGTTCTCTCCCAAAGGACTCACGGCCTTATCGTTCGTGTGAATCAAAATAATAAGACTTGTAAAGAAAACAAATTAATTGTTGTGGATGCAAGAGCAGAAAATAAACATGCAATGTGTTGATTCAATTGACGAAAAGAGTATGGATGAGTGGAGTTGTTGGGGGTTTACAAGTTCATCTTTATCCGCCCTCTCTTATCCACTCCTCTTGTTTAATTTGCTTTATTATCTGATTATTATGCAAACTTTCTTGGCCTACCCTTAGCCCGATCCCTCGGCGAAAATAGCCTATTACTAATTACCGACTTGCTATCCCTAGCCTCCCCTAGCAACTAGCAATGCATTACCGAACAGAAGCAAAAACAATTGACCGTCCTACCTCCCTATCCCTAGGTGGTATTTCATTGATCAAGGAATTTCCTTCAGTTCATGACAGTACCGTACGTTCCCGTATCAGTAAAGACAAACAACAGTTATCGAATGAGTTAAATGACAAAAGCTTTAAGCGTAGAAGAGAAACCCAACAATCGATAAACAAAGCATATGACAATCATATAATTAAACAAGAGTTTCAATAAAAGAGAGTTTCAAAAGATTACATTGTTCCCCCAACAACAAAAGGGTTTAGTTCACCATTGTCATGGTGAACCAAGATGAAAATAATGAAAGAATGGAAGAGCAAACCCTAGAAAAGATGAAAAGGAGCCTAAGCATCCAAGAGATCCTCTATAGAGAGTGAAAAGTAGGTCTGGCCGCCCTTCTCTGTCAAAAGAATGAGAATGAATTCGCACTAGGGCTATTTATAGCTGAGGAGCGCAATAGAACACAAGCCCAAGCCCAACAGGCAACCGCCCAGCGTCACACTTATGCCGCCAGGCGGTTTGCCTCTTTGCCGCAAAACCGCCCGGTGCCAGGGGTCCACCGCCCGGCGGTTGCCTCTTATCGCAAAACCACCAGGCTTCGCTGCCTTGGTGTCATCTCCTCGCATTTGGCCGCCCAGCGGTGCAATTCTGCCGCTGGGCGGTTTCTAGACTCTTCTTTTCTTGATTTTCTTCCTCTATCTTTAGTCTAAGGCCTTTATCTTCACCTTCATTCTTCACTTCCATCAAAATTGCTGCAAAACAATGCAAAACAAACTCGACTGACTCATTTATTGAGTTTTGTTTTATTTCAAGCTCATTCTAAGCAGTAAAGGGAGTGATTTGGTCTAAAATAGCACATGAAAATAACGGTTTTTCAACCGTTATCACAACCCCAAACTTAGAAATGACAGACCTCGGCAGCTTGGGCTACTTTCTTGGAATGGAGTTCGTGCAGACAGAAGAAGGAATCTTCATGCATCGAAGGAAGTATATCTTAGAGACCCTTGAAAGATTTAATCTGAAGAATTTCAATAGCACACCCATTCCTATCATGGCAAACTTGAAACTCTCAGATCAGTCAGATGAAACTAAGGTTGATACAACACTGTTCAAACAGATTGTAGGAACCCTTCGATACGTATGCAACAGCAGGCCAGACATCAACTTTGGAGTTGGACTCATCAGCAAATTTATGCATGACCCGAGATAGTCTCATCTTTCAGCAGCTAAACATATTCTTCGATACTTGAAAGGTACAATGGATTATGGTCTTTATTTTCCCACGAAAGTTGATAGTGCAATCGGCGTCTTGGAGGCGTGGTGTGATACAGTCTGGAGTGGAGATCAAGTGGACAGAAAGAGCATTTTTGGGTATTTGTTTAAGCCATATTCATGCTTGTAAGGTCTTTGGATTCTGAGATTGTAGTGACTTTTGGTTGCAAGCTTCTGTTCAGACTTTTTCAGAATTTTGATGTTGATCTCCACTTTATCAAACACTTTGCCAAGAGCCATAAGGCGATTAACAATGTGTGTGAATCTTTTCTAGACTTCATAGATTGTCTCTTCAGCCTTCATCCGGAAAAGTTCATACTCCTGAATCAAAGAATTCTTCCTTGCTCTCTTGACTTCATCAATGCCTTCATGTGTGACTTCCAAGACATCCCACATCTCCTTGGCAGATTTACATTGAGATATCCTGAAAAATTCATCAACAGTTAATGCAGAGGCAATGATATTTCTAGCTTTAACATCATACTATTCTTTTTTATTCTCCTTTAGAGTCCACTCGAAAAAAAATTTTAAAATAGTTTTTCCTTCAACAGTTTGAGTAGGCTCAAAAGGACCATTTAATGTTGCATCCCAAATTCCTCTATCCACATATTCAAGAAATATTTGCATTCTGATTTTCCAAAATGGATAATTTTCACCAGCAAACAGAGGTGGTCTGTTTGTAGATGCACCTTCACAAAAGGTTTGAAAACTGGAAGTCATCCCCAGGTATATAGTCGATCCAAGAAAAACAGAAGTCGACTAGTTTTTCAAATATCTTATGAAAACTAGCTTTGGTGCCAATTGTTGGAACACAGGTAGGCTTCGTTTCAAGACCAAGAGGGGGGTGAATTGGTGAGTTTTCAAAATCAGAGTCTTTTTAAAATCTTTTTCAGAAAGTATAAAAATTTACACAATTCCTGAATCGCAAGTATTGAAAATTTAAGTGCAGCGAAAAATCAAAGTAGACTATGTAAATAACAGAGTCGACTAAATGTAAAAGTGTAGGGATAGAGAATTCAAAAGGATTTTATACTGGTTTGGCCTCGATGCCTACCTCCAGTGTCCTTCCAATCCCAGTAAGCAAATGCACTATAATGGTCAAGGTTTTTACAACAAGGCTTTTATAGAGACCTCCACGTCAAAAATATAAAACACCTATCTAACCCTCTAACCAAAATATAGGGAATATAAACAACGAGACTTGCATCAAGATATCCCCTCTCCTGCAATCTGCAACCCACTTTGAACAATCCTTAAAGTGTACCAGACTCCACGAGTCTACCCCCTGTAATCACAACAGGTACAACAACAATCACCACGGAATTAAAACACGAGCCTTGATCAACCAAAGAACAGCTCAATTGTGCAGATAATGATCAAGCAGTCAGCACAGCAAAATTCTCCTTCAGAACCTCTTCAAAGAATGATCTCCACGGTCTTCTTGATGAGTTCTTGGAGCTCTAAATCACAAAAAAATAATCTGAAACAGAATATGAAAATTTTAGTTTTCCAAAAGTTCTCTGAATTAACTCAGGTCTCGTCTATTTATAGATTTCTATATAACAGACGCTCCTATAGTCGACTAAGCTACTAATACGGTCGACTGTCTCTTGACAGTAATAACAGTTAAGTCAAAGTAGTAGCTGACAAGTCAAACAAATTAATTCCACATTCAATACAGTTGACTCTCATTCAATGCTTAACTAACTTTTAAAAATATAGTCGTTATTGTTCACAAGTATAATAGAATCTCAAATAAAACTAACAAAGTCGAATGTAAAGCGCACACAGTCGACTTTGACACATCTGCACATATTGAAATTCTTTTCAATGCAAAATCTCTCATAACACTGTATTTGAAAAGGTGTGCAAAGTCTTTAGTCTTAGTTGATTCAATTAATAATGAAGTCGACTTAAGACTTGCAGATTTGTCACATAATATAAGTTCATCAAAACGCATGTGGTTTTCCTTTTCGAAACATATGTAATACAATAGCAACAGATGTAACATATATCAGAACAGTGAATATGCATTCATATATTAAGATCAACACAAAACATGTTCAACAAGACATTAATCAATAAGTAACAAAACATGTAACACATAACAAGACATGTGTTATTAATAATGTGTTGTCATCGTCAAAAACAGAATGAATAAAGCACTGTGAGATTAAGGTTAGCTAAACCAGTATTTTCCTTATCAACAATCTCAACATCACTCACAAACAAAAAGGAAAAATGGACGGAAAAATTCCTACTCATTTTAGCGACAGATTTTTCATCGTAGTGTATATTTCACTAACAAATAGATTTATTGACGAATACTTCTGTCAGTAAGGTATACTTCATTTACTAACGAATTTTACTTACAAATTTATCCATCGATAAATGAAATATACATTACTGACGAATTTTATTGACAGATTTATTCGTCTTTAAGTGAAATATGCATTATCGATAAATTTTTCCATCGATAAATACAATATACATTATTGACAAAATTTACTAACGAAAAATTTGTCGATAATCAATCCATCGATAAAATTCATCGGTAATTCAAAATTCAAAATCTGTTAGTAAAATCTATCAGTATTTCAAATTTACCGTCGAAGTTATTTCCTTAGAAAAAAAATTTTGTCAACAATTATAAAAATTTTTGTAGTGTTAATATGTCACATGACACATTATCATTAACTAGTTTTATTAGTTGAGGATTATGCCACATGTGAATATCTGGTTAAGCTGATTTAAAAGTTAAGGATTATTACACGTGACATCATCTTATTAAATTGATTTTATATGGTAAGAAGGGTGAAGATATAAAGATAGACATGTAATATTGAAAGTTGATTGTGACCTATTGTTGAAAACGGAAATGTATAAGTAAAAGCTAGAGATGCATTTAGTTTCTTATATAATTTTTGAATTTACTAATTTTGTCCTTGTAACTTGAAACAATTTAATTTCACATGAATGAATCAAAATTAACTTCAAGTATATCAACAAATATTAAAATATTTAAAAATAATTTATGTAACTAAATGACTTTTTAAAATATTTTTATTTCATAAGCTTAATAAATCTAATCATTACAAATGTTATTTAAATCAATCTTTTCAACATACAAATTTAATTTAAAATTTAAAATTAAAGATAAAATATAAATAAAAAGTATGTACTCATCAATTTATTTTTATAAAATGAGATATAAATAAAATTATATGATAAATATTTTATTATGACCATTTTGTAAATCTATATATATATATATATAACAATACAATGTAAAACTGAATTTGTGAATTTAAAAGCACTAAATGTTATAAACAATAAAAATATTATATATTAAAATAAACTATAAAATTAAGGTACTAGTAATTACTTTTTTTTTATAAACTAATACATATTTTAATTGTATTAAGCGTTTACAAATAGTTAGTTTCTTTAATTCTAAAATTTGTTTACTATTTTAATTATATGATGAAGACTAAAATTAGACAGTGTACGAACTTAAATCATATTTAAGTCTTAAACAAATAAGATTAACAAAACTATTTTAAAATTAAATTAATTGTTTGTTTCATATATTTTAGGAATCATTTTTAAAAAACACGTAAGTTTATAACGAATTTAATTTCACTAACTAGATTAATTGATTTCTTATAAAATATTCCATTAGCTATATAGGGGTATACATTTTATATTTAGTTATTTGTATAGAATAAAATTATATATATATATATATATATATATATATATATATATATATATATATATATAATATAAAGTATAATGACTGAGTAATGATTATATTAAAATCTTAACACAATCTTGAAATATTTTTAAGCTTATAATAATATGGATTGAATATATTTTTACATCAAAATATTTTCTATAATGATATTTCAAATAATAATAATATGATAATAAAAATCAGTACATAAAATGTATAGTTCATGTCAATACTTTCATATACATTTGAAGCATGAAATTTTATATTTATTAATTTTTAAGTAATAAATTTTGTAGCTGGCAACAGAAAAAGTAATAATTTCTGTAATAAGCATTATGTTAAATATGTAATAAATGTTTATAGTATTTAACAAATCTGTTTCTTCCGTTTTTTTTTTTATCTGTCTCAAGTCTTTAAAACAAATTATTAGTTTATCTTTTCTTTTAGAATTTCAAGAATACGTTTATCATTTTTTTTCTATTATACTTTTATGCCTCTTTCAATTTTGAAATAATGTCTATTAGACGAGGATTTAATCGTCTTTTCCTAAGTATTTTTAAAAATAAAATTTAAATATTGTTTAGTATTAATATATGTTTGCTAAATTAATTATAAAATTAAATATAAAAATAAAATTTAAATTAAATTATTATAAGTAATTATTAATTTTTACAATAAATTATTTTATTAGAGAAAATGTCTCATTTTAAAATATGTTTCAAGTTTTTCAAAATTATAATATATTTCAATATAAATAATTTTACTAATAAATAAAAAAAAGTTTTATTTTTTAATTTATTTTAAGTTTCTCAAACTTTTGAGTTCCACTTAGAGTTGTCAAAACGGGTAACCCAGCTCGACCCGACCCGGCCCACAACGGGTTGGTCATTTAATGAGCCAATCCAACCTGGCTCATTTATTAGCGAGTCAAAAAAATTTGAACCCACTCAATCCACCACGGGTTGTAGGTAAATGGATTAAATAATTTTTTCAAGCAAAAAAATAATAATAAATATTTTTTATAAAATTAAAATTAAATTTTAATAAAATAAAATTAGGTAGGTGGGTAGGTGAGTTAGTGGGTCAACCCAGCCCATCACGGGTTCAACCCGCATGAGTCGGGTTTAAATGAGCCGAGTTGAAATCTGACCCGCATAAAAAAAATACAATTCTTTCAAACCCAACCCGACCCGAACCCGTAGTGAACCGGGTTGGTCCGCGGATTGTGACCCATTTTGACACCTCTAGTCCCACTTGATTAGATCATAAAAATAAAATAAAATATCACATAACTATTTTATTAGAATTAAGAAAATTTATTATATATCTTAATTAACGAAAAAAAACCCTTAAAATATACATAAAGAGAAATATAAAAAGAATAATCAATTATTATATTTAATGAATGTATAGGTTTTATCTAAGTGGAGTATATATAATACCTAAATCATTAATTGTTATTTCAGTTAGTTTTTACTTCATCATTGTGGTATTGTTACAAATAGAGACAAAAATTAGAGTTTTGTATATAAAAAGCATCCCAACACAAAGAAGAAGAAAGAATTCATACCAGTATCCTTCACAAAATGGTCTTCTCCATCTTTCAACTTGTATTTCTGGGAATTCTATGTTCTGCTTTGGTTCTGACAACAGGTAAGAATTCAAATTTTGATTTTCGATCTTCCAAACTTGTGTGTGTGCTGAAAAACTTTGATTGAAGAGTGGGTGATATAAGAAAAATGTTATATGAATGCCAAGTTTTGAAGTGGTTTTTTTCAGGCATATAGTTGTTGAAAATCTGGAATCCCATTTGAATGATCTGATGAACAAAACTATTGTTTGGTATACCTAACTTTTTAACATTAATTTGATATTATTCTTTCTTACTTTTTACTTCTTCTTTTCTTTTAAATGATTCTTTAATACACATAATTCTTTTACATTCATTTGACACTGTCTTTTTCTACTTTTTATTTTTTATTTTTTAAAAAAATACAAAACTTTATATATTTATAACTATTTTATCTTTATATTCTGTATTAAATAAATGAATATAAAAGTGCATCATATGATATCATTGTTTTCTTTTTACAGAAAAAATAAAACTTTATATTCTTATGACCATTTATTTTTATACTCTGTTTTAATAAATGTAAGAATGTGTAATTATACCATTGTTATTGATGAAAGGAATATCTGGAATTGCTTTTTACAAATGTTTGGAACTTTTTGTTGTTTGTTACAGGTCAACCTGTGACGGTGAGTCCATGGGTAGACTGTGCTGGACCATGCGTTTCTTTGGACAATTGCAACTTTAACTGTCATAATTTGGGATACACTAGTGGGGGTTTCTGTGCAATTTTCACTTGTTGTTGTTTCAGAACATGATACACATTCTACTCTCCAGCAACGCATGCACTCGAATAAAGCATATTCATCAATAAAAATAGCATTTGCCATTTTTAAATTTAGATTAAAATTTATTAATCAAAATGTTGAATTAGAGTTTATTTTAATAAATTTTAATATTTATTAAATTTATTATTTGATATGTTATGGAATCATTATTAAATTATTTATTAATGTTTACTTTTATATTTGAAATTAACTTCTTAACATATATTATTTTAAAATTTTAAATTTAAGTATTAATTTGTGAATTTGAATTTTAGTGTTAATTATAATTAAATTGCATTTATTAAAAGTCAGTTTTGTAAAGTAAAATTTATTGTTTATTAAATTTACGATTCCATTTATAAATTATTATCTTATTATTTATTAATATCTAATTTTATATAGAAAATGTATAATTAAGTGAATTTAAAATTGACTTGTAACGCATGTTAGTTTAAATATTTAAAGTGAAATATTTATTAATTCTTTATTTGAATTTGAGCTTAGTCTTCTTTATTTATTAAATTCATCTCAATCTATCATTACTATTAAATCATAATTTGTTTTACTCATAAGCTAGTGTCATCTCTTGATTAACTCATATGATATATTTTTAGTTAGAATAAATTGAATTTTCAGTTTTTTATTTTTGTAACATTTTCTGAAGTAAGAATAGTTATGTTTTACTTTTAATATTTATCACAGTAGTTAACTCTTAAACGCTAAAAGAAAAATTAACTAATAGTTCAAAGTGATATAATGTAGCTGTAAAGTTTTTAAATTCCTAAAAGAAATGCTTTTTATTGAGTGCAAGAGATAAAAATAATAATTTCAAATTTCGAAGAAATCAAATTATTTTAGACGTTTAAACCAAAATTCGCTGTAGCTTTATACATTTCCCAAGTTTTGTACTTTGTTTTCACTTTAACAGTGTCAATTTAATCGAAATTAATGTTTAATATGCATTAGCCTTTTTCGTTATAAATACAACTACGTCAAATTTGAAAACACGAAAAATAAAGAGTTTCTATTTATTAAAGAATTGTAACTAAAATATGCTCACTTTACAAAAATTAAGAATTTACTTAGTCGTTTAAAATTATCAATTGTACAAAACTTGGGAATTAAAATTTCGTTTCAATAAACTTTGCTTACTTTAATCACGTAACAGGGTCAAATTTAGAAATATAAAAATGTCTTGAACAGATATTAAACATTAATCGATATTAATGTCTTTTTCGTTATAAATATAACCACATCAAATTTGAAAACACGAAAAATAGAGTTTCTATTTATTAAAGAATTGTAACTAAAACATGCTCATTTTACAAAAATTAAGAATTTACTTAGTCGTTTAAAATTATCAATGGTACAAAACCTAGGAATTAAAATTTTGTTTCAAAAAACTTGGCTTATTTTAATCACAGATTCAAATTTAGGGATATAAAAATATTTGTACTATATATTCATGAGTATTTATAGTTCGAATATATTATATTATTCATATTCGAGATATCTATTATCTAAAAAGAAATAATAAAAATTTAATTTATATTTTATTAAGTTAAATTTAATTAAAATTTAAATTAAAATTAATTTATATTTTATTAAGTTAAATTTAAATTTAATTTATATTATATTTTATATTTTGTTCTGTAATTTTATTTAGATTTTTTTTTAAATTATAAAATATATTTTTTTAAATATTTGCAAATACTCGCTAGTTTAAAAGGATATCCTACTCATAACAAGATGAGTAACCGATGAATTTTTTTTTGTTGCAAATCAAATTGTGACCCCTTATCAAATTCCAGGAATGATCTGCATTAGTATTAAAGTAATGATTTAAAAACATTTTTTACATTCATTTGATACACATTATGAGGGTAAAAAGAGGCGAATTTTTGTATTTTTTCGAGAAAAAAGAAAGTAATAAATAAGAAAGAATAATGTCAAATGAATGTAAAAGTTTTATGTGTACCAAAATATAATTTCTCTTTGTTAAGGAATGGACTTTAAGCCTAACTCAACCTCACAAAATTGACTTGTAAGGTGAGGTTTATACCCACTTATATACTCTAAATTGGCCTTATCTCTAGTCGATGTGAGACTTCGTTTGTACCCTAACAATCCTCCCCTCGAGTACACCGTGGTCTCTAGACCGATGGTCACATTATTGAGCATCTCTTGCTCTCCACCTCCCATGATTTTATCTGGCTATCTGTCACCGACCACCTGCCAAGGCTTCATTACCACGGAGGGAGCGTCTGAGCGCGGTCACCAGACCTAAACCTGGCTCTGATACCAATTATAGGGAGGATTAACACACACATACATCACCACATTGGTAAGATATTGTCCGTTTTGGGTCAAGCCCTCACAAATATGCTTTTAGTACCACTAGAAAAGGCCTCTTCATAACATTCAGGTTCTCCTTCATCAGTCAACATCACATACTCATTGGCAGAGTACTTCATAGAAGGTTGTTTTGGCTTATTAGATCTTCTGGGTTGAACTTAAAGTAGCTCATGTAGTTCACGAAGACTCTTATCTTGTGACACATCATGTTCCTCTTCATCAACATTATCAATAAGAACATCCAAGTCATCTCCAACTTGCTGATTATTGGTATCCCCATGTTGCTCATCATCATGAACATCAATATCCAAATCATTAATAAACAACCAAATTGGATCAACATCAGTCACATTACCATCTTTCTTAGGTGTAGACTTCTCCATCTTATCAATGTCTTCAATGGTTTGATCTTCCATGAATTGCACATCACGACTTGTAACAACTTTCTTTTCAATAAGGTCATGCAACCTGTAGCCAAACATCTTGACCAAAACTAATGAAGATGCATTGTCTTGTCTTCACATCCAAATTGGATTTTTCATCCTTTGGAACATGAACAAATGTTTTACAACCGAATACACGCAAATGATCATAGGTAACATTCTTATCGAACCAAATTTTGTCTGACACCTTAGAGTTCAAAGCAACTGCAGGACTTAGATTAATAACATGCAATGTTGTAAGCAATGCCTCACCCTAGAAATGCTTAGACAATTTTGCTTCAAAAAGCATACACCTAACTCTTTCAATCAATGTCTTGTTCATCCTCTCTGCTAAACCATTCAGCTGAGGAGTTTTGGGAGGAGTCTTCTCATGTGCAATACTACACTATCTACAATGTTAGCATAAAGCTAAAGAGAAGAAGTTGTGATGATGTCTCAAAGTCAAGTCTTAAGTGCTCTTGTTGCAAGAAGATCTTCATGAAAACTTGTTTTGTGTTACAGCTTTTGTAATTTAGTATATTTATGTATAGGATGTGGTTTATCTTTGATTCTATGTATTGTTTGCCTTAGGTTATGTTAAAATTCGTTTTGAATCAGAAAACCTCATTTTATATTCAAGATAATCGATTATCAACTTATAAATAATCGATTATCAATAATCAAATATAACTTGCTATAATTGATTATCACGAGCAATTATAAGAATTTTTAAGCAAGTTTTTGACCGTTGTGCATTCGTTAAATGCATAATTAATTACCATAAGTGGATAATTTATTACCACACATTAATTAGCTGTCAATGAATTTTTAAAGGTATCCTTGAGTGTGATCTCTATAAATTAAATTTGGACTCTCATTATAAAATACGAAAGATACAAGAAGTTTATTTTCAAAATTCTTATCTATAATGTGAGGTGATAAGTTTTCTAGGATTTGCTGAACCCTTGTGTTGTGGCCTTGAGAACTTGGCGTGTTGGCATAGAGCAAGAACTTTCACAGGGAGTGTGATTGATTGTTGTTGTTGTTTGCGTAGAGCGAGAACTTTCACAGGGAGTGTGATTGAGTGTTGTTGGTGTTGGCATAGAGCGATAACTTTCACAGGGAGTGTGATTGAGTGTTGTTGTTTTGCCGAGTTGAAAGTTTGTCATCCTTCGTGAAGCATTTGGAGGAGGTGTTCATCCTTTATGAAAATTTAGAGGAGGTGTTCATCCCTTTTGGATTACAAGCGAAGTAAGTTTCATCTCTTAGGGTAACAAAAGAGGTGTTTTAACCTTAAACTGTTTTATTTTCTTTGTAACTATAACAGATTGTTGGTTTGTGATAGTGGAACGTTAATTCTCGGTTGAGATTAACAATTGGACGTAGGATCTTTGTGATTCGAACCAATATAAAAATTACTCATGCAATTTTTTCTCTTCCTTACTATTTAAATTTGTTTAAATTGTTTTAAGGAATTTTTATATTTACGAGAAAATTATTAAAAGGATGGTTTGCGATAAGAAACCAATTCACCCCCCATCTTGTTTTGTAGAATGCATTAACCATTCCGTTGCACTGCTCTGACATACAATAAGCATCAAATGGTCCATAATATTCACCACTATTGTCATTATGAATGCGCTTCAACTTCTTGTCAGACTGCCTCTCAACCAAAGCATGGAATTCTTTAAATTTTTCCAACACTTGGTCCTTTCTCTATATTGCATAGACCCAAAGCTTCTTGGAACAATCATCACTAAAAGTAACAAAGTAAAGTGCACCACTAAAAGACTTTACCTTCAATGGGCCACAAACATCATAATGCATCAATTCAAGCAACTCTAACTTCTTGGAGAGAGGATACTTCTTTAAGGATACTTTGGTTTGTTTACCAGTCATGCAGTGAGAACATTTCTCCAACTCTACACTCTTTAATCCAAGAGAACATCCTTTTAGCTAAGCAGTTAAGTCCCTTTTCACTTATATACCCAAACCTTCGGTGCCACAAAGTTGACTCCATATACACGACATACACACTATCTTTAGCAACCAAAGCTTTTTTCTACTAAAGCTTAGAGTTTTTCTCCCCTTTCGCCACAATCAAGTTACCTTTGGTGAGCTTCCACTTTCCAGAACCAAAGTAGTTATCATATCCACCATCATCACGTATCTGCACACAAATCAAGTTAAACTAAACATCTGAAGCATGTTTAACTCCTCTAAGAAACAACTAAATCCCCATGTTGGTTTGCAAGTGAACATCACTGTTGGGGCAAATCGGCAAGTGTACCAAGTCGCACAAGTAATATAAAATGGTAAGACCAAGTATCGTATCCCAGAGGACTCTCGGCGCTGAACAGTTGTGTGAAAACAAGATTAATTAAGACTCAGAATAAAAAAGATCATGGGTTGTTTTGCAAAAATAATAAAATAAAACAAAATAAAATTGATCAATGGCAAAAGAGCACAAAGATAAATGAAGGTTGATTAATATGAGATGAGTATGTTATTGGGGTTAGACTTAACCAAGTTCCCTCTCATGTATATAAGAATTCTTCTTTATTCATTAATGCCAACGTCCCTCACTAAATCACTTAAACCCGATCCCTCAGTAAATAAGTTTGTCCCTAATTACTAGTTCATACAATTCCTAGCATTCCTGGTAAAAAGATGTGAAGATTAAGAGGTTAAGACGACTGAGACTCATACCCTCATCCCTGAGCAATATAACCCATAGGAGTAATTAAACAAGGACCTGAATTAAAAGGAACCTCCCGGCACTCATGCAATTCACAGATCATGCTATTGTATAAGCAAACAATAAGAACAGATAAATTACTCTAACAATTAATGAAAAAGCATATGGAATTAAGAATCAATTCAAATACTTGAGAGTTTACAAGGTTACATCATTCCCCAACAACAAATAGAAATTAGTTCCCCATAGACATGGGGAAACTCTATGAACAATGGAAGAAAAGAAGAAGAATGGAAGACTAAGAATTGGCTAGGAGTGTATTGTTATGCTCTCTCCTACCAGGGATGAAAAACCTAGAGCCCCAGGGTCCTTTAAATAGTGTCAGACGCGTCCCAAAGTGCGGCCCGGTCTGAATGAATCAAAACAGAGCAGAAACAGGGTCCAATCCAGGTCATGTATCACCCAAGCGTCGTAGGGAGCTTGCTTGGGCGAGACTTGAGGAGAATTTTGGGCTTGGGCGTTAGATTTGGACGCCCAAGCTTCGAGCGTCCTCGCCCGGGTGACCAGCGGTGATTTGGCCTGCGCTGTTTTTCCTTCCTGTCGCCTCGGCTTCGAGTTTTCCCTTTTCTTGGTGCCTTTTTGACCCCTTTTGAGCTCCATCTTCTTGGCTTTTCACTTCTTCTTCCAGTATTGCTTCAATCTCTGTCAAAACAAGGGGAATTTGTTAGAAAATTGTTGAAATCAACCTAACTCTCTTATTCACAAAATTTATTGAAAACACATGAGTCTAAGCAAGTTTCTAAGTGAAAAAGGGTGCTTTTAGTATCAAAATCACATAGCAGATAACAATGTTTCAACTCGCTATCACAACCTCAAACTTAGAACTTTGCTTGTCCTCAAGCAAACAAAATGCAACTCAGTTTTTCAGAACAATTACTACAATGACCCAACCTTTTTCAAAAACTTTTTCAAGACAGGGAATCACTTTTATCAATTTCAGCATAAGATTTCAGTCACGATGTGCAGATGCTTCAATTCAATCATGCTCAATGTGATGCATTTTCAACAGGTGCTATCCTTAAGAATGATCAATCTACCAAGCAAAGATGCAATCAGAAATTCAGAGAACTATTCCTCACTAGGGAAAGTGTTTCACTCAAGCACACAAAAATATATCTCTCAAGCATTCAAAAGTGTCTCACTCAACTCGCAGGTTCATGGTGTTTCTCTCTGTCATCACAATGTCACACAAATTAATTTTGTCTTTCATTTAACTATAATCAAACATACTCTCAAGCAGGTTATCATCACAAGGGCTTTTCGTGGCTTGTAACTTGGCTGGGTTAAGAAGGAAATTGGTTTTTCTGGTCAGCAAAGTTCCTTGAGTTAAGAGAGACATTTATGAATTCATCTTTCAAGAACAACTCTCTTTTCTTTTTCCCAGCCTTCCCTTATAGTGAGCTTTTTCTTTTTCTTTTTGAATTTTTCATTTACTCACTTTTTCTTTTCTTTTTGCCTTTTTCTTGATTTTTCTTCTGATTGCTCACTGCCTAAAGAGGTGGATTGTTTCCTGGTAACCCCAAACTTGAACCTTTATCAGTACCTCATCAAATGTTCTCAACTTAACTCAAGGTGAAGATTTTTCAAAAAGGTTTTTTAAGACATGCATAAGGCTCAAGGTTCAAAGGTTAGAACAAATTGTTCTTTTTGTAGTGGGCAAAAATATTTGAAGGCCAAAACAATAAGGGTGATAACGGTTGAAAAACCGTTATTTTCATGTGCTATTTTAGACCAAATCACTCCCTTTACTGCTTAGAATGAGCTTGAAATCAAACAAAACTCAATAAATGAGTCAGTCAAGAGTCAAAAGCTGTTTTTAGCGATATTATGCTTGTTTTGCATTGTTTTGCAGCAATTTTGATGGAAGTGAAGAATGGAGGTGAAGATAAAGGCCTTAGACTCAAGATAGAGGAAGAAAATCAAGAAAAGAAGAGTCTAGAAACCGCTCAGCGGCAGAATTGCACCGCTGGGCGGCCAAATGCGAGGAGTTGGCACCAAGCCAGCGACGCCTGGCGGTTTTGCGATAAGAGGCAAACCGCCGGGCAGCACAAGTGTGACGTCAGGCGGTTGCCTGTTGGGCTCGGGCCTATTTTTTGTTGCGCTCCTCAGCTATAAATAGCCCTAGTGCGATTTCCAATTCATTCTTTTGACAGAGGAGGGCGGCCAGACCTACTTTTCACTCTCTAGAGAGGATCTCTTGGATGCTTAGGCTCCTTTTCATCTTTTCTAGGGTTTGCTTTCCATATCTTCCATTATTTTCATCTTGGTTCACCATGAAAATGGTGAACTAAACCCTTTTGTTGTTAGGGGAACAATGTAATCTTTTGATACTTTCTTTTATTGAAACTCTTGTTTGAATTATATGATTTTCATATGCGTTTATTATCAATTGTTGGATTCTCATACTGTGCTTAAAGCTTTTATTGTTTAACTCATTCGGTAACTGATTTTTTGCCTTTATTGATACAGGGACGTACAGTAATGTAACGAACTGGTGAGAATTTCCTTGGTTAAGTAATACCACCTAGGGATAGGGGGGTAGGACGATCAATTGTATTTGCTTCTGTTTGTAATGCGTTGCTAGTTGCTAGGGGAGGCTAGGGATAGCAAGCCGGTAATTAGTAATAGGCCCTTTTCGCCGAGGGATCGGGTTAAGGAGAGGCCAAAAAAGTTTGCATGCAATTGGATAATAAGGCAATTTAAACAAGAGGAGTAAATAAGAGAGAGCAGATTAGATGAAATTGTAAACCCCCAACAACTCCATTTATTCATACTCTTTTCTCGTCAATTGAATCACTCATTGCATGTTTATTTTCTGTCATTGCATTCACCACAACAATTAATTTTTCTTTCACAAGTCTTACGATTTTAATTCATATGAACGATAAGGTCGTTCGAGTCTCATGGGAAGAACGATAATGGGTTTTACCATTTTTATTACTTGCAACGATATGGTACACTTACCATTCCGTTAACAAGTTTTTGGCGCCGTTGCCAGGGACTCGAGGTTTGACTTATTTAGTAGTGTGAATTGACTGAATTTGACTTGTTCGTAATTATTTGTCTATACTTTTATTTTTATTGTGTTTTATTTTATTTTTTTGTAAAAGTTCTTTTAGGGGTATTTTTCTTGTGTATGCAGGAAGGGATACACACTAGAAGCAGGAAAGATCAGCAACCTCTTCTCGAGGGATTACCAGACAGGAGAGGGAGGAAAGTTATACATTCTGCACGCGAAAACTTTCCTTCTCCTGTAACAATCTTGCAATCTTCACCAGAATCTTCTGCACAAGGTAGAGAGGAGATGGCGGACCAGCCTCCTCCAAGACGCACACTGGAGGACTCATCAAACACTGTGGGTCCTTTGAATTTCAACAGCATTGTCATTCCTGCGGATAATACCGCAAATTTGGTGATGAGCCCTGCGCTCATCCAATTAGTTCAGAGCAACCAGTTCAACGGATTGTCAAATGAGAATCCCTACAAACATTTGACTATCTTTGGCGAAATCTGTAATACTGTTAAGATGGCCAGAGTCTCAGACGAGAGGATCAAGCTTATCCTGTTTCCGTTTTCTCTGGGAGGAAATGCTAAAGATTGGTTGCACTCATTCGCTGAAGGGACATTTAGAAACTGGGATGCTTTGGCGAGACAGTTCGTTACCAGATTTTTTCCGCAAACCAAGATTCATCAAGGGAAGCTCGAAACCTCCTCGTTCAATTAAGGGATGGAGGAAACTCTCGGACAGGCCTGGGACAAATTTAAAGGCCTGTTGAGAAAGACTCCAGTCCACGGATTTGACAAGACTTCTTATTTGCTCACTTTTCTTGGAGGGCTGAATACTCAGTCTAAAATGATGTTGGATGCCTCGGCTGGAGGCAGTATTAATAGGAAGATTGAAGACGAAGCCTATGGTTTGATTGAGGAGATGACCCTGAATGAAGTTTCCCAAAGTGAGAGAGGCGCACAAAAAGGAGGAATATTGCATCTTCCTGCTAATGATGCAATGGCTGTGCAGAATCATCTTCTTAACCAAAAATTGGACAAGCTAACAAAGGTCCTTTCTGAACTTCCAACAGGGTTAAGAAATATTTCTCAGACTCAACAACTTTGTGACTTCTGCGGTGGTGACCACATCAATGGTCAATGTGCTTTTCCTGAAGAAATGCAGCAGGATGTCAACTACATGGGGAATCAATTCCCGTTTAAGCAGGGTAATTTTAACCAAGGCAATTCTAGCCAAGGTTGGAAGAACCACCCCAGCATTGGACAAAATCATAATACTTCTTTTGGGCAAGTAGGAGGCTTCCGGCAGCAGCAACCATCACCTCTGTGGCAACAAGTGAGTAATTTGACTGAGTCTGTCAGGACCTTAAGTAACCGATTTGATGACTTCTTCAAAAAATATGAGCAGCAGTTTAATAGCACTCAGGCCAGTTTTAAATTACTGGAGTCACAGATTGGGCAGCTGGCAACAAGAATAGAAATTACAGAGAAAAACCAGTTTAGGGCCAACACTGAGGTTAACCCTAAGAGAGAATGCAAAGTTATTACGAGCCAGGATGGTTGGGAAGCAGACAGTGAACCATTCCATTTGGTGGATAGTGAAGAGGAAGAAATGTTGATGGTTGAATTCTTTGAACCCATGAGTAGTGAAGATGAAGAAGATGAAAATTATAATGAAGAAGAGGTTGGTGGAGAAAAAGAGGAAATAGGAACTAGAAGCAATCATAATGGGGGATTTAGAGAAATTTTCAACCGAATGACTGTGGTACCTTTAGGAAATCAGCAGCTCCCTCCCTATTCAGAAAGAATTAAAATCAACCTTGATGATAAAGTTGAGCTTACTGATGAAGAAGAGGATCTTGTTTTTCAACCACAGAAGAGTAATTATCCTCCTAAGGCTAAAGATCCGAGGTGCTTAACATTGTCATGTACTCTGAATGATTTAGATGTGGAAGCTGTGATAGATTCTGGATCTAGTATCAATTTAATATCCACGAAACTTTTGAAGGAAAATCAGTAGGCTTGTGTTGAAACCATCTGACTTGACTATAGCAATGGCAGATGGTTCTACAAAAGTGCTAGTGGGAATGGTGGAAAATGTTGTAGTGCGAGCAGATTGGCTTGAGTTCTTAGCAGATTTCATTGTCATGGATGTCAAAACTGAGGAAGAGTACCCTGTGATTTTGGGGCGACCCTTCATGGCAACATCAAAGATGCTTATTAATGTTCATGAGGGAAGGATAATGATGAGGGATTTGAATTATCTATTTCTCTATACTGGCCGTGAAGGGGATGAGATCAAAACAGTAAAAAGAGACTGATTTGAGAAGCCAGAGATGGGCGAAGAACAAGAAGAGAGCATAGCAGGTACTGATTATTCTGACAGTTGTTACATTCTGCAGGTACCTGAGGATAAAGGGAGAAGAACCATTCACCCAAAATCAAAAGAAGATCCACTCTAACCAGGGAGTAAAGTGAGATTTAAGAAAAAGGAATGGTTAGTAAAGGAGCTGAAAGAAAAAGGAATGGTGGGAATTATAAGTCCATATTCCACTACCGTTCACCAAGTAGACAGACGAAAGCTGAGACAGTGGGATGATGAAGATTCCAACGTGAAGAAGAAGAATTGGTGTACTGGAGACACCAACAAAAAGGATGACACGTGATGTTGATGGGACAATTTATTTTTGCTGTAAATATTAGTAAAGTTTTATCTTTTGTTGAACTTGTTTATTTTTGAATATTTGTGAACAATTTTTGGGTAGCATCTACTGAGGGATGCTAACTTTTGGTATCTACTGAAGGATACCCGGAAGGTACACCTACTGAAAGGTGTTGGAAGGATGGCATTTACTGACAAATGCTAAACAGGTTTAGGTCAGGCTCGCGACATTAAACAAGCGCTACTAGGAGGCAACCTAGATTTTCTTCTTTACTCTTGCACTTTAACTTTTAGAATAGGTTGAATTCTATTTTCTGTGTGTATGCTTGGCTTAATACTTTTCTGAAAATGTTTGACTGAATGAATTGCATGAGGAGTTTGTTTAATGATGATCTGATGTGAATGATTATTGAGTTGTGTTGCATGTTGATATCTTGTGAAACAGATGTGTGATGAATTATGATTGTGGTCTTGATGCTGAGCAGGGTGTATTAATGAATGTGTGTGGGAAAGCATGTTGTCTGAGTTATTGAGCTCCAGAGTTTTATTGTTGTATGAAATTATTCACACGAAAACATGCATGATATTGCCTAAATCTTGATGATTGAGTGAATTGCATGTACATGTCATATGATAAAGGCCATTTTTGAAAGCCCTTACTTAGCCAAATTTTACCCAAAGTGCTTGAAATTTTATACCCTTTTTGAACCTTGGCCTGAACAAAATGAAAACCCTTGTGCTGAAATTATTTACTTTGAATTGGGTTAATGACTGTAATTATATTCAAGGTTCAAGTTTGGGGTTATGGGGAAAGTTTGAATGGCAAAAAGAAAGGCATTGAGCTCAAATGTTGAAAAAAAAAAGAAAAATACATGAGAAAGAGGAAAAATCATGAAAGATGAGCTCAATGTAAAAATAAAAGAAAAATGGAAGAAGTTGGGGACAAATGAGATTGGTTGAAAAAGAGAGTTAAACTTGAACCTTGAATGATGAATGAGCTCTCTTGATTCAAAGATTTATTGATCCAGAAAAACCAATTTTTCTTGATAGCCCATCCTCATTACAAGCCTTGGAAAAGTCCTTTTGATGGTATTTGCATGTGATGATTTTAATTGTTTGAGATGAAAGGCAATTTTATTTCATGTGACTTGTGAATGATTAAGAGTTGGAGTGCTACCCTAAACACTTGAGTGAGTGAGTGAAACACTTGCTTGGTGAGAACTTCTAAGTTTCATGATTACATCTTTGCTTAGTGGATTGATCATTCATAATATGTAACACCTGTTGAGGAATGTGTGAGATAACTGAATTGAAAGCATACATCTTGATTTGATCATCACTAAAGATCTGAAATTGAATAGTTCTCATCATGCACTGTAGGAATGTTGAATCATTGGATGAAAGTGTAGAAAGCCAAGTTTTGCTTTATCTTTAGTTTTGTTTTGTTTTGCTTGAGGACAAGCAAATTTCTAAGTTTGGGGTTGTGATAACGGTTGAAAAACCGTTATTTTCATGTGCTATTTTAGACCAAATCACTCCCTTTACTGCTTAGAATGAGCTTGAAATCAAACAAAACTCAATAAATGAGTCAGTCGGGAATCAAAAGCTGTTTTTAGCGATATTATGCTTGTTTTGCATTGTTTTGCAGCAATTTTGATGGAAGTGAAGAATGGAGGTGAAGATAAAGGCCTTAGACTCAAGATAGAGGAAGAAAATCAAGAAAATAAGAGTCTAGAAACCGCCCAGCGGCAGAATTGCACCGCTGGGTGGCCAAATGCGAGGAGTTGGCACCAAGCCAGCGACGCCTGGCGGTTTTGCGATAAGAGGCAAACCGCCGGGCGGTAGCGCGATAAGAGGCAAACCGTCAAGCGGCATAAGTGTGACGCCGGGCGGTTGCCTGTTGGGCTCGGGCCTGTTTTCTGTTGCGCTCCTCAGTTATAAATAGCCCTAGTGCGATTTCCAATTCATTCTTTTGACAGAGGAAGGCGGCCAGACCTACTTTTCACTCTCTGGAGAGTATCTCTTGGATGCTTAGGCTCCTCTTCATCTTTTCTAGGGTTTGCTTTCCATATCTTCCATTATTTTCATCTTGGTTCACCATGAAAATGGTGAACTAAACCCTTTTGTTGTTGGAGGAACAATGTAATCTTTTGATACTCTCTTTTATTGAAACTCTTGTTTGAATTATATGATTTTCATATGCGTTTATTATCAATTGTTGGATTCTCATACTGTGCTTAAAGCTTTTATCGTTTAACTCATTCGGTAACTGATTTTTTGCCTTTATTGATACAGGGACGTACAATAATGTCACGAACTGGTGAGAATTTCCTTGGTTAAGCAATACCACCTAGGGATAGGGGGTTAGGACGATCAATTGTATTTGCTTCTGTTTGTAATGCGTTGCTAGTTGCTAGGGGAGGCTAGGGATAACAAGCCAGTAATTAGTAATAGGCCCTTTTCGCCGAGGGATCGGGTTAAGGGGAGGCCAAGAAAGTTTGCATGCAATTAGATAATAAGGAAATTTAAACAAGAGGAGTTAATAAGAGAGAGCGAATTAGATGAAATTGTAAACCCCCAATAACTCCATTTATTCATACTCTTTTCTCGTCAATTGAATCAGTCATTGCATGTTTATTTTCTGTCATTGCATTCACCACAACAATTAATTTTTCTTTCACAAGTCTTACGATTTTAATCCATACGAACGATAAGGCCGTTCGAGTCTCATGGGAAGAACGATAATGGGTTTTACCATTTTTATTACTTGAAACGATATGGTACACTTACCATTCCGTTAACAAAGGGATAACAAAATATGACCTTTATCATGTGGAACCTGCAGGCAAGTAATTCAATCACAGAAAATTTGGGCAAAATCATTCATGTTTCCAAAGTAATGACAATTATTTAAAAACAACTCTGAAGCTAAAAACTCACACAGGTAAACTCATAAGTTCTCAAATTCCGAAAAACAACATGCTCAGTATTTTAATCAAACTTTATTTCAAGCACCTGTCTCACAAATTTATCGTCATGCATCATCTCAACTTCCATCAAACACTAGAATCTCATAAAGTAAAACTTATCACACAAAACAGACACAATTTAATCAAAGTAGTTCAGTTCATTCAAGCAGAGCACAATAAAAATAAATTAAAATGAAATAGACAAAAGCAAAAATTAAAACAAAAATAAAAATTAAAAGTTCAGAGAACTAGGTTGCCTCCCAGCAAGCGCTTCTTTAACATCACTAGCTTGACCCAATAGGCTCATGTTGCATCAAGCAGTTGCATCTTTAATTGTGGTGTCATCCTTTCCTTTAGCCTGCCAACTAATCTTCAGCATTTTCCTATTCACCTTTTTGGTTCTCCGGGAAGTAGGAGATTCAATCTCTATTAGTCCATCAGCTCTAAGGTCCTTTATCAGCCAGAGCTTTTTGTTGCATTGTATAGGCAGGCCTGGTCTCAGTCCTTCCTACTTCTTTAGAGGACTTTGGTGAACATCTGCTCCTTTGCTGTCTTTTTCCTCTTTAGGTACCTGTTTCAGAAAACACTTTTTACCTTTCCTCTTTGGTTTGGCGACTCTGGTACCATTCCTGGGTGCATCTTTAAATGCAGTTTTGGGACTGGTTTTCTTTACTTGAAATTGTCGCCCAGTGTTGCAGGCACTGAAGATCACCTCCTCTTCTTGGTCCTTGAGAGCTATGGTTCCCTCATCAACATTGATGATTACTTTGGCCGTCTTCAGGAACGGCCTTCCAAGAATGATAGGGATCTCTGCATTTTCCTCCATCTCTAGCACCACAAAGTCCACCAGGAACATCAAGTTGGCAACTTGCACCACGACATCTTCTACCACACCATAAGGTTTTTTAGGGGATCCATCTGCCATGAGGAGGGACATCCTTGCCGGCTTCACTTCTAAATCACCAACCTTTTTTAGAACAGTTAAGGGCATTAAGTTGATGCTAGATCCCAAATCAATTAAGGCTTTCCCAATTTTGTGGTTTCCAATGTTGCAGGGAATAGTAAAACTTCCTGGGTCTTTTACCTTTGGAGGAAGAGTCCCCTGTAAGACCACGCTGCAATCCCCTTGTTTTTCAGTTGTCTTCTCTTTTAAATTTTGCTTTTCGAGGAGCTTCTTCAAAAATTCTTTGTATTCAGGGATTTGTTGCAAAGCCTCTGTCACAGGAACTTCTATCCCTAATTCTTTGGAGATCTCTTCAAAACACCCTACTTGTATTTTTCTTGTAGCATGTTCTTCAGGGTGCTGGATATTTTTTTCAAAATTTTTATTTTCTTCTTTTTTTTCGTTTTTCCTCTCAACCTCTTCTTTCTTCTCAATCTAAATTTTTTTCTTACTCAAAAATTCTTTTTCACTCTCTTCTTTTTTTTTCACACTCACTCAATCTTTCTTTTTCTTTTCTCTCAATTTTTTCATCTCTCTTTTCTCTTTTCTCACTCTCTTTTTCTTTCTCATTCTCCATGCTTGCTATAGCCTTGCATTCTTCTTTGGGGTTAACATCAGTATTAACACCAAATTTTTTATAAGTCATCTCTTTCATTTGTTGGACTAGTTGGCCCATCTGTATCTCCAAGTTTCTGATGGCGGCTTCTGTGCTTTTTTTATTGGATTGGGTTGTCTGCATGAATTGATGGATAGTCTCTTCAAGCTTTGCGGTTCTGTCCGATAAAGAGGGTTGTTGCTGCCACTGTTGCTATTGTTGTGGTGGCCTATTGAATTGTCCACCAGTTTGTCCAAATTGACCCTGTCCATTACTTGGGTGAGATTTCCACCCTTGATTGTAATTATTGAGGCGGAACTGGTTTTGGTTGCCCATGTAGTTAACTTCTTCATTAAGATTCTCGGGCATTGCACATTGACCATTAATATGGTCACCACCACATAACTCACAGAGTTGTTGTTGAATCTGTGCCACGTTCTGATGTTCCTTTTGTGGCTGCATCACCTTCTTGGTCAGGATCTCCAATTGTTGAGTGATGATCTTATTTTGGGCAAGCAAGGCATCATAAGACTATAATTGGAAAACTCCTTTAGGTTGGGCAAGAATTCCTCTCTCATTGTGCATCTCATTATCATTGACAGTCATGTTCTCAATTAATTCATAGGCCTCATCAGGGGTCTTGCATTTCATATTGCCTCCAGCTGAGGCATCCAACATCAATTTGGTTTGTGACCTAAGGCCTCCAAGAAAAAGAATGACCACTGTTCCTTCATCAAAACCATGGATAGGCGTATTTCTCAACAGGCTCTTGTATCTATCCCATGCCTGCCCCGAGGTTTCCTCCATGCCTTGTCTAAAAGAAGAAATCTCTTGCTTCCCTTTGTTGATCTTTGATGGTGGGAAGCATTTGTTGAGGAATTTTGGCACCACATCTTCCCACCGAGTGAAGCTGTTTTCAGGAAAAGAGTTCAACCATAATTTAGCATTACCTCCAAGAGAGAAGGGGAATAGGCTCAGTTTGATAGCCTCATCAAGAACCCCATTTATTTTCACCGTGTTACAGATCTCATTGAAGGTGGTCAGGTGCTCCTATGGACTTTCATGAGACAGTCCATTGAATTGGTTGCTCTTCACAAGTTGAATTAGAGCAGGCTTCATCTCCATATTTGCAACATTGACCCTTGGCCTTGCAATGCTGTTAAAGTGATGAGGGCCAACAACTGTTGTATAATCTGCCAAGGTGTGTCTGCTAGCATTGCTTTCTCCTTCACCGGTTTGGGAAGCCATTGGGATTTTCTCTAGAGAAGGTTCTCTAGATCATTTATTTTCTCTTGGCCTCCTATGGTCTCAAGCCCGTCAAGAAGAGGTTCAGAATTTGTGTTGCTCCTGGTTCTTACCCAATCCTGTATCACCAAAACACAAAACCCTAGAAAATATTGTTAGCACAAAAATAAAATAAAAAACAAAAATGGAAATTAGGGATTTGAAAAATAAAGAAAAATAAAAACTTGGAAAAAGAAAATAAAATAAAATAAAGCTAAAATTAATCAAGAATCACACAAATAGAATAGCTTAAACCGTGAGTCCCCAACAACGGCGCCAAAAACTTGTTGGGACAAATCGGCAAGTGTACCGAGTCGAACAAGTAATATAAAATGGTAAGACCAAGTATCGTATCCCAGAGGACTCTCGGCGCTGAATAGTTGTGTGAAAACAAGATTAATTAAGACTCAGAATAAAAGAGATCATAGGTTGTTTTGTAAAAATAATAACATAAAACAAAATAAAATTGATCAATGGCAAAAGAGCATAGAGATGAATGGAGGTTGATTAATATGAGATGATTATGTTGTTGGGGTTAAACTTCACCAAGTTCCCTCTCATGTATATAAGAATTCTTCTTTATTCATTAATGTCAACGTCCCTCACTAAATCACTTAAACCCGATCCCTCAATAAATAAGTCTGTCCCTAATTACCAGTTCATACAATTCCTAGCATTCCTGGTAAAAAGATGTGAAGATTAAGAGGTTAAGACGACTAAGACTCATACCCTCATCCCTGAGCAATATAACCCTTAGGAGTAATTAAACAAGGACCTGAATTAAAAGGAACCTTCCGTCACTCATGTAATTCACAGATCATGATATTGTATAAGCAAGCAATAAGAACAGATAAATTACTCTAACAATTAATGAAAAAGCATATGGAATTAAGAATCAATTCAATTACATGAGAGTTTACAAGGTTACATCATTCCCCAACAATAATAGAAATTAGCTCCCCATAGACATGGGGGAACTCTATGAACAATGGAAGAAAAGAAGAAGAATGGAAAACTAAGAATTTTCTAGGAGTGTATTGCTATGCTCTCTTTTGCCAAGGATGCGAAACCTAGAGCCCCAAGGTCCTTTAAATAGTGTCAGACGTGTCCCAAAGTGCGGCCCGGTCCGAAAGAATCAAAATAGAGCAGAAACAGGGCCCGATCCAGGTCATGTATCGCCCAGGCGTCGTAGGGAGCTCACCTGGGCGAGACTTGAGGAGCATGTTGGGCTTGGGCGTCAGATTTGGACGCCCAAGCTTCGAGCGTCCGTCGCCTGGGCGTCGGGGCCACCGCCTGGGCAACCATCGGTGATTTGGCTTGTGTTGTTTTCTCGTTCCTGTCACCTGGGCTTCATGTCTTCCCTCTTCTTGGTGCCTTTTTGTCCCCTTTTGGAATCAACATCAACTCTCTTATTCACACAATTTATTGAAAACACATGAGTCCAAGCAAGTTTCTAAGTGAAAAAGGGTGCTTTTAGTATCAAAATCACATAGCAAATAACGGTGTTTCAACCCGTTATCAATCACCAACACCAATAACCTTAGACACCCCATCATTACCCATCTTCAATACTCCAAAATCACCAGGTGTATAAGATGTGAAGAACTCCTTACAGGATGTAACATGCAGTGTAATACCACTATTAATTATCCACATACTCTCATCAGATACAAGATTAATAGTGTCATAATCATGAAGACAAAAAAGTTCACCACAAGTAGTAGTAATAGCACGATCAACATCATCATTATCTCTTTGCTTACCCTTTTTTTCTTTGCTCTTTTTCTTCCAAAAAAAATAGTTCTTCTTTTTATGCCCTGTTTTGAGACAATAGTGACACTCCACATTCTTGTACCGAGACCTGGACTTTCTCATTTTTTTATCTCTACCAATATTTTGTTCTTTATTCTGGTTTCTTCCACTATTTTCTGTAACAAGCACTTGTAAATGAGATGACATAACTTGTGTCTTCCTTCCCATATCCTCATTAAGTGCACAACTCTTTTCCATTTGCAAAGAAATATTACCATTATGGAAACCCGGAATGTCTCCCACGAATCTGGTAAAGAGTTTAATAGGAATAGTCCCAATAGATCATCATCAAATTTTATACCAACCACTTCTAATTGATCATAGCATCCTTGAAATTCACTCAAGTAATTTGAAATAGGAGTTCCTTCCTTGTACTTCAACACCACAAAATTTTTCAGCAAGTACAATTTATTAGTCCCTGACTTAGAAGCATACAAGGACTCAAGCTTATCCCATAGGCTTCTCACATATGTCTCATTAGCAACAAAATTATAAATATTATCATCAACAAACTGCTTGATTAATAAACATACCTTTTGATGTTCAAAATCTCATTCTTCATCTGACTTAGATTCTAACTTATTGGAAGCAAAAATAGGAAGATGCAAGTTTTTCACAAATAGTAAGTCCTTCATCTTGTCCTTCAGTAGGTGATAATTTTCTCTATTTGAATGAATAAATTTTGTATGTGCCTTCAGCATTCATGCAAACTAAATAGTCCCTTAACCAAAGAGCTCTGATGCCACTTTGATGGGAAAAAGTGTCAAAAAAAAATAGCAACTTAACAATGAGTAACAACACAGCGGAAAATCAATCCCCCTTCTTACGAGAATCTGCGAGGAGCACCAAACAAATAGAACAAAAACATAATCCAAAGCACAAAGAGACACCAACAATTTTAGCGTGAAAAATTCCTCAATGCAAGGTAAAAACCATAAGTCCTCCAGACCAAAGAAAAATTCACTATGATCAATAATATGGTACAAAAGAGTTTTCAACATAAACACCAAATGATGTTTTCAATCAGTCAATTTAACTAAGTGTTGAAAGGCTTTTGGTTGCACAAAAGTCAACAAACCTAATCTCCATTAATGAAGTATAAGGGCAACCTAGGGAATTAATCCAAGGACTTGGTACTAAAACTAGGTGGGGAAAAGGAAAAACATGAAATCTAAAGAAACTAAAAGAATGTATGATGCCTATTGTAAAATGATGTAAAAAAGGTATAATAAGACTCTAATATGAAGAAACAATGAATGAAATATCTAAACAAAAATGATGTATTAGAACAATGTATGTTATTAATCCAATGTGAAGAATAAGTAAACTACTAAATCTGAATATGGAACACTAAAGAAATTAAAGGCTATATGGATGAAAAGTGATGCATGATTATGAATTGAGAATGCAAAGAGTAATATGTAAAGAAAATTCAAACTCTAGTTGCTAAATCATGTGCTAAAGATCGAATTGACAAAATAAAAGAAGAATAACCATAGAATGATGGGCAAAGGCTGAAATCAAAATTTAATATGCATTTAAAATCAAAAAAAAAAACCCCATAATTGATTACTTGATCCATTTGATGAGAGTGAATCTCAATCTGTCTCAAGAAGACATCTTGTTTAAACAAGCCCACTTTGGGGTCTTCTAGACTCTAATATAGAGACTGGATATTCCAGATTCTCATTCACACTACCAAACAGATTAAACAATCAATCAGAAATTTGCTAAAATCAAAACATCTATATGCTATAACATAATATGACTAATATCTATTTGAAACAAAACCTAACTCTAAAGCAAAACGAGATTACTACCTATAATACAATTATTATTATCGAATGAAACAATCAGGAGCAACAAAATTTAATTACGAGAGACACCTAATCTACATGATATCACAAATTTCAGAATTAACGAAACAAGAAGCAACTGACACTAGAATAAGAATTTGCATGAGTCATAAAAGTAGTGTGCAAGAATCAAAATTAAAAGAGCAAGAAACATAAAACTTGTGCAAGAAAGATAAAAGAACAACATTGTATTGAAAATTGGAGAATTGAAATACAGGAAATGTACCCAAAATCCGAAAAAGGAACCTCATGTCACCCACGTGAGACCCTTCCGCAAAATCAGCAACCAAAAATAGTGTATCTACTCTCTATGAAAGCTTTGAAAGATCTAAAACTAAAGCATGAAATTGAGAACCTAAGCTAGGTATCGTCTGTCACCCACTACACGTACTTTTCACTTTACAAGAATTCCCTTTATGAAAGTTAGAAAAAACGAAAAAGAAAGAAAATGGGAAAAGGGGAAGGAATCACAAACTAACTCGGAAGCTTCTCAATTGATCTTCAACGAACTCTGAACCGCTCTGCTTCTTCAATCAATCCAGCTCAGCACACTTCCGATCTATTTCTCCAGTCCGATTTGCTTTCTAGGCCCACTTCCTTTTGGGTTGTCTTCCTATGGACCGTGGAGCTCGCTTCAATGCTTCATTACAACAGTTCTTCTTCTTGTTGACGAACCCTAGCGAGGGTTGAGAGAAATGGAGAAAACCCCAAATGTTTGATTGAGCCCTCTTTTGCACAAATGAAGCTTTGAGAAGGATCCCCAGCTTTAGCTAGCAGCAGCATGAAATGTTGCATTTCATTTAACTACCAAAAGGGCTTCTGCCCATGCCTTTCATCCCAATGCTTACTCTTTCAACAACGTTGTCCCAATTCTTGACTTGGCCCAATATTCTGCTCAGTTTGTGCACAACAACAGCATCTCTTTTCTTCTCCACTTAAAATGCACAGTATCAACAATTGTGCAACCCAAATCAGTGTATTTCACAACGATAGCCCAACTCGTACAAAGTTTTTTGAGCCACTGTCAGCCCCTCTTTAATTCCCCTTCCTTAATTTATTTATGCAAACATTAACATATCAATTTAAAAAGAATAAACTGGCAAAATAAAATGAAAAATAAAGCCTAGAAGAAATGAAATTCTATTTTAAATTTTCTGAATATTTTTCTAAAAGATAAAATTCTTAATTATTAGAAAACAAAACTATTTTATTTAACTAAAAAGGGAAAATTAACATTATTTTTACAAAAAGCCTATTTTTATCCTAATTATTCTAAACTATAGTATTTCTAATGAATTAAAAACTAAAATATCCTAAAAACAGATTATTATCACACAATAAATTGGAAAAAATTGGGAGTTATCACTAAGCACAAATGAAAACAAAGAAGATAAAAATTTTCCAAAACAAAGTTGCTAATGCGAGGCTATTTTCTCCCAAACTAGACCTCCGATTGACGATCTGAACGGTCAGAATGAAGAACCATATGTCTGGAACCCATTATCCAAAAATCAACCCAATCCAACAGTGAAGGACTTCATAGCGACGAAAACACCAGTGCAGGTTTCGATTTATGCAGGAAAGACTTTTTCTCTTCCTTTCTCTCTCATTTGGCTTTTCCTTCTCTTCAAATAACTCTAATATGTTGTACTAATCTGACCTATATCCACTAAAGGAAAGTGAGACATAATTGTTAACATTATTTGGGCCTATTTTCACATAGGAAGGAAGCTCAATAACCCAACACTCTTAGTATTAAACTTGTTGCAATTTTCTTAGTATTAAACTTGTTGCAATTTGTAACACATAGGGGAACATAACACTATGTAGCTTAGTTTGTTTGAGTTTTCTGATGGATGGTAACAGATCTTAGTGAGTATAAAAAAACAAATAAACTTCACATTTGTTTTTCTATTTTTTCTACTAGTAAAATGATTAAATATATTAAAATAGGTATATTCAGAATTCAAGACATAATTACATGTTAATAAAATTTTCTCTTGTAACTTCATTTTGTTAAAGTCAATAACTCACTTTAAGTTGGTGTTCAGTTCCTATGTTATCACAAAATAATTAAATTTAGTAGAAAAGTCTCCTCGTTGCCGGTTTCAAGTTTCTTCTCTACAGATAAATAATTTTGAGTTTCAACTAGGGTTATGAATTTCTAAAAAACATAATAAACTTCGGATTTCAATTTAATAAAGTAAACCCAAGTCATTATTGTAAAGTGATTCATGAAGGAAATGCAATTTTTGTTGCCATTGAGTGAAGCAATTTTAATATGTACACAAACATAGAGTGAAATAATCCAACTTACTTTCTGTGTGGTTGGAATTGGAAAAAAAAAATATGTTTCTTAACAAGTTGACAAACCTTTTTATACCCATGAAAATAACATGAATATTTGGTAATTCTTTGACTAATTCATGTTTTTGAGTAAATTGAATAGATATCATGTTCAGGTGAAAAAAATCTATGTGTCAGCTAGAATCAAGTTCTAACTTTAAACTCTTGACCATAAATAAAATATAATTAATAGAAAAACTTCTTTCTATAATCGCCAGTTGAAGTAATTTATCACCATCAATAAGTAACTACACACTTTTTTTTTTTAAATAACAAACCATATTCCGTATCATATTTGACTCACATAATCAAGACACTAAAAGAACGTCATTAAATTTAGTACCTATTGTTGCATGGATCCGCATACTTCATTTAACTGAAATACATGGCAAGTTAGTTTGTCTCATTTCCAATCTTCACTATCCTCCTTCAAGTTTAAGCTTTGAAAAAAAAAAAAAATCTTGGTTGTTGATCATGTAGAGTTTAACCATTATCAATCAACCAAGTGCTTCCTCTGGTGACTCTTTTTAGTCCATGAGAAATATTTTCAATTTTAATGAGGTTTTCTTTTTTGAGAATTTTGATTTTGTTGATTTTATTGCTACTAAACATATATGCAATGATTTTTTTTCAATTTCAATGTGAGTTTAATTAATAATTTAATTTTTTATATTTAGATTTTTTATTTGTTTTTGTTTCTGTATTTATTTTGTTTTCATTGAAGTCTTGATATTATTAAAATAAAATTAATATAATTCTTTAGTAATTTTTCGTTTACATTAATTTCATTTAATAAATAGTAAGACTTAATTGGGTAAAAAAAATATGAGAATCAAAGATATAAATATAAGAACCAAATTAATTATATATTAATTAAGCTTTTAGTCTATTTACACACTATAAAAGTTTACAATTTTTCCATGAGTTTTTTTTCATTTCTAACAGTTTTAACTCTCAAAAAATGTATTACTCACGGTTTGGAAACCCTTAAAAAAAAAAGCTGCGTCACTAAGTAATTATTGACCATTTTTTAAAAAATAACTAGTATTAACGGAAGTTTTGAAAAACTGTTGGTTTTAACAGGAATTTTGAAAAAACCGCCATTATTAACAGGAATTCCTTATAAAGCATCGATATTTGTAAGAGTTTCAGGAAAACCGTCAATATCATTGAGGGTTCCTCAAAAGACACCAATTTTTGCAGGCATTTTTGAAAAACCACAAAAAAATGTGTGCAGATTATTTATTTTTTACTTTTTTATTGTGATAAAATGAGATTATGATGAAATATTATGAACTAAAATTGAATATTATATATAAAATAAACTACATTATTCAATATATTAATATAATTCATACATCTAATTGTTCATATATAAAAATTAAAAAGAAAAATGTTCAATACTAAATTAAAATACTAAAAATATGGCTAAGAAATGTTCATTAACAATGTTAATTTTGATACATAAAGTTCATAGTAAACACAACGACCATGTTGTTTTCAACGGTTAAGAACTTCAAATTGATGCACACTAACACAATTGCACAAAATTCTTCAAAATCCATCATTTTATATTGTAATGAATTTAGGTGTCATAAATAGAAATATAAAAATGTAAAGTTGGTCCATCCATAAATAAATAATTTCGAGATTTAGTAAAGAAGTTATATTGACTCACAAAAAAAGGGAACTAAGATACCAATAACGAGGGTGGAAAGTACCAACCCTGTTCTGATGAAGAAGATTTGGCATGGTATGATGGTATCAACTCCTCTAGACTCATAGCCACCGGGGATATAGTCAATGCAAATGTGATTCAAATTAAGTTAAAAACAACTTCCTTTGCTCACAGTGTGAGAGTGCTTTAAAAGGAGAGGCAAGAGAAATGCCATGTCATAGAACACATTTTCAACACATTCTTTCCTGTCAAATAACCTTCAATCAACACTTATCAGGTTTTATATTTTTTCTCCTAAAGTAAAGCAAGATGGTAATTGGAAATGTTTTCAGTTGTTCAGCATTTTGCAAAACATACTTTTTTTCCTATTTCTCTCAAATATCACTTTAGAACAAGAAGGAATTTTAAATTTATAAATGCAGGATGGAAACAAAACCATTTCTTATTCATATCACTCTAATGAATTTAGCTACTTATGCAAGGCCCCTATAAAAAGGATATTTGGTAAGAGGATTAACCACCTGCAAAATAAAAGAAAAAGATAAAATGTTGGTTATTTATGTAGTTTATTGAAGCTGATACAAAATTAAGTATAGTAGGAGAGTAATAAATGAGACAGAAATAGAGAAACTCTTTCTCCAAACCTTTCACTGACCTCAAAACAAGGCACACAAAAATTAAAAAATAGCAATTTCTTCGTACAGTGAAAATAACAATGATTAATTTTGTTGTTCTTTATTGTCTTCTTCATCTATTACGGTTGGCGAGATATCTACAATATATTAATATATTAAAAAGAAATTATTAAGAGAGTTTAAATTATTATTAATAATAATAATGGTTAAGACGAATACTAAATTATAAAAGAACGATACCAAACTACCAGTGTGAATCATCTGTGAAAAATATAAACTCTCACCAAAGGAACTAGAGATATGTGGCCTTTAGTTTTCTAGGTCTTTTATGAGCCGATGGAGCTACAGGTGCCTGCAAAATATTATAATTTTCAAGATCAATAATAGTGCTCTATGAAAATTGTCCATAGCTAAGCGGGAATCAAGCAGTGAAGAAAATATTTTCAACAGCCATTTTCTTCAATTTTTTTAGCTTGGAATATATGCATTGTATTTAATATTCCATTTCACTCCATGTTAATATATATTTAATAACTAACTTGCAACATAGTTCATCGCAAGTTTAATATGAAAAAATAAACTTTTTATTATTTATAATTTATTGAAAGAGGCAGCTCTGACTCGTGATTTACCCTTTCGTGATGAGTCCAAGAAATTAATTTAATGTATTTATTATTTATTGACTGGAAAAAATTGTCTAGTAATTAAGGGCAAGTTTTGAAAAATAAAAATACTTCAGTAAAACATATTGGAAGGGGTTTTAGCATACTAAAAGGTTTCCTAGAGAGAGAAAATACGAAGGTTAAACCTTTCGAGGTCTCTATTTTGAAGTTTTTTTACTATTTACAGTCCTGTTTAAATTTTTTTTTTTTCTAATTGAGTCTCTAAAAATATAAAATTAAAAAAATTGATCTCTACCGTTAAATCAAACTAACAGATTAACTTTCAGTGAGTTAGGTAAACAATTATTGTGATGTGGTGTGCACAAAAACCTACGATAGATTATTATACACGTGACAAGCTCGGTTATTATTATTATTTTAACTTTTATTATTATTATTAATTATTTGTATTATTTAATTTTTGTTCTGAATAATTTGTTTAAAATAACCGGAAGCTTCTTCCTTCTTCCTTCCACAGCGCCGCTTGCTGTCACACCTAGATCGCTTCCGATCCTCACAAGCGACTTCTTCATCGTGGATCTGCACATATTGAGACAATTAGAGGGGTAAGAATCCGCGTGGTGGTTGTTGGTGGTAGTGTTCTTGTGTAAGGTGCATCGGAAGTAGCCGGGGTGTGTAGTAGGGGAACACATGCAGGTTTTCTTGTGGCGATGGGACGGCTATTCTTGGTTTTGAAAATTGTTTCCAAAAGAAGTGTTTTAGAAAACCAAAAAGCAGAAACAGCTGGGAGATGTTTTCTTATCCTCTTCTGTTTTGTTAAGTGATCTCTGTTCAAGGAACAAACTTTTAAGAAACTAGAAAATAGAAACTTACCCAGGGAAAATTTAAAGCTAATACACTGATCTTTAAAGCTAAAACACATAGTTTCATATGGGCGAATGCAAAATAAAAGTTAATCACTAGACCCCACAAATGACCGAGTAACGGAAAAAGTGGAGGGTAGAAAGAATAGGGAAGCAACAAAAGTTACGAGATGGAAAAGAAAAAAAAAGGTGGGTGGCCAGAGAAGGTAACTGGAAAATGGAGGGAAATAGGGGAAGAAAAGAAAAGGTGGGGTTATTCACTTGAAAACGCATGTCACCATAGGTGAAGTTTTGTCAGCAGGGAGAGGAAAGAAAAAAAAAAACAGAGATCCAAGTGAGCTGAAAATGATAAGAGATTGATACTGTCAACATTGACAATTCGTCATTAGGGTTTCACTGGTCGAGGACATACCCATGAAAATGGGTTAGATTGTGTTGTAGTGGTCCTTTTTAGGAGGGAACTTTCTGCCATGACCATTTTCTGAATTTGTGTTTCCATGATAATGACTACTGCCACAGGAATACCACAAGAATCCACCATGCCATAAATATATATGGTGCGGCAGAACAACATAAAAACTGATTAGTTGCACCACAAACACACTTGATTAACTAAGCAGTGATCACTCATTTACTGCTGACAGGTTAATTTCTCTCAAAGTGTACAATAAAAGTAACTTCTTTCTAACTTTTGTCGCAATTCTTGGTTTAAGTGACACGACAAAGAAGAGTTGGTGGTTCGTGATGGAGGATGGCGACGATACTAGGTTGCTTGTGGTGGCCGACGGCAAGGTAGGTGGTGACGAGGTTGTGTGTGTCGGAGGCAAGGTGGCTGAGGAAGGTGCGGCTGCTAGGTCTTGGATTTGGGAATTAGGATTCTATTGGAGATTGTGTTTGAGAAACTGAGCTTCACATTTGTCATCTAATTTGAATCTTAGTTCTATTTTAAAATAATTTTATTTTTAAAATCTTTAATATAAACTCTAATTTTTTATGTTTAGTGTCACGTGTATAATTAAATCTACGTAAAATGTTTTGTGCATGTCACGTGTCGATAAATGTACACCTAACTCTCATAGAAAGTTAACTTCGTTAAATTAATTTAACGGCAGACATTAATTTCTTTTAATTTTGTATTTTTAGGAATTCAATTGGCAAACAAAATAAGAGGGAATGTAAATGGAATAAAAACTACAAAATTGAAACTTTGGAATGGGTTTAACCAAATATGAAAAGAGTGCTTAGAGAGAGATTATTTAATTTCTCAGCTAATTCATTCATTTACAGGAACCCTTACATCAAAGATATATGAAAAGTAATGATCAACCTACACATAGGTAATACAGTGCATATTCTAACATGTTAAATATTCAACTAAGTTAAACAACTCTGATAGGTTCCTATAGAAAAACAAAGGAAGCACTAATCGGTGCTTAAAAGGTACTTGTTAAGTAACAAACAAGTGGAAAGTATTTAACAGAAAGTACAACAATTAATAGAAAGGAAACTTAAAAGCGATTATAAAGACAAACCCCAAGGTCTTGCAAGGTTTGCTCAACCCGTTTGATAGTCCGAAATCCACCAGATGAGTTTGCAGCTTGCACCATTTGCTCAAGTGCGTATGTTCTCAAATATACACGTAGCTGAAAAAGAGAAAAGACAAATTGCAAAACAAACGTAACTTTAATACTTGTAAGCCTAACATGTCATTCTAAAAAGAAAAGATGATTAAAATTTCAGAGACAACTTTATATGAAAATAGCCTTGCATTATGGCATTTTACTAGGAGAGTGAAGTTCAGAACCTCACCAGTTAAGAATAAAACCAACTACACAGATGTCAAACTATGTTGACCACTCGTCACCGCTTATTCACAACTTGTGTCTTTGGTTCCCTTTGTAGTCTGCATCGAAAGCATCATGCTAAAACATTTACATACAAACTATGAAAGAGTAAATGAACATTAAAAATTTAGCATGCAATTGCTAAAACTACACAAATTAAAAGAGAAAATCAAGTCCGGAGTCTTTTACATTGGGCATCATTACTTATAAAGCCCCCAACAAAAAAAAAAATTCTTACATTTTGAGTGTGTTGACGAAAATAACCATTTTCATACATAAGTTGTGACACCTGTTTCTGCAACCTATCGTTCTCCTCCATCAGTAACTTATTCATTGTAGTCCTTTCCTATTTACATTATTTCTATAGCAGCCAATTCAAATTCTCACTAATACCTTCTCCTTCTTTAGCTTCCTACCACAATTCCTAGACAAGATCCAACGCACATAGTTTTATCACCTCGTGTGTGGAATCTGGCACAACAGATCTCAAGAAGCAACGATCTGTTTCTTCTACGGCTGCTTCACCGATGTGAAAGTGTGAATCGTCTCTATTATTGTGTGCGAGTGAGTGCTCCTACAAAAAGAGGAAGAAGAAAAGTGAAACCAAATTGTAGGTCGTTCTCTCTACATGTTCAGATTCACTCTTTGCCTTGCTCACAACTTTCATCGCTTCCCCACTCTGTAACAAGATCGTCACTGTTATTTTTAAAAATATTACTAAACTAAACAAGAATAAGAAATTTTGGAGAATGAAGACAAGATCTGCGGTGGATGGAGGTGAAGAAAGGCTTTGACTTTTCACGAGTAAAGAAGGAGAGAGGAGTGGAGCTAGTCCCACCAGTGCCATTGTAAGAGAGACACGTTTTCTACATTTTCTGTTTTAGCCTACAGCTGGCATATTTTCTTTACCGCACAATATATTACCTTTTGTTGCTTTATTTGTTAGTCTGTTAGGGTAGAATATTTTACTCTTCTAGAATCATCTCCTCTCTCAGCTTTTGTATATATTTGGACATCTCAGAGTCCTTTACGTTTTTGGGTTGAATAATAAAGATTGAGGTTTATCTATTCTATATTCTATTCTCTGTCATGGTATCATCGCAGACATCCACTGCATCTTCCGCCTAGCTTTTCACAATGGCTTTCCTCAGCCAAAACCCTACCCAAACACCAGATCACCTAATGAATCCAGCCAATCCACTTTACCTACATCCTGGTGAAAATCCAGCATTGGTGCTGGTTACGCCTCTCCTCACGGAGAACAATTTTCATCAATGGGAACGAGACATGGTTGTTGCATTGGAAACCAAAAACAAGGAGAGGTTCATTGATGGCACTCTTTTTGTCCGCCACCCACAGATCCCCTCCACGAGGCTTGGCGTCGCTCCAATCGAATGGTGATGTCCTGGCTCACCCGCTTGATGACTCCTTTGATCAAGCAATCTGTGATGTGGATGGATACGGCGGCAGATATTTGGAGGGATCTCAAGGATCGATTTTCTCATGCCGATAAATTTCGGATATCTGATCTTCAGGATCAGATTCTTGCTTGTCGTCAAGGTGATTTGTCTGTTTCTGAATACTATACGAAACTCAAAATTTTGTGGAAAGAGTTGGAGCTCTATAGGTGTGTTCTGACTTGCACATGCTCGACACAGTGCGCTTGCGGTCTTCTTTCCAAACTTCATAAAGAACGAGAAGATGATTATGTCATTCGTTTTCTTCGTGGCCTTAATGAAAGTCATTCACAAGTCCGTTCCCAGATCATGATCCTTGATCCTATGCCTTCGATTGTCAAAACGTTTTCTATGGTTCTTCAGCATGAACGTGAATTCATTGGCCTCAATCTCAAACCTGTTTCAGATTCTTTAGCTTTCACTGTTGCTTCCAATGATCCACAACGTTTTACCTCTTCCAACAGAATCAACTCCAGTGCAAGCAAACATAATTCCAAGAACACCAAATTCTGTGAAAAATGCAAGAAAACCAATCACACTATTGAGACATGTTATTTCCGCATTGGTTTTCCTGCTGGTTATAGAAAGAATAAGCCACACAACAAAGCTTCTGCCAGTTTGGTTGAAATAGATTCAACTGCTCCTATACAACATCTTGATTTGGATGGCAATCCTCCCAATGATCAGTTCACCTTCTCTAAGGACCAGTATCAAGCAATTTTGGCCTTGCTCCAACACACTAAGGATCATTCCTCCTTAGTGAATCACGCCTCTGTTCACAATTCAGGTACATCTGTTTTTGTTCCTTGGATCCTTGACGGTGGTGACACTGATCACATATGTCCAACCAAATCTTTCTTTCATTCCCTTCATCCTATAAAACCCATAAACATCAAATTGCCTAATCATACTACTGTTATTGCCCACTTTTCAGGGAATATCCATTTAGGTGATTTATTACTTACCAATGCTCTTTTTGTACCTGACTTTTCTGTTCACCTAATATCTGTTCCTAAACTTGTTTCCACTATTGATTGCATGGCAGTGTTTTGTGATTCTCATTGTTTTCTTTTCCAGATGTCTCACTTCAAGATGATTGGAGCAGCTAGAAAAACTAACGGCCTGTACTGTCTTGAAGAATCAAATGATTTGAGTTGTCATACAATTTTACAAACTTCTGTTATTAATCAATCAAATCCTTCGGTTGTGCATGCGGTAAATACCAATGCTTTGTGGCATAATAGACTCGGACATGCTTCAAATTCCATTTCCATTTTACATTTGTTGTCTTCTCAAAATACTGATATTATATATAAGGATTATGCTCCATGTGAAACTTGTCATTTTGCCAAACATAAGAAATTACCCTTTCCATTAGCACATCCAAGAGTTCTCATTTCTTTGAATTGTTACATGCTGACATTTTGGGACCATTGCAAACTGTTTCAATTGATGATCATAAATATTTTTTAACACTTGTGGATGACTTCAGTAGGTTCACCTGGGTCCATCTCTTAAAATCAAAAGCTGAAGTTAAATCTGTTCTTCCAAATTTCATCAATTTCATTGAGAATCAATTTGATGTCAAACTTAAATGGTTAAGGTCTGACAATGGCAAGGAATTTTTCATAACTGATTTTTTCTCTTCCAAAGGAATTTTTCATGAAACATCATGCATTGAATCACCTCAACAAAATGGGATCGTTGAGCGCAAACATCAACACATTTTGAATGTAGCTCGCGCTTTACTTTTCCAATCTCATTTACCTTCTGTTTTTTGGTCATATGCAATCAAACATGTTATTCATCTCATTAACCGGCTACCAACCCCATTTCTTAAAAATAAATCTCCTTATGAAATTGTTTTTGGAAAATTTCCTGACCTTAACACACTTAGAGTCTTTGGTTGTTTAGCTTTTGCAAACACCATCACTTCTGGCAGAACCAAATTGGACAAAAGAGCTTCTAAGTGTATTTTTCTTGGTTTCAAATCAGGGGTCAAGGGTTATCTCTTATATGATCTCCTTACAAACTCTTTTTTGATATCTAGAAATGTTATTTTCTATGAGTCACACTTCCCATATTGGTCTCCTTCCAATGCCATGTCTCATAACCACAACACTGGTACTGCTTCATCTCAACAATCATTTGATTCTTTGATAGCTTTTGATACACCTGGTTCACACTTTAATATTTGTCATGATTCTCATATTGCTTCTGATCATGTTTCTACTAATAATGATTCTATTGTTGTTGAACCAATTATGCAATTCAATGATGATTCTAATGATTCTGTACAGCATGTTGATCAACCTGCTAGAATTTCAACTAGACTTAAGAAACCACCTGCCTATTTGTCTGATTATGACTGTTTACCTCTTTCTTTTGCTAATATTTCCTCTAGCACTCGTTATCCTTTACAGTCATACTTGTCTTATTCCAATTGTTCTAACTCTCACACTATTTTTTGCATGTCTTTATCTACCATCATTGAGCCTACTTCTTTTAAAGAGGCTTGTCAACATGATCTTGGCAGCAGGCCATGCTTGCAGAAATTCAGGCTCTTGAGAAGAATTAAACTTGGTCATTGGTTCGGTTGCCACCAAAGAAGAAGGTTGTTCGTTGCAAATGGGTCTACAAAACTAAATTGAATGCAGTTGGCTCTATAGAAAGATATAAGGCACGCCTTGTTGCTAAAGGATTCACACAAACCGAAGGCATGGATTTCTTTGAAACCTTTTCACCTGTTGTGAAGATAACCACAGTCAGATTTCTTCTCTCCATTGTCGTTTCTCGAAAATGGTTCTTACACCAGCTTGACGTTGATAACGCCTTCTTACATGGCGATTTAGATGAAGAAGTTTATATGAAACCTCCTCCGGGTTTGATCCTCCCAGAACCTAACTTGGTTTGCAAACTGCACAAGTCTCTCTATGGACTCAGACAAGCTTCTCGCCAATGGAATTCCAAGCTCACATCTGTATTACTTTCCTGTGGTTTTTCTCAGAGCACCGCTGATCATTCTTTATTCATCCGCAAGACTGCTACTTCTTTCATTGCTCTGCTAGTTTATGTTGATGATATAGTGCTCACTGGTGATAACATGGATGATATTACTACTGTTAAGCAGTTTTTAAATCAGAAATTCAGAATCAAAGACTTGGGCAACCTCAAATATTTTCTTGGTTTTGAAGTTGCTAGGTCACAACAGGGCCTTATCTTGAACCAACGAAAATATTGCTTAGACATCCTAGCTGAATGCGGTCTCACTGGATGCAAGCCTGCCCACCCTCCTTCCAATCCTAATGATAAGCTCAAAGATGATGATGGTGATATTCTTCCAGATCCTACTTCCTATAGGAGATTAATTGGCAAATTACAATACCTCACAAATACTCGTCTTGATATTTCTTTTGCTGTTCAACAAGTTAGCCAATTCATGTCTAAACCAAGATCCTCTCATCTTAATGATGTATTCAGAATCCTGAAATATCTCAAAGGATGTCCTGGTTTAGGCCTTTTCTACCCTTCAACAAATCCTCATAGACTTCAGGCATTTTCTGATTCAGATTGGGCTACTTGTTCTCTCTCTAGAAAATCTATCATTGGTTATTGTGTATTCTATGGTAATTCTCTTATCTCCTGGAAATCGAAGAAGCAATCTACCGTGTCTAGAAGCTCCACCGAAGCTGAATATAGAGCTTTAGCCTCTGTTGCCTGTGAATTACAATGGCTAAAGTATATTGTTGATGACTTATGTCTTCAAATACCCCTTCCATTCCCTACATTTTGTGATAATCAATCTGCTGTTCAATTGGCTAAGAATCCATCCTTTCATGAACGGACCAAACATATTGAAGTGGATTGCCATTTCATTCGTGCAAAGGTTCTTGATGGGCTCATTGTTCTTTCACATGTTCCTTCTAAGCATCAATTGGCAGACATGTTTACTAAGTCGCTTTATCCTGGATCTTTCAATATTAATTTATCCAAGATGGGCTTGCTGAATATTCACCACCCATCTTGAGGGAGGGTGTAAGAGAGACACGTTTTCTACATTTTCTGTTTTAGCCTACAGCTGGCACAGTATATTACCTTTTGTTGCTTTATTTGTTAGTCTGTTAGGGTAGAATATTTTACTCTTCTAGAATCATCTCCTCTCTCAGCTTTTGTATATATTTGGACATCTCAGAGTCCTTTACGTTTTTGGGTTGAATAATAAAGATTGAGGTTTATCTATTCTATATTCTATTCTCTGTCAACCATCGCCGGACACCATGCTCACTGGCAATGATTCCAAGAGGAGATGTGCGATGGCTGACTTCTCTAGAGGGTCATAAAAGAAAAGAAGACGAAGCGTTAAAGGTTTTTTTTTTGGAGAAGACAAGCAAATGAAATTAGCAGAGTAAAGAGGGAAAATGAAAAAATATTAGGGCAGTGTAAAGAGGGAAAATGAAAACATTTTTTCAGTTTACAGGCGGTTTCCATTCCGCTGGAAAGTTTTTGAATAAAAATAATAATAATTTATTTGCGGTTTTAATGAAACCTCGAAAATTTCCAGAGATTTAAAAAAAAACCGAGAATTTTCAGAGGTTTTTAAAACTTCCGGTAATAAACCCTTCCTATAAAATATATTTTTGTAGTGACTTATGGTAGTAGTGTCTTACCTTTATGTTAACGACTTTCTGAGTAGTTATTTTGCACATTCCAAACTTTTAAAAATTTTCTCACCTTTTAAATATTTTCCAAAGTAATCTCTTGAGAGTATTCGTGAGTTTTATCAACCTTAACTTGAGATTTGATTCTTCAAGTGAAGAATCAACTTTTTTCAACTATTTGTAGATTGATACGTTTTTCCAACAATGTGATATTATTTACAACTTTTTCATAAACCTAGTAAGTCGTCTATGGTTTTATCATCTTTCACCTTCAGGACTTCAAATTTTCTTTTTAATGTAAAGAGTGTACGTTTTCTTGGTCTTCTCATTTCTTCTAGACCTTTTTTTTATCGTATCTAAGATTGTAGTTTTCATTAAAACATCATCTAGAACTAAACTCAAAATAGTAATATATTAGGATAATTTGACAACTAGGTTACCGTGAAACTTCATCTAAACTATAATAAGATTTTCTTGTAAAAAAAAGGTTGTTGAATACTAGTTCTCTCGACTTCCTAGACATCTCCTAATTGAACTCTCATCTTCATAACTTAGAATTTATAATTCTTTCCTAGAAATATAAGAAGTGTCGGAAGAGATACATTATTGAACACTGTTTACAAGGTTTGGTATTACAAAAATAGCTTTGATTTCTCTTTTACTATATTTATGGTTTTGTCTCTTCTTTTGAGTTCTCTCATAGGTCCCTTAAGATTATAAGAGCACTTGATACTAATTATAGGCCTAAAAGGTATTTTCATTTCTAAGAAAAAATATAGAATGTAGTTATACATTCATGAACAAAATGATTAGTTTTAGAAGCAAATGCATTCATACGGTAGAATCTTGTGTGCTAAACTACTATTTAGGATGAAAGAGTGCTTAACATCTAATAATTTAGATCGTCTCATAGCTTGTTGCTTGTTGGATTAGAACATATAGCGGTGTTGTCTCTTATAAAATGTTGTAGCAATTATTGCTTTCCACTTAACTGTTTGTTTCAGTTAGTTAAAAGTTCTTGAATGCTTGTAGCTAACTATATTTGTCTTTTAAAACTCTATGTAGAACTTTTAAAAATAATGTGTTCTTAATTGTTTTCTCTTACGTCATTCATGCACTCATAAGAGGAAGTTAACAAATAAATCAATACAAAGTGTATAAACTGAGGCTATTAATAATTGAATATGTAAATGCGTAAGTTTTCTAGAGGTATTGGTGTCAAATATTTTTCAGGAAAAATAATTTTAGACATGTCTTCTAGATAAGTGTTTAAATGATTACAATTATGCCAACTTTTATAAGTTTGAACTTTTATGATAATTGGTTTCTTTTTCCAATCTATAGGGCTACTTAGATTGTGTATAGCTTTGGTATATGTTTTTTGTTTATGGGTTTTGGTTTGTCCCCATGAGTTCTTTGATTCTTTCTTTTTGTTTTTAATGATATTTTGATTGATGGAAAATGATAGATGTTCTTGGGGTGCCAGTAAGGGTGGGCAAAAAATCTGGTTGGCCAATCTGATCCAATTTTGGACTGAATTGATCCATTAAAAATCCATTTTCTAAAATCTGTTTTCTATTTTTGATCCATATTTCATAATTTTTTTAAGGTAGATTTGGATTTTATTTATATGGATTTTAAAATCTGGAAAATTCAAATTTCTCATTTAGATTACGCTCATATCCAAATATATATGAACTGAAACCACCAACTCCTTCCCAATACTAAAATATGAAACTCATGAACTTCTCGATCCCAAAATTTCAATACAATAAACCCTAAATGCTCTTCTCTCTTCTTCTTTTTATAATTTATCCAAGGTAAATCTAATTTCTAACTTTGGCTACTTAATATAAAGACTAGAATCAATAGTCTACGTATAGATAGTAAAAAAAGTTTTTGCACTTATAAATAAATAATGAAGAGGTTGCCCTTTCCTACATGTAGGGATCAAAAGGATGATTCAGTGTACGTTTTAACTGTGACAAATTTAACCTCAATTTCAAATCCTTTAATTGTTCTATCATGATTTCATTTAGTTTTATAATCTTCATGTGTGGAATTGAAATTTGGGAGCTTTGTTGATTTCTCATATTTATCAGATTGTGTTCTTGGTTAGTCAATATTGCAACATTGCTCTACAAATGTCATTAATAAGTGAAGAAGATGATTGTTCCGTCTAAAACCAATTGAGCATACACTTTCTACTCCACCAATTGTCAGTGGCTCTACAAATGTAAGAACCCCTTGTAATGAGGGATGGAAAAATTGATCAGAAGCTTGGAATAATTTCATTCAACTAGAACCTAAATTGGATAAGAGGGCTTAATGCAAATATTATGATATCTTTATTTGATATGAGAAAGGAACAACTTCAATGTGTAACCATGTGTTGAGATGTCCAAATAATTAACCCCAATAAAGAAGTAAACATGAGGCAAAAATTAATGCATCTTCAATAATTGATGGGAATGTTAACTCTCCTTCTTACGGTAGATTTGACCAAGAACTTTGTCAAGAAGAACTATAGTAAAAATGTTTGTGAAAGCTGAACTCCCCTTTCGTTTTGTGGAGAATGATACTTTTAGGAGGTATTTAATGCTTTGCAACCAAGATTTAAGATCCTATCATGCTATACCTTATCGCAGATATTGTAACATTATGGAATGCAAAGAAGGTATATTTAAATAATTTTCTTTCTAAACAGTGTCAAAGTTTGTCTCACTACTGATACATGGACTTCACCTCAAAATCAAAGCTATACGTGTTAGACAACCCACTTCAATGATGATGATTGAAATTTGTACAAAATGATTTTGAATTTTCATCAAGTGATAAGCCATATTGGAGAGGTCGTGGCTAAATTTGTTGAGCCATGCATGCACGAATAGGGTTGAGTCGTGTTTTGACCTTGATAGTAGATAATGTTACATCAAATGATACGGGAGTTCAACACTTGAAGAAAAGACTATTGTTTTGGATCAACTTGGTGTTGAAAGGATTAACTATATTCATATGCAATGTTGTGCACTTTGAATTTATTTGTGAATAGTGGGCTAAAAGAGATTGATAACTCTGTTTTAAGAATTCGTGATGCAATAAAAAATATTAGATAATCTCTTTCTAGATTCATGTAACTCAAAGAGTGTGTTGAAAGACAAAGTATTAAATATAAGTGTCAACCTATTTGATGTTAGATGCTGCATTCAAACATAAAAGACATTTGATGAGCTTGAGTTTCGAGATACAAAATATGCTAATGAGTAATGAAAGGGGATTGATTGGATTGCCTTCTTATGAAGATTCGGAATATGTTAAGTCTATTATACCTTTTTCCAGAATTTTTATGAAGCTACTTTGTGCATCTCTGGTAAAACTCTTAGAGGTGGTAGGAATTTGAAACGGGATCCATCATTTTCTTAAGTCCAATGGTACAAACAGTGTTACATATATAAGATGGGTAAAAAAATGAAAAAGGAGAGAGAAATATTAGGGTGAACCTAACAAGTTCAATTGTTATTGTTAATTATTGTTGTCTTACCTCCTATATACAAAATTAGTTATATGTTGGGCAATTGATAAACTTTTTGATCCCGATTGAATATTTCCTTAAAGTCGTTGTTTAATGAATATACACATTAAAACAAAAGAATTGAAAATGACACACAACAACATGCAGAAATATCTAATTATAATATTATTCGTATGGTTGGAATAAATTTTTGCAAACAACAAGATTAACCTCTTTAAACAAATCTGAGCAAAAGTATTTAGAGGAAGAGTTTGATATAAAACTGCAAATTTGAACATTCTTAATTGGTGAAAAATTAATTCATCCTTTCAAATAACATAACATGAGAGTTATATATTAGCTATGCCTGTAGTAGCATCTGAGCCTGCATTTAGCACAAGAGGAATATTGATGGATTCTTATCGTAATTTTTTTATCAAATCAAAAGTTGGAGGCACTTATATGTAAATAAGATTGGTTAAAAGACCCACCTTTACCATCATTATCAGATTATGATTTATTTGATTTTTAATGCAAATATGGTTTACTAAAATCAACATTAATTAATCCAATCATAAAATTTTCAAGCCAAAGTGCTTTCATATTTGGTTTTATACTTATAGGTACGTTTTGTCGTGAATGGGCTTTTGGTATGGAGATGGATAGTGATAATATGATGAAGGGATGAAGTGGAAAAAGATGTAAACACGTTATGGGAGTGGAAGAAAAACGCAATGGAGTTATGGGATAGTGATAATTTACTTTTTCTCTTTTTACATTAGATATTGTTGTAATGCTTTCTTCTAGAGATTATCTGAATGAATATTGAATATTTGTTCCTGTTTTGTTTGACTTAATCATCTTGTTCTAATTGAATATTTTTTTTTTACTTGTCATTTTATGTAAATATTGTGGAGCACTTCCCAAATATTACATGTAAATAATAGATTTAGAAGTTGTTTTATCTCATCTAATTGCACTTTGGAAATGTTGAAGGGTCATAGGTAGAGAAGAGTGGTTTATGGGATTTATATTGACATTTATATGATTTTAGTTTTTTCTTAATCTTAAGACTTTTTATATTGACATTTATATTATTAAATTATAATATTATTATTCTTTTTTTAATATTTTATACATTATTTAACTTTTTATATATTATGTATTAGAAGAAATAGTTATTTTATTTTTAAAATATTAATTTGGAATTAAAAGTAGATTTATAAATAATTTAAGTTTAGTTATAAATGGATTTAGAAAGAAATTTGAATTTCCAGCTTCATCCAAATATTGGAATTTTGATTTACAACTTGATCCAAATATTTGGATCTGGAGTTTAGGAGTTTGATCTCTTAAATCTGTAATTTAGGAGTTTGATCTCATAATTCAATATTATTTACAGATAACTTTATTTTTCTTAAATTTATAATTTGGATTTTGACCTCAGTTTCGTACCTTTGGTAACTTTATCTGGAGTTAACTGTTTATAATATTATTTACAAAATATATATTACATAGATATTATTTTCATGAAAAATTAATTAAATCTATTGTTGTCAATACTTCACCGTCAATTGTAAGTAAAAAAAGCTTCAAAATCTGCTAGTTTTTTTTTTTCACCTTAGAAATTAGATATATAATTAGTATGTAAGTACGAGTATGTTAACTGAAATTTAGTTTTCTTAATTTATGATAAAAGGATTTTTGTAAGAAAGACAAAATAAGTTAATTATTTGTATTCATCCATCACATTAAAAACTTAGGTCATTACTTTGAATTCATAATCCAAGTACTTTGTTGGTAATGAAAATGAAAAGCAATATTGTTAATGATAGTCTTAAGAACCCTAATTTTAATGAAAGTGGATGTTTTATTTTGGCTAACTTTGAAGTAGAAGAACATAGTCATTTTAAGTTACAACAACAATAATTGGGATATCCACTTGCGGTCGTATTCTGATAACATGCTCCTCCATCAAACCCATTCGCATAACATTGATCTGAGCAATCCTCTGTGCATGACCCTATGCAAGCTACATATGGATTCACTTCTTCGTTTCTTGATCCTACACTAAGACCGAATTTACCAATATGGATAAATAGTTCTTATATATATATATATATATATATATATATATATATATATATATATATATATATATATATATATATATATATATATATATATATATATATATATATATATATATATATATAAAACTCATTTCATATTAAATTCACAAAACATTTATGAAATGTGGTTCTGTAAATTTTTTTATTATACAATAATAAGGGTCTTATTGAAGAGATTGCAGAAAAGGAACTGCTGTTTTTATTATTTTTCTTTTTTCGAAAGCAGAGAGAAATGGAAAGCAAACAACTCCATTTATTTAATATGGGATATCATCATGTCATTGTTTTAAATTGTCCCTAAATAAACCTGAACATCAAACTTTTAAGGAATACATTTAGTGATAACTTTCTTTTATAGCTAATATAAGATTCATATCCTTTAATTTAAAGAAACCCTAAACAAAATAAAGAGTTGATTCCATGGAGAGAAATCCACATAGATTTGCCGCATAGAATTAAGCAAATAAAGAATTTATCAATGTTTCTAATTTTGATATATATCGTGTCAGTGTAAATCACTAAAGAAATATTTCTGGAATTAATTATTACAAAAATTAATAAATTTGTTATATATATATATATATATATATATATATATATATATATATATATATATATATATATATATATATATATATATATATATATATATATATAATATTCATATTAAATTATCATTCTTCCATAAATTGTCCGAAGAAGTTTGTTCTGAAAAAAAGAAAAACAGCATCGCCTCCATGTTACCCTCTCTCCAAAACCCAGAAAAAGACAACATAAAAAACTTGAATTTAACAAAGTACAAACCGAACATAACAATGGTGCCAACATTGAGCTTAGTTAAACAGAATAAATTTGACATTGTTTAACCAAAAGGAAACAGTTTTAGTAACTATTTTTCATTCATTAATCATCTAAAACAAAAAAAATAACTAGGACTCAAAAATCCCATTTTTCTGCAACAAAGACAACCACCAAAAATAACAAGTTTCCACCATTAATTTCGAAAGCGTGTTTGACATGGAAAGCGTGAATATATAAGTGTCACTCAGTCATTAGATCAAACCGTTGGTTCCTAACAACGACATCAAATTTGATGGAGATAATATCCTAATCAAATTAATGAGCAATTAGAATTAGAAATACATTATATTAACAAATGACTTTTAGGTCATCTTTTAAGGACAAAATGCAGTTGAGTCATTACATCAAACATCAAATACGTAATGGGAGGAGTTATAGACAGTTTGTGTTTAACTAAATTAACTGACTCAAACACTAATTAAGACACCAATTAGAGACAAGTTGGCTACTAGTTTAATTACAACGTACAATGTTTCCAATCCCTAATTAGCAATAAATATCCAGTTCTCTCACACATAATCCAATACCAATTAACCAACCAAATAAAGATTAATTGCTTTTTCAAAATTGTGAAAATTAACCAATTCTGCATACACAGATTAATTAATTAGGCAAAAATTAAACCCAATTAAATTACTAAGTATGTCCTAAGTGTAAGTGTAAAACAGTAAGAAAATAATGCAAAGCTTGATGGAAACATTGTAAAGACACTGTACTCATTGCTCAAATTCAGGTCTGAACAAAGTTTGGTCACGAATTTAATCCTCACACGCATTATAATTCCATACAAAATTCAGTATCCAAATACCAACATATATCAACACTCAATTTCATACGGAAAGCGTGTTTATTTAAGTCTCACTAGATCAGCTAATTTTGATATTATCACATCTAATGCTTTTTGGTTAGCCTTTTTGAAATTGTCCATGTCAGCCTCCATTCTTTTAAATTCTTTTCTCAGCTCTCATTTCTTTCCTTGTTCTTTTAACTTCTTTTTTCAGTTTTTGTATTTCTTTCTTTGATTTTTCTTGTTCTTTCTCTTACTTCCTTACTGAAAACACAAAAAATAAATACAACTAAAGTAAAAATAAATAAAAATTTACCTGACTGTAGTTTTTTAAAGTCTTCCCATAGATTAGTCATAAACTTATGCTCTTCAATCGGTCGGTAAGAATCTTGTTAATAAAAGTCAAACTCGAACTTTCTCTTTCGAATTTTATGAGTTCTTCCTTTATGCGGTGGTTGAACTGTTCGAGCATGGTTTCAAACTCAATACCTGAAGAATTCATTTCTCACGGTAGTCGTTCTTCTTCTATAAAAAAGAAGAAAAAAGAGAGAAAGTTAAAGATAAGATAAGGAAATTTTTACCCGGTATCTCAGACTGAGAAAACTCACTGAGTGAGGTTGGACTCTACTCGTCATATTAGTGTATATGACTTTTGCAACAATTTAACTTGCCCTAATATTTATTGAGGAGTAAAATGTTTTCTTAATGTATCTTATTCATGAAAAATAATCGTAAATCCTCGATAGTTTTCTTCATTGTACAATATGCTAAGCTAAACATGGGTGAAACTTTGCACCAACACCATACTAAATATGGTAATACGTAAAGTTTTCAGCAACCAGAGACAAATAATATCTGAACAACCTAAAACAAAGTCTCCTCAAAGCTATAATCACAACCAGCATTAACCATACCAAACAGCCAAATACAAGTCCATTATATGCATGTCAAATTGCTATGTACAGGTTCTTGATGCTCATAGCAATACCTTTATATTCATCCAAACAGATAAGAGAGAATATTTTATAATCATTTCACACACAGAATGAACACATTTAACATATTCTCATAACAATATCTACCATCACTAATGAATATAACATTCATAACCGAATAGTACAATATGGAATACATCAGGAAATTCATCAACAACAATCTATAGATCAGCCCATAACAGAACCACTCAAACAGTGTATGAACAGCATAATTTGACCTGTAGAGTCTAGGTACTCATAATACACCATCTACACACAGGGTCATAGGTTTGAATTAAAATAATGGTAACTTATGATTATTCAGTGATATTGTTAATAGCAACCCATACTCCTTAATTAGTTTACACAGATTAATTAACACAACAACTAGTGTTTCTCGTCAAAACACAAGCCCAACAAATCAAAGAAGATCATGGGCAGTTTAACCAAGTTTATTCACCAAACAGTTTCTCAAATTACCACTCATCAACCATTTCTAGCGTGCCATTCAATCTAGTCAATTGATAAATTTATTTTAGCAATACAAAGCTATATCATACCAGTAATTGACATAACAGAACCTAATATAAATATCCAATAACCACAAACCCTTGTTTACTCAAATGACACACAGACCCATAAACAAAAATCACAATTATAACCACATAACACCATCACCCAACAAAATATATCCAATTAAAGAAAACAAAGCATACCCAATTCTTTCAGAAACCCAGATTACTTTCTACACAATAAAACCATAAAATATATTCCAGCGGACAGATATATCCCCATTCAAACAATAAACATAATACGAGCAAGTCCTCATTCAACCCAACGCATCATTTTTAACATTCAAAAAATACCATACCTGTTCCGTTCTTTCCTTTACTCGAAACCCTATTCTTGCTCTCACATCACGTTCTTCACGTCATGAGTTATAAAAGAAGAAAAAAATAAAATGAAGAGAAGAGAGGAGGAGAGCTGAAATTTGTTTTCGGATCAGATTCCACACAAAAAAAAATTAACTATATTTTTAAATAATAATATTTCTTAATAAATATTAATTGTATTATAATTTATTTTAAGGATTGTTTGCTGGTTTAATTCGTTCTAATATTCATAAAAGCTTATTGGTTTAACTTTCGGTAATATTATATATTATTTTAAACGGATGTTATCTTAAATACATAAATAAAATAATTATTTTTTATTTTTATTCCTGAAATATATTTTGAAATAATATGGTCTTCCTTAATATTATATATATATATATATATATATATATATATATATATATATATATATATATATATTATCAAATGAAATATGTGACATCCTAAAAATATATAGCCAAGTATATATATGGAATTCAGCAAATATAGTATATGAAAGCAGTTAAAGAGTATCAGATGAAAGTATTAAGCATACAGTCATCCCAAAATATGGCTGGAAATTAATCTTAACATATAAACACAAGGTTTTCCAAAGTGCATAACCATTTAAATAGCTAACTAAGTCTAAAGAGTTTTTCAAAATACAGATAACATGAAAATAAAACTAGAGCATCTAAGAGCTGGGAGCAATGTCAGTCTCATCCAGAGCGTGTTCTAGTGAAGCATAATCTCCATCAGCTCCCATCCAAGTTTGGATGATCATCGCAAGAAGAAATCACACCACATGCAACACAAGCAGAAGTAAGGGTAAGCTAGGTTTCAAACAAACATATAATTCAATTTAAATTAATCTAATATTTCCAGAACATTCACACACCCATGAGCTTGCAAGTTATCATAAACATAGACATCAGTTTATAACATTCATCAAAGCAAGCATCCTATCATGTTAAGACTTCTAGACACGTCCGGACTTGGAATGAATGTAGAGCTGGGGCGGGTTGTGTACTTGTGGTGGCCTCTACTGCCTTGCAAGGCCATTGCCAATGGGTTTTACCCTACCACACACAAGTGTAAATCCGTTACCGCGCGATAGACCTTCGTGGTAGCGCCTATCACTAGGATCTCCCACTACTCTCACCACACGCGTCAGTCCTTTCTAAGTGAGAATGAAAGACCGTTAGAGTGTTAGGGATAACCCCCCATATGGAAGCCCCTATATTCATTCTAAACACTAAGTTGATCTCACCTAGAGATCTTACTTTGAAACTATTTACATGAACATCATTCCACGTACATAAACAGACAATAACAGTCCAAGAAAAGCCACCAAACAACCCAATACCCTTAAACTCATACTTAGACAAAGAAAATGACTCTTAAACCATCACCAACAGTTCCGGAAGGGTCAAAAACCCCTAGAACGACCTAAGGAACGTCCAAAAATGATACCCGGAACCCCGAAAACCACTCAAAACTAACCTGGATAATTTCCTAACAACAATAATCGATTATTACATATGATAACCGATTATTACATGTGATAATCGATTATTTGCGATAACTTTGAAGAAAATATGAAGTTCTGACCAGAATAATCGATTATCAAGTAGGATAATCGATTATTCTCATAAGTTTTTGACAGTAACCTGATTTTGTTGGTTTTAGTACATCTGAGACACTTTGATAAGTTTTTAACACCTCTAATTTGATTTATACAATGAATTAAACCTATCTAAATAAATTTAAATGTTCCTAGCATCATTCCTTAGCTCTTATGTATCAAACTCCACTCAAAAACCTATATTTCATCAACTCAAAGCTCTAAATTTGAATTTACTAATTAGGAGTTATTTTGCACCATTTTGACACTTCTAACAAGTTACATATGACTTGTTCAAACTGTCCCAATAATCTCATTTGACCTCTAACTTCTAATTCTCAAAAACTCTTCCTCACTTACTCTAAATTAAACTAAAACACCACAACAACTTAAATTTTCATAGTCTAGCAACAAGTCCAACTATTTTACAGTATTTAATAGACAATTTCACATTATCAAATCTGATCATATCAGTTTCTCATAAAAAATTCAACAGCCTCATAAATCATACATCAATACATACAGGTTCTAATACCCAAATTTCATCCAATATCAATTCAATCAACATCAATACCACAAACAAGCTTCACAAGCACATAAATCCCATGTTCCCAACCAAAAATCTTCTACTGCATGTAACGCTAAATTCAAAATCAGAAACAAGAATAACCTAAGCTTCTCTTACCTAAAACTCCAACAGCTAAGCTCACAGATGAACGATACTGCCCCGCGTCTCAGAAAAATCCTAACAGTGCCTATGAATCATCAATTGACGATAGAATAAAATTTTAGAGCACAGTAACAGTTACAATTTGAAAGAAGAAGCAATGAGTCGCATGAAATCAAGCTTGTTGCATGTTTACAACCCTAAGGAAATGTAAAGAGGGTTTTTCTTACCAGTTGAAGAAAAGAGGGTTTGATTGGATGGAAACAAAGCTCTCAGCTTCCAGATTGTTTAGGAGATGCCTATTTAACAGAAAGATCAATAAACTTTGAGTTATGGTGAGTGGTGAATGGAGAAATGAAGGAAAGAAGAAGATGATCTGTGTTTTGAAGAGAAAGTGTCGTGGCAGAGAAGAGAGTTGAACTTGAAAAAAATTTGTTTTAATGAAACTTTATCCTAATGCTTTGTCCAAATGCTCTGCTGCCATATGTACACTTCCATGTTTTAAATTTTCTCAGACATTACAAAATACATATAAAATAAATATATTATAAATATTAAATATAATATTCAGCATTAATTAATGCGTTAACATCGTTTATTTAAATTTTAAGTATTAAACAATAACATCAAGTTTAAATTTTAATATATAATTAATAAGTATCATTAATATCAGAAATTATATATTTAATTAAATTTAATTAGATACAACTGTTATGATAAAAAGAATATTATTTATAATTCTTTAAAAGAATTATTTGTCTATAAATTATAACTATATGTTCCAAATCTTATATATAGTATGATTATAATGTAATTGTTATAACTACTATTTGACTGTAATAAAATTTATTTATATAACTTGTATTTTAATATTAGTGCATTCTAGTTTTAAATGTTGCTATATTAATTTAAGTAAATTTAATTAAATAAAGCACTATTTTTATTATTAAAATATTTTTTATAATTATTAATTTTAAATGTATATTTATTATGTGTTATGAATATTTAATATTTTTAGTTTGAACTCGTAACGTTTCAATAATATAATATTAACCCCTACTAGTAAACCATTTCTCATTTCATTAGTAAATAGGAAAAGACAATCGAAAAATGTATAAAAAATAAGGAAGCTCAAACAGTGTAGGAGAGTAACTTGGCATATTCAGGCAATAGAAAACTCAACAAGCTCAACCAACATAAGAAAAAACCCAATAAACTTAGAGAAAGATTTTCAAGGGCCAGCCTTTCATGTGGCACTCCTCAACCCAGGCGACTAATATCAACCTTAAGGTTAACAAACCCTTTTTATATAAAACATCTTAGAATTTCAAGTTTATAAGATTTTTAAAATTTAAGAATTATATAAAATTTATTTTTATTTCTTTTTTATTCATTGTTATAATATATTTTATAACATCAAGATAATTTTTCTCAATTTAACTTTTATTAAAAGATTCATATTAACTATATTTCACCATATAGTAACACTTAACCATCATAAGTATTATTGAGTAGTTCCTTATACCTATTCTTTAAAGTCTAACTTTTTTATCTTATCATTACCTGAACTTTTGTGATTTAAACTAGAAGTGAAAATTAAGATATTTATCATTTTTAATGAATTATTCAAAAATCATAATTAAAACATGTAATTATAACTAGAGATATGTTATTTGATTAAGACATCTTCACTTAAGCAAGGATCATTTTATCTTGAGCAACCAGTAGTGCTTAAGCTAGTGATTAATAATAAACCACGTTTCTTTGCAAGTTTTTAATTTTTGAAAAATTGTCAACTATTTTTAAGAGTTGTAAATGTTATAAATATATATTATTATTACTGATATGAGGAGTTTATATAATTTTAGATTTTTTTTTATAGTTTTCATTTTGCTTTTAATTAAGATAATCAAAGTGTATATTTGAAACATCAGGAGAAATAAAGAAAGTGGACTCATTTTGCATTATAGATTCGTAAAAGTATGTTATCTGATACTATTTTCTATATGTTGACGAAGAAGTAAGTCCAATTTAAAAATTTCATATGAAGTCCAAATCCACATGATGAAGGATTGATGAATCGTAGTTTGACTAGAAGATTATTGTTTAAGACCATTTTCATAATTTTTAATGTAATTTTTGTATTTCTTTTTATTTAAATATTTCATATATTTTTTAAGATGTGAAGTCTTAAAAGTAGGATAGTAAGGAGTCAATAATTAGGAAAATAAGTATTACTTAAAATTTGAAATAAGTGCCAGTGAAAGTTTTTGTCAAGTATAAAGAGTTTTACTAAATTAAATTAAATTTATCCTTCGATGTGAATATTCATTTTCGAAATTAATATTAGAATGATCTTTCTATTTTTTTCATAAGTTAGACACCTTATACAATATTATATTTTTAGAGATTAAGAAAAACAATTAATTTGTCTATGATTACTTTACATGTCCTCTCGTACATTAATACATCCATTTTATATTAGTTTTATGTTAGGACTAGTCTAGTTTTGAATATTCTTAATATTAGAAAGATCAAAATATTTCAGATAATAAAGATTAGTTTAAAATAGATTTTTTAAATATGTTATTTTAAGTCTTTTAAGTATATTTTAGAAGGAACTTAAGTTTTAAGTTTGTTGTGATTTAAATTTTATATATGTTTTTAATTACAGATTTAAGTTTTAGTAGATTTCTAAATTAAAAAAAATAAATTTAAGTATTTTTTTCAAAATTAATTTTGTTTTGACATAAAAGCAATACCTATAATATAGAAAAAATTTTAATATATATATTTTAGATTTTCATACATAATAAAACAGTTTCAAAATAAAAATAAACTATAAAATATTTAATTTAAAATTGATAATTTATAACTTAAAATAAAAACCTGGATAGCTGGGCTCCTTGTAATGTAATTAGAAGATTTGAATAATTTAATGTTAGATTCTGAAAAAAAAAAAAAAAGTGAATGGAGAAAAATGGACAAAAACCTAAGGAGAATCTAATTAATAAACCTATTGAGAAGGGAAAAATGATATTTTAATACCAATTTTTAACACTGTGTCAAAATGTGGTTGAATGATTTCAAATTAGAAAAAACTGAGACAAAGATATATTTGGAAGGGAAAAACCAATTTTTTTTTAATTTGAAATCGTCCAACCACATTTTGATACGTGTACAGTATCAAAACAGTATAAAAAAAATTGGTGTTAAAATATTATTTCTCATACTGTACTAGCAACTCTGCCTTGTACTGTCGCCGTCGTTAGATCGCTCTTCATTATGCTGATGCTGGTCTGCTCTTTCCTCTACTATCATCACCGGAAGTGATGGCTAAGAATGGAAATTTTAAAACATCAATCTAAAATTACATTAATAAATTGTAAAAGTAATTTAATAAACTTGTATAAGACTCGAAGATCTTTTCCAAACCTGCAATTAATACAAGGTAAAAAATATTATACATTATAACTCCACATGTGTAGGCACGTGTAAAGAAGACATGGATTCTCACCCGCACCTATTTGATTTCTTTTTTCACAATCCAGACAACCTAGTAGGTCTAAATCACTAGCATCAAGGACATTAATTCAAAAATAATTGGGCAAATTCTTCCTATAGTCCATAAATTTTGAAAACATGCAAGAAATGATATAGTTTACTACCATGATCAATAATATTATAATAAACTTCCGTCATCAAATTTAGGGTTGAGTACCATACAATTTATCCATATTCCCTACTTTCAAATACAATTGCTTATTATTTATTTCATTTATATCAGAAATTTTAATTTAATGAATACAATAATAATCAAACCATATCATGTTGTATTGCTTTTGTGGAGTTAACATTCAAAATATTTTTCTATAAGACAAGGGAATATTTAGCTTTAGTTTAATCAAATGTTTATTCCTTACACAAAGATACCATTTCAAAAAATTGCAATATCATTTTATCTCAAAATTTAACTCCGTTGACTTACTAAGAAGATACCACTTTTCTAATTTTTTTTTACCAGATTATCTATCTCTCTTACTAAAAAGAAAAAAAAAATTAATACCCAAAAGATTATCTTTACATAATAAACAGTGAAACACATATTTTTTATAATAATGAAAAAGAAGACAATTTAAGACCAAATGAACAAATATAAATGAATTTGTTATCAAAATCATTGATACCTATGCAAAATGCCACACGGTAAGAAATTTCTTAATAACACAACCTATAAATCTAAATCAAAACTATATAAACGAGTTTTTGTTAGGCAACAACCTCTTTTTAGTTTAGGGAGGTGTGTTGGTATTTTCTAGTTAAACCAAAATTAAGATTTCATGTATGTTTTGCTATTTCTGTTTTTTTTTGTTTTGTTTTGGTAAGTTGCTTTCTCTGACCCTATATGATAGGAAAATCTGTTTTCTGGAGATACTATATATTTAGTTATGCACACGCAACTGTGTAACAGAAATAAATTTGAAATGAATTAAACAAGTGAGGTTCGAAATCCAAGCGTGAGTCCAAGTCTCACATTGGATAAAAATAAGAAAGTTGAGCATTGTATAAAGATGAAAGACTCATTAACTCATAGTCTTAAGGTTTTGGAAAGAGGGTGGTATATGGTTGGGTTCATATCTCATTAGTGTTTGTGTCTCCTGAAAAATTCATCAACAGTTAGTGCAGAGGCAATGATATTTCTGGCTTTAACATCATATTGAGTTTTCCTATTCTCTTCTAGAGACCATTCAGAAAAAGTTTTTACAACAGTTTTTCCATCAACCGTATGAGTAGGCTCAAAAGGACCATTCAATTTTACATCCCAAATTCCTCTATCCACATATTCAAGAAAAAATTGCATTCTAATTTTCCAAAAAAGATAATTTTCACCAGCAAACAAACGTGGTCTATTTGTAGATGCACTTTCACCAAAATTTTGAAAATTGGAAGCCATTCCCAAGAATATAGTCGAATCAAAGAAAAACAAAGTCGATTAGTTTTTCAAATATTTTGAGAAACCAGCTCTGGTGCCAATTGTTGGGAAATAGGTAGGCTTGGTTTCAACACCAAGCGGGGAGTGAATTCACTAGTGCAACGAAGGGAAACGACCGCGGCTGTTTTTCACTATATGTCGCGGTTTATGAACCGCGGTATATCCAGCCACGGTAAAAAGTTTGTGACTTTAGGCCGCGGTTCCAACCGCGGTATAAAGCAGGAGAATAGATCGCGGTTGTAGTATGAACTGCGGCAAAAACCTTTTTTTTAAAAAAAAAAAAATCGTTGCACTATAGGCCGCGGTTGGAACCACGGTAAAAAGCCAGGAATAGACCGCAGTTCGTGTCACAACCGCGACCAAAAGTCTTCTTTAAAAAAACATTAACAAAATGTCACACTTTCTACCGCGGTTGTGGTAACAACCCACAACCGCGACATATTCTCTTGCAATTCTTTCATATAGTAGGTCTGTTTTTGTGATATCCACTACCACAAAAACAAACCTGCATATCAAAACATGTACACAGATTCAATTTCAACAGATCAAACACATGTTCAAATGTATTTCAACATCACATAAGTACAAAGTCTAATAACTAAAACTAAGAACATTTCAACATGTTCAAATGTATTTTAAATCTAGTAACTAAGAACTATTATATAATCTAACTATATACTTTGCAGCAACTTTCCTCATGAATGATAGTGGCTTCTCAGGAATTGCTGTAGTAGTCTTGAATCTTTGCACAAGACAATTGATATTAATTAGTGTATATGAATTCCAAATGTTGGAGAAAATCAAAATTTGTTAAATTTAAATATTACCATTTCCTAGCCTCTTGTGATATGGGAACGAACAATGTGGGTCATCTAATACATTACATAGTATCCGCACTCATGTGACCCCTTCTGTCTGTTACACTACAATATATCATCACAGTTGTAAATAGTTAGTGAAAAACATTAAAACAAAACAACTATAAGAAAGTATGGCTTTAGCATATGTCAAACCTTGAGAGAAATCCATGCAAACTTTCTACTGTTAGCAATTGATCTCCCAACCATCATCATACTTGCTGGAATAGAACTATATATATAAAAAAAAGGTTTTAGCATTCATTTATATAACAAAGAAAGTCCAAACATTGAGGTTCTTACCAATCAATTGCTTGTCTGATATGTGTGGGAGGAGACTTGTGTAATGAGCAGAGCCACAAAGCATAACTCTCCTGTATAGAAATAACAAGAAGCTGCCAATGGTGCCTGAAATTCATAATAATTTAATTATTAGATATTAAAATCACATATGGAACTTTATTATATTAACAAAGTTCACTTACCCAGATATATAAGGCAAAAAATATATTTTCTTACTGCTTGCAAATCTTGTGAGATGTGTTGTGATCTCATCAAAATCTCCTGTTTCGTGAATGGATTAGGGATCAATGAACCCATAATCATCATAGTACCCCAATTTGTTACTGATCCCACACATATACTTGAAATAAAAAATTAACATTGATATAAGTATACTTGATATATAAATCAATTTTATATAAATAATTGCTTATAGGCTTACATCATCCATAGCTGAAGTAATGTAATATTCATCTCTTTTGTTCTAGATGCAAGCTCTTTGACGTCTTGGCTATGGAGGTATAATGGGACCTCATAGCCTCTCCCAAATACATTAGAATCATATTTAACCTCCAAAGGCTTATCTTCAAGGATGTCAGCAAGTAGCTGCAATGAACCAAGAGGATCATCCTCAGATAGAGGAATCTTCTCCTATTCATGCATCTGTTGTTACATGGAAAAATAAGATAAGTTTTGACATCAATAACATGTAAACTTTAAAATTGAGAAGTGTAAAGTAGAATTCCATACCGGGGGATCAGAAACTGAACCAACCAATTGTTTAGGTCAAGCGATAAAAGATTGGAATGCATGTGCCATAGTGAAAATCTCATCTGTGGGCAGAGGAACTGAGGCATCTGGTATGATCATTTCGTCTATTAAGACCTTCACCTCATCCTCTGATAGCTCCATACCATGAACAACAGTCGCTCCCTTAAACACTGTTCCACGAGCTACCAACACCATCTCGATATCGTCTAAAATGTATAGCAGACATGGACTAGCATCGTCCATGTCATCCCTTGGGACGGCTGGTGTTGAACAACTTCCTTTCCCGCTTCCCCCTGTTAGAGTATATGTTAAATTATACAAAAAGATAGAAATAATTGCACATAAATGTTTATTAATTTTACCTGTGGGAGGCACAACATGTTCCTGTTCCTGTACAGGAGATGACATCGGGCGCATGCCACAACTCTCAAACTGCTGCTGGAACATGGCGTATACCTCATTATACAATTCATCCCTGAGCTCTGTCCTAAACTCCTCCCTGAGATCCGCTCGAAGCTTTTTTGCGATCTCTTGTGTCAGCCTTTGTTCTTGTGCTTCATCGTATGCATACGAAGTCTGACGAGAAGAGCTCCCAAAATAATCTCGAATGCCTACTCCAGTTCCAGCAACATGTACACGTGCAGGGTGCTCAGGTCGTCCAATTGCAGCGGTAAGAATATCCTGGCGACCCTCTAGAGTGAATTGACCTTGGGAGCTCTACTCAACCAAGGAGTCATGTAACATTACAAAACACCATTATTCTTTAAAAAGTTCAATGTAGTATGTATAATGAATTATTATTATTTTAGGAATATTGATAACTAGAGCTGTCAAAACGGGTAACCCGGCCCGGCCCACCACGGGTTGGTCACTTAGTGAGCCAACCCAACCCGGCTTATTTATTAGCGAGCCAGAAAAACTTGAACCCGACCCGACCCACCACGGGTTGGTGGGTAAAGGGGTTGGCTCACTAGCTCATTTAATTACATTTTTTTAAATAAAAAAAATACAAACTTTCTGTAGTTTAAATTTAAACAAATTTCACTCCCAAAAAATTATGTTAAAGACAATTCAAAATAATAATAAAAAGTACAATATAATCCAAATTCAAAGATATCAAAAAAGAACCAGTACTCAACAACATCAACAAAAAATTAATAGTTTAATTTGTAACATAATTTCCCAAATTCAAAGATATCAAAAGCAGCTTGTTCAAATAATGTATACTCAAATTGTTTAAATAAAATGAACAAACTCTGATACAAGCATGTTAGAACAGGAAACAAAATAATTCCATGTCTTCAAATCTCCCACAACAAAAAAACAAATTCACAAACCCCTATTTTTGTAATTATAGGGTTTTTGAAAAAAAAAGAGAAATGAGAAAACAAAAATGTGGAGAAAAGAGAAGAAAAAAGGAAGGGTGTTTTAACTGCTCCTTGAATAATTTTAGTGAAGTGAGAGTGAGAGCACCCTCAAATGAGAGCAAGTACTGTGAGAGTGATTTGTGAGAGCAGATGTTACTTTTTTGGTATACAAATTGAGTGAAGAGAGTATTTTATTTTTTAGGGTTTCATAAACAAAAATAATAAATTAAAAAAATAAAATTAGGTAGGTGGGTTGGTGGGCCAACCCGGCTCACCACGGGTTCAACCCGCATGAGTCGGGTCTAAATGAGCCGGGTTGAAATCTAACCCGCATATAGGTGGGTTGTATTTTCAAACCCAACCCGGCCCGAGCCCTGACGGGCAAGGTTGGCCCGCGGGTTGTGACCCATTTTGACGACTCTAGTGATAACTCACAATTCTTTCAAAAATTTCCCGTGCAGTGTCAGAAGAATAGGTGCTCAATGGTTTCATATGAGCCAACTTCCATTTCTCATGTTGAGAAGGTGGAGAAGGAGTCTGAGGGGGCCTACCACCCTGAGATGGTGGTCTAGCATCTGCCTTTTGCTTGAGGATTTTCTCCTCAAGCTTCCTATACCCACCACGAGATAATAGGTGGGGGTTTTTGTTTTGAGCACTTGTTTCTTGTGCTTTGCTTCTTTTTTCCTATTGTTAAGTCCCTGGCAAGTGTACCAGATCGTTATCAAGTAATATAATTGGTAAACCCAATATCGTTCTCCCAAAGGACTCAAAGGCCTAATCTTTCGTATAAACCAATCGCTTAAGACTTGAAAAAAGAATTAAATTTAAGTTTTGAATGCAAAGAACAAAAATAAACATGCAAATGCAAATGATTCAATTGGCAAGGAAAAACTATGAATGAATGGAGTTGTTGGGGTTTACAATTTCATCTTCTCCACTCTCTTATATTGATAACGGTTGAAAAACAGTTATTTTCATGCTTCATTTGAGACCAAATTACACCCTTTAAGGCTTAGAATGAGCTTAGAATGAGCTTAGAATCAAGCAAAACACATAAATTGAGTTAGTTGAGAGTCAAAAGCTGTTGTTAGAGATATTATGCTTGTTTTGCATTATTTTGTAGCACTTTTTATGAAAGTGAAGAATGGGATTGAAGATGAAGGTCTTAGACTCAAGAAAGAGGAAGAAACATGAAGAAAAGAAGAGTGTAGGAACCGCCTAACGCAAAAATCCACCGCTGGGCGGCAAAATGCGAGGAGAAGCCACTGTCTGACGCCCAGGGGGTTTGCAATTAGAGGCAAACCGCAGGGCAGTGCAACTCACCGCCGGGCGGTGGCGCGATTATGGGCAAACCATCGGGCGGTATAAGTGTGACGCCGGGCGGTTGTCTACTGGGCTTGGGCCTGATTTCTGTGATGCTCCTCAGCTATAAATAGCCCTATTTTGACTTTAGATGCATTCTTTTGACAGAAAGGGGTGGCCAGACCTAGTTTTCACTCCTTGGAGAAGATCTCTTGGATGCTTAGGCTCCTTTTTATCCAATCTAGGGTTTGTTTTTCCATTCTTCCATTATTTTTCATCTAGTTTCACCATGACAATGATGAACTAAACCCTTTTGTTGTTGAGGAGCAATGTAATCTTTTGAAACTCTCTTTTATTGAAACTCTTATTTATTTATATGTTTGTCGTATGCTTTGATTATCAATTGTTGGGTTTCTCATCTGCGCTTAATGCTTTTATCGTTTAACTCATTCGATAATTGTTGTTTGTCTTCATTGATACGGGAATGTACGGTACTGTCATGAACTGGTATGAAATTCCTTGATTAAGCAATACCACCTAGGGATAGGGGGGTAGGATGATCAATTGTTTATGCTTCCGTTTATCATGCTTTATTAATTACTAGGGGAGGCTAGGGATAGCAAGCCAGTAATTAGTAATAGGCTCTTTTCACCGAGGGATCGGGTTAAGGGTAGATTAAGAAAGTTTGCATGACAATTAGATAACAAAGCGAATCAAATAAGAGGAGTAGATAAGAGAGAGTGGATAAGATGAAATTGTAAACCCCAACAACTTCATTCATCCATAGTCTTTTTCTCGTCAATTGAATCAATCGCATTTGCATGTTTACTTGTTGTTTGTTGCATCCAAAGCAAATTAATTTTTCTTTACAAGTCTTACGATTTCAATTTGCATGAACGATAAGGCCTTCGAGTCCTTTGGGAAGAACGATATTGGGTTTACAAATTATATTACTTGAAACGATCTGGTACACTTGCCAGAGTGTTAACAAGTTTTTGGCGCCGTTGCCGGGGTACATTATTAAGGATTTTTCAAAGATTGCCAAGCCATTGAGTAATTTGCTTGCTAAAGAGACACAATTTGTTATGAGTCCTGAATGTTTGCAAGCTTTTAATATTTTGAAGGAAAGATTGATTTCTGCTCCAGTGATTGCAGCTCCAGACTGGAATAAAAAGTTTGAACTTATGTGTGATGCTAGTGACTATGCCATAGGTGATGTGTTGGGTCAAAGAAGAGAAAAGGTGTTTCATGCTATTTACTATGCGAGTAAAGTTTTGAATGAAGCCTAACTGAATTATGCTACTTCAAAAAAAGAGTCTTTAGCTATAGTCTATGCATTGGAGAAATTTAGATCTTATTTCATTGGATCTAAGGTGATCATTTATACGGATCATGCAGCTATAAAGTACTTATTGACAAAACCAGATTCAAAGCCACAGTTGATTAGATGGGTGTTGCTGTTACAAGAATTTGACATAGAGATTCGTGATAAAAAGGGAAGTGAAAATCTAATTGCTGATCATTTATCTCGGTTAGTCAATGATGAAGTAACAAGCAAGGAAAAAGAAATCTGGGAATCGTTTTCAGATGAAACTCTTTTATATTTCAGCAAAGGCCATGGTTTGCTGATTTAGCTAACTTTAAAGCTGCAGGTGTTATTCCTAATGAACTTAATTGGCAACAGAAAAAGAAGTTTCTACATGATGCCAAACAATTCGTTTGGGATGATCCGTATTTGTTCAAGATAGGAGCAGATAATCTTTTAAGGAGATGTGTAACGAAGGATGAAGCAGAAAGAATTTTGTGGCATTGTCATAATTCTCCTTATGTAGGTCATTATAATGGAGAACGCATTGTCGCAAAAGTTCTGCAAGCAGGATTTTATTGGCCGACTTTGTTCAAAGATGCCCATAATCATGCTCGGAGCTGTGACAAATGTCAAAGGACAGGGGCTATTTCATGGAGGCATGAGATGCCATTGCAAGGCATTCTGGAAGTTGAAGTTTTTGACTGCTGGGGTATTGATTTTGTTGGACCCTTTCCTCCATCATTCAATAATGAATATATTTTAGTAGCCGTTGATTATGTGAGTAAATGGGTTGAAGCTCTAGCATGTCCTAAGAATGATGATAATACTGTGATCAAATTCTTAAAAAGGCAAATCTTTTCACGGTTTGGAACTCCCAGGGTACTCATCAGTGATGGGGGGGTCTCACTTTTGCAATGCTCAACTAGCTAAGGTATTTATCATCATCAGACAAATGACCAAGCTGAAGTTTCTAACAGGGAGATCAAAAGAATTTTAGAAAAGACTGTCACTTTTTCAAGAAAAGATTGGTCACAAGAACTAGATGATGCTCTCTGGGCATATAGAACTGCATTGAAAACTTCTATGGGGTTATCACCCTTTCAGTTGGTTTATGGAAAAGCATGTGACTTGCCAGTCGAGATGGAGCATAAAGCTTTGTGGGCTTTGAAATTTTTAAATTTTGATCTTAATGAAACTCAAAGCAAACGAAGAAATCAGTTGCTAGAACTTGAAGAAGTGCGGCTGCATGCATATGATTCATCTAGGAGTTACAAAGACAAGGTGAAATTTTATCATGATAGGAAGCTGATCAAGAGAACTTTCCATCCAGGGGAGTTGGTGTTACTTTTTAACTCAAGGTTAAAGTTGTTTCCTGGGAAGTTGAAATCAAAATGGTCAGGACCTTTTGTGATAAAACGGGTATTCCAAAATGGAGCTGTGGAGTTAGAGCATTCAAATGATGATAATCAACAACAGAGCTGGATAGTGAATGGCCAGAGGCTCAAACATTATTTGGGAGGAGATGTGGAAAAATTTACCTCAGTAATGATGTTGGTGGATCCATGAGGTTTGGGTCAGGTTCGTGACGTTAAACAGGCACTACTAGGAGGCAACCTAGGTTCTCTCTTTTACTTTTGCATTTTGAATTCTTAGAATAGGTTGAACTTTTATTTTCAGTGTGTATGCTTGGCTTGAATAATTTTCTGAAAATGTTTGACTGAATGACATGCATGATAAGTCTATTTGATGATGACTTGATGTGAATGATAATTGAGTGGTGTTGCATGTTGATATTCTGTGAAAAAGTTCACTAGCTATGTGAACAGATGTGTGATGAATTATGATTGTTGTTATGATGCTAAGCAGGGTGTATGAATGAATGATGTGTGAGAAAGCATGTTGTGTGAGGTATTGAACTCCAGAGTTTTCATTGTTGTATGTATTGTTCACAGGAAAACATGAATGATATTGCTTTAAACTTGATGATTGATTGAATTGCATGTGAATGTCATATGATCAAGGCCATTTTTGAAAACCCTTCTCTAGCCAAATTTTAACCCAGTGCTTGAAATATTATACCCTTTTTGAACCTTAGCCTTAAACAGGATGAGAACCCTTGATTTAAATTCTTTACCTTGAGTTGGGTTGAGCTTAACTGTATGTGTTGAAAAGGTTCAAGTTTGGGGTTGTATGGGGGAAATTGAAAGGCAATTGAAAAGCATTGAGCTTAAATGGTGATAAAGAAAAATGCATGAGAAAAAGCAAAGAAAAGAAGAAAAGCATGAAGATGAGCTCAATGTAAAAGAAAAGGGAAGAAGTTGGGAATGAGCGAGATTGATGAGATAGAGAGTGGTGCTTAAACTTTGAATAGTATTGTAGCTTTTTTAACTCAAGGATTTTGCATTCCAGAAAAACCAATTTCTCTTGTTAGCCCAGCCTCAATACAAGCCTTAGAAAAGTCCTTATGATGGCATTTACATGTGAAGATTTTGATTGTTTGAGATGAATGGCAATTTTTTTTCATGTGACTTGTGAATAATAGAGAGTTGGAGTGTCACTTTAAACATTTGAGTGATTGAGTGAAATACTCGCTTGATGAGAATTGAAAATTTTCATGCTTACATCTTTGCTTAGTGGATTGGTCATTCATAATGTGTAACATCTGTTGAGAATTATGTGATCATGTGAATTGAATTGAATTGAAGGCATGCATGCATCTTGATTTGATTCCACTAAAAGTCAGAAGTTGAGTAGTTCTTGTCATGAATTTTAGGAGTGTTGAACTGTTGGATGAAAAACTGGAAAGCCAAGTTTTGTTTTGTTTTCTTGAGGACAAGCAAAGTTCTAAGTTTGGGGTTGTGATAACGGTTGAAAAACAGTTATTTTCATGCTTCATTTGAGACCAAATTACACCCTTTAAGGCTTAGAATGAGCTTAGAATCAAGCAAAACACATAAATTGAGTCAGTTGAGAGTCAAAAGCTGTTTTTAGAGATATTATGTTTGTTTTGTAGCAACTTTGATGAAAGTGAAGAATGAGATTGAAGATGAAGGTCTTAGACTCAAGAAAGAGGAAGAAACATGAAGAAAAGAAGAGTCTAGGAACCGCCCAGCGCCAAAATCCAACGCTGGGTGACCAAATGCAAGGAGAAGCCATTGTCTGGCACCCATGTGGTGCAGTCAGGCGGTTTTGCGATTAGAGGCAAATCGCAGGGCGGTGCAACTCACCGCTAGGCGGTGGCGCGATTATTGGCAAACCGCCGGGCGGTATAAGTGTAATGTCGGGCGGTTGTCTGCTGGTCTTGGACTTGATTTCTGTGATGCTCCTCAGCTATAAATAGCCTTATTGTGAGTTTAGATGCATTCTTTTGACAGAAAGGGGCGGCCAGACCGAGTTTTCACTCCTTGGAGAAGATCTCTTGGATGCTTAGGCTCCTTTTTATCCAATCTAGGGTTTGTTTTTCCATTCTTCCATTATTTTTCATATAGTTTCACCATGAGAATGATGAACTAAATCCTTTTGTTGTTGGGGAACAATGTAATCTTTTGAAACTCTCTTTTACTGAAATTCTTATTTATATATATGTTTATCGTATGCTTTGATTATCAATTGTTGGGTTTCTCATCTACGCTTAATGCTTTTATCGTTTAACTCATTCGATAATTGTTGTTTGTCTTCATTGATACGGGAACGTACTGTACTGTCATGAACCGGTTGGAAATTCCTTGATTAAGCAATACCACCTAGGGATAGGGGGGTAGGACGATCAATTGTTTTTGCTTCCGTTTCTCGTGCATTGTTAATGACTAGGGGCGGCTAGGGATAGCAAGCCAGTAATTAGTAATACGCTCTTTTCGCCGAGGGATCGGGTTAAGGGTAGACTAAGAAAGATTGCATGACAATTAGACAACAAAGCGAATCAAATAAGAGGAGTAAATAAGAGAGAGTGAATAAGATGAAATTGTAAACCCTAACAACTCCATTCATCCATAGTTTTTTTCTCGTCAATTGAATCAATCGCATTTGAATGTTTACTTGTTGTTTCTTGCATCCAAACCAATTAATTTTTCTTTACAAGTCTTACGATTTCAATTTGCACGAACGATAAGGCCTTCGAGTCCTTTGGGAAGAACGATATTGGGTTTACCAATTATATTACTTGAAACGATCTGGTACACTTGCCAGAGTGTTAACATATATCTAGGGATGGCAACGGGTCGGGTAGTGTAATATCCGAACCCGACCCGCATGTAAACAAGTGTACCCGTACCCCCCCGCTACCCGCCGGATACCCGCATAAAAAAAATCCGCGGGTTTTTTTCAACCCGCGGATACCCGTTGGATATCTTTTTTAACCCGCGATTTTTTAAAATGGAGAGAGTCCAAACTTTCTTTTTAGGTTTTCTTTCCTAATCTTTAAGATGGGCCAGGCCCAAATCTATTAGGGTTTTCATTTTCCCCTCCATCTTCTGCGCAGCCAACAACAATAACCCTCAACCCAGAAAGCCCCAAATCTATGAACCCTAATTGCAGGGAAAATCCCAAAATCGTGTTCTGTCTCCGTCTTCTTCGATCAACAAAATCGCGAGCATCATCTCTCCTTTCAACGGCCACCATGAATCGCATCACCTCCACGGCCGCCGCAGACTCAGTCATCACCGTCGTGCAAGCCTCGTCGATGCACTCCGAGTTGAAAAGAAGAAGTTGAATGGTTGAAATAAAAAATCAATCGGCAGAGAAGTGTTTGATCGGTGGGAAAGGTGGAAAAAGGCGTTTTAATCGGTGAAAGTATAAGAAGTGGTAGAGGAGATGCGAATCTGAGAGGATACCTGATTTGGAATAGTGAGACGCGAAATAGGAGCATTAAAGTTTGCCTCTGCCTGAAAGTTTCTTTTTTTTTTCAAGAAGGAAGTAGGAGCATTGTAGTAGGAGATGAAGAAGCATGTTTTGTTTGCCGTTACCGTTCACAATGGTGGGAATGGATATGTTGGTGGAAAGGCTTCTATGGGAATGTTTCAAAGATGCATACAGAATGAAACCCTAAAAAAGATATTTGGGCTTTGGCCCAATTTTAAAACAGATTTAAAAAAAACCTAATTAAAAAGTTAGAAAAAAAATTTAAGGATAAAATTGTAATTTTATTTTTTTATTGGGTAACGGGTATCCACGGGTATGGATAGTGGGATACCCGAACCCGACCCGTTAACAAGCGGGTATTAAAATACCCGCTACCCGCTACCCGCTACCCGCGGGTACCTCTTACCCGCGGGTATTAAATACCCGTAGCGGATTTTATCCGTGGATATCCACGGGTACGGGTTTTTTTGCCATCCCTACATATATATACTTTTCTTATTAAATTTGCTTTATTATCATATTGTCATGCAAACTTTCTTGGTCTACCCTTAACCCAATCCCTTGGTGAAAAGAGCCTATTACTAATTACCGGTTTGCTATCCCTAGCCTGCCCTAGTAATTAATAATGCATAATGAACAGAAGCAAAATATAATTGATCGTCCTACCCTATCCCTAGGTGGTATTGCTTAATCAAGGAATTTCCCACCAGTAATGACATTACCATGTCCCCGTATAAAAAAGATAAACAACATTTACCGAATGAGTTAAATGATAAAAGCATTAAGCATAGATGAGAACCCAAGAATTGATAATTTAAGCATATGCAAGCATATAAATAAAATAAGAAGTTCAATATAAGAGAGTTTCAAAAGATTACATTGTTCCCCAACAACAAAGGGTTTAGTTCACCGTTGTCATGGTGAAACTAGATGAAATATAACGAAAGAATGGAAAAGCAAACCCTAGATTGGATAAAAATGAGCCTAAGCATCCAAGAAATCTTCTCTAAGGAGTGTAAAGTAGCTCTGGACGTCCTCCTCTGCCAAAGAATGAGGTTTCAAGTCGCACTGGGGCAATATATAAGCCAAAAAGATAACAGAATCCAAGCCCATAAAAACAGCTCACCATTGAGCGACTAAATGAACCGATGAGCGGTTTGCCTTCAAGCCGCGCCACCACTCAGCGGCCAATCTCACCGTTGAGCGGTTTGCCTCTAATCGCTTTGGGCGCTCAACGTGACCGCCTGGGCGCCAGGCAGAGACTCTCCTCGCATTTGGGCGCTCAACGCTGGAATTTGGCGTTGAGCGATCCATAGACTCTTCTTTTCTTCCTTTTTCTTCTTCTTCTCTTGAGTCTATGACCTTCCTACTTCACTTCCATCGTTAATATTCATCAAAACCCTGCAAAACAATGTAAAACAAGCATAATATCTCTAAAAACAGCTTTTGACTCTCATGTGACTCAACTTAAGTGTTTTACTTGATTCTAAGCACATTCTAAGCTACAAAGGGTGTGTTTTTATATCAAATTTATGCATGAAAATAACGGTTTCTAGACCGTTATCACAACCCCAAACTTAGAACTTTGCTTGTCCTCAAGCAAACAAAACAAAACTTGGCTTTCCGCTTCATCATCAAATAGCTCAATATTTTCAAAAAATCCTTTTCCTCACAACAAGTCACTATTTAATTCAGATTTTCAATGGAATCCTTTCAATATGAATGCATGCTTTCAATCCAATTTGGTTCACATAAGCACATAATTTTCAACAGATGTTTCATTCATGAATGACCAATCCAGTAAGCATAGATGTAAACATGGATTGCAACAATTCTCACCAGGCAAGTGCTTCACTCAATCACTCAAGTGTTTAAGAGGACACTCCACTCTTTACTATTCACATGTCAGATAAAACAATATTGCCATTCATCTAAAACAATTAAAATCTTCACATGCAAATGCCATCACAAGGACTTTTCCAAGGCTTGTATGAGGCTAGGCTGAACAAGGAAAACTGATTTTTCTGGATAACAAAATCCTTGAATTAAGAGAGCTATATTAACATTCAAAGTTCAAGCACAACTCTCTTCTTCACCGATCTTACTTATTCCCAACTTCTTCCCTTTTATTTTCACGTTGAGCTCACTTCATGCTTCTTTTCTTTTCTTTTCTTTTTCTTTCTTTCTCATGCATTTTTCTTTTTCATCCCTTGAGTTCAATTCCTTTTCTTTACCATTTTACTTTCCCCATACAACTCCCAAACTTGAACCTTTTCATCATATACAATTAATCTCAACCAACTCAAGGTAAATAATTTCAAATCAAGGGTTTTCATCCTGTTTAAGGCCAACGTTCAAAAAGGGTATAAAAGTTTAAACATCACGGGTGAAAATTTGGCTAAGAAAGGGTTTCCAAACATGGCCTTGTTCATATAATATACACATGCAGTTCAATCAATCATCAAGACTAAGGCAATATCATTCATGATTCCCTGTGAATAGTACATATATCAAGGAAAACTCTGGAGCTTAATACCTCACACAACATGCTTTCTCACACATGTATCTTGCTTAGCATCACAATCACAATCATAAACCATCACACATCTGTTCACGAGTTAGTGAACCATTCTTGGATATCAACACACACACATTCAATCATCAACCACATCCAATCATCATCATTTAATGACTCATCATGCAATATATAAAATCAAGCCATCATCCAAATAAGTGTACAAGCCAAGCCATAGACACACAAATTAAAATTCCTAATATAAAAATCAAAAGTACAAAGGAAAAAGAAAAAGAAAAATCCCTGTCTAAGTGAGGCATCTATCAGTAGATGCCATGTCAATCCATATCCTCATCCAAGTCATAATCATCCCCAGCCTGGGCATCCTCAAAGTCATCATCCTCCTGGTCATCACTGTCTCCACCTGGGGCTCCAGCTGCTCCAAAACCGCTACCCTGTGCTTGCTCATGAGGCCAAGCCATCGTGCTATGGATCTCTTCCATAGTCCACCTATGCATTGGTGGTTGATCATAAAGTCCTACAATCATCTCAGCATTGCCCACCTGCCCTCTACGGAGAGACTTCATCCTTGCCTCCATCATGGACATATACATGTCCCTCATCTGGAAAGGCTTTGGCTGCTGTACCAGTGCATCTGCATGTAGATCCTCCTACTGGGCTGCTCCCCTCCTAAGACGTCTCCTAGGAGCTGCTCCGAATGGCTCGTCCTCCAAATAATACTGCCAAAAATAGGACGCGTCTATGGCCCTCCTAGGCCTCTCATATGGTGGAACTGCAGTGTCCACCCCGGCCTGCTGACACAAGAAAGTAATAAGAGATGGATGTCCCAGCGGCGTCCTGCTACTCATAGTAGTAGTGCAGCTCTGGATCTCATCAGCAATAGATGAATATGATCATGTGCATCGTGATGTCGGAGACATGAGAGCATGGCTGCACGTCGGCATGCGTGAATGCCATCCAATACCTCGCCAGAGGTGTCAAGTCTGCCCTCTTTACATTGACAGGCACTCCATTAGGGTTGTTCTGAAAGTGCCTTCCAGGAAGACACATAACCCTATCAATATCTGCAATATCTCTTAACCCCCCTACAAGTGCTGCATACTGGAACTGCTCACCTAGTAAGTCGGTGCCTAAAAAGCTGTTAATAGTGTTAGGGTCATATCGTACAATCCTCTCCCTGACATAGCTCATATATCTCCCTGCTGAGACACCTCCTCTAGTCAAGGCGTTCGTGTAGAACTCCTTTACTAGTTCAATACTGGCTGGTGCAGGGTATGTGGTCAGTCTCTCCCAGTCTCTCCTCAAGATCTCTGCTCCAAACTTAGGAGCCAAATCTGGGATGAAAGTCACCTTCCTCTCCATCATTAGTCTCCTCTCTTGCACAATCAAATGATGCTCCGCGTGCTTCCTAGAGAGGAACCTAGGAGAATGGAATCGTTGTGGCCTCTCAGGATCCTTCCTTTTGTTTCCTGTATTCTTAACCCTTCTTGATGATGATACCATTCCTGCATAAAATAAAATTTAAAAGACAACAGGAATTCAACATTAGGGGTTAGCATATCATCAATAAATTTCCAAACCAAGCACAGGTTAACACTGAGGGAAAAAATAGAGCCCCTCAGCCTCCCTGAATCACAAATCAAGCATGGCAAAAACTCTGCAGACCGCTCAGCGTCCAGGAAGATCGCTCAGCGGTATGCCTTCTGCCGCGCCACCGCTCAGCGGGAATATAGACTGCTCAGCGGCGGCGGCTAGGGTTTTTCGAAAAACCTTTCTAAATCCCCCTAATCTGTACTCTTTTCCTAATTTCATCCATCTAGACACAATCATGCATTTTAATTGGTTCAAACAGGTTCTAATTCATCAATTCATGCATAGGAATCAAAAGCCCTAATTTATCATATTCCTACACATGTTCTTCATCAAATTTCCAAAATTAGAAACCCTAGGAATGAAATTGCATGGCTTACTTGAGTGGAGAGACTAAATGCTTGAGAAGTTGCTTTCCAATGGATAATGAATGCTTCCCGATGCAAGGCTCTCACTAAAACCCTAAACTTTTGACAAGAAAAATAGTTTTTTTGTGAAAGGGTGATGGAAAAAGTGGGGAAAACTCTTTGGAAAACCTTTGAAAGTGAAAATTGGGTGCTAGGGCTCAAGGAGAATGCTTGGGCGAGCTTCAAAGAGGAGATTCAAAAGTGCAGAACCACCAAAACACTGAGCGTTTAAAAGCCCAAGCTTGGTCCGCGCCGGCACCGCTCAGCGGCAAAGTTGCACCGCTCAGCGGTGAGCGTGAAAACTCAACCCCTCTTTTTGGCTTGCTTTTGCGTGATTCAACCCTGTAGCACCTGTTCTCAACCTTCAATTTTTCAATTCTATGCCTTTCCCCTATCAAATGCGACATTCAGACATAAATGCACTTCGAGTTATAACAAGAAATAATAAATTGGGTTGCCTCTCAGGTAACGCTTGTTTAACGTCACGAGCCTAACCCAAACCTGCCTAGCACTCATCAGTAAGTGCTTATCCTTCCAACACCCTTCAGTGGGTGTGTGTTCTTGTATCCTTCAGTAGATACATAAAATTTTAGCATCCCTCAGTAGATGCTACCCAAAAGTGTTTAAAAATTCAACAAATTACAAATGCAAAATCAAATAATCCTATAACTACAATTGTTTTACAATACACGAGATTAAATCAAATGTCTTCTAATCTTTTTATCGGTTGGGTTCTTCATCTACCCAACTCATCATTTGCCTTCTATCCACTCTTTTGATGGATTTTGTATAAGGTTTTTTGATTTCCAGCTTGCCATCTTCATTGATCTTGGTAACAATCCACTTCTTATTCTTGAATCTCACCTGTGCTCCTCGTGGAAGTGGTGTATCTTCTGAGTGGATAGTGCCTCCTTTATTAACCTCCTCTTCTTTAGGTACCTGCAAAACATTACAACTGTTAGAATTGATACCTGATGTGCTATCTTCTTCTAATGATGCAGCTTCTCTTCTAGACTTTCTATGCCTAGCCCTTTTCTTTACTCTAACATTGTTATCTTTAGGGCCAGTGTGCAAAAGTACATTCTCCTTGTCTCTCATCATGATTCTTCCATCATAGATACTAATAAGCATATTTGAAGTAGCCATGAAAGGTCTTCCCAGAATCATAGGAATCCTTTCTTCATCTTCCATGCCCATGACTATAAAGTCCACCAGGAATTCTAACTGCTCCACTCGCGTAACCACATCTTCCACCATACCAAGTGGATTTTTAATGGTACCATCCGCCACCGTCACAGTAAGATTAGACGATTTTAATGTTAACGCTCCAATTTTTTTCAAGAAACGCATGGGCATCATGTTAATGCTAGATCCAGAGTTTATCATGGCTTCTCCTACATCAAAATCATTCACAACACATGACAGATTTAAACAACCTGGATCTTTTACCTTAGGCGGATAATTCCTCCTTGGAGGTTGAATTTCAAATTCCTGCTCATCTTCATCCGCATCAGAAACTATCATATCCCCAATATAATATTTCATTCTTGCAGGAATTTGTTTAATTATAGAAGGCACCACAATCACTAAAGTTTCTCTATGATGCTTATTATTACTAAATTTTTCTTCCTCTTCTTCCTCACCTTAACTGCTGCTTATTTCAATAACTTCTCTTTCCTCCTCTTCCTCATCACTGCTCCCAATCTCTATAACTTCCCTTTCAGCTTTTCTTTTACTCCTTGTGACAACAACTTTGCATTCTTCCTTAGGGTTAACATCAGTATTAGCCCTAAATTGATTCTTTTCAGTGGTTTCTACTCTTTTTGACAGTTGTCCAATTTGATCTCCAGAGATCTGAAACTAGCTTGATCACTTGCATGATTGGACTCATATACCTTCAAAAATTTGTCAAATCTATCATTTAAGTCTTTGACAAACTCCGTTTGCCCAGATGGGTTATTCTGTTGACCAATACTCTAATGGTTCTTCCAACCTTGGCTAGAATTTCTTTGGTTGAAGTTCCCCTGCCTGTACTGGAACTGATTTCCCATGTAATTGGCTTCTTGTTGCATCGCCTCTGGTACAACACATTGACCATTGATATGGTCACCACCACAGAAATCACATAGCTGTTGTGTTTGGGAGACATTACGCATCTCCTTAGGAAGTTGTGTTTGTCAATGCATCTAGCTTTTGGGTCAACAGATGGTTTTGAGCTAGCATGGCATCATTTGCAGGCAAGTGCAAGACTCTTCTCTTTGTAGTAGGTGTGCCCCTTTCACTGAACGTTTCTTGCTCACTGGTTGCCATACTCTCTATCAAGTCATAGGCTTCATGTTCAGTCTTTTGTTTAATATCACCTCTAGCTGAGGCGTCCAACATCATTTTAGACTGAGTGTTCAAACCTCCAAGGTATGCAAGAAGTAAAGTGGTCTTGTCAAAACCATGGATTGACGTCTTCCTTAGCAAGCCTTTAAATCTTTCCCATGCTTGACCTAGAGTCTCTTCCATGTCTTGCTTGAATGATGAGATCTCCAGTTTTCCCTGAGTAACTTTAGACTACGGAAAATATTTGGTGACAAACTTTGTAGCCACAGTCTCCCATGTTGTAAACGTCCCTTTAGGAGAAGAATTAAGCCATGTCTTAGCGTTGCCTCCAAATGAGAACGGGAACAAGCTAACCTTTACTTTTTGATTTGAAACACCTGTCATTTTCACTGTATTACAGATTTCACCAAGCGTTGTCAAATGGTCATATGGGTTCTCATTTAACAAGCCGTGAAACTGGTTGCTTTGCACTAGGTGTATAAGAGTTGGATTCATCACCATATTGGTCGTCTGATCCGTAGGCATGGCTATGCTATGGAAGTGGAAAGGGCCAATAGCATTAGATTGGTCTGCAAGAGTGCGTCTTGGAGGAGTTCGTTCCGCCATCTCCTCTTCTCTTCTAACTGGTGAAGGTGAAAGTGTTCTGTCAAGTGAAGGAAACAAATCCCTAGATGGGCTTCTGACTCTCCTTGTTCCCCTTGTCTCGCTTAAGCCTTCAAGAAGAGGTTGTGTATTTTTCTTGCTTCTAGTATGCCTAGTTTCCTGCTGCATGCACAAGAAACACACACCCTAGTAGCACTTTGATAAAAAATAAAAATATAAAAAGATAAAAACAGAATATATACAAAATATTTACAATCAAGTCAAAATCTATCAATTTACACTACCCGAAAAGTTAAACCACGAGTCCCCAGCAACGGCGCCAAAAACTTGTTAAGTCCCTGGCAAGTGTACCAGATTGTTATCAAGTAATATAATTGGTAAACCCAATATCGTTCCCCCAAAGGACTCAAAGGCCTAATCTTTCGTATAAACCAATCGCTTAAGACTTGAGAAAAGAATTAAATTTAAGTTTTGAATGCAAAGAACAAAAGTAAAACATGCAAATGCAAATGATTCAATTGGCATGGAAAAACTATGAATGAATGGAGTCTGTTGGGGTTTACAATTTCATCTTATCCACTCTCTTATATCTACTTTTCTTATTAAATTTGCTTTATTATCATATTGTCATGCAAACTTTCTTGGTCTACCCTTAACCCAATCCCTTGGTGAAAAGAGCCTATTACTAATTACCGGCTTGCTATTCCTAGCCTCCCCTAATAATTAATAATGCATAATGAATATAAGCAAAATACAATTGATCGTCCTACCCCTATCCCAAGGTGGTATTGCTTAATCAAGGAATTTCCCACCAGTTCATGACATTACCGTATGTCCCCGTATCTATAAAGACAAACAACATATACCGAATGAGTTAAATGATAAAAGCATTAAGCATAAATGAGAACCCAACAATTGATAATTTAAGCATATACAATCATATAAATAAAATAGGAATTTCAATATAAGAGAGTTTCAAGAGATTACATTATTCCCCAACAACAAAGGGTTTAGTTCACCATTGTCATGGTGAAACTATATGAAATATAATGAAAGAATGGAAAAACAAACCCTAGATTGGATAAAAAGGAGCCTAAGCATCCAAGAAATCTTCTCCAAGGAGTGTAAAGTAGCTCTGGACGTCCTCCTTTGCCAAAGAATGAGGTTTCAAGTCATATTGAGGCTATATATAAGCCAAAAAGATAACAGAATCCAATAGAATCCAAGCCCATAAAAACAGATCACCGCTGAGCGGCTAAATGAACCGCTCAACGGTTTGCCTTCAAGCCGCGCCACCGCTCAACGGCCAATCTCAGCGCTGAGTGGTTTGCTTCTAATCGCTCTGGGCGCTCAGCGTGACCGCCTGGGCGCTAGGCAGAGACTCTCCTCGCATTTGGGCGCTCAGTGCTGGAATTTGGTGCTGAGCGGTCCATAGACTCTTCTTTTCTTCCTTTTTCTTCTTCTTTTCTTAAGTCTATGACCTTCCTACTTCACTTCCATCCTTAATATTCATCAATACCCTGAAAAACAATGCAAATCAAGCATTATATCTCTAAAAACAACTTTTGACTCTCATGTGACTCAACTTAAGTGTTTTACTTGATTCTAAGCTCATTCTAAGCTACAAAGGATGTGTTTTTATATCAAATTTATGCATGAAAATAACGGTTTTTAGACTGTTATCACCTGTCACATATGTTTAATTAATAAGTTCATATGATATATATTTGTTAATGAGGAATTGAATAATATCAACTATACTAACCTGTCATTCCTCTGATTTCCAACTCTCTACAAAGAGCCGCCAAGTCTCCTCATCAATGGTCTTATATGTATTACATGGAGACTTATATATTTTGCTTCCATAAATATTTCTTGAGGTCAACTTACTTTTAAAATTTCGGAAGTTTTCAACAACAGTTGATAAACACTTATTTCTAAGTGTTGCGACATTTGGAATGTCAAATGTCAGCTGAAATAAACATAATAAAGTTGTATCAGTACAAAATTATCAATATAAACAAACTGTAATTCAAATGATATTAACTAACTTACGAATATATCGTTCCATATAATATTCCGATCAACCTCGAACACATGGTCAAAAGATGGAGTAAGAATACTAATGTTGTCACGTGCCACTACTCCAAGGTATGATCGAAAGTCATCAGCATTGGGGCCAGTTGCCACACCCGTGATCACGTTAACATTCACCGGTGTTCTTTCACCACTATTCTTTTTGATCAAAAGTTGTTTCATCATGGTGGGTCCTCTAATGGATCTGGAAGGGGGGAGCCTCATCCCCTAAAGAATGTGGATGATCAACCATATATCTATCAAAATAAATAACAACATGAAATATTAATAAAAGACTTATGTAATATCATATAATTTAACAAAACATGTAATAGTATTCATATTAAATATTAATAAAAAACTTATGTGATATTAGTAAAATACTTATACAGAAATTGGAAATTCATACATAAAGATATGGATTCATCATATGTATATTCCCTTATCATGATCTGACCGAATTGCATGTACATCGTCGTCAACTAGAGATTGGTCATCCAAATTTGTTGTAGTTTGAAATGAATGGTTGTCAGCAATATGAATATTAATCAGATTGTCTTCGTTAACTTCAATTTGTTTTTTGTCTTGAAGAGCGACATACCAATGGTTAGACCTAGGATCTTTGACATAAAAAACCTGAGATGCTTGATGTACCATGATAAACGGTTCGTCTCGGTAACCCACTCTTCGAAAATCAACCAGTGTCATACCCGATTCATCTATTTTCACACCACTCTTATTGTCAAACCACTTACATTTGAACAATGGAACAAAAAACTTGGTGTAATCAACCTCCCATATCTCTTCTGTTATACCATAATATCCCATTGATCCAAGTACATGAGATTGATCTTTTGATGTGGAAAATTGAAGCGACTCAGCTTCTAAACTGACTCCACTATTTTTGTATTGTGCTTTTATCATCCAAAGTCTTTGTATAGAATGTGCAATTATTGACTTCATAACCTGTACAACATGCGACATCAAACTTTAAACCATTTGCAAGCCACAATAAAATTTGAGAAGATGTGACTCTTTGTCAATTTCAGATTTGAACCAAGAAATAAATGTTTTGTTATGCTCCATCAACTGTCATTTGTCTGATTGTCTTGGATTTTTATTCTTAACAATGACTTTGTGTGCTTCCAAAAAAGGGATCACCTCATTTGTGTTGTTCAATATATAAAGACGCGCTTGCAACAATTCTTCGCGATCTTTTGTCACCACATTCACACCTCGGATGCTTTTACTCGTAGAAAATTTATTCAACCCTGATGTGCGAGGAACTCCTATTGGATTCGTTGATGTCATGTAATCTGAACAAAACTCGATACTTTCTTCAGCAGTATACCTTTCAATCATTGAACCTTCAGAACGATATGGATTTTTAACGTACCCTTTCAAAATCTTCATATAACGCTCAATAGGATACATTCATCTTAAGTATACCGGTCCGCACAACTTGATTTCTCTAACCAAATGAACAAGTAAATGTACCATGATGTCAAAAAAAGATGGAGGGAAAAACATCTCTAGTTGACACAAGATGATAACAATCTCGTCTTGAAGTTCATCAAACTTTGTAGGATCGATGGCTTTACAACATATTGACGAGAAATATGAACACAACCTGTTTATGGTCTGCCTAACATTTTTGGGCAAAATTTCACGAATAGCCACCGGTAACGGTTGTTGCATTAAGACGGTTGTTGAGTCATTGTAGTAATTTTTCTGAAAAACTGGGTTACATTTTGTTTGCTTGAGGACAAGTAAAGTTCTAAGTTTGGGGTTGTGATAATGGTTTAAAACACCGTTATTTGTGATGTAATTTTTTGATACTAAAAACACCTTTTTTCACTTAGAAACTTGCTTGGACTCATGTTATTGCTTTAATTTTATAAATAAGACAGTGAGGTTGAACTTGATGATTTTTTGATTAATTCCCTTGATTTTGTAGGCTATCGGAATGATTTGAAGGAAGAATTAAAGTATCAAACAGTTGCAGTGATGAAAAGTCAACCAGAATGCAGAAAAGTCAACTAGTCAACCAGAAAAAGTCAACAAACACGCCAGAAAATTACTGCTAGTCGAAAACAACTGACGGAACTCGAAGCTTGGGTGTCCGTTTGAGCGCTTGGGCCTTACATAAGGTCCAATTCTCGCCCTGGCGACCTCCTTAGATGCTTGAGCGATGGTTTTAGTAGACCGGGCCCTGTTTCGGTTCCGTTTTTTATTCTTTTGGACCGGGCCGCAATCTGAGACACTCCTGGCACTATTTAAAGGACCCTGGGGCTCTAGGTTATGCATCCCTGGCAGAAGCAAGCATAACAATACGATCCTAGCCAAATTCTTAGTCTTTTCATTCTTTTTTTCTTCCATTGTTCATTGGGTTCCACCATGTTTATGAGGAACTAAACTCTATTTGTTGTTGGGGAATGATGTAACCTTGTAAACTCTCATGTGTTTGAATAATTTCTTAATTATATATGCTTTATTTCATTAATTGTTAGGGTAATTTATCTGCTCTTACTGCTTGTTTTAGTGAGGGACATTAACATTAATGAATAAAGAAGAATTCTTATATACATGAGAGGGAACTTGTTGAAATCTAACCCCAACAACATAGCCATCTCATATAAATCAACCTTCATTCATCTTTGTGCTCTTTTGCCATTGATCACTTTTACTTTGTTTTATTTTATTTTAGTGGAAATACAAACCATAATCTCTTTTTATTTTTAAGTCTCAATTAATCTTGTTTTCACACAACTGTTCAGCGCTGAGAGTCCTCTGGGATACGATACTTGGTCTTACCATTTTATATTACTTGTACAACTCGGTACACTTGCCGATTTGCCCCAACAAGTTTTTGGCGCCGTTGCTAGGGACTCACGGTTTAAGCTATTCTATTTGTGTGAATCTTGCTTTATTTTATTTTATTTTATTTTTCCCATTTTTGTTTTTATTTTCCAAATCCCTAATTTCTATTTTTGTTTTATTTTATTTTAATTTACACTAACTATCTCTCTAGATTTTTTGTGCAGACCTCTCAATATGATCTAGCAAGATGCAATTCTACCAAGATGATTACAACTACTGGTGGGAACCTTACCCAAGCACAAATGAAAGTCAATATGAGCAACATGGAGGACTATTCACTAGTCCACCACAAGATGATAGCACTGCAAAGCTTGAAGTGACTCTCCAACAGTTCTTGCAAGACTCTATCTCGTTTCGAAAAAAAATTCAAGCTTCATCACAAAATTTTGAGGCTCAGTGCAAGTTTCTAAGTCAGATGCTGACTGAGATCACAAACAACGAGAGAGTCAATCCTAGTAAGGAATGCAAAGATGTTGTCTTTGAAGATGACAAAGCTCTAGATGAGGAAAGAGAAAAAGAAGAAAAGAGAGAGGCTGAGAGAGAAAAGAAGAAGAGAGTTTGAGCGATGAGGAGCAAGAAGAAGAAGAGAAAGAGGAAGAGATAAAAATAGAGAAAGAAGAAGAAGAAGGTTTGAGTGAGAAAGAGAAAGAGGTAGAAAAGGAAGAAGATGAGAGAGAAGATAAACAATTTTTGAGTGAAAAAGAGAATGATGTAGAGGAAGAAAAAGAAGGGGTTGAGAGAGAAGAGAAAAAATTGAGAAAATTCCTTTGTGCCCTAATGAGTGTCCCAAGGAGAAAAAGAGAGAGAGGAAGGATGAAAGAAAAAAGAAAGAATCATATCAAACACCCATTCCTCACCCAGAGAAGGATCATAGGCAGAAAAAGGAAAAATAGTTTCAGCGTTTCATGGAAATCTTCAAGAAATTGGAGGTTAAAGTCCCTATGATTGGGACACTGCAACAGGTTCTTGGTTATATTAAGTTCCTAAAAAAATTCAACAAAAAGAAAAAAATATCTTGAATGCACTTTCTGAATTTTTATCTTTTATTTTGTTTTATTTTACTTTTTTTATTTTATTTGATTTTATTTTGTGTGATTTTATTTAATTTGATTTGCTTTGATTTAATTTTATTTTATTTCATTCTACTTTATTTTTTTATTTGATTTTATTTTATTTGATTTGATGTGATTTTATTTTATCTGATTTTATTTGATTTTATTTGATTTTATTTGATTTGATTTGATTTTTTTATTTTGTTTGATTTTATTTTATTTTATTTTATTTTATTTTATTTTATTCTATTTTATTTTATTTTATTTCATTTCATTTTATTTTATTTTGTTTTGTTTTATTTTATTTTATTCTTTTTTATTTTATTTTTTTCATTTTTTTATTTTTTTTATTTGTGTGGTTTGGATTTGATTTTTTTTGTGTTTAAGTTTTTTTTTAGGTTATGCGCTGCTTTTGATGGCAGTATTGACATTGTCTACTGCCAGATGCTGATGAAGAAGAGAAAAATTAACATCTACTAAAGGATGTTGATGAGAAAGATTCGCATCTAGTGACAGATGCTGGAAGAGTTTGAGATAACATCTACTGATGGATCCTGCTATGGAAGAGGATGGTGATTAGACATCTACTAATGGATGTTGGGTGATTAAGCATCTACTGATGGGTGCCAATGAAGATAAGAAAGATTGGTGTCTACTGAGGGACACCATGGAAGATTAGCATCTACTGACGGATGCTATGATGGAGACTGGGTCAAGCTAGTGACGTTAAAGAACCGTTTGCTGGGAGGCAACCCAGTTCTTTGAACTTTTAATTTTTATTTTTGTTTTAATTTTTGTTTTTGTCTATTTCATTTTAATTTATTTTTATTGTGCTCTGCTTGAATGAACTGAATTGCTTTGATTCAACTGTGCTTTGTTTTGAGTGATGAGTTTGCTTTTTGAAAATTTTAGTGTTTGATTGAAGTTGAGATGATGCATGATGATAAATTTCTGAGACAAGTGCTTGAAACAAAGTTTGATTAAAATATTGAGCAGGTTGTTTTTCTGAATTCAAGAACTTGTGAGCTTACTTGTGTGAGTTTTGAGCTTCAGAGTTGTTTTAAATAATTGTTATTACTTTGGAAGCATGAATGATTTTGCCCAAATTTTCTATGATTAAAGTACTTGCTTGCAGGTTCCATATGATTAAGCTCATCTTTTGTTATCCCTTATTCTTTTGGCCTTCAAAATATTTTTGCCCACTGAAAAGAGAACAATTTGTTCCAACCTTTGAACCTTGAGCCTGATATGTCTTGAAAAACCTTTTTGAAAAATCTTTACCTTGAGTTAAGTTGAGAACATTTGATGAGGTACTGACAAAGGTTCAACTTTGGGGTTACCAGGAAACAACCCACCTCTCTAGGTAGTGAGCAATCAAAAGAAAAAGCAAGTGAAAAGAAAAGACAAAAGAAAAGAAAAATTGAGAAAAGAAAAAATTCGAAAAGAAAAGAAAGAGCTCACTGCAAGGGAAAGCTGGGAAACAGGAAGAAAGTTTGTTTTAATGGTATTTACAGAAATGTCTCTCCTAACTCAAGGAACTTTGCTGACCAGAAAAACCAATTTCCTTCTTAGCCCATCCAAGTTACAAGCCATGAAAAGCCCTTGTGATGATAACCTGCTTGTGAGTATATTTGATTGTGGTTAAATGAAAGGCAAAATTAATTTGTGTGACATTGTGATAGCAGAGAGAAACACCACACCATACACCTGTGAGTTGAGTGAGACACTTTTGAATGCTTGAGAGATATATTTTTGAGTGCTTGAGTGAAACACTTTCCCCGCTGAGGAATAGTTCTCGGAATTTCTAATTGCATCTTTGCTTGGTTGATTGATCATTCTTAAGGATAGCACCTATTGGAAGTGTTTGGGCATCACATTGATTTTGATTGAATTAAGGCATTTGCACATTGACTGAGATCTTTATGCTGAATTGATAAAAGTGATTCCTTGTCTTGAAAGAAAAAGTTTTTGAAAAAGTTGAGTCGTTGTAGTAATTGTTCTGAAAAGCTGAGTTACATTTTGTTTGCTTGAGGAAAAACAAAGTTCTAGGTTTGGGGTTGTGATAATGGTTTAAAACACCGTTATTTGTGATGTAATTTTGATACTAAAAACACCCTTTCTCACTTACAAACTTGCTTGGACTCATGTTTTTGCTTTAATTTTATAAATAAGAGAGTTGAGGTGGAACTTAATGATTTTTTGATTAATTCCCTTGATTTTGTAGGCTATCGGAATTATTTGAAGGAAGAATTAAAGTACCAAACAGTTGCAGTGCTGAAAAGTCAACCAAAATGCAGAAAAGTCAACCAGTCAACAGTCAACCAAAAAAAGTCAACAAACGCGCCAGAAAATTACCGCTGGGCGATGGTTGGGCGTCTGTTTGAGCGCCTGGGCCTTACATAAGGTCCAATTCTCGCCCGGGCGACCTCCTTAGATGCCTGGGCGATGGTTTTAGTGGACCGGGCCCTGTTTCTGCTCCGTTTTTTATTCTTCTGGACCGGGCCGCACTCTGGGACACTTCTGGCACTATTTAAAGGACCATGGGGCTCTAGGTTATGCATCCCTGGCAAAAGCAAGCATAACAATACACTCCTAGCCAAATTCTTAGTCTTTTCATTCATTCTTTCTTCCATTGTTCATTGGGTTCCACCATGTTTGTGAGGAACTAAACTTATTTGTTGTTGGGGAATGATGTACCCTTGTAAACTCTCATGTATTTGAATTTGTTCTTGATTCTATATGCTTTATTTCATTAATTGTTAGGGTAATTTATCTGCTCTTATTGCTTGCTTATACAATAGCATGATCTGTGAGTTGAATGAGTGCTGACAGGTTCCTTTCAATTCAAGTCCTTGTTAAATTACTCCTAAGGGTTATATTGCTCAGACATGAGGGTATGCGTCTTAGTCGTCTTAACCTCCTCATCTTCCCATCTTTTTACTGGGAATGCTAGGAATTGTATGAACTAGTAATTAGGGACAAGCTTATTTTGAAACAATTAAGATTCACAGCTATAGCCAATTTGAAACCAAATGAAAGATAGGTAAAAGTGTTTGATGAAATGTTTGAGTGAACTGCTGAAAAATGTGCATAAGATTTTGGAAAATGTTATTTGGAACTTGTTCACATAGCTTTTTGCAATGCAATCTTTTGTGAAGTTTGAGTGGTGCACTTGGTTTTAATTGTTGGGAAACAGGTAGGCTTCGTTTTTACACCAAGAGGGGGGGTATATTGGTTTTGTTTCAAAAACAAAATCTTTTCGCAATCTTTAATCAAAAGTATGAAGCTTTTTTATCTTTCTTGAAATGCAAGTAATGAAAATTTCTATGCAGTGGAAAAACGTAGTTAACTGGAGAACAAATATAGTCGACTGAAATAAAGAGTGCAGGGATAGAGAAAAGTAAACACTGGTTTTTATACTAGTTCGGCCAACAATGCCTACATCCAGTGTCCTTCCAACCCAGGAAGCAAATCTACTATATAGGTTGTAGTTTTTACAACAAGGAATTTATAGAAGACCTCACGTCAAAAATATAAATCTCCTCTCTAACCCAAAACCAAAATCTAGCTACAATAATCAAAACCAGACTTGCATCAAGAATCCCCTCTTCTGCAATCTAAACCCACGTTGAACAATCCTCAACATGTAACCCCTGTATCACAACAGGTCAATTCCAGCACTCTTCACAGGATGCCAAGCCTTCAAACAACGCAGCAGAATTCACAGGATGTCAAGCCTTCAATGATCAATCAAGAAGCACCTTCTTTGTGCAGTTTCTGATCACACAGTCAGTGCATAACCTTCTCCCTTTGAATACTCTCAAGGTAGATCACCACCGTCTTCTTGGAGAATTCTTGGAGCTGTTAACACAGAGAATTCAATCTGAAATAAGAAATGAAAATGTTAGAGCGTAAAAGTCACTGAACAAATCGTGTTAAGCCAATTTATAGATTTCTGTCAGTCAGATTGTTTCTCAGTCGAATAGCCTACAAATTCAGTTGACTGTATTATTATAGTTATCACAAATAGTCAACATAGAGGCTCTCAGTCAACACAAATCAACACACATTCAATACAGTTGACCAAGTCATCAATTCTTAACTAATTTTTAAAAATATAGCCGTTGGAGCATGTAAGCATAACAGAATTCCAAAATAGATCAATAATACAGTCGAATGTACTCTGGACAAAGTCGAATGACACATGGAAAAACATTTTGAAATTCTTTTCAATCCAAAACATCACATAGCACTGATTCTCAAAATCTGTACAAAGGTTTTAGAAAAGAGTTGGCCGAGGAAAGAACTCAGGTTCGCTAGTTTTAGAAAGCTTGGAGAGGAGTTTAAGTTCTGGTCTGGGATTGTAGAAAGGTTAGTGTTTCACGTAATGGAGGAGATACTGTGGGTTTGTTGTTGGCTAGAGAAGTAGAGAAAATGAAAGAAGATGAGTTGTTGGTCAGTTTTTTTTTCTCTAGTTTTGTGCGGTTAAAGATGAGTGAAAGAGAAAGGGCCTTGCATATAGAAGAAATAAAAGAAAAACATAACAAGAGGAAGAAGTGGAGACAAAGTCCTAGATTTCCTGAGAGGGAGGTTTGGGCTGGGGTTCTCATTGGGGATCAGTGAAGATGAAATTGAGAAATAAGAAGTAAAGATTGTGATGCATAAAAGTCGTGAGTGATGAGCCTGGGTTGTGAGAGATAGCCTACGTCTTGTGTTAATGGTAGGAATGGTACTGGAATGTTTAGATGAAGAAGATGTTGCTTTACTTGGAAAAATTGAGAGAAGTAGGCGTAGGGTTGGTGATGAGAGTAGGTTTAACAGGAAGAAAGATTAAAGTTTGGGTGGAAATAAGTCATGAGAGGAGAATAAATGGGTGTGATGCATGACTAATCTCGGGTCTTAGATGTGTGTGAAGGAGGATGAGTTGAGTGAGTGCTTTGCTTATATTATTAAGGCCACGAGAAACATGAGAGAAAAGAAAGTGGATGGGTTGAAATATTGTGATGGGATAGGTCTTGGGTAGAAGTTGGATGTTTAAGGATAATAAATGAGGGATTCAGAAGATGAGTTTTGATATTCTAAAGAGAAATATTGGGCTGCTGGTTTTGGAAATATGAAACGATAAAAAGTGGATATTGTAGGTACATGTTGAAGAGAAATATGAAAGCTTGGTGGAAGTTATCAAAAGCAAGGAGAGTTTGTTATACTTGAGAGGTTGCATGAAGGTGGCATTGCTTGGATGTGGGGGTTTTAGTGAAATTAAAATAGAAGAAGAAAGGGAGAGAAGGTGAGAAGTTGGTGTTGAAGTAGAGAACGAAAAGGGTGGCATGCAGGGATGCATGGGGCGGGGAAAAGAGTTACGTGTTTGGGATCCAGTATTTGAGAACAGGTTTAGGAGGAAGATGGGTTTCGTAAAGAGAATAAAAAGAAGAAAGAAGTAATTGAATGTGGTGGGAGATTTTCCATGGGAGAGTACAACATGAAGACTTCTACGTAAGTGGGGAAGTGAGAGTTTTGAGATTTATTAAAGTGGTTTATGGTGGGTCCCACTGGGTTGGTAAGAGGAGAAAGGGTTTTACTTTTGAAATGAGATTGCAGAGAAGATATGGTATGAGTTGGAATGTTAAAGGAGGGGTGGGAGAATGATATTTTAACACCATTTTTTTTACATTATTTTGACACTGCACACGTGTTAAGATGTGATTGGACAATTTCAAATTAAAAAAGTTGAGGCAGGGGTATATTTGGAAGAGAAAAACCAAAGTTTATTTTTTAATTTGAAATCGTCCAACCACATTTTGACACGTGTGCAGTGTCAAAATGGTGTCAAAAAATGGTGTTAAAATTTTATTTTCCTAATTGATAACAGACTACGATGATGTATAATCTGGTTGGTTAAGTTTTTTTATTTTAATTAAATAATTATCTTAGTTCGTTTCATATCATGAGTTTGGTTGGTTACTACAGTTAAAAGTTGTGTACTGAGGATTGTGTTTGAACCGTATGATTGTTTGTACAATGCATGTTATTTATCAATTAAAGCGTATGATTGTTTGTACAAATGCATCTTATTTATGAGTTAAAGTATATTATTGAGATTAAAGGTGGAAGGTAATGAGATTGTGTTATGAGTTTTGGGATTAGTGAACAATGCATGTTGTTGAGAAATATGTATCTTGTTGTAAGTGATGTTATAAATCTAATTGTTTGTGATTGGTGACTTAATATGTATAGTATTAAAACTATGTACGAAATGTAATGAGAAAGATGTTATGAACGTTATGATGAACGGACACAGTATATTTTGAGAATGGTGAGACAAATTTTATGATTGGTGGAAGAATACATGTTAATGATAATAGATATGAAACTGTGATGTGAATATGAAACTATGTTACTTCCTTGTATTGTCGTCGGTAATGGATGAGCTTTTCGTACTAAGCTACGATAATAATGTGTTGAACTCTCCTATGGAGATAGTGATTCGAGTGTCACTTTTCTCTACAGAGGGATGTGGATGTCTCGCCCAAAATGACTTCGGCTCGTGTGAGTGTAGTGCTCAGTGGGTGTTTCCCTCCGAAGTTTTCACGCGTAATTCCTTGAGAAGTCAGGGAGATAGGTCAGAAGTTGCGATGGAAGACGACTCGAATTGCCCTGTTGGGAACAGGTGCATGTTAATGATAACAAGTTATGACGACACAGTAGAAGGAAACGACATTGGGTCATAAATGAATTTGATTGTGATGGAAATATTGTCATGGGATATGTTGTATGGTTATATTATTCTATGTTTAATATGAATTAATATGATATTTTGTATGCTAAGATATTTTTGGTTGCTCACCCTTGCATGTTGTGGTTGTGGTTTCCACCTACGATGATCGTACTTGTACTAGAGTAAATGACCTTGTAGATAAAACTGGATCAGAGTAGCTGACGTGAGAGTTGGGATCTTATATTTTAGGGGATGATGATCTATTTTATTTAAAACTCTTCACACTTGGTATCTTTATTGTAAAAGGGATTTATTTCAGAATTCATTTTGAACAAGCAACGTTTATAATTATGTTTTTCTTCCGCATTTTTTCTTTATTGAATAAAATTTGGTGATCTATAATGAATGCTTTATGGAAATCTTATGTTTCAAAAGAAAATTTTTTAAATCGTTACATTTCGAAAATCGGGGTGTTACATAAAGCTTTGTCGGCTTTGAAATTTTAAACTTTGATCCTCATGAAACTCAAAGCAAACGTAGAAGTCAAATGTTGGAGCTTGAAGAGATGCGGTTACATGCATATGACTCATCTAGGAGTTACAAGGAAAAGGTAAAATTTTATCATGACAGGAAGTTGATACAGAGATCTTTCAACCCTGGGTAGGAGGTGTTATTATTCAATTCAAGGTTGAAGTTATTTCCTGGAAAGTTGAAATCTAAATGGTGAGGACCTTTTGTGATAAAGCATGTATATCCTAATGGAGCACTTGAATTGGTGAACCCAGTTGCTAGTGATCCGCAGAAAAGTGAAACAACTTTCCATGGTAATGAAGTTGGTGGATCCATGAGGTTTGGGCCAGGATCGTGACATTAAACAAGCGCTTACTGGGAGGCAACCCAGGGTTTTATCTTTTTTTTTTTCCTTTGTACTTTGAATTTTTTAGAATAGGTTGAATTTGGTTTAGTAGTGTAGGTGTCTGTACTTGCCTGAACACCTTTTCTGACTATGGTTTGACTTGATTTATTGCATGTTGAATGTGCTTGATGAAGTTTGATGTGGATGATGATTGAGATTGTGTTACATGCTGATATACAGGTGAATTGTTCACTAACTGTGTGAACATATGCATGATGATTTATGATTGTGATTATGATGCTAAGCAGAATGTAGGATTGATATTTAAGATGTTGAATGAGCATAGCTGTGTGAGGTTTTGAGCTCCAAAGTGGTTGTTGATATATTTGCTATTCATTTGAAAGCATGAATGATATTGCCTGAATCCTTATGATTGATTGAATTACATGTTTATGTCATATGATCAAGGCCATTTTTGGTAGCCCTTGCTTAACCAAATCTTCGCCCAAAGTAAAAGGAACATTTGATGTTTGATGGGTGTCGCGGCCCATGCAAATTTAATGTGCATAAAGAATGCAGTATAGACTAGGAAATGACTCCTAGGTCGTCTCTCAAGGACCAAACTGTGGTTCAGGAATTAGGTCAAACACGTAGTGGGGGGTTTGTGAAAGGTTTGTGAATGCAGATGAATTAAATTAAAACACAGATGCAAACAGAAATGAAAACAAAAATGTAAATAGAAATGTAAAAGTGGAATCAAATACAGGATAAAAACGGATGGTCATTAACTCAATCACTATGCTTCCAATTACAGATTAACGACAAGTACACACTATTCTAATCGAAACCCAACACGAATACCCAACTAAGCGAAGGCTAATTCGGTCTTCAAAATTGCAAACTAAGCGAATGCAATGCACAAATTTAATCAGTCATGCACCACATAGTCTAATCAACTAAGCGAAGATTAAACACCGAGTAGGCAACTAAGCGTATACCCAATCGCAAGCAAACAACAGATTAAATATTGAGCTAAATCATAGCAACAACATGGCAATTAAAGTGCACAGGTCTCATGAATAAACTACTCTAACCTCTAATCCAACACAACTAACCAACTAAGTGAAGGTTAATCATGCTATCATAATCGCGAAGCAAGCGATCGCAATACACCTATTCCATCCAATGTGTTCTATACAGATTGATCAACTAAGCGAAGATGCAATCATCGATTGGGCAACTAAGCGTATACCCAATCGCAAGAACACAGTCAGATTTAAAAGAATGCCAGGAAGAGTAGAATAAACACAACAACAGTCCGATACTCTCAAAGAAGCAATATAATTTTGTTAACGACCAACCAACTAACCTAAAATAACATCATAATTAAATTAAATAAAACTTGCGTGAACAATGAAATTAGCATATATAAGTAAACTACTTAACTTTAACAAAGAAAAATAAGAAAACTTTAATAAGCAAACTGTGTGCAACATTCTAAATGAAAGTAAAATCAACACTTCCTTTTAAAACAAAATAACACATAAGAATCTTCTTAAAAATTAAAATCACCACTGGTTCAAGCAATTGAAATCAGCATGAGTGTCTATTCTAAAAACAAGCAAAAATCAAACACAACATGTGTGCCGCTTCTTAAATTGAAAACGCATATCACCATCACCGTTTTCTCATTTCTAAAAGCAAAATGGATGTGCTAAAAGATAACTACTATTTCACCGTGTGCTGAAATGAAAAGAACTTCAATGTAAAGTTTAAGCAAAACAAATTTAGTTGTGTGCTAAAACAAAACATTGAGCTTCTGAACCAGCGAATGTAAATTTTTTTCTCTACAAGCTAAATGAAAAATGACCACTTCCAGGAGCTATGTGCTTCCAAATTCAAAGGAAAAAAAATCACTGTGAGCCTCTTCTCCAGCGTGACCTGTGAGATCCTGATGCTACATTGTGGATGTAATGTTCTTTCTCAAAAAGTGAAAAGTCCCCTTCTTAATGGTGGTTGCAGCTCTTTACTAGGGTGAATGATCTGCTTCCAAGCGTTATGGATCAGGCCGTGAACAATCTTTTTCTCCAATGCATCAACACTCCATTTCATGTACTGAATCTGCTGTGTGCACCTCCTTCAAGCTGCTGCTTTTAGCTGGACCGTGTGTTTCTTGCTGGACCAGCTTTTTCTCCAAGCACACACCTCCTAGCTGAACTGTGGGGTGGCTTCTCAAGCTTCTAGTGCTGTTGTCCGTGTGTCAAGCTGTTGGACGTCTTTTTTTTTTTATTTGCATGGACGAGCTGCTCTCTTGAAGTCGTGACATTTGGATGTTAAAATTGTTGAAGCCCATATCCAATATAAGAGCTTATGTAAGTGGAGTGCAACATTTTCCAATAGTTAGTCGTGCTTTGCTTGACAACATCTCTTTGCTGGATTTTGAAGCCTGGATAGGATAATATTGGGTCGCACCTCCTACTGGACAACACACACTTCAAGCCTAATCAATGGAAAAAACATTGAATAAAAGCAAAGTGTTCACCCCTTCACGTGCTGCTTTATGTGTTGTTGCAACTCTTTGGGGCCGTAACACTTTTCCTCAATCTCTCCAACCCGTGAGATGCTTTTTTTTTGTTGGATGAATCAACATGTGTGCTTAATAAAAGGAAAAATGGGCTATACATTCCCATGGGCCGTGACACTTCTCCAATGTGTTTCATCGTGTAGCTTCTTCAAATATTAATTACCCCTTTTTCAGCCAAGTAGATGTCCATGTCGTGTGTTCTCTTTTCAGCTCCATTTTATCTCTGAATGTTCCAAATTGTATTTTTAAAATTTTCTCTACAATTAATTATGCAAATAATTAGCTCAGATAATTCAAATTAATTAGAATTATAATTTTCAGCCAAATTAAGCGTAATTAGCAAAAACAGGAAAATACCGGATGTTTAAGAACAATTCCCTGATTAATTCTAGTACAATAAACTAAGTGAAATCAAGAAAATATTGACTCATCAATGTTCTACCCTTTTTTAACCTAAGCCTTAAAAAGAATGAAACCCTTGTTTTGAAAATATTCACCTTAAGTTAGGTTGAGAAATATTTTGTGGTGTTGATAAAGGTTCAAGTTTGGGGTTGTTGGGGGAAATTGAAAGGCAAAAGAAAGGCATTGAGCTCAAGTGTTAAATGAAAAAAAAAAGGAAGAAAAAAGCATGAAAGGTGAGCTCAATGTAAAAGAAAAGGAAAAAGGGAAAGCTGGGAATGAGTGAGATTGGTAAAAAGAGAGTTTGTGCTTGAACTATGATTATGTGAATAACTCTCTTAACTCAAGGATTTTGTGATCTGAAAAAAAAAACATATTTCTTGTTAGCCCAGCCACATTATAAGCCGTGAAAAGACCTTGTGATGACATTTTTATGTAAAGATGTTCATTGTATTAGATGAATGTCAATTTTGTTTCATGTGATAGGTGAATAGTGGAGAGAAGAGTGACCTCCTAAAACACTTGAGTGATTGAATGAAACACTTTGCTTGGAAAGGATTGATAAATTTCATGATTACATTTGTGCTTAGTGGACTGATCATTCATAGAAATAGCATTTGTTGGAGAATATGTGATTATGTGAACAATATGTGAACTAGAATTAAGTGAAGCATGTACGCATCTTGATTTGATTTCATTGAAAAGCTGAATTGAGGAATCACTTGTTATGAAAGGATGAGTTGAACTATTTTGGTGATAGGTGGAAAGGTTAAGTTGTGTCTTGTTTGCTTGAGGACAAGCAAAGATATAAGTTTGGGTTGTGATAATGGTCTAAAAACCGTTATTTTTATAGTTGAATTTGATATCAAAACACACCCTTTATGCCTTAAAATGAGCTTAGAATCATGCAAAACACTTTAGTTTGGTTTCTAGAGATTCAAAAGTGGGTTTTAAGAGATATTATGCTTGTTTTACATTGTTTTGGTAGGATTTGATGAGAATTGAAGTATAGAAGTAAAGAAGGGAGGACTTAGACTCAAGAAAGGATGAGAAAAGAAGTAAAAGAAGAGTGAAGTCCACCGCTTAGCGCCAATTCCAGCGCTGAGTGCCAGCTTTGAGGAGGACGCCACTGTTTCTCGCTTGAGCGGCGACGTTGAGTGTCCTACGATTCTGAGGGCCAGCGTTGAGCGCCAGATTCCACCGCTAAGCGTCCTGCAATTATGAGGCTTACCGCTGAGTGGTCAAATGTGCGTTGAGCGCCTAAATGATGGACCTGGGCAAAAATTCTATTACTTTTCTGCATTATAAATTGTTGAGATTGTTGACAACACAAAACTTTATATCAAACTGGTTTTTGATGATGACAACACACTGCTTAATAACAGTACATAAGTTCCAGTGTTACATGTTCAGCTGTTATAGTATACTGTTTTGAACAATGATTTTGGTGAACATGTTTTGTTGATTTGCTTGTATGTTCCCTTGATTGATTATGTGCTACATGTTTGGAACATGCTTGTATTGAAATGTGTGATAAAATAATTTAGATTACTTCTGCACATTTCTGAAGAAAAGCTCACAAGCACTTTTATGAACTTCTATTTGTTGTGACAAAGATTTGGTTCAGTCGAATACACTGGTAATGGATTCGACTATGCTAAAATCTTTGTACAGATTTTGTGAACATGTGCTTGATGAGATTTTGATTTGAAAAGAATTTCAAAGTGTTTTCAAGTGTCAGTCAACATGGTGGAACACCTATTCGACTGTGTTGCTGTTATTTTTGGAATTTTGTTATGCCTACTTGCTCCAACGACTATATTTTCAAAAGTTAGTTAGGATTCACTGACTGGGTCAACTGTCATGAATGTGAATTGAATTGGTTGACTGAGGAGCCTCTATGTTGACTGTTTTTTATAATTGTTTTAATACAATTGACTGGATTAGTAGGTTATTCGACTGAGAATGATAGGAAAACTATAAATAGAACAGAACACGATCTGTTATGTATTGACTTGGTGATCTAACATTTTCATTGTCTTGTTTCAGAGTTATTTCTCAGTTTTGGAAGCTCCAAGAATTCTCCAAGAAGACGGTGGTGATCTTTGTTGAGAGAGATTCAGATTGAGAAGTCAATTGCGCATACTGTTTGATCAACATTTGCACAAAGAAGGTACTTCTGGTTTGATCTTGAAGGCTTGACATCCTGTAAAGACTGTTGTATTTGACTGAAGGCTTGGCAACCTGTGAAGTGTGTTGTGATAGGTTTGGCAACCTGTGAAGCGTGTTGTGATAGGCTTGGCATCCTGTGAAAAGTGCTGGTTACACGTTGAGGATTGTTCACCGTGGGTTCAGATTGCAGAAGAGAGGATTCTTACTGCAATTCTAGTTTTGTGTGTGCAACTATATTTGGTTTTGGGTTAGAGAGGAGATTTCTATTTTTGCGTGGTGCTTCTATAAATTCCTTGTTGTAAAAATCGCAACCATTATAATGCATTTGCTTCCAAGATTGGAACGACACTGGATGTAGGCATTGTTGGCCGAACCAGTATAAAACCAGTGTTTGATTTTCTCTATCCCTCCACTCTTTATTTCAGTCGACTTTATTTTCCTAGCAGTCAACTACGTTTTTCCACTGCATTGAAATTTTCATTACTTGCATTTCAAGGAAAGATCAAAAGCTTTGAATTTTCATATGAAAATTGCGAAAAGATTTTGTCTTTGAACTAACACCAATTCACCCCCCCCCCTCTTGGTGTAAAACGAAGCCAACCTGTTTACTAACTCAAAGAGGGGGGGGGGGTGAATTGGTGTTAGTTCAAACACAAAATCTTTTCACAATCTTGGTATGAAAATTCAAAGCTTTTGATCTTTCCTTGAAATGCAAGTTATGAAAATTTCAATGCAGCGGAAAAACGTAGTTGACTGCTCTAAATATAAAGTCGACTGAAATAAAGAGTGCAGGGATAGAGAAAATCAAATACTGGTTTTTATACTGGTTCGGCCAACAATGCCTACATCCAGTGTCCTTCCAACCTTGGAAGCAAATGCACCACAATGGTTGCAGTTTTTACAACAAGAAATTTATAGAAGCACCACGCAAAAATATAAATCTCCTCTCTAACCCAAAACGAAATATAGCTGCACACAAAACCAGAATTGCAGCAAGAATCCCTTTTTCTGCAATCTGAACCCACACTGAACAATCCTCAACGCGTCACCAGCACTTTTCACAGGATGTCAGGTATCAAAGCACGCTTCACAGGTGATGAATCAATATTTTATATCATTAACTTAGTTTCTTGCGCCGAATTGTGTTGATGATTTGCGCTTAATTCTTAGTTATTGTGTCATTTTCACCATTTGGGCTTAATTAGAACACTAATTCATATTTTAATTAATTTGAATTATTTGAGCTTAATTATTCCTATTTTCATTTTCAGGGAAATTTTGAAATTACACTGGGAGACTTTTGGAAGAGCACAAGCAATTGAAGAATTTCTACAAATTAATTTTAGATGTAGTCAAATTTTTAATTTAGTAGATTAGGCTTTTTAAATTAAGTTTTGTAATTTTGGGCTAATTTTTGTTAGGTTAGACTAAGCCCAATAGTAAAAAAATGGTGACATGGCCCTAGGGTTTTATGATGTGTGGACCCCACCATGAGGATGTAATTTTTTTCAGACCTAGGGATTTGGGGCAGTCACTTTACTTTTGAATTTGGAGAGGTTTCGGTTGTGAGCTATCTTGCTTCCCGAGAACACATGGAGCGGCAGCCGACACATGGGGATTGGGGGATTTTTTTTCATTTTGAGTGACATACAATTTTTTTATGCTTATGGTTCTGGGACGATGGAGAAGGGATAAGAAATGAAGAGCACATTCCTTTCTTTTCTTTATTTTGCAAACACTGTTTCCATTTACGAATCCACACGTTGAAGAGCATCATTACTCTCGGAAATTTTTTTTCTCAGCTGAACCGAAATCTTTCTCGGAAAAGAAGGCAATGTTTGCAATTTGGATGATGGGATAATTGGAAGATATGCTACAGCCGGCACCCACATGGATTCATTGGCTGGAAGCTTTTCTCTTTCATTGGGTCACGTCATTTGTTCTTCCTAATTAATATATGTAGGTAGATTTTCATTGCTCTGCTGCACCCAAAATATTTTTGTGAATGAAAAGAGATTAAATGGTGGAGATGGGACGTGTCCTCTGGATGGTTAGCAATTCACTCACTTTGCTTTTAGAAAGAAATAGATAGATGAGTATCACGGTCTGATGGAGTAAGTGTACGGTTATTCAATTGGGCATTGGATTGGCTTAGAATTTTATTCAAGCTGCAAGTAGTAGATTAGGGGCTGGAATGGAGATCGTGGAAGTCCAGCAGCAGCCGCCACCTTTACTTGGATTCTGCTTTGAATGTTTGAATTAAATGGAAAAGCACTTTCGCATTGGAGTTTTCTTTTCAAGCACGTAGTTGATATTTTGATTCCAGCAAGCACATGGTCACAACATTTCCTTGGAAGACAACATTTACTTTAATTTCAATTAATAGAAAAGCAAAGGTGCAGAGGACTTTACGGCCAAGGTTAAATTTTTTAGTAGCTTGCAATTTCAATTTTCTTTTTATATAGGTCATGTGAAGTTTTAGGTAGACTTTATATTATTTTTTTATTTTCTTTTATTTTAAATTAGTTTAGGTTTTAGATAAACTTTATGTTTTTATATTTTCTTTTATTTTAAATTAGTTTGAATTGTAGTTTGAATTGTAGGTTGAGTTGTTTTTAATTTCTTTAATTTAGTTTTTTTTTAATTTAATTTAATTGTGTTTAAATATTTGTTTAGTCTAGTATTGGGGTTAGCATTTTCACTCTCTTTAATGTTTTAATTGATGTTCAGATGTGTTTAATTTTTATTTTTAATTTCGTATTTTTAATTCACAAAACACTTTTCAAACCCCCCCTCAGTGTTTGACTAAATTCTGAACCGCAGTTTGGTTCTTGAGAGACGACCTAGGGTCATTCCCTAGCACTATACTGCATTCTTTTATGCAATAAAATTTGTATGGGTTGTGACGCCCCATCAACAGGTTGCCAAGCCTATCATAGCACACTTCCCAGGTTGCCAAGCCTTCAATCAAATACAGCAGCCTTTACAGGATGTCAAGCCTTCATAATCAAACCAGAAGCACCTTCTTTGTGCAGATGTTGATCAAACAGTATGCGCAATTGACTCCTCAAGCTGAATCTCTCTCAAGAAAGATCACCATCGTCTTCTTAGAGAATTCTTGGAGCTTGCAAAACTGAGAAATAACTCTAAAACATGACAATGAAAATGTTAGAACGTAAGTCTCTAACAGAACAGATCGTGCTCTATTCTATTTATAGTTTTCCTGTCATTCTCAGTCTAATACCCTACTAATCCAGTCAACTGTATTAAAATAGTTATAACTAACAGTCAACATAGAGGCTCCTCAGCCAACCAATTTATTACACATTCATGACAGTTGACTCAGTCAGTCAATCTTAACTAACTTTTGAAAAACTAGCCGTTGGAGCAAGTAGGTATAACAGAATTTCAAAATAACATCAACACAGTCGAATAGGTGATGCACCATGTCGACTGACACTTGAAAAACACTTTGAAATTCTTTTCAACTCAAAATATCATCAAGAACATGTTCACAAAATCTGTACTAAGATTTTAGCTCAGTCGAATCCAATACCAGTGTATTCGACTGTACCAGATCTTTGTCACAGCAAATATAAGTTCATAAAAGTGCTTGTGAGTTTTTCTTCAGAAATGTGCAGAAATAATCAAAATCATTTTATCACACATTTCAGTACAAGCATGTTCCAAACATATAACACATAATCAATCACGGGAATATACATGCAAAATAACAACACATGTTCAACAAAGACATTGTACAAAACAATATAGCATATCAGCTGAACATGTAAAGTTGGAACTTATGTACTGTTATTAAGCAATGTGTTGTCATCATCAAAAATCAGTTTGATATAGAGTTTTGTGTTGTCAACAATCTCAACAATCTCCCACTTTTTTGATGATGCACAACCATGATTAATAACTAAACCATGTTTGTACAGTTCCACAATTTAACAGAGTAAAACATATAAACCAATTAATACAAACAGTTCAATTACTCTGCATACACAGCAAAAATATCATGAAGCAGATAAAGTATGATGCAGCAATTCTCCCCATATAGACTTGCTTTCATACACTCATGAAAACTCTCCCCCTCTGTGCATTAACAAAAAAGGAATTCAATTTCAAAATAGTAAGGATGCTCTCAAAATCACAAGTTCATCACAAAAACATAAGTGAACTTCCCCTGAAATGTAGGTGTGTGATGAAACATTGTGTAAAGAAGTAATACTCCCCCTGTCATTATGCATGATTTTCAAAAACAGTTTAAGCACAAATCAATTATGCACAATGCAGAATATCACAGATCAAATACCAATTTAAGCACAAATTTGTATCATTGTTACACAATTCAAACACATATTTATGCAATGACACAAATATCAACAATCTCACAATATTATCTCAACTTAGATATCAAAACAAGTAGAGAACAAAGATAATATCATAATGCTTAATGATTAAAGCAGTCAGTAGGGATAGAAGATAATTCCAAAATTGGAATTGTTTAATCCAGTTTAGACGCAGTCGAATACTTTAACTCGTCAGTCGAATGCATTGCTTTCCAAAAATATTGAACTTCAAATGTATATGTTCAAAGCAATGTTCTTCCTACAAAACCTTTCCAAAACATTTTCCAGATCAAGTATAGTGGTTAGGCAAGATTAAAAACAAATCATGATAGAAGTCAATGTATAAGGATGCATGACAGTTATTGCACAGTTGACTTCATCCATAACTCAGTCGAATCAATCATTTTATGTTACTGTGATTAAGAATTCCAAGTTCATTTCGAATTGTAAAAAATCTTTCTTTGTTCAATTGTTTTGTAAAGATGTCAGCCCATTGATGTAATGTATCAACATACTCTATTTTGATTTCACCCTTATTTATATGATCTCTAATAAAATGATGTCTTATTTCAATATGCTTAGTTTTCAAGTGTAAGATTGGATCCTTAGTTAAATTTATAGCGGTAGTTCTATCACATTTCAGAGGAATGTTTTCTATCTTAATGCCATAGTCCTCTAATTGACTCTTTATCCAAAGAGATTGTGCATAGCAGCTTCCAGTGGCTATGAAATCAGCTTCTGTGGTAGATAAAGCCACACATGCTTGTTTCTTTGAATGCCAAGGGATCAATGATGATCCTAGTAAGTGACATGTACCACTAGTGCTTTTTCTATCTAGCTTGCAACCTCCAAAATAAGAATCAATGTATCCAGTTAGAAAAAGATCTGAACCATTTGGATCCCACAGTCCCAGATTTTTTATAACCTTAAGGTATTTTAAAATTCTGTTAACAGCAGTGAGATGTGATTCTTTAGGGGCAGATTGAAATCTAGCACATAGACAAACACTATGCATGATGTCAAGACTACTAGCAGTAAGATAAAGTAATGATCCAATCATACCTCAGTACATTCTTTGATCGACACTTTTCCCGGCTTCATCCAGATCTAAGTAACAATTAGTTGCCATTGGAGTGGCAACATCTTTGCAGTCCAACATCTTGAATCTTTTCAGTAGATCATTGCAGTATTTGGATTGATGAATGAATATGCCATCTGTAGTTTGCTTTACTTGTAATCCAAGGAAATATGTCAATTCTCCCATCATAGACATTTCAAATTCTTCCTGCATTAATTTTGAAAACTCTTTGCACAGCATATGGTTAGTTGAGCCAAAGATAATGTCATCAACATAAATTTGTACATACAGTTTATCACTATTTGAGCTTTTTATGAAAAGAGCGGAATCAACTTTTCCTCTTGAGTATCCTTTCTTTATAAGAAATTTAATTAGTCTTTCATACCATGATCTAGGTGCTTGCTTTAATCCATATAAGGCCTTTTTGAGCTTGTAAACATGATCAGGGTATTCAAAGTCTTCAAATCTAGGTGGTTGCTCAACATATACCTCTTCCTTGATGTAACCATTCAGAAAGGCACTCTTAACATCCATTTATTATAATTTGAATTTCTTTGTAGATGCAATGGCCAAAATTATTCTAATTGCTTCTAGTCTGGCTACAAATGCATATGTTTCATCATAGTTGATTCCTTCTTCTTGACAGTAGCCTTTTGTCACTAATCTCGCTTTGTTCTTTATGATTTCACCTGAATCATCCATTTTGTTACGAAACACCCATTTTGTACCAATAACTTGTAGCTCAGGTTTTCTGGGTACTAATTCCCACACATTATTTCTTGTGAACTGATTCAGCTCCTCTTGCATGGCTATCATCCAATTTTCATCACTCAATACTTCTTCAATTTTCTTGGGCTCAATCTTGGACACAAAGGCAACGTTCATGCAATACTGATTCAGTTGTCTTCTTGTGGACACTCCTCTTGACATATCACCAATGACATTTCTGTTGAGACATTTCTTGGCACTTTCCATGATTTAATTGACTCTGTTTTGGGTGATTCGATTTGCTTTGTTTCTTCTTCTTTCTCAATAGCTTCTTCAGGACCTTCTTCTTCAATTATATTCTCGTCTTCCTCAATATAGTTCCTGACTTGCTTGTAGTGGCTTGGATCGATGAACTCATCAAACGCAACATGAATGGACTCCTCCACATTCATAGTTCTCTTGTTATATACACCGTATGCCTTGCTGTTCATGGAGTATCCTATGAAGACTGCTTCATCAGCCTTTGAATCAAACTTTCCCAGATTTTCTTTGCCATTATTCAACACAAAGCACTTGCTTCCAAAGATTCTCAAATGTGAAATACTAGGCTTTTTTCCTCTAAGCAGTTCATATGGGGTTAGCTTCAGTATAGACCTGATGATTGTTCTGTTCAGTACATAACATGTTGTGCTTACTACATCTGCCCAAAAGTATTTCGGCATGTCCCTATCATTCAGCATTGACCTTGCCAATTCTTCAAGTGCTCTATTTCTTCTTTCCACTACATCATTTTGTTGTGTTGTTCTGGGTGCAGAGAATTTGTGTGTTATTCCCATTTCGGCTAAGTAGTCATCAAAGTCCTTATTCTGAAATTCTCCTCCATGATCACTTCGGATAGACTTGATTTTCATATCCATTTCATTTTGGATGGCGATAGCAAATCTTTTGAAGACCTTAAGTGCATCATTATTGGCTACAATGAAATAAGTCCAAGTATATCTTGAATAGTCATCTACTATAACTAATCTGTATGAATTACCTCCAAGACTCTTGGTTCTGGATGGTCCAAATAGATCCATATGGAGCAGTTGCAGAGGTTTCTCAGTTGACATCTCATTCTTACTTTTGAATGACTGCTTGGTTAGCTTTCCTCTTTGGCATACATCACATAATCTGTCAGTCTTGAATCGAATCTTGGGCAGACCATTCACGAGATTTTTAGAGACGAGCTTGTTTAGTTGACTCATACTGATATGTGTTAATCTCTTGTGCCATAACCACACATCTTCTTCCTTCGTCATCAGGCATACAACAGATTCAAATGCATTATCTGTGAAGTCGATCAAGTAAATGTAGTTCACCCTTTTTCCCATAAGCAGTACCTCATTTGTTCCCCAATACTTATCAGACAGTATTTGGGTTCAAAAGTGATTTTTAATCCTTTGTCACGTAGCTGGCTGATGCTGAGCAGATTGTGCTTTAACCCTTCAACAAGCAAAACATTTTTAATTTCATAAGAGGAAGGAGTTTTTATTTTACCTATACCAATGATTCTTCCTTTGTTGTTATCACCATATGTGACATGACCAGCAGCCTTGTATGATATATCTGTGAATTTTGTAGGGTCTCCAGTCATGTGTCTCGAACAGCCACTATCCAGGTACCAAGTAGGACTTTTAGACTGTTGTTCTATTTCAGGCTTGATAATTCTTGATTTTGCCATCATGATCAGCTCTCCTTTATCCTTGACTTTCTTGGCATCAACAGAATGATCTTGACTATTTGTCTTTTTCAAGAACTTTGTAAACTTGTTGTTCAACAAGATCGATTTCTGTGTCTGTGAGCAAAATTCTTCCTCACGGGTTTCCTTGCATTAAGCTACCTGCTTTAAAGTTTTCAAAGAATCCACCAGTTACAGATTTTAACCTCAAATTACAGGGAGCAAATGCAATATCAATTTCAAAATCATAAGTTTTTCTTGAATGCGAAAAGGAAGCCATCCCCAGGTTTTACAATCGACTAGAATAAAAACAAAGTCGATTGATTTTTCAAATATCTTATGAAAACCAGCTCTGGTGCCAATTTTTAGGAAACAGGTTGGCTTCAATTTACACCAAGAGGGGGGGTGAATTGGTGTTAGTTCAAAAACAAAATCTTTTCGCAATCTTGGTATGAAAATTCAAAGCTTTTGATCTTTCCTTGAAATGCAAGTAATGAAAATTTCAATGCAGCGGAAAAACGTAGCTGACTGTCTAAATATAAAGTCGACTAAAATAAAGAGTGCAAGATAGAGAAAATCAAACACTGGTTTTTATACTGGTTCGGCCAACAATGCCTACATCCAGTGTCCTTCCAACCTTGGAAGCAAATGAACTATAATGGTTGCGGTTTTTACAACAAGGAATTTATAGAAGCACCACGCAAAAAATATAATTCTCCTCGCTAACCCAAAACCAAATATAATTGCACACAAAACCAGAATTACAGCAAGAATCCCCTCTTTTGCAATTTGAACCCATGCTGAACAATCCTCAACGTGTCACCAGCACTCTTCACAGGATGCCAAGCCTATCACAACACGCTTCACAAGTTGCCAAGCCTATCACAGCACACTTCCCAGGTTGTTAAGCCTTCAATCAAATACAGCAGTCTTTACAGGATGTCAAGCCTTCAAGATCAAACCAGAAGCACCTTCTTTGTGTAGATGTTGATCAAACAGTATGTGCAATTGACTCCTCAATCTGAATCTCTCTCAAAAAAGATCACCATGGTCTTCTTGGAGAATTATTGGAGCTTTCAAAACTGAGAAATAACTTTGAAACATGACAATGAAAATGTTAGAACATAAGTCTCTTACAGAACAAATCGTGCTCTGTTCTATTTATAGTTTTCCTGTCATTCTCGGTCGAATACCCTACTAATCCAGTCGACTGTATTAAAATAGTTATAACTAACATTCAGCATAGAGGCTCCTCAGTTAACCAATTTATTACACATTCATGACAGTTGACTCAGTCAATCAATCTTAACTAACTTTTGAAAAACTAGCCGTTAGAGGAAGTAGGTATAACAGAATTCCAACAATAACATCAACACAGTCGAATAGGTGATGCACCATGTCGACTGACATTTGAAAAACACTTTCAAATTCTTTTCAACTCAAAATATAATCAAGCACATGTTCACAAAATCTGTACTAAGATTTTAGCGCTGTCGGATCCAATACCAGTGTATTCGACTGTACCAGATCTTTGTCACAGCAAATATATGTTCATAAAAGTGCTTGTGAGTTTTTCTTCAGAAATGTGCAGAGATAATCAAAATCATTTTATCACACATTTCAGTACAAGCATGTTCCAAACATATAATCAATCACGGGAACATACATGCAAAATAACAACACATGTTTAACAAAGACATTGTACAAAACAATATAGCATATCAGCTGAACATGTAAAGTTGGAAATTATGTACTATTATGAAGCAATGTGTTGTCATCATCAAAAACCAGTTTGATATAGAGTTTTGTGTTGTGAACAATCTCAACATGCATGACTCTCAGCCGACTCCAATATTAATTCAATTGACTATGTTATTTGAATATTTGAAATGCTCTGTATTTTAACGTTAAAGATTAACTTAGGGCTTAATCAACATCCTTAGCATGATCATTCTTTGTTAATATTTGAATTAGGTGTCTTATAAAACACTTCAAACTGACTACATTGTTCTAAGGCCGATACTGCAATTGTTACTGTGCAAGCAAATTTCTCTGATATCCCTTAGATCTTGTTGGTGCATTCCGGAAAATTGTACTCTCACGATGGCTGCTTCAAATCAAAGCTCAAACAAAGGAAAAGAAAAGGAAGTCTCTAAGACAAGAATTCCTGACCCCACTGGATGGATTAGTGATGAAGAGTCAAGGAGGAAATTGTTGTTGAGTCTATAAAAAACGATAGCTTATCCATACTACATCAAGCTTAGGAAGTTCAGAAAATAGGGTTTCAACTTTCCTGAATTGCTGGAGTTCCAAAATTTGTCAACTCTCATTCAAATTAAAGGTGCATGGTATCCTGATTTAGTAGAAGTATTCTACCATAATCTCAGGTTTGAGAATGATGTAACAAGGTCCGGAGTAAAGGGCATAAACATTGAGATCGATGAATTCACATGAAAGTTATGTACTGGACTTGAAGAAAAAGGTGCATTATCACATTTACCCAAATCTGAAATCAATACACACTTAAAGACAAAAGAGTTGTATTTAGGTTGGAAGAGGCACCCTGAAGATGCACCTCTACAAGGAAAATTTTTTCTTGATGGTTTAAAGAAGGAAGAAAAGATTATTGCTTATATTCTCCTATGGATCATACTTCCGGGAAGAATTGTTCACAATCGTCTAACTACTGAAGACATATATCTGACACATGCCATCATCAGTAAAGTCCCCACAAACTGGATAGAAGTAATAAAAAATCATATGAGGATAGCTGCTATCAGGAATTCACCTTATCTTCCGTATGGTGTTCTCATTAGCAAGATTTTGTTAATACAAGGTGTTAGATTAAGTGATGAAAAATCCTGTTGTTGTGACTATACAAATGAAATATACCATGATGCATTGAAACAATTGGGAATGAAAAAGATGACAATCGAATGGTTCTTTGAAGATGAAACCTGTTTTTTACCTACAACCAAGTTTGAGATATTCATGGCCGATCAATTAAGGTCTATCAATAAAAATCTGAATAAGGAAGAGGTATCTTAAGAAAAAAGCAGTACTCCAGATGAATACTCCATCAGCTCATCCGACATGGACTAATGACTATCAGTTGAAATATGCTAATACTTATAGCAGTGTCGTGTCCTAGACTAGGTCTTTTTCATTTTGTAAAATGGCATATAAGGTCATATTTTGTTTCATCTTATTTTGCTTGAATTTCCTTGCTTTGTTCTATCAATGTAATATCTTTCTATCAAGGAAATAATATTAGAAGTTTGAATCAATCCATATACCTAACCATCAACTTAAACTATCAAATAAAATATGATACTTTGTTTGATTGATTTGACTGAGTTATGGATGAAGTCAAATGTGTTATAACTGTCATTATAGTGCATTTTTGCGTAGTGCTTCTATAAATTCCTTGTTGTAAAAACCGCAACCATTATAGTGCATTTGCTTCCAAGATTGGAAGGACACTGGATGTAGGCATTGTTGGTTGAACCAGTATAAAAACCAGTGTTTGATTTTCTCTATCCCTGCACTCTTTATTTCAGTCGACTTTATTTTCCTAGCAGTCAACTACATTTTTCCGCTGCATTGAAATTTTCATTACTTGCATTTCAAGGAAAGATCAAAAGCTTTGAATTTTCATCCCAAGATTGCGAAAAGATTGTCTTTGAATTAACACCAATTCACCCCCCCCCCCTCTCTTGGTGTAAAACGAAGCCAACCTGTGTACTAACATAAATAGCCTCAGTGCGACCCTCAGAGGAATCTTTTGGCAAAGGAAGACTTGAGAGCACCTTCTACACTCCATGGAGGCGGTTTCTTAGATGCTTAGGCTCCAATTTATTAATTCTAGGGTTTACTCTTTCATCCTTTCCATTAATTCCATCTAGTTTCACCATGTTTATGGGGAACTAAACCCTTTGTTGTTAGGGAACAATGTAAATCCTTTTGAAACTATCTTATATTGAAATTCTTACTATACACATGCTTTTATTAGCAAGTGTTTGGGTTTCTTTTCTGTGTTATAAAGCTTGCATCGTTTAACTCATTCGATGTCATGATCTTTGATTTTGTCGATATGGGAACGTACGGGGAACTCTAGAACTGATTAGAATTCTCTTGGTAATGAAATACAGCTTAGGAATAGGGGTAGGACGATCAATTTTTTTTAAGATTTTGTACTATAATGTGTTGGTAATTACTAGGGAGACTAGGAATGGTAAACTAGTAATTGGTAATAGGCTCTTTTCGTCAAGGAATTGGGTTTTGAGTAATTTAGAAAGTTGCATGACATTGATAATAAAGCGAATTTAATAAGAATAGTAGATATAAGAGGGTGGATAAGGATGAAATTGTAACCCCAACAACTCCATTTATTCATATTTCTTATTTGCCAATTGATTCAATTTGCATTGCATGTTTATTTTCATTCTTTGCATTAAACTCTAAAATCAATTATTCTTTCAAGTCTTATGCATCAATTTACATGAAAGATAAGGCCTAAGAGTCCTTTGGGAGAACGATACTCGGTCTTACCGTTTATATTACTTGATAACGATCTGGTACACTTACCAGGGGCTTAACACCTTTACTTTTCATTTGCTTTTTCTTTTGATTTGCTCACTGCCTAAAGAAGTGGGTTGCTATCTGGCAACCCCAAACTTGAACCTTTATTAGTACCTCACCAAATGTTCTCAACTGAACTCAAGGTAAAGATTTTTTTTCAAAAAGGTTTTTTTCAAGAGATGCATAAGGCTCAAGGTTCAAAGGTTAGAACAAATTGTTCTCTTTTTAGTGGGCAAAAATTATATGAAGGCTAAAAGAATAAGGGATAACAAAAGATGGCCTTGATCATATGGAACCTGCATGCAAGTAGTTCAATCACAAAAAATTTGGGCAAAACCATTAATGCTTCCAAAGTAATAACAATTATTTAAAAATAACTTTGAAGCTCAAAACTCACACAGGTAAAATCACAAGTCCCAAAATTCAGAAAAACATCCTGCTCAGTATCTCAATCAAACTTTATATCAAGCACCTGTCTCACAAATTGTGATTTATCATCATGCATCATCTCAACCTCAATCAAACACTAAAATCTCATAAAACAAAACATATCACACAAAACAGGCACAGTTGAATCAAAGAAGTTTAGTCCATTCAAGTAGAGCACAATAAAATAAAACAAAAACAAAAATTAAAAATTAAAAGTTCAGAGAACTGAGTTGCCTCCCAGCAAGCGCTTCTTTAATGTCACTAGCTTGACCCAATAAGCTCATGTCACATCTTTTATCTTGGTGTCACCCTTTCCTTTGGCACACCAACTTATCTTCAGCATTTTCCTGTTCACCTTCTTGGTTCTCCTAAAAGTCGGAGCTTCAATCTCTATCAGCCCATCAGTTATGAGTTCTTTTACAACCCAGAGCTTTTTGTTGAACTGTACAAGCAAGCCTGGTCTTAGTCCTTCATGCTCCTTTAGAGGATTCTGGTGAACAACTGCTCCTTTGCTATCTTTCTCTTCTTCATTAACCTCTGACAGAAAACACTTTTTACCTTTCTTTGTTGATTTGGCAGCCCTTGTATCAGTCCCGGGTGCATCATTAAATGCAGCTTTGGGACTGGTTTTCTTCACTTGGACAAGCTTCCCAGTATTGCAGGCATTGAAGATCACCTCCTATTCTTGGTCTTTGAGGGCTATGGTACCCTCATCAACATTGATGATTACTTTGGCCGTCTTCATGAACGGCCTTCTAAGAATAATAGGGATCTCCGCATTCTCCTCCATCTCTAACACCACAAAGTCCACCAGGAATCTCAAGTTGTTGATTTGCACCATCATATCTTCTACCACACCATAGGGTCTTTTGGGGGAACCATAGGGCATTAGATTCATACTAGATCCTAAATCAATTAAGGCTTTCCTTATTTTGTAGTTTCCAATGGTGTAGGGAATAGTGAAACTTCCTCGGTCTTCTACCTTAGGAGGAAGTGCTTTCTACAAGATCACACTACAATCCCCCTGTATCTCAGTTGTCTCCTCCTTCAGCTTTTTCCTGTTCTTGAGGAGCTTCTTCAAAAATTCTGCATATTCAGGGATTTGTTGCAGAGCCTCAGTCATAGGAATTTATATCCCCAATTCCTTGGACATCTCATCAAAGCATCCTGGTTGCATCTCTTTTTCTCCTGAGGACCACTCCTCGGGATGGTTTTTCTCATTTTTTCAATTTTAGTTTTTCTTTTTCTTCTCTTTTTCTCTCAACCTCTTCTTTTATTTTCCTCTCAATCTCTCCTTTTTCTTCACTCTCATTTTTTTCTTCTTTTTCTTCCTCTTCCTCTACATATTCCTCATTTTCACTCAATCTTTCTTTTTCTCTTCCTTCTTCCTTCTTTTCTCCCTCACTTTCCTTTTTTTCTTTCTTCCTTTCTTCATTCATACTCACAACAACTTTGCACTCTTCTTTGGGGTTAACCTCAGTATTATCCCCAAAATCTTTAAAAGGCATCTCCTTCAACTGTTGGGCTATTTGACTGATCTGTACCTCCAAGTTCCTGATAGCCACGTTGGGAGGGAGTTCCTCTCTCACTGTATGTCTCGTTGTCATTGGTGGCCATATTCTCAATCAATTCATAGACCTCATCAGGGGTTTTGCATTTGATATTGCCTCCAGCTGAGACATCCATAATCAATTTAGTTTGTGACCACCGTTGCTTAATCAAAACCATGTGTAGGCATCTTTCTCAGCAGGCTTTTGTATCTTTCCCATGCCTGTACCAAGGTTTCATCCATGCCCTGTCTGAAAGAAGAGATCTCTTGCTTCCCTTTGTTAATCTTTGATAGTGGGAAGTATTTGTTGAGGAACTTTGTAACCACATCTTCCCATTTGGTGAAACTATTTTCAGGAAAAGAGTTCAACCACAATTTAGCATTACCTCCAAGAGAAAAGGGGAATAGGCTTATTTTTATAGCCTCATCAGGTACCCCATTTATTTTCACCATGTTGCATATCTCATTGAAGGTGGTCAGGTGCTCATATGGACTTTCACGATATAGTCCTCAAATTAGTTGATCTTTACAAAGTGGATCAGAGCAGGCTTCATCTCTATATTTGTAGCATTGACCCTTGGCTTTGCAATTCTGTTAAAGTGATGAGGGCCAACAACTGTTGTATAATCTTCCAAGGTGCGCCTGCTACCATTGTGACCAGTTTGGGAAGCCATTGAAATTTTCTCTAGAGCAGGTTCTCTAGACGGTTTAATTCCTCTTGGCTTCCTGCTGGTCTCAAGTCCTTCAAGAAGAGGTTCAAAATTTTTGTTTCTTCTGCTTCTCACACAATCTTGCATAAACAAAACACAAAACCCTAAAGAATATTGTTAGCACAAAACAAAAAAATAAAAATTAGGGATTGAAAAATTAAAAAATTAAAATTAAAAATTAAAAATAAAAATAAAAATAAAAATAAGAAAACAAAATAAAGTCAAAATTAATCAAGAATCATACAAATAGAATAGCTTAAACCGTGAGTCCCCGACAACGGCGCCAAAAACTTGTTGTGCCAAATCGGCAAATGTATCGAGTCGCACAAGTAATATAAAATGTAAGACTAAGTATCGTATCCTAGAGGACTCTTGACGCTAAACAGTTGTGTGAAAACAAGATTAATTAAGACTTAAAATAAAAGAGATCATGGATTTGGAGTGCAAAAATAATAAAATAAAATAAAGATGCAATTGATTAATGGCAAAGGAGCACAAAGATGAACGGAGGTTGATTTATATGAGATGGGTATGTTGTTGGGGTTAGATTTCACCAAGTTCCCTCTCATGTATATAAGAATTCTTCTTTATGCATTAATGTCAATGTCCCTCACTAAATCACTTAAACTCGATCCCTCGGTAAATAAGCTTGTCCCTAATTACCAATTCATACAATTCCTAGCATTTCTAGTAAAAAGATGTGAAGATCAAGAGGTTAAGACGACTAAGACTCATACCCTCATCCCTGAGAAATATAACCATTAGGAGTAATTCAACAAGAACTTGAATTGAAATGGACCTCCCAACACTCATGCAATTCATAGATAATGTTATTGTATAAGCAAGAATTAAACAAATGAATCACTCTAACAATTAATGAAAAAGCATATGAAATTAATAATCAATTCAAATACATGAGAATTTACAAGGTTACATCATTCCCCAACAACAAATAGAAATTAGTTCCCCATAGACATGGGGAACTCTATGAACAATATGGAAGAAAGAAAGAGAGAATGAAAGACTAAGAATTGGCTAAGAGTGTAATTTTATGCTCTTCTCTGCTAGGGATGCAAAACCTAGAGCCCCAGGGTCCTTTAAATAGTGTTAGAGGCATCCTAGAGTGCGGCCCGATCCAAAAGAATCAAAACAGAGCAGAAACAAGGCCCGATCCACGTGAAATCATGCTCAAGCGTCGTAGGGATGACGCCTAGGCGAGAATTGAAGGTCATGTAAGGCCCAAGCATCAGATTTGGACACCTAGGCTACGAAGTTCCACCACCCGGGCGTCGAGGGCCACCGCCTGGGTGTCGAGGGCCACCGCCTGGCGGCGAGCGTCGATTTTGGACGTTTGGTTCGCGCTCCTGGTCGCTCAGACTTCGCGTTTTCCCTCCTTCTGGTGCCTTTTTAGCCTCTTCTGAGCTCCATCTTCTTGGATTTTCACGTCTTCTTCCAGTATTACCTCAATCTCTGTTAAAACAAGGGGAATTTTTTAAAACCATTGAAATCAACCTCAACTCTCTTATTCACACACTTTATTGAAAACACATGAGTCCAAGCAAGTTTCTAAGTGAAAAATGGTGCTTTTAGTATCAAATTCACATAGCAAATAACGGTGTTTTAAACCGTTATCAGGATCAAGCAGTGAGCACAACGCAATTCTCCTTTAAAATCTCCTCAAAGAATGATCTCTACTGTCATTCTTGATGAGTTCTGGGAGCTCTAAATCACATGGAACAATCTAAAATAGAATATGAAAATGTTAGATTTTCCAAAAGTCTCTCAATCAATTCAGGTCTCGTCTATTTATAGATTTCTATAAACCAGATGCTCCTGAAGTCGATTTAGCTACTAATTAAGTCGATTGTCCTTAACAGTTATAACAAATTAGTCAAATTAGTAGCTCCCAAGTCAAACAAATTAAATTATCATTCAATGCAGTTGACCTTCATTCAATGCTTAACTAACATTTGAAAATATAGTCATTACTACTCACAAGCATAACAAAATTTCAATTCAAACAACTAATAAAGTCGAATGCATAGCACACACAGTCGACTTACACATATCGGCATAATTGAAATTCTTTTCAGTGTAAAATCTCATATAGCACTGTATTTGAAAATTTGTGCATAGTCACAAGCTTAATTCGACTTCTCCCATAATGAAGTCGACTTACAGCTTGCAGTTATGCAGCACAATGTAAGTTCATAAAAGTGCATGTGGTTTTCCTTTTCCAAAACATATGTAATGCAATCACAACAGATGTCATATATATCAAAATAGTGAATATGCATTCATATATCAGATTTCACATAAACGTGTTCATCAAGATAACAATCAACATTGAAGATTGGAACATGTAACATATAACAATACATGTGTTATTAGAAATGTGTTGTCATCATCAAAAACTAGAGTGATATAGATATTGTGTTGTCAACAATCTCAACACTCTGTGTCCCGATTAATTGACATGAACAACTATAAACTATATGTCATGTTATTGTTGTATTGATTAACAAATATTGATAATTTTTTTTTATTAAAATTGAATATAAACTATATACTATTTTTTAGTAAAGACAAAAAATATATATAGGTTTCTGTCTTTATTATTTATTTTAATTTAAATTTTTAATAAAGATAAGTGTGACGAACTCCTCTATCTTGTCACGAAGTGTGACAAAGTCCTCCATTGTATGCCCGAGGTTCTGATGATACCGACAGTGTCTCCTGTCGTCAACGTTCCTCGGGGTCGATTTCTTCTTCAGAGAGGGAGGAGATCGACTCTTAATTCCTCCTCTAGGATTCTAGCCCTTAGCGCGTTCATAGACGTGTATTGATTAAACTTGGATACCCAATTAAGGTCCTTTGGCTTTAACCTACTCGCCTTATCCCCTTCATTCAACGATTTTTTGCCATCCTTCCGCTCCCCTCCTTTAACCTGAATCTTTTCTTTCGATGGTGTGTGAATGAGCGACACCTAGTGTTGGGTCGACTGCTCTTGTTGATTGACAACATGCTTGGTCCTCAATGTGGCTATCTCGGCCTCATGCATTCATTGCATCTCCTACATCTATCTTTACATTTCTGTGATCAGCTTCATTGGATCTTGTTGGTCCCTCATGTTTCTCTTGGTCACCATTTGGTTTCTTCTTTTGTCCTCGGGCTCCACGGTGGGCATCAAAATGTTTCAATTTTTGAGGTCAAGGTTAGGTCCACCCTCCAAAATTATCTCCAAATTCCAAGCATAGGTTAGGGTTTTGTCTTCAATCTTCTCCTTGCGTCGTTCGGTTGAACTGGGTGCAACTTACAGAAATACACTATGATGCTAAAGTCAGTGTTAGTCTAAATACTTAGACAATAAATACTAATAAAAGTAATTAACTGCCTATATATTAAACTTTTATTTATAGATTTTGTGATGGACTTTTGATTAGTGTTGGTCCAATTACAGTTCATATAATAATGACCTGACTTAGGATTAACATAATTATTCTTATTATTAATCTTATCTGTGATCCGATCGATCAACGCACCAATCATTCCGTATTAGATTATGAGGTAAGCTCTTCTGTAGTTAAATTACTTTTTTATTCTTCTAAAAATTTCTACAAATTGTCTTAATTCTTAAGAAACACAAACATAACTTTTCTTTTTATTTTTTATTTTTTTGTGTGCGTGCATTTAACCTTGTTTTTAGCATTGATAAAAGGATTAAGACATTTGTGAAGAATGTATGGATTTGGAGACCAAGATCTACATCAAGTTAATGTCATCTAATTAATTCATCTGGTATAATCAATTGTAAGTTGAAGTTATATTAATGTTTTAAGTATTTACATAAAGTTAAATCATTAAAGCTGGTTGATCGTCCGATACACTTAAGAGGTGACTAAGCTATATTCCTTGTGTGTCCCGATTAATGCACATGAACAGCTATAAACTATATGTCATGTTATTGCTGTATTGATTAATAAATATTGATAATTTTTTTTTTATTAAAATTGAATATAAACTATATACTATTTTTTTATTAAAGACAAAATATATATATATAGGTTTTGTCTTTATTATTTATTTTAATTTAAATTTTTAATAAAGATAAGAAAATGCAGTTCTATTAAAAAAAAAAACCCATTTCGTAACATACATTCAAAATAAAAACCTGATTTCGGTTTAAAAGGATGTCACATCAATGTAGTTGTCTTCTGCATTGGGTTTATATATAAATTTATTTATTTAACCTTATCACAAAAAATTGTGTTTTTTCCTAAATTTCAAAAGTATTTTTTGTAAAATTTTAGGTATTATAATTTTTATTTATATTAATATTTTATATGATATTAAATCAAATATGTGTAAAGATGAATAAAATGGATAATTAATACGTAGAGAGTTCAATAGAATAATACATAAATTTTTTATTAAAAAATATTAAATTTTAAATAAATTTTTTATTGTTTGAATTATTATTTTTACACATAAAGGAGATAGTACAATTCTCAAACTAACTTTTTTTTTCAGCGTCTCATAACCGAAAGAATCTATTCCATTAAGTCCAATGATGATTTTTCGATTATGATACGAGCTGGAAAAAAAAGTTAATTTGAGAATTGTACTCTCTCCTTTATATTTAAAAATAATAATTCAAACAATAAAAAATTTATTTAAAGTTTATTATTTCTTAATAAAATATTTGTGTATTACTATTAAACCCTCTACGTATTAATTATCCATTTTATTGATCTTTACACATATTTGATTTAATATCATATAAAATATTAATATAAATAAAAATTATAATACCTAAAATATTACAAAAATTACTTTTGAAATTTAGGAAAAAACACAATTTTTTGTCATAAAATTAAATAAATAAATTTATATATAAACCCAATGCAGAAGACAACTAGATTGATGTGACATCCTTTTAAACCGAAATCAGGTTTTTATTTTGAATTTATGATACGAAATGGGGTTTTTTTTAATAGAACTGCATTTTCTTATCTTTATTAAAAAAATAAATATAAAGACAAAACCTATATATATATATATATATATATATATATATATATATATATATATATTTTGTCTTTAATAAAAAAATAGTATATAGTTTATAATCGATTTTAATAAAAAAATTATCAATATTTATTAATCAATACAACAATAACATGACATACAGTTTATAGCTGTTCATGTGCATTAATCGGGACACACGAGGAATATAGCTTAGTCACCTCTGTCGGACGATCAACCAGCTTTAATGATTTAACTTTATGTAACTACTTAAAGCATTAATATAACTTCAACTTACAATTGATTATATGAGATGAATTAATTAGATGATATTAACTTGATGTAGATCTTGGTCTCCAAATCCATACATTCTTCACAAATGTCTTAATCCTTTTATCAATGCTAAAAAACAAGGTTAAATGCACGCACACAAAAAATTATATTATGACAAGTTAAATTGTTGCAAAAGTCATTAATAAGTTCAATGAAATTGCTTGCACTAGGTCGGTATTCTCCAACATGAGTAATTCTAGCAGCGCCGCCATCTTTTCGGCTGCGACAGTTTCTGGGATAGAGCACTCGCAGACATCAGGTAAAGTTTTCTTTGTCCTTTCTTTAACTTTCTCTCCTTTTTTTTTTTTATAGAAGAAGAACGAACACAGTTTTTCTCCCTTATCCCTTTTTACCAAATTTAATTGCTTTTCAAGATTTCAAAGTTATTCCATGAGTTATTAAGTTGAAACCACGCTCGAACAACTTGTCATCGCATAAAACACTAGTACAAAAATCATATTTTATGACGTACAAAAACAATTTGAAACAATTTTTTCCAATATTTATATAAAAAAATGGACTGATTTTAGAAACTGTGTTATAATATGTTCAGATGCCGTAAAGTTTTGTTACGTCATAAAATATATGTAGCTCTATTATAACGTACAAGACTATGTATGTCATAGCTCGTTTTTGGTCATAAAATATGATTTGTGTACTAGTTACCAACATCATAATACACAATAACAACAACACCTAGGATTGCAGTAATAGAATTTATGTTTTGGTTTTTAAAAAAACATACTAATGAATTGAATTAATGAATATCTGCAAGTATAACAGCAGTAGGAAGTAGAAGCTACACTTAGGAAAAAGGTCTATAACAGCTGACTTATTTACACAAACCTTAAGGAACATAGTTCACGTGTTATGACAGTAAAGATTTTGTCCAAGAACTAGCTGACAGCACATATTAAAGTGGACAAGCTCTTTTATATGATATCAACATCACTTAATTTGGTCCTTGTCCTCCACTTTTTCAGCTATTTTTGACATCATTTTTTCAATGTTTCTTGGTTAAACATTTTGAAATTCTCCACGTCAGCTTTAAGAAGGAAGTCTTCCTGCATTTTTTTAATTGTGTTTTCCATCTCTTATATTTTTTTCTTTAAATCTTCTAGTTCTTCCCTCTGTTATTCCCTCCTTACTGAAAATACAAAAAGTAAATACAATCAAATAAAAATATTTAATTCTTTTTATTTTAAATAAAAATTTACCTAACTTTAGCTTTTCACAGTCTCCCCGTAGACTAGTCATAAACCTAAGATGATCTTCAATTCGGTCAATAAGAATCTTGTTCAAGTGAGTCAAACTCAAAATATCTCTTTCATACTTCATCTGTTCTTCTTTTATGCGATGGCGAGTTGTTCGAGCGTGGTTTCAAACTTAATATGTGACATCCCAAAATTACATGATATGCATATGATAATAAGACGTCATTCATTATAATAAAGAAAGCAGTCGGAATGCAGAACGACAATTAAGGTCTTAAGAAATGGAGGAAAAATGAAGGTTTCGGTAACTTTGAGAAAGGGAAAAGTGTCTTGAAAGGAAAACTCTATAGTCAACTAAAATGTGTTCAAATAATTTAGAGCAAATGATACATGTAAACCTTAATTTGTACATCTATTAAACTCTTGCTTTTTCTTCTTATCACATCATATATTATATAAACTTATCAATTTTATTCTCTGTATATTAAGTGTTGATGAACTTTTGATGTACACGAACCATTTTTACTTCGATTCTTTACACCATCCTAATAGCATGGGTAAAATTGATGCTAACTTATTATTACTTATAGATCAACACCATTTATAATAAAAAATATGTTCTTAGAGTCGGTTAAGTCAATACATCACATTATTGTATTTAATTTATATTAATTCATTTTTTAATCCATTAGACTAATGCTATAATGATATTATTATTATTATTATTATTTAAATACAAAAACGATATTAGTGTCGTATTAACGGACACAAATTATTATTCATTATTTTCGGTTTTATCTTTATGTTGTGTAGGTCTAGAGTCCTCTTAGTCGATTCTATATTATATTTATTAGTCATTTAAGAGTATGCTAAACTCATTCTAATAGCATCCCATTTGGATCAGCTTTATGCTCTGGTAGTTCATCTTCGTAGTTTCAAGTGATATAAAATGATGAGTTTGGAAAAACAATTTTAATTTGAAAACGGTGAATTTGAAAAGATTTTATTTGTTAAGATGTAAATATAAACTCTGCTAATCGTTTTAACTGTCATAGCACAGCTCTATATGTCTATCTGTATGTATTATATAACTATTACTTGTTAATGAAAAACTCTCTCGTTTTTCTCCTCTCTTTGTGTTACGTTATCAGTTCACTCTCTTTTTCTACATTTCTTGTCACACTATGTCGTTGTTTTCTAAGCTCCGCACCAGCGCTATCAGTGGTATCTAGAGCTAGGTTGTCGAACCTGGGAGGCGTCGTTCAAAGCAAAGAAATCGTGCAGTGAAGGAAGTTTCACGCTGAAAGGATGGCGGGGTTGATCTAGAACAGTCTGTCAGTGTTCGACGGGAAGAATTATGAAGAATGGTGTGTGAAGATGGACGTCATTATGGGTTTTCAGGAGATTGATGAAATCGTCAAGGTAGGGTTTAAAGAACTTGCAAAGAACGACACAGAAGAAGCAAAGAAGGCGTATAAAGAGAACAAGAAATTGGACTGCAAGGCACGCATGATCTTGCACCAGTGTATCTCAGCAACGATATTTTAGAAGGTGTCCAAGGCAGTAACAGCCAAAGAAACGTGAGAAATATTACAAACGAATATGGAACTACATGAAACATAAAGGAGGTAAAGCTTCAATCGTTGCAGAGGCAGTACGAGCTATTGAGCATGGGGAACAAGAAACCATCGAAGGGTATATCAGCAGAATCCAGGTAATCGTTAATGCAATGCGAGCATGCGACAAAATAGTAAAAGATAAGAAGATAGTTCACAAAATCTTGCGAACCTTGATGCCTAGTATGACCATATTGTCATAGCCATTGAAGAAAGAAGAGATATGGAGAAAATGAAGGTTGAAGAATTGAAAAATTCACTTGAAGCACGAACAATGACACTGATAGAAAGGAAAGCTGCAGAACAAGATGCAACACAAAACACTAACCAGGAATTGCAAGCTAAAATTCTAAAGAATCGCAGAACTGGCAGAGGAAGAGGTAGAACACGAGGAGGTCGAGGAGGTCTAAATGGAGGGAGGTTTGCCAATAACTACGAACAAACCAAAGATGACAATAAAAATTATCAAAGAGAAACAAATTACAGAGGCAGAGGAAAATCCAGAGGAAGAGGCGGTAGAAAGAGTGTCGACAAGAGGAACGTGCAATGTTTCACATGTAACAAGTATGGCCATTACTCATCTGAGTGTTGGCACAACGAGAACTCGAAGAAAGAAAAGAACGATGAGGCGAATCTTGCTAAGGAATATTTGGACTCAGATTCTGATCATATTGTGTTGATGACAAAAGCAATATTAAACAAGAAAATCACGATAAAAAGACGAGTGTTACATTTGACAAGTGCACAAAGAAGACTGAACAGCTAGAGTACGTGTCGCTCGCAGGAAAGACCAGCCATGTAGAGGAAGATACGACGTGGTATTTGGACACAGGTTGTTCCAACCACATGACAGGTAATAGAAAGTGGCTACTTAATTTAGACACCAGTGTAAAGGGCACAATGCATTTCGCAGACGATGGCGTTACTAAAGCTGAGGGCTCAGGCAAGGTTCTGATCACCTGCAAAGATGGAAGACCGATGTGCATGCAATCTGTTTTGTATGTGCCCAGGATGAAAAGTAATCTTCTCAGTCTTGGCCAACTTCTTGAGAAGGGTTTTACCATGAAGATGCAACAAGGACGTATTGAAGTCTTTGATGAAAGGCAGCGAATGATACTCAAAGCTCCCCTAGCACGAAACCGAACGTTCAGAGTAAACATGAACGAGAGTGAGATTCAATGTCTAGCTACAACGGGTGTTGAAGAGGAATGGTTGTGGCATTACCATTACAGGCATCTAAATTTTAGAAGTCTGATACAACTCAAAGACAAGAATCTTGTGAGTGGGATTTCTACAATTGCGGAACATAAGAAAGTCTGTGAAAGTTGTGTCGCGGGTAAGCAAACTAGAAAGGCATTCAAGAAATGTGCCCCCAAAAGAGCAAAATAGTTGTTAGAAGTGGTGCATGCTGATGTGTGTGGACCATTCGACGTGTCATCTTTGGGAGGTAACAGGTATTTCTTGCTTTTCGTAGACGAGCTTTCTAGAAAACTTTGGGTTTACTTGTTAAAAGAAAAGGGAGAATCTTACACTTGCTTTGCTAAATTTTGCTCCATGCCCGAGAGACAATCTGGGAAGCAGATCGAAATTCTTCGAACTGATGAAGGAGACGAATTCAACTCGGGTGAAATGAATAGATTCTGCGTCGACAAAGGAATTTTGCATGAAGTCACAACTCCATACACACCCCAGCACAATGGGTTAGCGGAAAGAAGAAACCGGATGCTGCTGGATATGACCAGATGTATGATTAAAGCGAGAAATCTACGGCTCTACCTATGGGGAGAAGCAATCACAACAGCCACTTACTTACTGAATAGAAGCCCCACCAAATCTCTATCAGCATGCACACCCGAAAAGGCCTGGTCAGGGAAAAACCAGATGTGCGCCATCTTAGAATCTTCGGTTCAGTCTGTTACAAACACATTCCAACTGAAAGGAGAAGGAAGCTTGATGATAGGAGTGAAACTCTCGTCTTTGTGGAATATCATCCAACAGGCGCATACCGGTTATATGACCCAAAGAAGATGCAAATCGTTATCAGCAAAGATGTGTTAATAGACGAGTTAACCTTGTTCAGATGGGTTGATGCAGAGACTCATTCAACTGAACAACCCGGTGTTGTTGTGACTACCTGGCTAGGGGAGAAAAATATAGAGGATGTCGAGCAAACTAATGCTAACGAAGATGTTAATACTAGAAGATCAGCGAGAACGCGGTTTCATCTACACGACTTGCAAGTTATCAAATGTTTAGCGACAATGATATTACATATGCAGGTGATGTTTTTTACCAAACTTTTCTTGTTGGAGCTGAGACAATATCATGGGAACAAGCAATCAAGGTTAAGTAATGGGAAGAAGCCATGTTGGAGGAATTATCTACTATAGAGAAAAATAGTACGTGGGAGTTGGTGAAGCTACCTCCAAATAAGAAAGTTATACAAGTGAAATGGGCTTTTAAAACCAAGTACAAGCCAGATGGAAGTATCGCCAAACTTAAAGCTAGGTTGGTTGCGAAAGGTTTCTTGCAGAAACTTGGGATAGACTTCACAGACGTGTATGCCCCTGTTGCAAGACTAGAGACGGTGAGGCTCGTCATAGCAATGGCTAACTTCAAAGGTTGGAGTATCCAACAGATGGATGTTAAATATGCTTTTCTCAATGGCCCACTCGAAGAAGAGGTATTCGTGAATCAACCACCTGGTTTCATCAAGAGGGGGCAAGAGTCGAAAGTGTATAGGATGAACAAGGCCTTATATGGCCTTCGCCAAGCACCGCGAGCTTGGAACAAATATATTGATGCAATGCTTATCAGGTATGGCTTTATTAAATGTACTATTCAATATGGAATTTATGTAAAATTTGCAGAGCAGCTAGGCACCCTAGTGGTGTGTTTGTATGTCGATGACCTATTGGTCACGGGAAGCTCAGCAAAGGAGATTGAAGAATTCAAAGTAAAGATGCAGACTGAACTAAAGATGACGGACCTTGGCAGCTTGGGTTATTTTCTCAGACTGAAGTTTGTACAAATAGAGAATTGAATACTTATGCATCAGAGAAAGTATATTCTGGAAACGTTAGAAAGATTCAATTTGAAGAATTGTAATAGCACAATCATTCCAGTCATAGCCAATCTGAAACTATCATATCAACAGGAAGAAACCAAATTCAATGCTACCCTATACAAGCAGATAGTAGGAACTCTTCGCTACATATGCAACAACAGGCCAGACATCAGCTTTGGCGTCAGACTCATCAGCAGGTTTATGCACGATCCCAAACAGTCTCATCTGCTGCAGCAAAACATATCCTCCGCTATCTGAAAGGCACAACGGACTATGGTCTATACTTTCCCAGGACGATGGATAACACAAGCAATGTTTTGGAAGCATGGTGTGATGCAGAATGGAGCGGCGACCAGGTAGATAGAAAGAGCACATTCGGGTATCTCTTTAAGCTAATGGGAGCGTCCATATCATGGTTTTCGAAGAAGCAGAACGTCGTAGCTCTCTCCTCCTGTGAAGCAGAATATCTATCTGCTGCTGAAACAGCTTGCCACTGTGCATGGTTCGAAGCTATTCTTCAAGAGTTGAGGATTGAGCATCACAAACCCACACGTCTAATGGTGGACAATAAGTCAGCAATCAGCCTATCCAAGAATCCAATCTCCCATGACAGAAGCAAGCATATTGAAACCAAGTTTCATTATCTTAGAGAACGTGTCAGTGGAGGAAAGTTAGAACTCGTACATTGTACCACAGACGAACAAATAACGGACATTTTCATGAAGGCACTGCGTCAAAATCGTTTCGAAAGACTTAGAGAATTACTCGGGGTTAAGGGGAGTGTTAAGATGTAAATCTAAACTCTGTTAACCGTTTTAACTGTCATAGCACAACTCTATACGTCTATATGTATGTACTATATAACTACTACTTGTTAATGAAAAACTCTCTCGTTTTTCTCTTCTCTCTCTGTGTTACGCTATTAGTTCACTCTCTTTCTCTATATTTCCTGTCACACTGTACCGTTGTTTTTTAAGCTCCGCACCAGCGCTATCATTATTAACGAAGAATTTTTTTAAATTTAGGACTAGACTAAACCAAAATATTTTAGAGGTTCTTTAATGTAATTAAAAATAGAAAGTTATTGTCAACTCAGCAACCATATCTAAAAAGATTACTAAGATGAAAATTTTATAAACTAGAAAAAAAAATTAAATCCAAAGCAAAACATGGTGTTTTATGGATAATTCAATATTATATTATAAAATAGGTTATAAAATGAATATACTATGAATAAGTAACGAAAATGATATTCCAACACCACAATTTGACACTAATTTGACACTATCCACGTGTCAAATTGTGGTTGGTGCAGTTTGAAATTAAAAAAAAAAAAACCTATATTCAAAATACCCAAGGGCAGAGTTGGAAAGAAAAAATCCGAAAATTTCAGTTTGGCGGTTTTTATGCTTACATTGAAGAACTTCTCCTCCAATGGTTTTTTGTCGACCACCGTTGTGTCTCTCCCATTAAAGACCTTAAGGTTCGTTGAGTTTTGTACTTTGAACGCACCCTTTTCTCCATCTCAGATCACGATTTTGTCATTTTCCAATCTCCGGTGAACCACCGATTGGGTCTTTCCTTGTCTCCGACGAGCAGTCGTTGTTTCGTTTCGTGGTTGGATTCTCCGGTGAAGGCAATGATTGGCGTATCTCTTTCATTATTTGGGGTTTTGTTTTACGAACCCATTCCGGTAAACCCACTCCCTTGCTCTCTTTCTCTTTTGGTCATTTTTGTGTTGTGAGTCATTGGTATTTGTTTATGGAAGTGGTAAAGGGAGTGCTATCTCTCTTTATGTGGTTTTGGTGAAAACATTGGTCTTAGGTCATCTCTGTTGTTGTGATTGTGTGTTTGTTTTTGTTATTTTGTTAAGTGTAAGTGTTAAAATAGTAACCATGGCATCCATTACGTATGTTGTATTGTTGTTTGGCGAAAGTAACGATTTTGTACTCATTTGCCCTTATGAGTGCAGGTCCAATGGCATCTCGAAAAGCAAATGTAAGGGTTAATGCAATGTTTTATGGACATTTGGTATGAATGATGTATTTAATTATTGTATTTATTATATTGATGTTATTATTTTGTAGAAACGGATTTGTGTGTCGATGGAATCGCAAACCCTTCTTCAAATGAATAGTTTACTGCGAGACGCTCACATAGAGCGTATTAGAATGACCCCATTTAATTGGTGTGTACAAATATTAAACCCTATTGAGGTGAATTTGAAATTGTTAAAAGAAATGTTGAAACGATGGTCTGGGAATGATGTTTGTTTTAGGGTTAGTCAACAACTTGTTCCTTTAAATGTTGTTGATGTATTCATGGCAACTGGTTTAGGTATGGGTGGTTTAGATGTTCCATTTGATGAGTGTTTGGTTGGTTCGCTTGCATAGATATTAAATTCAAAAACCACCACAAAGAAGGACTTGATTGACATGTTTAATTTGATTGTGAAAGATGATGAGGTACATGTTGATGTAGTGTGTAGGTTATACATTTTACTTTGTTTAGTAACTTTTTTTTTTGCCAAGGAAATCTGAAAATGTCGCAAACATCCCTTGTGTGGTGTTAGACGACTTAGATAGTTTATGTTTGTACGATTGGGCTTCATGTATCCATAAACACGTTGTACAAAGTTTAAACAATTCAAAGAACAAAATAATGTCTGGGCGATTCAAGAAGTCCCTCAATCTTAGTGGGAACGTTGTTGTGTTGCAGGTAAGATGACCAAGTCCCATTTTTATTCTGAAAACACTTTAGAATATGGCTAACTTTTGCTTTTGACAATTGAAGGCTTGGGCGGTGGAGAGACTGTCTTTGCATCGTCACACTACTCACAGAAGGTTCCCCCGCATATGGATGTGGCACCCTTACACTGCAGACGAAGAAGTAATTACAAATGTATTCATGACCGGAGAGGTAAGTGTATGAAAATATTGTACAAATTATATTCGTGTATATATTTCACTAATGTTGTTGTATGCTTGTATGCCTTTTTATAGTTAAATCTTGATTGGTACGTAAGTAAGGTGGATCGTAATAGATCTGAAGTTCGTATTGCATTGGGAATGGATGACATTGGGATCGATAACGGTGAACAATCAAGGCCTGAACCATTGAGGAGTGAGGGATCAGATGAGGATAGCACCGACACTGCAACGTGGCTAGAATGTGCCGATGCCATTTTGAGGAATACGAATTGTGAGATAGCGTCACTGCATGTCCAAATTGCAAGACTAACGAAGGAGTTAATTGAGCTTCGTGACATACCAATTTATAATGAACAAGATGCATTTGGTGTTGATGAAGAATGAGTTCATGAAGAAGGAGTTGAAGCAGGTGCTGAAGAGTATGACAATGACAATGGAGATGATAAGCAGGTTGTAGGGGATGAAGAACCAGCACGTCCGGATTTAAATGGGGCAACATCTGAGCATCGTCCTGATTATATCGAAGTTGATGATGACAAAGACGTTGTTCCTTTAGCGGTTCCTCCTCTGCGCATTGTTGGGGATTTTTCTACCGCCAATGTGAACGTCGACCAGTTGTACAACGCAGTAAGGAATTGGGACCACAAGAAACGAAATAGGTACGTAGGGTTGAAATTGTTATGTGTATTGTGATATAGGATATTCTGCAAAATAATGATGTTTTAATATTTGTTTAGAGTTGTATGTGAAATAATGGGGGCGTTCTTGGACACACGTTCTATGCAGACTTTATCACCACGTACATATGTGGATAACTTGGTAAGTATTATGTGTCATTTGTTTTTAATTTTATATGCTATTTAGTGTTTATTAAAGGTTGATCGGTGTTGTATTGTTTAGGTGGTGTTATTTGCGTCTACGATGTTTATGCACTACCAAAGAAAGTTGATTGGTGTTGTGAAGAGGCTGCATTTCAATGGCATATACGCGGTACATTTGTATTTAATTCATTTCATAATCCATTTGGAGGTACAAAATATGTGCACTGCATTGATTTATTCAAAATTGTTCGTAGGGCCGTGTAATCGGTGATTATTTGAGACAGAGTAAAAATCAACAAGTGTACGACCTTGCTAGTTACACTGCCTGCATGAGGTCTGATATGTTTGGTCTTCCAGACATTCCCACTGCCGACTTTGTAAGTTAGTGTACAATGTAATTATAATCTTTTGGAAATGTTAATTCTTGAAGTATTGACAATGTGTTCTCCTTTGTATGTAGTTGTTTATGCCCTTTATCCATCATGATCACTGGTGGTGCTATGCCGTTAAAATCCAAACATTGGAAATATATGTGATTGACTCATTGGGCAAGGGTATTAGAAATAGGAAAAAGATTGACAAATTCGTGGTATGAGAGGTGGTTATATGTTTTATATTAATTTTGTTGATTTGATAAGAATGACGTTTTTTGATGTGGTTGATGAACTTCATTGGTAGGGTGAAAATATGACGAAATTCTTTTGCATGCTGTACAATAGAACCGATATTGGTCCTTTGTCCATCCAACAAGCGAAAATCCCTTCCCAACCGAACTTGTAAGTTGTTTAAGTTAGATGTATTAAAATATTTGGAAGTTATATTATTGTCTGTTTTAGTTACTGATGAATGTTTGGGTTGTTTTAATTAAGACATGATTGTGGAGTTATCATGTTAAAGGCGATGGAAATTTGGGATGGAGAGGATAGTTACAACGGGATGAGCATGTCGGCATACACGAATGTATGTATCAATTTCATTGTTAACACTATTTCATGATTTTGTTAATTATATCTAAACTTATATACCTTTTATGGTTTCAGGAGGAGTTGACTCAAATTAGAAAGAATTACGTGAAGTACTGGATCCTAGACGCTGAAAACACTAGAATATTTGATGCGCTAGATGAGTACGGGTTGTTGTAGGATTGGATGACAATAGTATAATGTACTTAGACCCACATTGTAATAAGTTATGACTGTTACACACAATGATGTTACATGTATACAAATTGTTATATGAATGTCATACGATTTATATATGGAATTATTTTCATTTCAAATGTGTATGTCACAGATATTTTGTGTGTCAATTGATGATAGGTTATATGTCTATATTAATAAGTCATTTTAAGGAACGCAATAGTTGTTCACTTGTGCAATGAATATTGGTGGTTGTGGTTGGTATGTATTGTGTTGGGAGTGTTGGACATGTAATATTTTGGGGTCCATGTGCAACGAAATGATCCAGTTTTGGTTCCTTGGAGGAAACAGGGCCTTTGTAAACGTTTACAAGACCTTGTAAACGTTTACGCGAGAGAATTTGCCAATTTGTACAGAAAGTCCAACTCAAGGGACCACTTTTCATAACACAGAGGACCAAGTACCATTTGTGTGATTTTTTCATAAGTTGTGTCCATGTTGTTGGTGAACCATGCATGGAGTGTTCGATGTCATGGTGTTGGCTCAAGGCAGTTGGAATTGGTCCATCTTAGCAATTTCACCAAGATAAGTGCAAAAGGGCCTCTGTAAACGTTTACAAGACCTTGTAAACGTTTACGCGAGAGAATTTGCCAATTTGTACAGAAAGTCCTACTCAAGGGACCAATTTTCATAACACAGAGGACCAAGTCCCATTTGTGTGATTTTTTCATAAGTTTTGTGTCCATGTTGTTGGTGAACCGTGCATGGAGTGATGGATGTCATGGTGTTGGCTCAAGGTAGTTTGAATTGGTCCATCTTAGCAATTTCACCAAGATAAGTGCAAAAGGGCCTCTGTAAACGTTTACAAGACCTTGTAAACGTTTACGCGAGAGAATTTGCCTTTTTGTACAGAAAGTCCAACGCAAGGGACCACATTTCATAACACAGAGGACCAGGTCCCATTTGTGTGATTTTTTCATAAGTTTTGTGTCCATGTTGTTGCTGAACCGTGCATGGAGTGTTCGATGTCATGGTGTTGGCTCAAGGTAGTTGGAATTGGTCCATCTTAGCAATTTCACCAAGATAAGTGCAAAAGGGCCTCTGTAAACGTTTACAAGACCTTGTAAACGTTTACGCGAGAGAATTTGCCAATTTGTACAGAAAGTCCAACGCAAGGGACCACATTTCATAACACAAAGGACCAGGTCCCATTTGTGTGATTTTTTCATAAGTTTTGTGGCCATGTTGTTGGTGAACCGTGCATGGAGTGTTCGATGTCATGGTGTTGGCTCAAGGCAGTTGGAATTGGTCCATCTTAGCAATTTCACCAAGATAAACGTTTACAAGACCTTGTAAACGTTTACGCGAGAGAATTTGCCTTTTTGTACAGAAAGTCCAACGCAAGGGACCACATTTCATAACACAGAGGACCAGGTCCCATTTGTGTGATTTTTTCATAAGTTTTGTGTCCATGTTGTTGGTGAACCGTGCATGGAGTGTTCGATGTCATGGTGTTGGCTCAAGGTAGTTGGAATTGGTCCATCATAGCAATTTGACCAAGATAAGTGCAAAAGGGCCTCTGTAAACGTTTACAAGACCTTGTAAACGTTTACGCGAGAGAATTTGCCTTTTTGTACAGAAAGTCCAACGCAAGGGACCACATTTCATAACACAAAGGACCAGGTCCCATTTGTGTGATTTTTAAGCATCAGGTACGGCAGAAAGCAATGAACAACTTTTGATTTAGTTAACTTTAATTATTAATATTACGAAATAAGAACTTAATGTTATGAAGAAGGCAATTGACACATAGTCAATAAATTGTTCAGGTGGTCATTATACCATGTTACAGTAATCCATATAAAATAAAAGTTGCCCATAGAAATTAAAATGTCATCTGCATAACAAAATAGTTAACATAATTTAACATAATTAGTCTAATAACATGATAGGTTCATTAGAGGATGATGCTTGGTCAGATGATGACATGATGGGTTCATTAGAGGATGATGCTTGCTCAGATGATGGTGGAATGAATTTCTTCATGATATCAATAACATGCTGGTTCTTTTCTGCCCACATAGGTAGTTGAATAATAGGTTTTTGTGTTTGTTTGACAAGTTCAATGGTAGGTGGACCAATGTCAGCAGGAAACACCTTCACTACGTTGCGATGCACTATATTCAGGTAGCAGCATCTTCGGAACACATTGAATGATGGTACCTTACTGGACAAAAAAATTGAATATAACAAACATCAATGGTACCTTAAAATTGAGTTCAAGCTCTTTTTAGAATGATGTCTTACAAGGTTGAGTATCATGACGGAGCCAACACCAATATGATTTCCATATTCAGGATCTTGAAGAACCTTCTTATGCAAGGAAGCCTCCATTGTCCCTGAAGGATCCTGATCACATATAATGAATGAGTAGTTGACATAGGCAACAATTGTTGAACTTCAAAACAAAAAACACCTTCACTGTCAATTGCATGTCTCCCAAACCATTAGGTTTGCAATGTTTCAATAGGCAAGCAACGAATGGAAGTACCCACGCTGATTTTGCCTCTGTTAGGGAGTTCAAGTTCTCCATTTTTCCATCAGTAACTAGTTCTGCATTTGTTCATGTCATGTGAAGAACATATATGAACTTCTCATTTGAAAAATCAATTGTCGACAAACAAGTTATAAAGTTAAGTTATACCATAGTGTTGAATAAACATTTCAACCCATTTCCAAGCATTTGAATTGAAATCGCGTTCAAAGGTTGCCTCAGCAACAGCATTAGCAAATTCTTGTGTTGATTTAGGTTGTTCAGCATTTCTTCTATTCAACATAGCTGCTTGGACATTACCCGCTGGTCCAGGTATGATTTCGGCTGATGAATCACATTTTTTCAAAAATGATTCAAGAACATCATCATCATACACAAGGTCTTCCCATGCATCCATTTGAACTGTTCCTTAATCTGCAAGGAAACTGAAAGCAACACAAGTGTTAGGAAACACCAAAGGAGAAAATATCAATAATCTGTACAAGTGAATGTGCTTACAAATATGTTGAATTCGTTTGAATGTTAATGGCCATGACGGAAGTATATATAGAAGTCTTATGATAGTTTTGTTAATTTTTTTTTTTTTTGATGTTTTTTATTATTCATTAGTGATATCATTATATAAAAATAAAGAAAATTTAACCTTTATGTGTGGACCATTTAATGACATCACCTTTATTGAGAGAAGAGCCTGTTGCCTTTTTGCACATTTGGTGAAAGAGAAAATTTATCTGCTTAACTTTTAGGTGGTTGATTGAACATGCATTTAATGTGGGGTTTTAAAAAGTGAATTTTGCAACTAATGTGAGGTGTGACAGACATAACCCATTGAATATTGCTTGTAAACAGGGGTTACTTGTTCCATCCGTAACACTTCCTTTTTGATCGTTGGGGCCTAACCTTGGTCACCTTGACTTCTTCTTCCTTCCACCTTCCACATTAAACACTTACCTTAGAAGCATTGTTTCGAGGTTGTTGAATACAACATTTACTAAGACTGCACTTAAAAACGTACTGCAGTTTGGTGAGGAAAGTGTATCCTTCATTAAAGTCAGCCATAAATACGACATCAGTTGGTAAGAACATTTAACCATTCAATTTCAAAGTGAAGTGTTTTCATGTTCTTCAGCTAAAATTTGTTCTTGCTCTTTAAACTTACTCTGTTGTCCAGAAATGTATGTATAAAATGTTTGAATGAAACACTGCACTTATATTTATGATTCGAAATTATTGTGACCACATTAAACAGGGCGGAAATAGTTTTCATTTATGGATAACATTAGAAGCATTAGAAGCAATAGTGGACCACTGAACGAATGTAATATTAACTGTGATGACCCCAACGAAAGTAATGTGGAGGTTGAACCATCACTACATATGTGTTTTCATTCCATGGACGAAGCAAAGAAGTTTTATAAAGAGTATGTCATTACATGTGGTTTCTCTGTAAGGACTAGAAATTCTAGAAAGGATAGCAACAACGATGTGAATTATTTGAGATTAGTTTGCTCTAGGGAAGGGAAATATGTCTCATCCATAAACCCAGAGTTGAAAACCCTTCCTACCCAAACTAACCAATGTCCTGCTGGCATCACCATTTCAAAGAAGGATGACAGGTGGTTAATAAGGACAGTTAACTTAGAGCACAATCATGAGCTAAGCCCAAAGAATTCAAAGCTTTTTGCTGCCAATAGGAAACTTACCATGCAAGCAAAGCGAACTTTACAGGTTAATGATGATGCTGGAGTCCGGATAAATAAGAGTTTCCTCAGTATTGTGAGCGATGTAGGGGGATTCGAGAACATGGAATTCATGGAGAGAGATGCTAGGAACTACATTGGGCAACAAAGAAGATCATTATGCAAAGACGGAGATGGACAAGCACTATTGAAACACTTTCCACCATGAAAGATTTGAATAATGATTTTTTTTATGACATCGAATTGGACGAAGGCAATAGAATTTGTAGTATTTTTTGGGCAGATGCAAGAAGTAGAGCTGCGGCATCAGAATTTGGGGACATTGTGTCTTTTGATACCACATATTTAACAAATAAGTATGACATGCCTTTTGCTCCGTTTATTGGAGTTAATCATCACGGACACTCCATTTTACTAGGATGTGGATTGTTGTCGTGCGAAGACACTTCGTCTTTTGTTTGGTTGTTCGAGTGTTGGATGAGATGCATGGGTAATAAGGCCCCAGATGGGATTATCACTGATCAATGTCGAGCAATGGCAAATGCCATCAAAGAAGTATTTCCAAATACGAGACATAGGTGGTGTTTATGGCATATCATGAAAAAATTGCCTGAAAAATTTAGCGCCTGTAAAGAATATGTGGCCATAAAAAATCATCTGAATAAGCTTGTCTATGATTGTGAAAGCCATAATGACTTTGAGAATGGGTGGGCTGAATTATTAAGTAAATATGGATTGGAGTGTAATGATTGGTTACTTAATTTGTATGAAGAAAGACATAAATGGGTTCCTTGTTTCCTGAAGAATGATTTTTGGGCCGGCATGTCAACCACACAAATAAGCGAGGGAATGAACGCTTTCTTCGACGGATTTATAACTTCAACTACGACACTACATCAATTTGTTGTCCAATATGACAATGCACTTAGAGTTAAGGCCCAAAAAGAAATACAAGCTGATTTTTCGTCTTTGAATACCACAATAGGATGTGGATCGCATTCACCAATTGAGAGACAATTTCAGCTTGAGTACACACATTCAAAATTTGAGGAGGTTCAAAAAGAATTTCGCTCAAGGATGAATTGTTTCATCAAGGAAACCGTAACAGACGACTTGATCAACAAGTATACTATCAAAGAGGAGCGAATGTGGGATGGAAAATGTGTTAATAAATTTTATAAAGTACAATTCGATCCAGTAACCAAAAATGCATCTTGTTCGTGCCTTTTATTTGAGTTCAGAGGCATTGTTTGTAGACATTCACTTTTGGTTTTTGGACAGGAAGATGTGTGTGGTGTGCCATTGAAATTCGTTCTAAGGCGGTGGAGTAAAAACATTCGTAGAAGGCACACTCTCATTAGAGCCTCGTACAGTAATTCCAATGAAGATCCGGCCATGGAAACATACCAAATGTTGTTCAAAAAATTCTATGAGATTACTGAGGTAGCTTGTGAGTCGGAAGGTTCTTCTGATGACCTGGACAAAGAACTTCATATTCGTGGGGAAAATTTTGGATGCAGTTCAAGCATAAGAAATAACATGATTACCGATGGTGGCGAAGTCAGGTACCACAATCTGGAGTCCGATAGAATACCCCACACTGTTGGTGGCTGTGATGATGTTCTGGTGCGTAGTCCTGTACAAGTGAAGCGAAAAGGACGACCTCGAACCAATAGATTGAAGTCCAGATTGGAGAAAATAACAAGTAAAAAAAAAGAACTTCGAAGAAGAACAGTACATCACCATATGTTCAAGATTCGGTTAGAACTGTTAACTTCTATTCTTTGGTTATGTTTGCCTTTTATGTTGGTACATCTTTTCTAAATTAAACTTTTTTGTTTATTCAGGACAGAACTTTTGTACCAGACACACAACCTTCTCAGGTACCTCCATTAGGATCTTTATCTTTCCAATCTTATCAAGTTACACAACAATCACAAATTACCTCTTCCAGATTTATGTCTTTGTTAAATGTTGTAACAACTACGACGATGGTAATGTATGATGATTATCATTGTTGACGTCAACATAAACATATATATTTATATATATATATATATATATATATATATATATATATATATATATATATATATATATATATATATATATATATCTATTTGTTTCCATATTGCCATTTACGTTACTTGTTCGATGCAGTAGTGATTGTATAATATTATTAATTGGGCAATTTCTTTTGTTGTAAACGTTTACCACAGTTCAGTAAACGATTACATTAACTGCATCATGTTTTTGAAATTCCCCATTATCAACGTCCTGGACCCCACGTTCCCCAACTTTCATTTCATGGTATGAGAATTTAATTAACCACTAAAGCCCACTGTCTCCCCACGTCCCCCATTCAACGAACTCTTCACTACACCTTCTTCAACTACTTAGTCCCTTCATCTAAGCTTATTACATACACCTTCATCTTGATCTGGAATCCATAATATTCTTCCAATGGATGATCGGGCTAAGAAGAAACAAAAACCCTCTTCATCTCGGGGTGTGCGTCGTCGCCGTACCCCAACCCCATCACCACCACCATCACCACCTTCACCGCCACCGTCATCTCCTTCCCCACCATCATCACCACCTCCACCAAACAATGGGCTTTTCACAACGGATGAACAATATCAGAAGTTCGTAAGCCATTTCTTCAATAGGGAAATATTGGAGAGCAAACATCTAGAAGATGGATGGTTCGAAGGACGCAATTTCCAATTTCACGACATCTTGGCGGAGGCTGGCCTTCTTGAATTTGTTTCCTTAAGAAGAGATTACCACCCCGAACTAGTAAGGGTCTTCTACAGCAACATGACCATTTCGCCAAACGGGGTGATTCGAACCCAAGTGAAAGGGATTGATCTGAAAATAAGCACTAAAGTTTTTAATGAGGTGACTTCACTTCCTTCCGGCGGTGTTCGTTACGAAGGTACAGTTGTTGATGAGTGGAAAGACCATTACAATTCTTTAACTGCTCACCAACTAGTCTGCACAAATGATCGTTACATACATGGAAGAATCACGGTAGGTAATATGAAGGTACAACCTAGAATTATGCATTACATCCTTACAAGAATCTTACTTCCTCGTTTTACGAACAATGGTCAAGCAACAGAAGAAGACATTGTCATCCTCTGGGCCCTTTGGAATAACATGCAAATTAACTGGGGACATCTTATCAGGAGCAAGATGAAAAAGGCATTAAAGGACAATGCTAAATTGTCATATCCTCATCTAATAACCATGTTCTTGGAGTTGTTTGATGTGCCGACAGAAAATGATCCATGTACGACAGTGAAGTCCAGACTAAGTATAGGAAGTCAAGTAATAGCGTCATTTGGCTATGTCCAAGATGAAGAAGGCGAGTGGGTTGCAACAAAGAAGACCAAAAATACAGAGCCTGAAGGAACATCAGCAGAACACCATGATGAAGGTACTTCATGCACAACACTAAACGATGTGGTCAATCGAATCCAAGAAATGCAAACTTTTGTAGGGGCAAGATTAGACTCCTTTGATACCCGTTTTGAGAACTTGCACATGACCGTTGAAACCAAATTTGATGCCTTCCAAACACAATTCTCAAATATGGAGGTGAGCATGGGGACTAGATTTCAGTCTTTGGATTCGCGAGTGGAACACATAGATAGACAAATTCAGCATTTCCGCAGCCACCTTGACAAGAATCCTACTTCTTAGTTATTACAATGACTTGTTATTAGTTTTTTACTTTTTGTTGTTATTTTATTGACTTGTTATCAGTAGGTTTTGTTTTTATTTTTGTAATGTTCCTTTTCGAAATGATGTGGTACAATACCAACTTATGTTCTCCCCATTTCTGCGTACTATGTATCTATGGTCCCCTCTGTTGTGAAATGTGGTCCCTGCAGACGTAGAAAGTGTACAAAACCAATTTTTCATACGCGTAATCGTTTACACGAAGTTGGTAAACGATTACATGGTACTTCTGACTCATGGAAGCTTTGAAAAGTGGACTGCTAAATGTTTTTTAATTAATTGTGGATGATTTCCATAAAATATAAATATAATATTGTCACGTTTTCAAGGAATCATTAAATACTTACCCTTTATTAGGTGAAAAGGTTTGACTGAATTAATGTCACATTCAAAGCCACCATTATGGCACATTTCAACGCATTTAACCATTCATATCTTTTCCAATACAAGTCAACATTTGTATTCTTGAAATATTGAATGATATGCTTTGACCAAAAATCTTGGTACACTTTTCAAAACACGTCAAGCACCTATATATTCCTGTTCAAAGTTTCTTTCTAATGGACTCAAACGTAAAAAACCACACTTTCACTTTCTTGTTGTCAAAAACATGTCTGGATCATCAAGCACTGCAACACAAACTGTCTTATGGGAGTTCTTTAGCATCCACCTCACAGATGTGGTAAATATGTTCTATTTCGTTGTACATTTTTTCTTAATCAACCATATATTGTTCTTATTTTCAACCAACGAATGCAGGATTTTGGTTTTGTTGATAGGCATTTTGCAACAGCATTCGAAAAAGAATTGGGAAATACGTGGTCCTTGGTTGACAATCACGGTCACACACACATGGTAACGTATAACATGAACGTATTGCATCCTAAAATTACTACCGGATGGAATTCGCTTAAAAACGTTTATCATGAAAGGGTTAATGATGCCCACATCACCTTCCAGTATATGGGTAACAATAATTTCAAAATTATTATATATTTCGGTCCCTGCACCCAGAAGAATAGACAATATTTCATTGATCTGTGCACATATGATCCTCTATCGTCATTGTTCGCTGTGAAATTAACAAAATCACAGTGTGAAGGAAGTCACTTGGTACGTATCACTTACTTTTACTTTCAGAACATCAATGATTACATTTAGTACTTCTCACTGTAAACATTGTCATCATTCTGCAGGACTTGCGAACTACTTTTGCGACCGAAATTAGGAATAAAGGCTTCAAAGAGGTTGAGCTTCTTGGTCATAATCATGCAATTTTATGCAAGGTTTTGGTTTCACATACTAGGAATTCAACAAAGTTTGGACAAGGTTGGAAAGAATTTTGCACTGCATACGGCTTGAAGGAAGGAGATGTTCTTGTCTTCGAGGTTGATGACCATTGTCATGATATTACAGTTCAAGTACACATTAATGGATGTAGTTGTATTGTCAACAACCAAATCTCGGTTTGAAGGACAAAAGACAATTCTATTTTAGCTTCAGCGGTTGTACTTTCCCTTTTTAAATAATAATGAAGAATACTGTTTGTTTCACAAAAGTAATTAACAATTGGTTACATTATCTTCAATTAACTTGGTTGCAAACATTTCCAAATTACAAACAGTCGTCGTCGACAACCAAAATGGATACATTTCACTAAAGCTTGAAAACAGGGCTTGGTAAACGTTTACAGCCCATTGTAAACGTTTACGCGAGAGAAATCTGAAATCTGTATAGAAAGTCCAACATAGGGGACCATGTTTCACAACACAGAGGACCACTCAGACCTGTTTGACAATTTGCCTTTTTCTTGTAATGGATCTTGTTGGGAATAGATGGTAGACTGAGTTACCAGTGTTTCACGTCAAATTAGGCCACCCTACCATCTAGGAATACTTCCATGTGAACCACTTCAGCTCACCATAGGGGTACATTTCAGTAAAGCTTGAAAACAGGGCTTGGTAAACGTTTACAGCCCATTGTAAACGTTTACGCGAGAGAAATCTGAAATCTGTACAAAAAGTCCAACACAGGGGACCATGTTTCACAACACAGAGGACCACTCAGACCTGTTTGACAATTTGCCTTTTTCTTGTAATGGATCTTGTTGGGAATAGATGGTAGACTGAGTTACCAGTGTTTCACGTCAAATTAGGCCACCCTACCATCTAGGAATACTTCCATGTGAACCACTTCAGCTCACCATAGGGGTACATTTCACTAAAGCTTGAAAACAGGGCTTGGTAAACGTTTACAGCCCATTGTAAACGTTTACGCGAGAGAAATCTGAAATCTGTACAGAAAGTCCAACATAGGGGACCATGTTTCACAACACAGAGGACCACTTATATTATGTTTGATTATTTCGCATGAGTTCCACTGCATGTTAATGGTTTTGGTTCGTAAGGTCACTTTACACTTAAAAGTTAATGTTTAGGGATGACGGGAATGATCCACATTACACGTTTCACTAAAGTAATTCTTTCGAGTAAAATATTTATAAAGGAACTTTATTTCCAAATTTCAATAATGTGACCCATTCATATAACTGTAATACAATGTCAAACAATCGTAGTGCAATGAAACATCTCCCACCAATAACATTACAATTCAAATTACATAACATATCTGTCCACAATAAACCAGTACTCAAAATAAATTACAACCACTAAGTAAAAGACAAAATGTCTAAACAATGATTACACTGTCACTCGGGTTTTATGGTTAAAGTTCCAGTAAAAGGGGTTTTAAGAGCCTTGCTCTTGATCCGCTTTCGCGACCCCTTCCTTACAAATGTCTTGAATCGACCTGTAGCAGTCTTCATTGGACTTGGATCACACTTTGTTGGACTTGGATCACTCTTCATTGGACTTGGACCACTGGACATGCCTCCCGGGGAGAACGAACAATCTTCACGGGGCACACTATGCCCACCTTCCTGTGGTCTTGTTCGTCTAGCTTTCTCGTAAGCAACCTCCTTCTCCAACTTAAGAACCTCCGTTCTAAGCTCCGCCACTAGATTTTTCTGATGTTCCATCGTATGCATAACACTTTCTTTCAGCTTTCGTTTCAATTCTTGTTTTCCTGACGATGGTTTGTCAACTTTGGTTTTGAGCATTGGTTCCTCATTCATCTCATCATTCATTGGACCCACATCAAAGCTATGATCAACCTGAAATTCAACAGACTATATCATACCACCAACACCTATATGATAACATAAATCAGTCATACAGTAAATATCATACCTCACCACTCTCCAAACCTTGTTTGACAAGGTTGTCTCCCAAATTTACATTCATCCAATGCAAAATTCTAGGACATTTATGTATTTCACCTTTCGGTGGTAAGAATTTCTCACAAAACCATACCTACAAAAATTTGATAATAATAATCACTACTGAAAAAGAAAATTCAATCCACGTTTCACAACACAATTATAAATTAATTTACTCATATTACCTGCAACATGTAAGTGCATCCACCAATGTAAACATTGCTTGTGCCTTTTCCTTTATTCAATCCATCTGAAGCCTTGGCCAAACTACGTACCAAGTAACGGTACACTATACGACCCCAACAATAATTACCCAACCCACTTAAATTATCAACAATTTCATACAAAACTTGAAACACTTTTCCAGTGCGATTAGGAAATAATAACTCACATATCCCCACTAAAATATACAGACTACAAAAATCAGAAGAAGGAATCTTCTTCTTACATTTCCTCATCAGACATTTATAAACCAAATCCAAATTTTTGGTGTCTTTCCCAACATATTTAACACAAGAACTTCTTTCATAATTTTCTTTTAAGTTCAAGTCCTTACCATTTGTACTCAACCCCAGACCTAAACAAAAGTCATTCTCAGTCATAGGGACTTGTTTATCTCCGATTACAAAACAACCATTACAGTCAACCCACTTCACAACTAATTCACTCAATATATTCCTAGCCATCCTAACTTTAGGACTCGCCTCTAGGAACCAACCAAAAGGAGTCCCACAAATCAATGAGCGTTGCTCCTCTGTCAATTCCTTGGTCAAAGTTGATATGTACTTGGTGGAAAATGAGTGCCTAACCGTCAACTGCATCAACAACAAGTGTTCAAAACCCTAAAAAAATACTACTGCAAACTTCACAAAAATGGGACAAATGAAAAATAGCCCAAGCATGATGACGCTTACCTTCGTTGAAGAACTCGCCATTTCTGAACCAAGAGATCAAACAACCCACCAAGATGGAAGAAATGAGACACCAACAACACCGACGAACAACAATCGCGAGCACGGCAACGTTGGCGAACACACGACGACCAAAACGAACACCACAGACTCCTCAGAGGTGGGCGAAAATGAGATGACCAAAGTGAGGTTACGAGAAATGAGAAGGAAGAAAGCGTATTGGGGTCTCAAACTGCTGAAGGGCAGAAAAGGAAATCAAATTTTCAAATCTGACCCTGACTTGTGACGTCAATTTTCAAAAAAAAAATTAATTAATTTTCAACCAATGACACGCCGACACGTGGCAGTGTCAAAGTAGTATCAAATTGGTGGTGTCAAAATATCGGGATGCAATAAGTAAATAAAAAGAGTCACACAAAGAAGACAAGACTGTAAAAAACAAAAGCAGGAGTTTTAAAGTGCATAAATGAGCTCTGTAGGCACCTAAGGCTTTATAATTTGATCTATTTATAGAAAAAATTGCATGAAGTTCTAGACTTGTGATATATCCACTTTGTCCAGTTACTTCTTTTAGTGGTCATTAGATACCACTTTCTATATGTTTTTCAAATCTTATACTTTTCAAAATATTTTGATATTTGTCTCCACTAATTATTTGTGAATTTTTATTTTCAACCAACATTCAAAAACTTTGATCATATCATTTCTTAAGTTTAACATTTTAAATTAGTTTTATTTAAAACTAACAAGTTCTTTTTTTATCCGTTGTTGCTGAGTATATATAGTTTATTTCAAATTTTTCTTTCTCTTTAATATTTTAAACTGTGTTTATATATTATTTTAGTTTCTAAACTTTGATATGAAATTAAATTATTTTTATCTCAAACTTTTATATAGTTTAGTTCTTAAACTTAAAAATAAATTAATATAATCTTTTTAGCTTAAAGGGTCAAATGATGTTTTAATATGACATTTGAGTGTTGTTTATACCTTTTGAGACATTCCAACTTAAATGTCAGTCTAAGACGTAGTTTAATATTTACAAAAAAAATTAACATTATAAGATTGATATGGATACATTCATTCATTTTTTAAATATGAGACCAAAATGTTTCAAAATTTGAAACATGAATGAATTTTAATTTCACATCTAAATTTAAAAATTACAAACATATTTAACTCTTTAAACTATAATCCTTTTAAATAGTATATTTGTATATGTCATTTTTACTTTCCACTCAACCCAAACATATTCAAACTTTGCTCCAAATTTTATACTTTATTGATATGGTTACTTTAAACATTTTAAATATATTTTAATATTATGATTTATCGTCATATGTATAGTTTGCTAAATTGTCAAAAGTCAAAATTTTCTCAACGTACTAAGATCACAAAAAAAAATTATATGGAGACATACTTAAAGGATGATTTTCATGTTATTAAAAAAGGTGTTTATTATACAATAATATGTCTAAAATTGTTGAAAAAATAAATTTCATTAAGTTTCAAGTCACTAATAAATTTATTTATCTTTTTCGTTAGAGGTGATATTATTTTCTATCGTCATCTTACTTATTTGAAGTTTAATGAATAATATAAAATGATAGTGCAATTAATTAAAATAAGAAAAATCATTTCTCGTTTTACATAAATCATGTGAAAAATTCACATTTTTAACTAAAAAACTTCACATTTTTAACATAAGAAAACAAAAAAGTAAAATGATAGGATAAAATAACCTTTATGTATTAACCATGTGAAAAATTTAAGTACTTAGTAAACCAAAATAATTTAACAAAAACTCAATAAAAAATACTCAATTTTATAAAAAACAATTAATTAAGAAAAAAAATCCATTTGTCTCACTTCATTGCAAGACTAAAAAGCTGTTTTCCAAGTACATTGCAAATATAGAGCATCACTTGGGTCCAATATCCTTTAAGTCGGTCTTAGCTAAAGGTGAAGAGAGATTATTCACACGCTCTTTTTTCAGCACCTCTATTTTTTCTTCGTGCATTACACAGGCTTGATAAAATCTATCTTACCCTTTTCTTCTTTCTTTGTGTAGTCTTTGTACTAAGGATAGAAAAATACTTTTCGTATTTTGAAATGTAATTTTTTTAAAAGATTATATAATTTGGAAGAAATATCTTCAGAAATTTGTATTCTGAAATACGATTTTTAATACATTTCAAAATACATATTTGAAGACATGTTTTCTGAAAATACCCTTCAAATTCAACAATCCGGGAGAAAAAAGGGTACAGGGGTGATTTTCACTATTTTATTATAATTTTAGTGAAAAATAATCTGGAATTATTAAGTTTTATGGGAGTGCAGAAAGAAAAAAAAAAGAGTTACGGGAAGAAATAACCTAATTAGGTGTGCGTTTCTTTTCTTTATTGTCCATGAGGAAGAAAGTTCCAATAATTAAATGGTGGAAGTAGTAATGTATTTTTAATATTATATAAGTAGTAAATTAATATAAAGTCTTAATAAATTAAGTAAAAATTTAAATGAATATTAAAGGATTTAGTTATATCTTTCATAAGATAAAATTCATATTATATATATAGTTAAATAATAATAATTATAATTATTGATATATAAATTTGTGTATTTATTTGAAATATTTCAGAATACATTTTAAAACAACTTTTCTTAGAAAAACTGGTTTAGGTTAAATTTACCTTAGTTAGGTAAATTTCTTATTTTTTACGTTAATAATATTCTCAGTCAATCTAATTAAAGACCTAAAAGATCAGCGAACAAGTGTGATTTTAATTAGAGCCGCCAAAATGGGTCACAATCCGCGAGTTAATCCGGCCTGTCACAGGTTCGGGCTGGGTTGGGTTTGAAAAATACAACCCATTTATATGCGGGTCAGATTTAAACCCGGCTCATTTAAACCCGGCTCATGCGGATTGAACCCGTGGTGAGCCGGGTTGGCCGACCAACCCACCTATCTAATTTTATTTTTTTAATTTATTATTTTATTTATGAAACTCTAAAAAATAAAATACTTTCTTCACTCACTGTGTATACAAAAAAGTAACATCTGCTCTCACAAATCACATGACTCTCATGGTCCTTGCTCTCATTTGACGGTGCTCTCACCCTCACTTCACTAAAATTCTTCAAGGAGCAGGTAAAACACCCTTCCTTTTTTCTTCTCTTTTTTCCACATTTTTGTTTTCTCACTTCTCTTTCTTTTTTTTTCAAAAACCCTATAATGACAAAAATAGGGGTTTGGGAATTTGTTTTTTGTTTTGGGGGATTTGAAGACACGGAATGATTTTTTTCGTTATGACATGCTTGTATAAGATTTTGTTCATTTTATTTAAACAATTTGAGTATATATTATTTGAACAAGCTCTTTTTGATATCTTTGAATTTGGGAAATTATGTTACAAATTAAACTATTAATTTTTTGTTGATGTTATTGAGTATTGGTTCTCTTTTTTTGACTAATATTTTTTTATTGATTGTCAGAATTGTTCTGATATTAGGAAAATCTTTATTAGTGAATTTAGAGACAACAAGAACAAGGGTCAAGGGTTACAAGAATTGATATGATAGACTACATTCAGGTAGGTTTGACATTCAGGATGATTCAAGAGAGCATAATATTGTGGATTTATCTATCCAAGATTCTAATATCATAAATGGATAAGGAACAAAAAATGATGAATATAAGAAACTTATTTGTATGTTTTTTGTGTTTGTTTTTGGATGACATTTGGATTATATTGTACTTTTTATTATTATTTTGAATTGTCTTTAACATAATTTTTTGAGAGTGAAATTTGTTTAAATTTAAATTACAGAAAGTTTGTATTTTTTATTTTAAAAAAATAATTAAATAGGCTAGTAAGCCAACCCGTTTACCCACCAATCCGTGGTGGGTCGGGCCGGGTTCAAGTTTTTCTAGCTCGCTAATAAATGAGCCGGGTTGGGTTGGCTTACTAAATGACCAACCCGTAGTGGGCCGGACCGGGTCGAGCCGAGTTATCCGTTTTGACAGCTCTAATTTTAATAATATGTATATTTGTGTCTACTAAAGAAAACTGTTTGAGTTAAATATAAGTAATAAAATTAGTATAATCTGCTCTTGAAATGGCATAGTAGTCATATCCCACCACACCTCTATGTAGTCGCAAAAACATTAGTAGCAATTACTAATCATTTTAACAATGATTTTATTTCACTTTTAATCATAAAAGTGAAAATTATTTTTTTAATCTTTTGTTTATGGAAAAATGTTAGATGTAGTTAATATATTTTAGGATATTTGCTGATAAAAAAAATGTTTTAGGATATTATTATCTATAACTTCTTAATAGTTGTCGGTACGTTTATCCAATTAAAATTATGTTTAATTAATCACAGTAATGTAGATGATTATTTAATATACCCCCTTATTACGTGGATTATACTACTTTAAAGGTTTTGTTGGATTGAATGACACTTTTTTATTTTTGTGTTCAAATATAATTTGTTTATCGGAAATGAAGTTAAATTGCTTTTAACTCAATTTCAAAATCAAATTGAACAAATGTAGTCTTAAATTTCAGGGTGTAGTTTTAAGTTTAAAATACCTAAACTACATATTATTGTCTCCTGTAACATATCATAAAATACAACAAAAGGATTAGGAAAGTATTCCTTATTTTTTGACACAAAATATTAAATATTTGATTAGATTTTTTTAATTTAAAATACTAATACATACTATTATATTCTTAAAATGGAGTGAGTGTCAAACCAATATTTTCTCTTGTTTCGGATGTAGGGTCGAATATTTCCATAGAATACACATTTACATTTTACTCTTTTTTTGTTCAGGTAAATTTATATGTTTTTTAGTCAAAGTTGTTCCTTGCCAACGATCCAAACTGTCTGGGATATCTGTCAAAGCACTCCGATACTTAAGTTAGTAAGTTAGTAAATAATCTGAACAACAATCAGAGCAAAGTCTTAAATTCACAATTTTTGAAATAGACCTAAGATTATTAAAACCCTAATCATGGCCCAATCTTGACACATTATCTACTAATTAATACTTACCCTTAATCCTAGTTTACAACAGTTCTTTATAAATGTTCATAGTTAAGGAAATTCATTCAGTTTCTACTTAGGTTTGACTGCTTGACTCTTATCTTATTTATCTAAATTTCATAGATTTAGACGTACATGACCGATTGCTAGTTCTTAGTGACTCTTTCCACCCAGTCTTAATTATATGACCGTCTAGCCTTATAGTACATCTCTAATTAATTAAACATATAAGAAATAATGCGCATTTATATAGTTATACAAGAAGCCAACCAAAGATTATAAAAATTGTATTAAGTTATAATTTTAAAGCATGACACCTTCTCATAAACATGTGGTTAGTTTAAAAATATATAGTCTTTTGTCCCTTTTAATAATCTTATGTACAAAATAATATATGAAATTGGATAAAAAATTAATGTATATTTAATGTTACATAGTGAACATTTAATGTGTTTATATAAAAGCATTTAATATTTTTATGTGTTAGAATGTAGTCGAGATCAAAAGAAAAAGGTAAAGGATGCAAAACTGAATAATGGTTTCAAATAGATTTCTAACAATTATTTTATTAATAAAAGATCTAATAAAGAAGAAAGGTTGACAAAAATTTTACAACAAGAATAAGAACAAACTCTAATAATTTTAAGCAATCCTTAACTTTTGCTTTTTCAGGAAGAATGTTGTTTGTGTTCATAGAAAATTAGAAGAGTGTAGTTTAGGACTTTATTATCTTTTAATAACAGAAACCCATTATTCTAATATTAGTCTACCTTAGTAGAATCTCAACAGTATTGATCATAAACTAGATGTAGTTTGAGTACGTTAGACGAATTAGTATAATAATAAATTACATAATAGTACTGTTTTATTTTCTATAATTTTCATAAAATTCTTTGTATAATAGGGCGAGTGGTTATAAATAATTACATAAAACACTCTTGACCAAAATTTTAATTCTAAAAATAAAATATTTATAATTTTATAATTTTTATTTGTTGAAAAAAAAATCAACGAAAAACAATATTAGTATGTTTGAATCAATATTAACAAGATGGAATAATAACTCTATAACAAAGCATAGTCTCGTGAATACTAAATATATAAGTCATTATAAATTGTCAAGAGTTTCAAATCTAACAAAAAAAAAAGTCAAACTCAAAAAGCCTTACCAGAATAGATTGGGAATCACATTCCGATATTATTCCTTTACTTCAAGTATCTTAAAATCCACTTCATTGTCCTTCTTAAGATTTCTTACATATCTATTCAACAAACTAGCTTATCGAGCAAGTTTTGATTTAATGCACATCATTACACTAATTTATATCTGACATGAAACATATATTTCTTCTCATTACTAATTTGAGTAAAAAAATGTTGTAGATTTAATCCATAATTATAATTGATTTTTCTTAGAACTTGAAAATGTCCATTAGATTGTAATTTGGACTTTATTTAAGATAGAGAATTATTTCTTTTATGAGGTGAAGTCAAACCAACTTTCTTCTCAATTTGTAATTTAACTTTAATGTACGGTTCTTTTACGAATTTGGATTCCTCAAAACCATCAATACACATAATAGAATCAAAGCATAGAAAAGAGATATAAGGTGAAGATACTATATTTTGCATTAAAGTTATTGTAGAATTTTGGCTTTACTTCATAGTAAGAAATTTAACCAATTTAATTAGTTTTTTAATTTATTAACAGTTTTATTTATTTTTTAAATCCTTTTATCTAGTTGAACCACTTATAATATATAAATTTGATGGAACAAATCTCGACATCACTAATTGATATAAATTAATGGGGATTCAAAACAATTTATATAAAAATACACTAGTTACTTCATTAGATTCTTACATGAATCATTACATTAAAAATATCACTGTCAAGTCATTTATTAACATTGTTACATGACAATTAAAAAATAAGTCTAATAATTGATATTTTTTCAGAAAATTATTAAACTCCTAACTTTTTTATTACTAATATTAATATTAGAACATATATTAAGAAATTAAAAAATGTACCTTTTATTAGGAAATGGAAAACGCATTCTTTATTATTTCTAACCCATTTCCATAAAATTAAAAACAAAATATTCTTTTCACATTTTAATAAGAGCCTTTGGGTAGCAAAAATTGTTGTTTTATTTTGAATAATATATTTTTCTTTTTCTCATCTCTGTTGAAGTTGCCATCTTTTGGTCTTCTCAACACTGTAACTGATACCAAACTATTCTGCTGCCTCCATCCCTCACAGTCTATGCAGAGCTTCCCAAATTCCAACCAAGTGTGAGAGGTAAGATGTCACTCTCACCTCACACCCTTTCTCTCTCCGATGTGTGACTTTCAGAGCCAACATTAATGTGCTTAATTAACCATTCAGACGGCTTCAGTTTGGATCAAAGAACCTCTTTGTTACGTATTCGTCTTTTCTCCTTCGGTTGAATGTCAACTTTATACCACTTCTGTTGAATGTCGGTGCCACTGGTTTGTTCTTTGTGCACTTTGTTACTAAATTTTGACTTTGGTTTATTTGTTTTATGTTGTTTTGGTCAGAGGGTAGACAATCTGGAGGTGATACTTCTTTGTCTGAAGTGACACTTGTTTGGATAGTTTCCCAGTATTTTGTTTCAGTGTGCTGTTATTCACTTCTACCCCTCCATTTCATTCAGCAAAACACTGTAATGGCTCAACAGGTACCTTTTCCCTTCTCTCACACACAACTCACACACGCAATACACTCATAAGTTGCATACTCATATTGATGTTATTAAGTGGGGTGCTTTGAAATGATTTCGATGGGTTTTTTTGAGGCAGCTTGTATACCAGATTCAGTTTTTGGTTTTCAATTTCAAATTTGGAGGGTGATAGGGTTGTTGTTGTTGCTGATGATGATGCAGGAAGAAGGGTGGCCTTTGGGATTGAGATTCTTGAATTCTAGACTTGGGCTGGTGAGAAATGGTTCTGGGTCAGCCTCTTTCAGCACTGTGCTCACTGCTTCTCATACCCCTTCAACTGATTCTTCCTCAGATCTTGACACAGAGGTTCGAAATCTTATTTGAACTAAAATTCATGAACATAAATTGTTGTTAGGGTACAATGTGCTTTAGATCCTCAATTTCCAGTCAAAGTTTATCTTAGTGTGGTTGCTTTTGTCCTTGAATTTCTGGTAATGGATACATTTTGTTTTTCTTCGTGGAACGTGGAATAGTAGGAGGCACAAAATTGAAGGGTAAAACGTTTTTTGTCATTATTATTGATTATTGATATTATCAATTATTAATGCAAGATAGCGTTGTGACGACCCTTTTGTTTCATTGATACCATTGCTACTTACTGCTACCTGTTCCTTTGTCCTAAGCTGCTGTGACCTTCCTAGCATGTTGTCATGTCTTTGTTTTTTTGTTTTTGTGGTTTCATTTTGTATTTTTACTACTATGATGGCAGCATTTTAATTCTTTTGGGTATTATTTATAAAAGTGTCCTTAGTCACAGACAGAGACATCTCAAATATTTTGTATGTATATGTATATATCTTTATATAACTTTTTTGGTACGAAATAATGACTGTTTCACATCCTGCAATGGTTAATCAAGTTTGATTGTGACTCTTGCTCTTCTCAGCTTCACACAGCAACGTTCCCTTTTCGGATCTTGAACCATTGCCCATTCAGCTCGTTTTAACATTGACACGCTTTACTCTTTCATGCTTGTTAGAACATTGGCTTTTGACTATGTACTTTTTGTTTATTTCACTGACGAAGATGAAGCTTATTAATTTTTTAACTAGTCCAAGCCACAAAATGAATAGGAAAAAGAAACTCCACGTAATGAGCATGTCCACAAAGCTTCGGATTTCTTCCCCTGTCGGTCTCTTTTGGATCCTTCGCTTCTTTTGTGTGTAAATAATTGCTTGACGCTAATGGGGTCCATACCATGGCCTAGCACATAATTGTTTGACAGAGAGTGACGTTGATTTCACTTTAATTGCCATTTTGTTGGTATACTGTTTGTCATTTTGAGATCAATCGGAAGCACGCTTTGTTGAAATTTGAGTCTTTTATTAGAGGGATTGGAGAAAAAAAAAAGTTAAAATACATAACATCACCCTTGAACAGTGTCAGAAAGGGACAATCATAATGTAAAGCAGATCAAACACAGAAGACTGTATGAGTGACATTTTTCATAGATGCTTCTTTAGTAATGATTGAGAGAGCCTTTGGCATAATGATATCTTGTTAAGGATTCAAATCTCGGAAATAGTCTCTTAGGGAATAAAACTGTGCACATTTAGCCCCCCAATTCATTACTCTTTTTTTTGTTTTTTTCAATCATGTGAATGAATGTGAATTGAAATTTAAAGAAGTTACTTGTTTAAAGAAGTATTCATGATCAAGCCATTTTACCTGACTCATTTGACATGGCTTGCTATAGTCCACTGGATCATTCTTCCGTGACAATAGCATTACACTTGGCAGCCTCATTGGTATTTCTAGCTTCTTAGAGCTCTCGGGCAGATCAACAAGAGGAAGAATGGTGGAACCCTCGAAGGACAGCAAAAGAATTCACAAGCTGAAGCCTTGGTTGTTTTCACTTTGTTCAAGGCTAAGTACTGATGCAGTGAGTGGGAATGATGCCCCCTCTCTTGGTCACTACCTTGAAGCTGAGAGAAGAGCAGCGAGTACATACAGAAGGAACCATTGTCCTACGACTTATGGACCCAATGTTTTCTCCCCTACTCAAGATTCAACCTCACTATTAGTGGTTAGCCAAACTGATCATTGGCCATCTGCTTCATTGGGTGATGATGATGGACATTAGCATGATCATAACAGTGAACTAGAAGAGTGATGGATAAGGAACACCAATAATTTTCTCTTGTTTTGTGTGGATATTTCAACATGTGGTGATCCCTTTTTATTGATTTATATTTCATTTAGAGGTGACGGAGTTCTTTATCTGCTTCAGGAGATTTTCCTTTTTGGTAATTAAATTTCAAGACTTTAGGATGATCTGTTCGTACTCCATTCTCCCCCATATAGTCTCCAGTTCTTTATGATAGTAATACAACAATAAATACATGCTGCAGACCATAAATTTGAACTATTAAAGCCTCTTTAAGTTACTGAAGTTGCATACCATTCTGGTGTGGAAGAAGTTATTACATAGTGGTTTGGGTGTTTGTTTCTATATTGGTGGGGATCACCTCTTTTAGCATGTCAAGTCCTTTTTCCTTTATTGCAATGGGAAATCACATCTCAGGTCATGCGAAAGTACTTCACATGAAAAATAAAGTAAAATGAAGTTTGGTGATTAAGACTTCCTGGTTGAGTCTCCGTCCAGACTAAAATAAAAATGTTTGAGATTAATCAAAACAGGTTTTCACTTTTCCATCAGATGTTCACTATTCAAATTATGTGAAACCAATTACTATGTTTACCATTGTTAAAGCCGTAAAGAAACTTACCTTTAACTCTGGCATACTATATATTTCATATTTGGGGGAACAATACACAACCGTTCTGTCCTCCATCCCCAAGAATCAGATTTCAGAAATCAAAACTCAAACCGATTACAAACTATTGTCTCTCATGATCTTAATGATCTTTGGACAATTGAAACAAAATGAATACAAGAACCCAATATAGGCAGCCATTCCAAGTAATTAAAATCATCATTCATATCACATTTACTGCCGGCTTGCAATCAAAATAACGACTGACAATTATCAAGCCTCAAGAAACCTCCCACTGTTTTTCATCTGCAATTTTCCCAGAATTGCGGCCGGCAATCCTTCCAAATGAGGCTGACAAGCTCTTGAAGCTGCTGCTTCCTTCACTGAAATTTGATTTTCGGGATCTCCTTGGCTTCATAAGACTAGATTCCACTTCGGTATCACAGCTCTTGTTAATCTTAGCAACTAGTAATTGAATAATGGCACCACGGCAAAATGGACAAGCTGGTCCAGAAAGGGAAGCAGTAGCAGGATCAGGCTTCTTGTGACAGCATAGTGCTAGGGTGCAATGAGCACACATTTGATGGCCACAGGGTCTGACCTCAATTGTGCACACTTGGTCAAAGCATATGCAACATAACTCCATATCGTCGGCCTATATGAAAAGAAATAACAAAGAAATATATAATTTATCATCTTAAAGACAAAATGTCCATTCCATTTTTCCAGAGAAACAATTGATCACACTCATGCATTGGCATGAGATACTAATGAGACTATTGCATTCTAAATCCCGAGTCTCGGAATGAAGCATTAGTAGGGAAAAAATACTGAGATGAAATAGTAGTGTGTAATGTTATTGTGTCCTAAAGAACATTCTTGGCACCTCTACCAAAGCATAATATTTAACCATACTAAACTGCAAAATGCATTTAAGTAAAACCACTAATCTAAATCCTACAGCCGTCAAGAAAGAAAGATGTTGTACCTCAGAGGCCATATTACTGTCTCCACTCTCAGAATGCAGTGGGGATGGGGGCATGTCAACCTCCTTAAGTATGGCCTTTTCCCTCTCCCTGTTAGCTTCAAGCAAGGCTTTCTCCAGTAAGGCCTTTGCTTCTTGACTGAGCTCACTGATGAACTTTAACGGGGATGGCCAAACAAGTGGTGCAGCTGATGAAGGATCCAGCAGGGCAGCACATGCCTTATGCTTGTGCTTCAGGGCCACTGAAAATGGTATTTTTCTGAAAAAGAATATTTAAGGCAGGTCTTAACAGATTTGCTTGTAATGAATAAAACATCCAGAAACTCTTTTTGGAATTATAGAATTGACAGAAAAGAGGCTGAAGAAAATTCTCTGTTGATATTAACTGAGGAAAAACAAAAAATTTATTTCTCTTAAAGTATCTAGGCGCACAACATAGATTTCAAGCACAAATTATAGTAAAAACTAGTCCCGAAATAAGGTAATATTTTTCAATTTTCATAAATGAATTTGTGAAGTTCAGTTTTTATGCGTACAAATCCCGTTCAGAGACTTAAAAATCATTTCTTAATCAACAAAACAAACTTCAAAATTTCATTCAGTTAACAAATTTACTTTTTAGTACATGTAATCATCCCAGTAAGATATTTGTAAGTATGTAAACATGTAACATAATCAAAATTAACATGTCAATATTGTTATTTCAAAAGGAAGAAAATAACTGTCACGACCAAATTATCATATTTATTAGATGTTCAATTTGAAAAGCACTGCAAAACTTTTGGAAGTACCAATTTCAACAAGGGTTGGAGGTACCAAAAAATTAGTTAGGAATCTAAAAATTAGATGTGCATATGAAGAAACTTCGCACTATATACTGGTAATTCATGAGTGATCCTTCAAGTCTTTTCCATATTTTCAATGGTGATCTATACTGACAGCTATAACAGACCTTTAAACTGTAAATAGCATTTACTTACCCAGAAGAATCTAATTGAAGTCTATCTGCTCCATAAGCAAGCAACATCCGAACACAGTCCAAAGAACCACCACGGGCAGCCATATGCAGTGGTGTGCTTCCAGGGTAACTGCACATGTTACTTTCATCAATCTGAATGAAAAGCCATCAAAACTCATACAAGAATGACTAATGCATAACTTATAAGACAATTACCCATATCCACCGGTTGAAGCACAAACAAGAGCACCATTGTCAAGAAGGGCATGAAGACATTCAGACCGTCTGTGGCGAGCTGCAAGATGCAGAGGGGTAGCACCATTTCCGTCTCTTATGTTGACGAATCTTGCAAATCCCCTGACAATTCCATCCAAGAATTAAGCATCAACATTCATGCTTGTATGTGCTTTATGACTAGTGTGTGTACAAACAGAGGAAGAGAGAAGAAAATTGTATGTCTAACCAAGAATCTGCAACAGGTGTGGAATGAGCAGCAGAAAGAATAGCCTTAAGGCAATCTATATGACCATAATAAGCAGCATAATGCAAGCAAGTTCTCCGACGTACAGAATCAAACATCAATATCTGAAATATTAAAAGAACAAACAACTGTCATTACCCTAACTAGGAGAAAATCATAATCCACTATTCTAAAAATTACAGCAATTCCAAACGTTCTATTAGAAAATTTAAACAAAAAAAAAGTATAACATACATTTGCTCCGGCATGGATAAGCTTCTCAACACAGCCAGTCTTTCCATGCATCACAGCCAACATCAACGGGGTCTACACACAAAGAAAAAAATAAATCAGAAATACAAATTTAGTATCTAATAAAATTAAACAAGGGTTCAACCTTTAGTTTGAAACTCACAAAAGTAGAGACTAGTACTCTCTGTAATCAAACTTCCCTATAGACACTTACAAAAGATAAACATATAAGAAAGAAAATAACTGAGTTTATCTCATAAACTAAAATAACCTTTGAAGAATTTGAATGAGAAAACTTTGTATAGATTAATTTTGATATTAAAAAACTCAACTCATTTTAAATTCTTATTTTCTTCTGTTACAAATGTTCATAATGTTTATCTTAAAGCTAAAGAGTTGCAGTTACAGATAAACACAGAAAAGAGAAGCACCTGCTTCTGGCGATTCAATATGTCAACATTGGAAGACCTGTTCAACAACATGGAAAGAACCTGCTCAAAAACCAAAAACAGCACCATGATCAAAACACATAAAAAGACATAGCAACAGAAGCAGAGCTACCAGCATTCAAATCCAAGAGAACAACCTCGATCCGACCATTGGCAGCAGCTACATGCAGCGGCGAGAGCCTATCATGGCCAGTGGTGAGTTCCAGCACAGTCGGGTCTTCCTCCACCATGGTCTCAACAACCTCCAATTCTCCGCTAGCAAGGGCAGGGAACATACCATGGTCCTCATGCTGCTGCACGCAACTCAGCCTCTGACCCATTTCCTCGATCACCACTTCGCGTTGAGAGAGGTGGCCGGAAACCGCCCCACGCGCCGCCTCCCACGGTGGTGACGTGGAAGTGTGTCTGGTTCAACTATGAGGGTGATAGATAATAATCTCAGTGTTGGAGTCTTCTTGGAGTTTGGACTGCCCGTTCAGATTTCGGGCAGCTTGACCATACGCGTATAAAAGTTTCGGGCAGTCACCGGATATTTAGGCAGAATTAATATTAAAAGTTTGGTTCATTGTTCCTTCTACAAACACTCTTTGGAAAGCGTGCAAATTCTGTATCAATATTTTACTACTAAACTGAAAAATATCTTCTATGTTAATAAATTATATTCTAAAATTGGATTAAGTTTTGCATGTTATATGCTACGTTACGGGAGTAAGATTTGAATTTTATAAGATATGTATATTAAATATAACATAAAATTTAAGATTTTTTAAGTTATAAAAAATTAATGCATCAATAAAATTATATACATTTGTCAATATATAAATGTAGTGCATATTTTGCGTGTTGTATATAACTTTTTAATATTTCTTTTTTGTTTATATAAAAGCCAAAGTATTCCTCCAATGTGATGGTAGAAAATCAAAATTTACTAAAAATAGTAATTAGATTTTTTTTTTACAAAGATTAATTTATTACTATGGTCAATTATATGGTTTTAAACATATTTGAAATGTTTTAAGTAATTATATCAATGACGGCGGGTTTGTTATGGTAGTATTTATTTATTTTAAAATCTACGCGTAAGTTTGACAGCTTAGACAATACAATTTAACAACCAAGGAGAAAAAGTAGAAAATAAAAAATTTACAAATGCATGCGTGTTGAATTGTTTTCATAGTTATTTTTGTACTTAATTTTTTGTGATGTGACAGAAACATTTATTTTTAATTAAGAAAAAAAAAGAACGAAAGTTGTCTGATTTTGTTGGAAAAGCTGAAATAGGAAAATAAAACTATTTACATTATTCATAGAATATATTTCATTTTTATTTTTATTGATAATAGAATAATTATTTTGTTAAGGAAGGTTATTAAATAGAATTAACATAGTTTTAGTTTGTTTCGAAAGATTATCTTTTGAAACTATTATTTTATTAAATTTATTTTTAAATTTTTTTATGGACAAATGTATAACATTTTTGAAAATAAAATTATATTGTATTTCATTGAAGTGTCTTATTTTATCATAAGGTTGATGTAAATACTTTATGGTAGCTGATCTTTTTCAGTGTCGGTTATGTGTATATTATTAACATGAATTAATATATAACAATTTTGAACATTATCTTATTAACTTAAATATTTAAAAAGAAATCCATTTAAAATAGTTGAACCATTATATTCTAAATGAACATGCGTATTACACGTAGTCCAAATGATCTTTGATTGGTGATTTAATAATAGAAAAATTCTTATGCAGTTTTTGACTATTAGGTATATAGGTAAGAAGATACTTTCGTTTGTTGGATATTTAATAAACATTTTACAAAAATATATATCCACCAATTCTCATGTAAATTTTACGATCTCTCTATAAGATTTATTATACACATATATGAATAATTAGGCTATAAATGATAAACTTTAACATGAAAAACTGCAAAACTAAGATCAAATCATGGTTTTATCTATATAACTTTGTGAATACTTTGGTAATTTTTATTTATTTTTACCTAAGCATAGAAAGGTGATCCTAAAATATATAAATAAAACTTTATAAATTTGATGTAATGTTACACTTTCTTTAATTTCCACCGATTTGCACTTTCTTCTATATATATGTTGCACACCTTTCAAAGAAAAAAAAAATAGTCTTATAAACTTTGGCTTTCGGCCTTAAAATGACAGCTATTACTTTTTTAGAATGAATTTCATACGAAAAGTAAGGTATGTTTGGTTTACCATTTTGTAAAAATAGTTTTGTTTTATTTTCAAAATTCTATTTATTTTTTTATACATCTATTTTTTTTTTTTATCTATGAGCTTAGCTTTACTTTTTAAAAGAACACTGAGTAAAACATCTCAAAGTAGTTTCTAAATTTGAGTTTTATAACGTATGTTTTAAATTAGTTAAGAAACATAGAATAAAATTAAATAGTTGACTAGTATTTGATGTATATATATCCATCATTTTAAATTCAAAAATAAATTTGAAACCCAGAAATTAATAATTAAATGTTGAAATATTTAAAACACACAATTATTTAATTAATTTGATAATGATACGTTCAACCCATCAAATTAATTCTACTAAAATACTAAAATATATGCATTGTTAAAATAACAGTAGTCAAAATATTAGTACAGCTAATATAATTAAAATAATAATAGTCAAAATATTAGTGCAGGTAATATAATTAGTTCATATAAAATATATACAAAGATTAGTCAAATAAAATAAAAATAATATAAAAAATTAAAGATAACTAAAAGATTAAATAATAAAATAATAAATTATAAAAATAAATAAAATTATCAAAGAGATAAAAAAATAAAAACAATTATAAAAAATAGGTTGATTTTATTTGTTTTTTCAAATTAAAATTTATCATTGATTATCTAAAAATTATTATTCAATTAATTAATTTTTTATATTTTCAATTCAATTAATTTGGTGACAATTCTTAACATTCTTTCAAGTAAAAGAATATGTTATTAATCAAATTCTATTATATGTTTAATTATGTAAATTTTTTATTTTTTAATCAAATAAAATATTAATTAACTGAAATAGACTCTTGATTAATTATCATTAATTTTTTTTTATCTCTAATCAAAATATATTTTTAATTTTCAATTATTAGTAGTATCGTATTCAATTACATAAAAGTGTTTACTCTCAACAAAAATATAGTCTTAATTAAAACTAAAAATCATTTAACTTTTTATGATTAATATGAATATTAAATAGGTAGTTGAAATTTAATGAATTTCACATTGATATATGTATGAATAAATTTATAGGAAATGAATAGACTTTTAAAAATCTAAATTATTGGGTCAACAAAAAGCTCCTATGATGTTCCATCCATATATATATATATATATATATATTACCACTTGCGAACAACCTAAATGAATGAAAGAAATGCAACATTAGAAAATAACAAAATAATATTAATAAAAAAAATCAGATTTAAAATTACTACGTGAAGAAAAGGAAATTACAAGGAGAATAATTAGTAATTAACAATTTTATATATATATATATATATATATATATATATATATATATATATATATATATATATATATATATATATATATATATATATATATATATATATATATATATATATATATATATATATATATATATATGTGTGTGTGTGTGTGTGTGTATATATAGCAAGACCGTTTCAAACAAACTTAACCATTAAAAGGTCAAATGTATTCACCACTTGTGTTTTATAAATTTATAAATCTCCCTCTAACATTCGTGCTTTTAATTTAAAAGACAAAAACTAATACTCTTTCAAACTATAGTGATTTTACCTTTAAATCTATTGTTTCGCACCATAAGTCAAACCTTGTACATAGAATTAATTCTCTAAATTTTCTTCATATATATATATATATATATATATATATATATATATATATATATATATATATATATATATATATATATATATATATATATATTTATTCTTTAACTTTTAATCAAAATTAAAATTAGTTTTTCTTCAAGTTTTAATGCATCAATTTTAAAATGTGTGGATTTAATTTTTTAATCAAATTTTATAAAATTTATTTAATATTTCAAATATATTTTATCATAATATTTAATTTTAATATATTTTTTCTTCAATATTAATTGAAAAACATATTTAAAATATTAAATAAATTTAACAAATTTTAGTTAAAAATTTAAACTTACATAATTCTAAAGATAAAATATTAAATTAATCTGAAATTTCGAAAAAAAAATCTAATTTTTATTAAAATTAAGAAACTAAAAAATATATTATTTTTTATTTTTTCATTGATATTATTTAAAAATAACCAAAGAAAAACCAAGAAGAAATATTTATCCTATCTTATGATTTATTGTGTTGTATTAGGTGGTTAAAGTTTGTAATATATTGTCCAAAACTATTTTCATCAGCCCATACCCATTATCTCCTACTAGATTCAACTAGTCCTAATTATTATAGCTGCTATCACAAGGAAAAATGCATCCTAAGTCAATAAACTTTAAAAGATAAAAAAAATCACTATAATGTATTTTATGTATACTAGCGTTAATTATGATGTAAATTTATTTTTATTATGTTATTGGTATATATATATATATATATATATATATATATATATATATTTAAAAATAAAATTATTAAATTAGATACTCTGTAACATCCCAAATTATACAATCAAGTATAAAGATATGGAATGCAACAGTCATAATTAAAGAAAGCAGTGAGATTAGCAAATAACTGTATAAGTATAAATTACAGTCATCCAAAATAGAGAGAGAATTAAAACGACTAATAGTTAAAGTCACACAGGTCTAAGGTTTTTCAAAATAAAATAAAACTAAGAGTTAGGAAAGTCTAAAAGCATCCTAAGTACTAGGTGTTGGATCTTCCTCGGTCTCCAACGCCTGCTCCAGAGGTACATAATCACCTATCACATCCAAAGGATTGGATGATCATCGCAAGGGAGAAGCAAACACACACAACATACAAGTGCAAGGGTGAGCTAGGTTTCAAACAAACATACTCATCAAAGCAAAGTGATCTACATTACCAGAAACATAAATTTACATACAAGCATACAAATTTTCATGTTCATGAGCACATATTTCATAACTTAACCAAAATCAATAATCTTAACATGCAAAGACTCCTAGACACGTCCGGACATAGAATGAATGTAGAGCTGGGGCGGGTTGTGCACTTGTGATGGCCCCTACTGCTTTGCAAAGCCATTGCCGAGGGGTTCCACCCGACCATACACAAGGCTAGTCCGTTACCGCGGTATAGGCCTACAGTGAAAGCGCCTACCCTAGGACCTCCCACTACTCCCACCACACGCGTCAATCCTCTCTAAGTGAGAATGAAAGACCGTTGGAGCGTTAGAGATAACCCCCCATATGGAAGCCTCTCACCATTCAATCAATACACTAATAGATCTCACCGAGAGATCATAATTTCACAACCGAATCCAACCAATTCAATTACTTGATAATTTTCCAAGTCATATAAATCATACACACCTTAATTTGCCACAAACAATTAGATAAACCAACCAACCACAAGCTTTAAGCAATAAACCGGACACTAGAAGCAGTGGCCGAACCACTGGAATTGAATTGGGTGCCACTACCAGGCACCCTTGCCAGACCGAACAACCTAGAGAAGAGCCAGCTCTTCTCTGACCAAGACCCTGCAGACCGAACGGTCATATAGGTCGCAGGTTTCTCTGGCTGAGAGGAAGTCATGGCAAAGGTCACCTAAGTCAGTGATAGGTCCAGACCGAACGGTTATGGGTGACAAAATCCTCCCCTGACCGAAAGCATAGCTGACCGAACAGTCATGCGAAAGAACTACATACCCTTATTAAGACCGTACGGTCATATGATCCGAGAGTACTACTAGCCCGAGAACCCTGTATGAGACCAAGAGTGGCTAAGACTGAGAATCCTAGGTGGCCAAGAACAAAGCCAAACCGAACGGTCAAGAGAAGGAAGAACCTTCTCTGACCAATGATACCAAACCGAACGGTTTGAGAAGGGAACCTCCTTCTCTCACCAAGGTTCCATGGCCGGACGGTTTGAGAAGGGAACCTCCTTCTCTCACCAAGGTTCCATGGCCAGACGGTCAAGAGAAGGGAATACCCTCACTGACCAAGGGAACCAGGCCGAACGGTCAAGAGAAGGAAGACCTTCTCTGACCAAGACCCCCAAACCGGATGGTCAAGGGAAGGAATCATCCTTTCCTGACTAGGTCTACAAAACCGAACGGTCAGGAGAAGGGGAAGCCTTCTCTGACCAAGGCCTCCAAACCGGACGACCAGACTCTGCATAATTCTGTTGAATTCTGCAGAATTATGCAGAATTCGACAGAACCTGCTAAGACAATTTCTAACCATTCTAACCAACTTTTAACACCTTTAATCTTTGTTTTAGACATAATTAAACTTACCTAAGTGATTCTAAATATTACTAACACGTTTCTAAAGTGATTTAAGCTTCATTTCAACTCTAAAACACTCAATTTCTCAACTTAGGGACCCAAAACCCAATCTTACCATTTTGCACCTATTTTGGCAAATTTGGTGACTCAAACAAGTCACAATACACTTAGTGAAATTGTCCCAACAGTCCACAAGCACAACAAACCCCATATACTCAAAATCACTACCTCACTTCTCTTAAAATGGCTCAAAAGTGGCTCTAAAGGACTTGATTTTCTTCCAAACACTACCACAACAGATTTCAATCATCATCACAGTCCCAATCATGCATAATTCAACATACCAAGGGGTTCCAAACAGTCCAAAATCATCAATCATCAATTCTACACAACATACCCATTTTCATACATGAATTTCAAACCAATTCAACCAATTTCATGCTTCCAACAACATACAACTTTAAAATTTATCATACATTCACAACATACTATAAAAATGGAAAGAAAGCTAGCTCCCCTTACCTCTAGGGTGCACGGCCAACTCAAGGAATGATCCTAGACCAAGTACTTTGACCCCAAGGTGTGAGGATCACCTAAAATCATCAATTGATGATGGAAAACGAGTTGTAGGACTAAATTGAAGTTAAATTAAGAAAGAAAACGAGATGGGTTGCATGCAACAAGAATTCACATGCTAGAACCCTAGGCAATGAGGAAAAGAGGGCTTTCTTACCGGTTGGACGAAACGGAGGTTCAATCGGTGGGAAATGTTCCTCTTGCAGTCACAAACGCTTGGGTAGCTTCAATTTGAAAAATGGATGGTTAGATTTTGAGTTATGGTGATTGAGAGGTAAGGCAATGGAAGAAAATAGTAGAAGAAGAAGATGTTGGCTGTTTTTAGAAAATGAATGAGTTCAAGAATGTTAGAGTATTTTTACTCTACCAAAATACTCTACCTATCATATGCTGCCACGTGTATTCCACTAACTCCTTATTTTTACAAGTCATTACATGCTCATAATTGAGCTTCCTTGTAATCTATAAAAGCATTTTTTTTAATAAAAAACTATTATTTGGTAAATAACAATTGTCAAATATATGTCAATCTTATGGGTGGAATAATATTTCTTATTTGGAGAATATTGATCGTCCTTTGTCAGTATATTTTTATTTTTGCAGACAGTTTTTGTTGCCCTGTGTAGTCATTCTTTTTCTTTTATATGTAATATTTTCTTTTCATCTTTGTTTTTATTGATGTTATGTTGTTGTTATTTATATTTTTTATTTTCTGTTGTTACGTATATTGAAAGAAAAATAATACATGTAAAAATGTAACACAAAATATAGAATTAAACTAATTTTTAAATTTTAAAGAAAGAACTCACATTTCCTAATATACTTGTGTGTGTATTTTCAGTAATTAAATTTCAAATATACATCTCCTCTATGAATATAAAATATGTTAAATGCACGGAAAAAAAATCAACAATAATTGCGACACTTAAATTATAATTTTATTAAATAATGAGATCTGTGATATGAATTGGAAAAGATAACGTGCCTCTCAACTTGTTTTGTTATTATTGCCACTTTTCAAATTCAATTCATTTGGTACCCAAATGATAAAAAAGACATTGAAAAAAATAGTGAAGATGTATAATTATGTAAAATATTAAATTTATTAAAAAATATACAGATTTCTGCAATGACAAAAAATAAAAATTTGTGAATTTGACTACATTTAATATATTTAAAAAAAATGTATTGAATGTAGTGGATAAGAAGACAATAATGACACTTAATTATTTTACGAAGATATAAAATTATCACGTCATAAAATAAGAACAAATTTAGTTTTCTAAAACAATGTAAAATATTAAGTTAAAAAATAAACAGAAGAAAAAAAATTAATATAATATTTAAAAAATATACTTCAATTGTAAATTTGATAAACTTAAAAAAAGATTCATACTTATTGAATTTGACTGTAGTTTGTAACGATAAGAAATATATAAAGAAGTTTATCTAGTATGAGATTATTATATCATACGCAATATATATCACATTTAAGTTTTGACTATGTACTTAAATAGAATCAAAATAGGATATTTAGTTTTAAAATCAATTTCTTATAAAAGATTTTTTTTAGTTATTTTAAAATATGATATTTTTAGTTATGTTTACTAAGTTGCTTCTAATTACATTTTTAAAGTAAAAATTATTGTAACATTTACAATTTTAATTGTTGTCATGGAAGGAGTGTGCCTAACCGACAATGTTCCTTGTGTATGTCTAACAGACAAACTATTAATTAATTTATTAAAATATTATAAGATTCAGTTTTAAATCATTTTTGTGAAAGGAGATCAAATGGTGAGCGACAATGGAAAAGATATGTGAACCATGATGATAACTTTGTTGATTTTCCGTCTGACTCCTATAAACTCAATTATAATCGTCAGAATATGAAAAATGAGTTTGCAAAATTTGAATGAAGAAAATTTAAAACTTTAAAATTAGGTTGCATTTTTAATATTGGATATTTTTAAAATTTAAATATAAAATAAAACGAAAACAGTAATTATCAATGATAAATTGAAAAGAGAAATGTGTATACTAAGAAATTATATCTCTTTATATATTGCTAAAAATATCTATAAAATTAAATATAAATAAATTTAAAATTTTTTTATAAATAACGTTTATTTATTTTTATATACATTTTTAATTAAAAATTATTTAACTTTTTAAAAGTGGTTAAGTTAAAAAACATTTAAATTAGAAAAAAAGTAATTTAAAGAAGGCTTAATACCTCCATTAGTCCTCATATTTGTATGTCAATCTCCGTTTGGTCCTCAAGTTTTGAACTGTCTCAATTAAGTCATAATTTTTGTAAAAATGCACACATCTTACCCTAACTGTTAAGTTGTCTCAAACAACGTTAATTGATGCTGAGATGATTTTTTTATTTTAGGCTTAATCCCTCTTTTGGTCCTTATGTTTGTATGAAAATCTCAGTTCGGTCCTCAAGTTTTGAACTGTCTCAATTTGATCATAATTTTTGAACTGTCAACAACTGCGACGTTTTTTAGTTTGAGAGGGAGAAAAGGTGTGAGTCGGAGGGTTTGAAGGTTTGAGGGTGGAGGAATGAGTGAAATGTGATCAGTGATTGGAAGGAAAAAGAAAGATCATAGCCATGTGGACTTAATGATTCTAAAACATTAAAAAAAGTTATAGCTCAGTTCAAAGTTAACGCCGTCTCAATACACTTAACAGTTGCGGTAAAATGTTGTAAAAAATGTTTGCATTTCATAAGGACTTGAGGAAAAAGTGTGATAAGTGATTGGAAGGAAAAAAAAATATCATAGCCACGTGGATTTAATGATTTTAAAACATTAAAAAAAAATTACAGCTTAGTTCAAAGTTAATGCCGTCTCAATACACTTAATGGTTGGGGTAAAATGTTGTAAAATGTTTGCATTTCATAAGAGCTTGAGGAAAAACTTGAGGACCGAACTGAGATTTTCACACAAACATAAGGACCAAAGAAGGAATTAAGCCTAAAATAAAAAACTCATCTCAGCATCAATCAACGCCGTTTGAGACAACTTAACGGTTAGGGTAAAATGTGTGCATTTTTACAAAAATTATGACCCAATTGAGATAGTTCAAAACTTGAGGACCAAACTGAGATTGACATACAAATATAAGGACCAATGAAGATATTAAACCTTTAAAGAATAAAATTAGTAAAAATAATTATTTAAATTTGAAAACAATTATTTAAAGGATAAAATTAAAAAATAAATTTAAACATAAAAAAATGTAACACCCCAAAATATATAGTATAAACTATATAAAATAGTAGTCAACATCATAATATAATAGAACAGTTAAGACTTACAGATAAAGAGTTAATCTTACAGTTATCCAAAATGACTATAAAATTTAAACTTTATATATAGTAGAGTACTCAACCATACAAAATAACTAAGAAATCCTAACAAGACTAGGTAGCAGCATCATCACCCTCCAAGACCTGCTCTAGAGGCACCTCATCTACCTCTACTCACATCCAAGTGGATGATCATTGCAAAAGAAAACACCATACTAACAACATACAAAACATAAGCAGAAGGGTGAGCTAGACATACAAAGATCATATTATAACAATAACACTCACATGCAAGTTTAATTCAAGTACACTGGATCACACATCATAACTCGTTACACTTTAAACTTGACTCGTCCGGACTTAGAATGATTGTCGAGCTATGGCGGGTCATGCACTCCCGGTGGCTTCTACTGCTTTGCAAAGCCATTGTCAATAAGTTTCATCCTACCACACTCATGAGGTTAGTTTGTACCACGCCTTGGAGCATACTGAAAGCCTCTAAGACTAAGACCTCCCGATACTCCTCACGTCATAGATCAATCCTCTCTAAGTGAGAAGAAAGACTATTGGAGCTTTAGGATAACCCCCAAAACTACACTTTTCACTTTCAACACCAATCATAACTTTTTATGTTTATATACTTTCAATTTAACAATACCACAACAATCACACTTTACATTTCAATCACCATTTGCACTTCATTCAAACCAAAACAAAGAGCTAAAGAGTAAACTAGGCTTAGAGGATTCGCTCAGCGTACCCTACTCGCAAGGCGAGACAGGAGTTTCTCGCACAGCGACACCTTTCGCTCTGCGAATTAACTCGCAGAGGTACCAGACCTCAAGTCTCTCGCATAACGCACACAGTTCACTATGCGAGAGCCTAGATAAAGACCAACCCCTAGAACAACTCGCTATGCACAGAAACCCGCCCTTCGAATTAATTTGGCAGTTGATATGAAGCATGTGTGCATCTTGATTAAATTCTATTGATAAACCGAATTGAGTGATGCCTTGTCTTGGAACATTGGTTTTGGAATGAGTTAAACCATTGTGATGATTTGTGGAAGACTAAGTTACATTTTATTTGCTTGAGGTTCAAAAACCGTTATTTTCATACTTAAACTTGATGTCAAACACACCCTTTATGACCTAGAATTAGCTTGAAATCATGCAATTTGGTTAAGTTAAAGAATAAGAGAGTCGAAGTTGGTTTTTTTTTTTGTTTTATGCTTGGTTTTACCATGATTTGCTAGGATTTATTAGGAATTGAATGAAGGAAGTTGAAGAAGATAAGAGTTAGACTTAAGAGAAGAAGAAAAAGTGAAGAAAAGAAGAATCGCAGCTACCGCCGGGCGGTGATAACACTGCCAGATGGTGTACTCCTTAAAGAATTCTCTACTAGACGCTTAAAGTGCACCACTGGGGGATGAGCCAAAGTGTCGCGCCTATCGCCGGGCGGTGGACCCACTAGTGCAGAAAGGGCTTTAGACGTCTGTTATTTTGGGCTTTTAACGTCACTTCCACAACTGACGTCTATAGGGTGACGTTAATGGGACGTCGAAGTTTCAAATAACTGACATTTATTTAGACGTCAGTTCATGCCATCCCTGACGTCTAAGGCCACAATATAGACGTCGGACTAGGCCTCAACCGACGTCTAATGACACTATATTGATGTCGGTCTATGCCTTAACCGACGTCTATGGTCACTATAGACGTCCAACGTAACACTAACCGACGTTTAAGATAGCCGTTGTGTTTTAGTGCAGTTTTGATCCTGTCTTTCGATAGCCTAGTAGCACACTCTCTCTTCGCTAGCTTCCCCACAAAAAAAGCTTGCGTCTTTTGCATCTCTTATGACATTTCAACCCAAAACCGAACCTAGTTCCATGCCTAGTTCCCATTCAACCGCAAAAGGAAAAAATTACGGTGACACTATAACTACGCAACGACCCAAGTTCCATTTTGGGTCGAAACACCATAAAACATCCAAAAGACGCCGTTTTTCTTGTGAGGAAGCTAGAAATGGGAGAATGTTGTACTACGTTACCCAAAGAGATGATCAAAACTGCACTAAAACACAACGAAAACGCATTTTAATCGGTTATTAGATGATAACCGATCAAGACACCAATTTAATCGGACTAAAACAAAGTTTAAACAGTTGAAATAAAAAAAAACGCACCTATAATGCAATACCGCGAGAGAGAGAAAAGGAGAGGAGGAAGAAGATTGTGCGCGTTACTGCGAGAGAGAGAGAAAAAGAGAGGAGGAAGAAGATGATGTGCACGTAACTGCGAGTTCACAGTTTATTTAACATGAATTTATGTGTCGGTCATCGTACCAACAGACGTCTATAGACGTCGGCTACCTCACTAATCTGACATCCAAGAGACTTTTCACCTGCCTTTTTCAAGCTGTTTAGACGTCGGATGCAATGGGAGTTAACGTCTAAAGCGCTAAACGAAGTGACTTTTTAGTAACCGGTCAGTCCAGTATACGACGGGGACCTGGGGGCGCCGACGTCTATAAACTTATAGACGTCGGTCCTGAACAAAGGGACGTCTATTTGCCTGCGAGGTAAGTGAATCGCATTAATTGCAGCCATATAGACGTGGCTGCCTGACTTAACCGACGTCCAAGAGACTATTCAACTGCCTTTTCAGGCCATTTAGACGTCGGACGACGGAGCGCTGGCATCGAAAGCACTGAACGAAGTAACTTTTTAATAACCGGTCAGTCTAGTAGATGTCGGTCCTGTACCAAGTGACGTCTAAGCGCTTGCGAGGTAGGTGAATCACATTAATTACAGCAAGATAGACGTCTGGCCACCCGTAACCGATGTCTATATGACCAACTTATTTATGAAAATGTCACCGGTCAGTCATATACGTCGCGCCACACCATAACCGACGTCTAAGGGGTGACGTTAAACAACGATTTTGCACCCTTCATAAAAACTCTCTGGAGAACGCTGGGCGGCAGCGCTGAGGGGTGTGGACAAGTGCCACACCTACCACTGGGCGGTGTAACCACCGCCGAGCGATGTACTATTGGACTTGGGCCAAATTTCTGTTATTTTTCTGTGCTATATATAGACCTAGACGAACTAGAAGATGTATCTTTTGATAGAAAGAGGCGTAGAAACACTATCTTCACTCCTTGGAGGTGGATTTTGGATGCGGAAGCTCTAATTTATCAAATCTAGGGTTATCTCTTCCTTTATTTTCATTCTTTTCATCTAGATTCACCATGATTATGGTGAACTAAATCCCTTTTGTTGTTAGGGGAATGATGTAATCCTATTGAAACTCTCATGTATTAAAATTCTTACTTTAATTCATATGCTTTCTTTTATAGATTGTTAGAGTTTTTCCTCCATTATATTTGTATGCTTTGCTTAAGATATTAATCAATAGCATAATTTTTGATTCTATCTATATGGACACGTATAGTTAGGTCTAGACATGAGGGAATTCTCTTGATAGCAATATTGCCTAGACATAGGAATAGGAGGACCAATTGCCTTAAGCTTCTGTGCGAATTTTGTAATGCATAAATAATTGCTAGGGAGACAAGACATAGTAAACTAGTAATTAGGAGTAGACTCTATCTTCCAAGATATTGGAATTAGGGGAATTTAGAAAGTGACATTAACATTGATAAAGAAGTAGAATTAAGAAGAATAGTAATTATATGAGAGTGGATTAGGATGAAATCATAAACCCCCAACAACATCATTCATCCATATAGTCAACTGTCAATTGATCAATCTATGCATGCATGTTTATTTTCTGTTTTGCATTTAAAACCCTAATTTTTGTTACATCAAGTCTTAAGAAATCAATTCACACAAACGTTTAGGCCTAAGAGTCCTTTGGGAAACGATACTCAGACTTACCGTTTTATCATTACTTGATACGATTCGGTACACTTGCTGGAGTGTTAACACAAACCCCAGCACTAGGTAAACTTGACTTGGGCTTGGGGGACCTATGTACCGTATGCCCGTACGGTCTGCAAGCTAGTGGACTATTGACCATGGGAAATGATGGGGTTGGAAGGTTCATAGTTAGTCTTAAGCAACCTTAAGTGTCACCTCTAATCAAGCTTACTGGTAAGTCCTACTTATCAGATATTGGGTCATGATTACGATCTTGCTAATCATAAGTTAATCTCAAAACCTATAAATACGGGTCAAAGGTAAGAAGATAGGTGATGTCATTTATGACAAATTTAAGATTTTACTATAACCCCGATGTTTAAATCACTGACTTGAGCGTTGAAGTGCCTTTGACAAGTACATACCCATATGATTTTGAGCCCGGACATTAAGGATATAGAAAAAATTTAATAAAATGTGTCCGTAGTAGCCAAAGCTCACCAAAAAGAAAGTGTGAAGAGTATTTGATGAAGATCCTGGTACACCATATATATATATATATATATATATATATATATATATATATATATATATATAATTTCAATCTTTTCATTTGAACTTATAAAACAACTTCTTATTCGTAACTTTCATATTATTTTTATTTGCATGGTTTTGAAATTTAAGAAAAACTAAAAAAATATAAAAAAAACCAATCAAACATATATTTAAATATATCTATAACATTTTGAGTGAAACATATTTCAAAATATCATCCTTAAAATTATATCACCATAGTTAAAACAATGTATTACTTTTAATCATAATCGAAATTACATTCTACATTCTCATCCTTTCTTCTTGTCATGCATTACACATCACCTCAATCTTACACTTCCATAATAAAAAATACTATTATGATGAAATTGGTTTCAAAAATTATCTAAATAGTAGTTTGAAAAAGAATTAGGAAAATAATCAAATTATGTCAAAACAATATGATTTTATTATGAAGAAGTCATACTAAGATGACACAACTTTAGTATAAAACATTTTTAAATTTGAAATCTGTCAAAGTGACATAACTTTAATTTAGAACATTTTAAATTGAAGTTATATCAATCTAACATGACATCTAACAATACAAAACTAAAGTCATAACATAGTAACACGATTTCAGTTTAAAATACATTAAACTAAAGATAAACTACCTTAACATGATTTTTATTTAAAAATACCTTGCACTAAAGTTGTGCCATCCTAACACAATTTCTTCGCAATAAAATCATATCGAATTGACACAACCAATTTCTATAAGTTTTTTTTTTTAAATTATCCATTTCAATAATTCTGAAAAAAACCATTTTGGTGTTTTTGTCCACCTCCACCTCTCTTTAAATATGTTTCCTCATGTTTTTCCTTATGTTCTCTAAATTTAATTCATAAACTATTTACTTTGGGGTTAGCAATTCACTTAGTCAAATCAGAATAGTAGTGTGGTTCATGATATTAAAATGATAATTTGTTAGTAAACACATAAATAAATAAATAAAAAATCGTTATTTTTCAGGTATGACTTTTACTTCCTACCCCTCCACAAATTTTTCGCGCATCTCTTAAATTTTTAAAATGATAACTTTACTTCTTTGTAGAAGTCACTTCTGTGTTATATGTTCTGAAGTATTTTAAAATTTTCGGAACAAATATTTTGAAATTTTAAAAATAAGATTTTCAGAATGAGGTTTTTGGAACACATGGAATATGAAACAAAAAATTCTGGAATAAGATTTTCAGAACAACCTTTCCTTAACACATATATCCTTTGAACAATCCCATATGACATGTGATTCTGAAAGTGCTTTTCAGAATGAGTTTTCCTTTTTGCGTTTTCTCTCTTCTTCCTCTCTAACATTCTTTCTCTCTTCTTCCTCTCTTATTCTTTCTTTGGAACAGCGTGATGACGGTAGTGGTAGTGTAAAACAGTAGAGAGTTTAATATTTTTTACTAATATGAGAGTGCAACTGCTAATTATGGTGGTGCAGAAAGAAATAGCCTTGAGGTTTTCTTCTTAGGCCCAATCCACTTTGTGTGTAGCAATTCATGCGTTATGCGTGAATTATTTCGTGACAGATTGGTATTTTTCTTTTCATTCCATAAGTATTATTATGAAAATAAGTTATTAAATATTTATTTATGTTTACAAAAAGAAAATTTCTAGTTTTTTTCTCAACAAAAATGTTTGTGAAAATAAATTTATAATAACCAAAAGCTATATTAAAAACCTTGATACAATTTCAACCTTTCTTAATATGATCGTTTATTTCCGAATTAAAATCTCACACTACAGAGAGAGAAGAAATAATAAAATAACTAAAATGTATAATTAGTTCATTGAAAAATAATACAGGTTCAGCATTTTCAGCAAAGGTGTTCATCGAACGATGACATGCGTCGTTCGCGCAAATATCTTCTTCTGTGGCGCCATGAGTTAACCACTATTTCACAACCAGTCACCATTCTTAAATCTTGTGCTTTCCTTCACCTCCACCACGTGATTGTGGGACCCACACACGCGCCTTGGCATTCTCGCTTCGCTTCTTCTATCTATGGCGGAAACCGACCCTTCCTGGGTGCTCCGCAACCTCACCCGCGTTTCCACCCAAATCTCGTACCTCTCCTCCTTCAAGCCCATCATCAGGACTCAATGCTGCGACCTCGCTCGCCGCATACGCTTCCTCGCTCCTCTCTTCCTCGAATTGCATGACAACGTCGAGTTGACTGGTGCCGTTTCCTTCCACGCACTTCAGGAGGCGCTCTTCAAGGCCAGGGATTTGCTCCAATTCGCCACCACTGCAAGCCAGGTTTTCATGGTACGTTCTTCAATTCACTCGACGACCTTTGTGTAACTAAATTGCATTGCTCGTTTGAAAAATGATAGCTAAACACCTTTTTTTTTTAAATTATTTTAAAGTTCATTAAAAGTTACAAACACCGATTACACCATATCTCTTTTCTTTAATGAGATTCACTTTTTACTCGTAAATTTTGATTTTTTTAAAAGAAAGTTTTAGGTTTAATTACTTGTTTCTCATTGTCTCTACAAAATAATGACTTTGATATATAAAAAAAAAAAAATTTACTTTTTATACAAAATACACTGATTTTGAAATATTAAAAATAATTTACTTTTTATACAAAATACACTGATTTTGAAATATTAAAAAATAATAATTTATTTTAAAATATAAAAACTCAATATATATTAATGTATTCTGAAGACACATATTAAATTAAATATTTATTCTTCATTGAACAAACTAAAAAAATATTAAAATTATATGTGCATGTACTAAAGATGATAAATAATAAAAAAGTTATTTGTGTATCGCTGGAAGGAAATGTTTTTAGATATAGGAATTTGAAAGGGAACGAATTGTAAGCGTAGAAACCACAGGAGTAATTAAACTAAAATTTAATCAGCAATGTGTGTTCAAAAGACAATTAGCGTTGCCAAAGAGTAGTTAAACTGAAGTTTAATTAATATTGTGCCTGCATGTACTTCTTTATGGTTTGCTTTTTGTAATGTCATTTGTTGTATATTTGAATTTCATTTGGTGTTTGGTTCTGTGGATGTTGCTTGGAATTGCAGATACTGGACAGAGAGCAAGTTAAGCACAGGTTCACAGATGTTGCTGTTCGTTTTGAACATGCTATGAGCAAGATCTCCTTTGATGAGCTTGATGTTTCTGAAGAAATCAAGGAACAGGTGAATAATGTTTGTAAAGCTTTCTTTCTCGGGAAACTTGATACTTCTAACTCAAGGAGAATATTGCATGTTAGTAATTTTGTAAAGGTGATTGAAAGCATTCAATATCATGAGAAATAATTTTGTTTTTTCTTTTTGGTTATGCCATGAAGCATTGCTTTGCTAATTACTAAGAACGTAAGGTCACATTTGGGTAAATAGTTTAGTGCGTGTCAGATTGAACGTATTTTTTTGCTTACTTTTGTCCGCTATGGGAGAGCTTTAAAGAAATAAGTGATTAATTGTTCAGACTTGTTTAAGTGTTTTCTTTTTTCGATTTAACAATTTCATTACTGCAGATTTTTGCTATCTCTGTATTGAAGCACCAAAATATGTGAAACTAGTAGCCTGTTTATGTAAGCTTCGCTAAAAAAATCGGAAAAAGCTAAAAAGAGCTGACAGAAAAGTCATATGCCACTTTATTAAATCAAATATTTGTTTAAGTCTTTATATTATGAGATAAGCTCAAATAAGTTTTGTTATAGATCTGTCAAATATCCTCCGAAAAATGGTATTTTCCTTGGTTTCTTTGTCTTCATTTGTAGTGAGTTGATCAATTTCTTGTTTGTCTGTTGCTACCACTTTTTGTTCTGTCTTAATTCTAAGTTCTTATTTCTCTGCTACTGTTGTCATCTTCAGGTTGCACTTGTGACCACTCAGTTTAGAAGAGCTAAAGAGCAGTTTGATCCACTGTGTCTTCAGCTTTATGGACAACTTTTGTCTGTTTACAACCAGAGCTATGATGTGAACACTCAAACTGCTGAACTACGTTCAATCTGTGAAAAGCTACAATTTATCAATGTGGATGATGTCAAGCAAGAGTCACTTGCTCTAGAAAAGATGGGCGGAGAGAGGTGGGATCATTCTCAGAAAAGGATACAGGATATGTCGTTGGTTGTGCTGAAAAAAATCCAAGATTTCTTAATGGTGGAATCAGGAAACATTATTGTGTCACCAAGTGAGGATATATCTCGACATACTGATGAGTCATATGTGAAATCATGTACGCAATCACTGGTTATACCTGATGAGTTTCGCTGTCCAATATCTCTAGAGCTAATGAAAGATCCTGTTATCATTTGCACAGGGCAGGTTTGTGCTTAATATCACCTTTTTTAATTGTCCTTATATGTATTATAGAAATTCAGAAGCTATTATGGCTGGCTGATATGTTTAGTTTATTGGCATGTAACAATAGAAACCAAAGTTGCTTCTTCAAAGTCAACTTAAATTAAGTTCATTTATTATACAGTTTATGGTTGCTAGTTTGAGTTTTCCTACATGGTAACCTATGGGTACTTTTTTGGTTGTTCTTTTCTGTAAAGTTATTCAATAATGTGACCTTTATGTGTTTACTTTATACGAACCTTAAACAGCAATTAGTAACCGGAAATATTGCATGGTTTTAGTGGTATGTGAGAAGGCGGAGAGAAAGACCAAGACAAATATTGAAAGAAGTTGCTAAGAGGGATGGATCTCATGATAAATAATCTCTCGAAATATTTGGTCTATATCTAGGTCGAATGTTATCGTATACAAGGTTGCCAAACTTGATAGTTATGTAAACTTGTAGAGACCTATGGAACACGGACAGTGGGCACCACACGGCCACATTCACTGACATCTGTATTATCTAAAATGTAGGATCCGATGACATGGATATATATATATATATATATATATATATATGAATTATGTAATTTGACAATCAATATTTATAAATTAAAAATCATCTTAAAAAAGCTAGTCATATACAACAGTTTGAACAAATTGTTGCCTGGGACAAAAGTGGATCTGTATCTAATCTATCCATCTAAAATCCAAAATGTGAAAAGAGATTTTAATTCATTTAAGACATTCCACCCCGTTGTTGATCATCATCATCATTGTGAAAGACACTCTAGCTCCGGTTCATCTACAAACAAATTAACAATTTCAAGAATTTCACAATCATCAAGTGACTTAAAATCTTTTCTAGCAACGTCTACATTTTTGTTTCCTCTTCATGATAGTGTGGAGTATTCCTTGAAACAAGTAGAAGATTGCTGTAAACAAATACCAAATCTTTTGTAAATAGAGGATTATTAGGATAAAAATATCTTCAATATGTCCATAATAATTGATAGAAAAATATCTTCAGAATCTTGCTATTCCCTTGAACATATTTTTCTTTTGTTGTTTTAGAGTTAGAATGTTACAAATAGAGGTGATGAGAATGTAATTTGTATGATTATCATTGATAAAATATTGTATATTTCTTTACATAGTTCAAGTTGGTATAATAACTCCAAATGTTGGGAGCTTTGTTTGTATTGCCACACAAATGTCTGTTGTTGCCATCACCCTTTGAGGTTAGCGGTTGGTTAGAAAGGTGTGTATTAAACTGACGATCACAAGGTTGAAAACTGTGTTGCTGATGGAGTCGCCAGTCATGTGCCACAACTAGTGTCTACATGAGTAGCCCATGCACCTTGCTCCGAAGAGGCTTGAACTTGCAACCTTCAACTTATAAGACGAATTTCTGAGGTGATATTGATTCCTTTGGCTCCCGTGGTCTTCCAAATGTGGTGGATCCCTACTAGTTTGGTGGCCGAAATTATTTGTAATGGAGCCAATATATTTAGATGATTTTGAAGGGATAGTCAAGATTAGATCACATAATGGGCAGAGGACTAGGGTCAATTGGCTTTAATTTTGTTACTAGGAATAATGAAGGCTCACTAATCATGATATGAACGTGGCATCCCATGTTTCTTGAGATAATTTGAAACTATACCCATGCACCTTGCTCCGAAGAGGCTTGAACTTGCAACCTTCAACTTATAAGACAAATTTCTGAGGTGAAATTGATTCCTTTGGATCCAATGATCTTCCAAATGTGGTGGATCTGTACTAGTTTGGTGGCCGATATCATTTGTAATGGAGCCAATATATTTAGATGATTTTGAAGGGATAGTCAAGATTAGATCACATAGAGGGCAAAGGACTGGGGTCAATTGGCTTTAATTTTGTGATTAGGGATAATGAAGGCTCACTAATCAGGATATGAACGTGGCATTCCATGTTTCTTGAGATAATTTGAAACTATATGTTCTATTCCTTTGCTAAAGAGATATGAGATGACTTAAATGATACTTCTCTTTGAAGAAGGATTTTATTGCCTGTTATGAAATTTAAAGTAGGGTGTTTTAGATAGGTATCGACATTTGGAGATCTGCAAAACAAATGCAACTACACGAGTTGAAGTCATGGAAAGAGGAAAAATCTATAAATTCTTACATGGCTTGAACCATGAAGATGACATAGTTAGGATACAAATATCAAGGAAAGAAAAGTTGCATCGTCTTTTGGAAGCATTTTTTATTATAAGGGGAGAAGAAACTCAAAAGGTTGTCATACCATGAAAATAGGACTAGGGATTTTCAAGGGATTAAACCGAGAAGGAGGTCATCAGTAAAAGATAACCATGGAGAATATTGTTCATACAATAGAAGATCTTGGCATACTAAGGAAATATGTTTTAAAGAGTGCATGAGAGGCAACAAAGGAAGCTAACAGAGATGGGTAAGCAATACTACCTCAAAACATGAAGAAACATACCAACCTAGTGCTCCACCTAAGTTGATCTTGATAGGAAAGGTTATAAGGATGAATTTGATCGTCTGAGAACAATGATTGAATCAACGAGTAAGTTCTCTAGATTGTGTATCTTGTCCACAAAAGATGAGTTAATTCAATACAATTAGCTTTATGTCTTCGGGTGTTTGGGTTATTAATTCAAGACCAACTAATCATGTTTATAGTTTGTGTGGGAGGCTTTAGGTTCCTCAAAATACTTGGGATTAATTAAGTTGAAAACTGATAGCGTTTGAGGGTCTCTTTTAGATCAAAAAAGTCATTCTTGTTTCTTTGATTATTGTTCTAGATTCAAATATTATCCAAGTTCTATGAAAATATCTCACAAATAAAATTGTCTAATTACTAGAACAACAATCTTGGCTTCATAAGTTTCTTGGCTATGAATTCTCTATTGAATACAAATATGCTAAAGATAATGCTAGGGTTTGATCATCACTTCCTTCATAAGTTCCAAATCATTTTTCTTGGTTATTTCTCATCCTACATGGAAAATCATCAGTTTGCAGTTTGTTTAGAGCTTCAATCACATTTGATTCTAAACACAATGAGATTCTTCAAGCATTCAAACAAGGTAACCCTTTCCATGCAAACAAGGTTGGTAATTCCTCCTAAGCATCCCTTTATTTAGCAAGTTCACCAAGAATTCTATAACTTTCCCAGTAGAGACCATCTTGAAAGAATTTTTGCCTAGTGTTTTCCAACAAGGCATGTACCACAACATTAAGAACCACATGCAACAATGTCTCGTGCCAACAAGCTAAAATTACTAACATGCTATTTCTGGCCTATTACAAGCTCTCCCATTCCTACCCAAATTTAGGAAGAATTAGCCATGTAATTTATTGTTCGCTTACCTCCTTCATGGCTGTTAGAATAATTACTGTTATTTATCATCATTAAGGCTTGTCTGCTATAATCTGTTTTTCTGTGTTAGAAAAAAGTGAGGCCGCATTTAGAACGTTCACATAATTTTGTACAAAATATTGAGTTCTACTGAAAGCTGATCTCTGATTTCGTCCATAGTGACCCCGTCCCCCCAATAACGTGAAGGCTATGAATTCAAAACTGTTTCCAGGTAAAAATTGTATTGAAAATTTTGATGAGAAGAATAAATAAAAAAGATTGTGTTATCTGAAGTGTTATGCAGTTATCTAGCAATTACTGAATTTAAACATCAGAATTGTTACATGTTATATAATAATATTGGAAGATTCAGAAAGTAATGCAAGTCAAGCTTTAAACTTATTTCCCATCCTCCAGCAGGACATTGAATCTTTTCTATTATTGTCAGTGGCTGAGCTGAGTTGGACCAGTGTTAAAGATCCAGAATTGCAAAGATACAAAAGAGTAATATTCTTTATTATATAGACTATATAGAACACAAAATAGGAGAGCACTCTCTCCTCCAAGGGTTTCCCCTTCACAAAGAGCTAAAGCTCAATCTTCAAAATTATCCAACCCTCTAACACTAGTGGAAAAACGCTGATTAACGTCGGTTATTTTGGGCTTTTAACGTCTACAACACAACCGACGTCATTTCCGGTAACGTTAATGGGACGTCGGACATGAATATAACCGGTGTCTATCGTGACGTCAGTCACCGCCATGTTCGACGTCACTAAATGTCAGAAGAGTAGGACTAACTGGACGTCTAAAGACATACATCGACGTCGGTCTGACCAATAACCGACGTCTACGAGGCACTAAAGACTTCGAAAATGACACAGACTGACGTCTAAAAGGTACTATAGATGTCGGTGTGTACATTAACCGACGTCTAATCTAGTGGTTGTCTTTTAGTGCACTTTTGTTCCCGTCTTTGGATAGCCTAGTAGTACAATCTCCTTTTGCTAGTTTCTCCACAAAAAAAAGCTTGTGTCTTTTGAATTTCTTATGAGTCATTTCAACCCAAAACCGAACCTGAGTTGTTGCTTAGTTCCATTTTTATCCGCAAGAGGGAAAAATCACGGTGAAACAATAACTAGGCAACGACCTAGGGTCGGTTTTGGGTTGAAACGACCAAAAGAAATTCGAAAGACGCCGCTTTTTCTGGGAGGCAACTAGCAAATGGAGAATGTGTTACTATGTTACCCCAAGAAAGGAACAAAACTACACTAAAACACAACACAAAGAAAGCAAATTTTAATTAGTTGAACCAGAAGATAATCGATTAAAGAGAAAACAAAGTTTAAACGGTAAGCATAAAAAAAACCACGCACCTGGGATGCCGCAAGAGAGAAAAAGGAGAGGAGGAAGATGATAAAGATATCTGAAACAACAATAGAATGCTGTAAGAGAGAAAAAGAAGAGGTGCCGCAAGCGAGAGAAAGAAGTGCCGCAAGAGAAAAAGGAGAAGAGGAAGACGATATCAGAAACTGAATGCCGCGAAGAGTTTGCGGTATATTTAAAATGAAATTGGGCGTCGGTTGCTCCAGAAACCGACGTCTATAGCCACATAGACGTCGGTTATCTCACTAATGTGACGTCCAAATTAACATTTAAACTGACTTTTTGAATACCCATTAGACGTCGGTTTCGAGGGGATCCGACGTCTAGGAAGCTGAACCGATTGACGTTTGATTTCCTGTCAGTGATGTTCACGACAGTTGTGATGGGGCGCCGACGTCTATAATAACGTCGACGTCGGTGCCCCTCTACACGACGTCTAAGGCCCTCGATTTTGGTGAACATAATTAATTACAGGCGCATAGACGTCGCTTCCCCTCAACACCGACGTCTAAATTGAAGAATTTTTCGTCTTCCCGCCTTCCAGACAGGCCTTAGACGTCTAGACGTCGCCTTTTGACTAAGTGACGTCTATGCGCCTGGGAATTAGATGAAGAGCATTAATTGCAGTCCAGTAGATGTCGGCCCCCTTTAACACCGACGTCACTGGACTGTCTTATCACCTACCTCAGGCCATTAGACGTCGGTTTGCGGCAGTGTGTACGTGTACAATGTCATAGACGTCGCCTTACCTTAAAACTAACGTCTAGTTTACCAAGCTATTTATGATAATGCCACCGTCCACTCATATACGTCGGGGTATCAGGAAACCGACGTCTACTGGATGACGTTAAACAGTTTTTTTGCACTAGTGTAACTAAATAAAGGAAACCAACCTCACTCACTCTAACAACCTAACTAACACTATTTCTTAATCTGTCTCCTTCTATCATACCCACATTATATCCTATCAACCAGTGTTTTCTTTTCTTTTCATTCTGGGGTGGTTTGCTGGGTTTTGGTTAGTGGCAGAGCTAGCCATTAATATGATCATGGTTTACTGGGGGGATGCTTAAAGAAAAACACTATGTAACAAATAGTGGATTTTGTGAAATAGTGAAAGAGATGAGGGGAAATCTCCCTTGTGTGTCTTTGCATACACATAGGGTTCTCTATTTATAATAGAAGAAATATGGGCTAAGCCCAAATACAAATGAATATATAAGAATAAAATAAAATAAAATAAGAACAATGTTTCCCTAATAAACATATAGGTACTATGTTTCCCTAATTAACATAAACACAATATAAACTAAATATAATATTTCTAACACTCCCCCTCAAGCTGGAGCATACAGATTGTATGGACCAAGCTTGGAATAAATAAACTCAATTTGAAATATATGATCTGTCTTCAAGAGTGTGCGACGAACATATGCGTAATCACATGTCGACGAACAACTAACAGCAATTTATGGACAGTGGTGGACAACTGCGAAATTTCAAATAGCACCATGAAACTTCGAATGGGGTGACTTTGACAAAATAGCACCATCAAGTAAGGATGAGGCTTGCATCAAAACTACAGGGATTGCCATCACTGACTGACGGGGCCTGCAGTGGCTAAAAGCGACAAAACTACAAGGAATGCCATCACTCACTGATGGGTTCTGTAGTGGCTAAAAGCGACAAAACTACAGGGAATGCCATCACTCACTGATGGGTTCTATAGTGGCTAAAAGCAACAAAACTACAGGGAATGCCATCACTGACTGATGGGTTCTGTAGTGGCTAAAAGCAACAAAACTACAGGGACTGCCATCATTGACTAGTAGAGTCTGCCTAACTTGGTTCATACTCCCCCTCACGACGAACGGCGGAAATGACGGTGCGCCGATGACAGACCGTGAAAGTGGAAGATCATAATGAGCTCTTATTCATCAAAGCACCCAAAAAACAAAAACAAAGGGTTGGTCATAATTTTAGTGTTGAAATTTCTTGGTGTTAACCACTAACTGTACTTGAAGACCTTTCAGAAAAGATAAGATAGCGGAAGCAGTAGAGGTAGGACTGGCAACAAATTGTGACAGCAGTGACTGATTGCAGTGGCGACACAAGCAACGGATGGCAAGAAGGTCCAATCGGTGCAGCACGAGAAAAGAGAATTAGAACCCATTCGTGGAGGCATACACCAGATCGCAGATACGAGAGGAAGATTCCGCAATGCAAAAGTGTGTGGCGAGAAGACGAAGATGCTGAAGACAATGACGATGGCAGCAATGGCTGCTTTGGAGGGTCATACCGGAGAGAGGAAGCTCTGGCGAGAAGACTGGCAGTGGCGCGGTGTGATTCCGACACCGGAACAGCGGCATGTGAACAGTACACATCCGAGATCTATCGGAGAAAGACGGCGCGTGGAGGTGCGTTGAGCGGAGACGACGGCCAGAGACAGTGGTCGGAGACGACGGCGGGAGACGACGGCCGGAGGCGGTGGCCGGAGACGGTGGCCGGCGACGGTGGCCAGAGATGACGGCCGGAGACAGTGGCCGGAGACGGTGGCCGGAGATGACGGCCGGAGACAGTGGCCGGAGACGGTGCCGATGATGGTGGCCAGAGACGGTGGCCGGAGACGGTGCCGGCGGCGGTGGCCTTTCTTGGCTGAAGCAGAATGACATAGGTTGAAAGACTTTTAGTAGGGGCTGCCGGCGACCATGGCGGCCGGCCGCCGGCAGACAGCGAAGACAGTGGCTAAAGAATCAAAGAACCTTGCTCTGATACCATGTGAAATAGTGAAAGAGATGAGGGGGAAATCTCCCTTGTGTGTCTTTGTATACAAATAGGGTTCTCTATTTATAATAGAAGAAATATGGGCTAAGCCCAAATACAAATGAATATGTAAGAATAAAATAAAATAAAATAAGAACAATGTTTCCCTAATAAACATATAGGTACTATGTTTCCCTAATTAACATAAACACAATATAAACTAAATATAATATTTCTAACAGATTTAAAAAAAATTGAAGATATGACTCCCTCCTTAGCCTTGGTGCTTGATAAGTTGATAACAATACTCTTAAAATCCATAATTTAGAAAATATGGGCTAGTAAGATAATAATATATTATTTAGAAGTTGTCTACGTTTAGTAACTTTGTAAATATGTTATCTTGACACTTTTGTAGACATATGAACGATCTTGTATAAAGAAATGGCTTGAAGCAGGGCATGGAACGTGTCCCAAGACTCAGCAGATTCTTTCCACTCCCATCCTCATACCCAACCATGCTTTATATGGCCTGATATCTAGTTGGTGTGAGGCAAATGGAGTGGAACCACCTAAAAGGTTAGGGAATTTATGGCTCTGTAAGACAACATCGGATGGATCTTCTGAATTAGTAGATCTTGATATCTTAGTGAGCAAACTTTCTTCCAGAGGTATTGAGGATCGACGAAATGCTGTAGGTGAGCATTGTATGGCATACATTTCTTCTTTTCCCCTCTCTCTCTCTCTCTTCAAAATATATTGGTTATTGTGGTTTATGTGGTAGGATTGCTAGCTGTTAGAGTGATGGCAACATAACTTATGAAATTAGTAATTTTGAGATTAGTGGAAAATTTGTAATCAAGAAAATTGAGAGTACTATTTTTTGTTGATGCATGCCAATGTTAATCTTTGATGTCTACAAAATCTAATTTGATGAAAATATGAAGTAGAAGATAAGATGCCAAAATATATCGCATGAAGGCTAGAATCTAGTATTTGGATGAAGTATAAAGTTTGATTAAAACAAACAATCAATATGATAGGATTGCATTATGCTGCTATTTTTCTTTCAGAAAGAAGTATAACATGCTAAACAGACCTTTAATTTCTGCATTAATTAGGAATATGTGAATATGAGTACTACTATTGAGGCTATAAAAGAAAATATGAAAAATTAGTGAAATACCCTTAGAACTGGAAGTTTAGAATTAAATACAATATGGCTTATCACATACTGTACTTATTGTTTCCACAACGTAATCTTGATTGGGTATGGTGTTCCGGATTTGGAGTATCGTTACAACCATCTGCAATTTAAACCAAAACATTAAGATGATTTTGATGGTAAGGCTTCTGTTCAGTAATCCTCTGAAGAGCTACTTATATGAAAAAGGTAAATGAAGGATAAAGAATCAAAAGGTTATAATACAACCAAGTTTTTAATAAAATCACTTTGAGGTTAGGGCAAGGTATTTTCAGTGGTTACTCCTAATGTTTTCTTAAGTGTTTTTTAGCCTGTCACATTGGGCTATCTTCTATCTGATCCACTTTTTTTCAAATGGTATATCTGACACCACTAGACCACCTTAGGCAAGTTTCCATTATCTTCTCAATAGGTATTAGTCCAACTTGGTATTGGATAAATTTATTCCTGATGTTATCTCTATTGTATTTCCTCATTGCTTCAGGATTCTTATCTTCAATACACCAATTATTTTGCATACTAGGCCCTTCATTACCCAAAATTCAGTACCGCACCACTGGTCCTACAGCTGTCTGGTATAATTTTCTGTTGAGTTTCTTCAGCAGTTAGACACATTATGACCATAAAATCAAATTGGTTCCTCGATATGCTGGTATGTGTTAATCTACCACAATTTACTTTTTCCCTTGGTTTCATAACGTGGATCCAAAACACAAGTTTGGCTCCTATCCTATCTAGTTTGCTTAGTTTTGTAATTGTATGTCTCTTTTATTCTTGTAAATAGGTACCAAAATTCTTTTTGGTACTCCATTTTACATTTTCTTAGGCCTCATTTTTTCGTTGAACAACTTCAAAACTTTTACATATCTAACTTAAATATTTCCATCCTTTAATTGTTCGATAGGTATATGATCTAGCAAATTTACTTTTCATCTTCTTTACCATGTCACTTACCCAAAGTTCTCTAATATTGTGATAGGTTTAATTTGGGCTATCCTTTCTAGTGCTAAAACTCCTCAAAGTCCATTATTCTTGTATATTAATCATTGAATAAACTTTAGAAACAACTCTTCCATCATTCCATGATATCATGCTTAGTTAACAAAACATTTTCATCTGTTATTCTATTTTACTCTTTCTTTCTCTTCCGAGGCATGTTTGTATATAATCCTCCCAATTTTTGTGCCTAAAGATTGATATTACCTCACAACCTTCAGCTTTCGTTTTCTTATTTTTAGATTTATCGTTTCCCATGATTTAAGCACTTCCAAATTAAAAAGGAATTTGTTATGTGCTTTTATTTATAGCATGATTTAATGCTAGGATGTACCATTCTCCGAATTGCACTTTTCTCCACATTTCCCAGTATGATGTCAGATCCAACTGGTGGCCTGGTGAACTTCTTGCTAGGTTTAATTCATATAGACAGAATTTAGCTAATATAAATTATGTGAGCTAAGTGCACAGAGGTATAATTGTATACTAACAACTAGAGTTTAAGAAAGCATCACAAATTTATAATTTCTTTTGGGGTTCTGGGAGTAGACTAAATAAAAGTTTAGGATAAGATGGTGTTCCCTTTCTAAATTCGATATGCGGTAAGCCTTAGTAGTATCAAACCCAAGACCCATCTGTCTATGCAGTTCAATCTTACAAATGAAGAGATCATATATTTGTTTTCAGAGGATTTTTACTTTGCCTTTTGACATTGCTTTAGTTTGAGGAAATGCATTTTTATAGACCTCTCGAATCCCCACCCTTGTATTTCCTATTAATGTTGTATGTTTATAGGACTTCCTTTATCCTCATTGTACTGCAGGGGAGGTTCGACTTCTTGCCAAGCAAAATAGTCAAAATAGAATGCTGATTGCTGAAGCTGGTGCTATACCTCGCCTTGTTGATCTCCTCTACACATCTGATGCTGGCATCCAAGAGCATGCAGTTACTGCTCTTCTGAACTTGTCTATCTATGCGGACAATAAAGAGCGTATCATGACTTCTGAGGCTGTGCCAGGCATCCTTCATGTGCTAGAAAATGGTAGTATGGCAGCTCGAGAAAATGCAGCAGCTACCTTTTTCAGCCTTTCTGCAGTGGATGAGAACAGAGTAGCAATTGGTGCATCTGGAGCAATCCAGGCATTAGTTACTCTATTTTGCGAGGGAAGTACAAGAGGGAAGTTGGATGCTGCAAAAGCACTTTTCAATCTGTGTTTATCTCAAGGAAATAAAGGACGGGCAATTAGGGCTGGTATTGGGCCCAAGTTGATAGAAATGCTAATAGAACCTGATGGGGCAATGCGGGACGAAGCATTGGCAATAATGGCTATGGTAGCTAGTCATCCCGATGGAAAAGCAGCAATTGGATCTTTGAATGTTGTATCGACTTTGGTGGAATTAGTCAGCAAAGGATCTCCCAGGAACAAAGAGAATGCAACTTCAGTGTTGGTTCTCCTCTGTCATGGAGATCCTCTAAACTTGTCAATTGTCAATTCGCCTAGGGTGATCAATATTCTCTTGGACTTGACAGAAAATGGTACAGAAAGGGCCAGGCGGAAAGCTGGCCAGCTTCTTGAGTTAATAGGAAATCATTGTGAACATACTATGAAAACTTCTAACTAGATTTTAGGTGCATCTGTTGTCATTTTAAGTTACAGCAGCCAGCACGGTTTGTGATCAAAGATATGATTTATACTATAGGCTACTAGTATAGAATCCCCAATATTTCCTTTGATTTTTAGTTTAAAGGAAATTTCAATTTACTCTACTAATTATATAGCTGAATTGAAACAGTTGTGCTGTAAAGCTTGCAAGAAGGGTTAAGGTGTCTGTTCGACACACTTGAAATAAGGATATTTGTTCACATTAGAAAAAAATTATATACTTCATCCGAACTCCTACTGACATCTCTTTTTCCCAATGAAATGTCTCGAATAGTAGTTCAGTCTCATGTTTCAGTCTATCACTTGTGATCTAAGATTCTTGTCTTTCGGTGGTGAGTCCCAATTACCCATCTTGATCCAAAAGGCTACAATATTATAATATGTTTCCCTTTCTTTGTGGGAGTGCAAGTTTTTTTATGCATGTCATATCAGGAAAGATACATGTCTGGATGTGGATTTCCACAAAGATATGGTAAAATCATTGTAGGTAATGGAGGCATGGTTACGTGATTGATTATTCCTGGTTAGGATTCCCTTATAACACTTTCTTCTTTTGTTTTGGGTGATGTCATTATTCTGAGAAAAATGTATTTGAGAAAAAGGAAACGGGCCAGGATGTGGAAATTGGGAAAAGACAGGTATTACGTAATGTGAAATAACAGTTGCAGAGGGACCATGAAGGATGATGGTGTGTACTAAAACATTATCATTAAAAACAGTGAAGCAGGTACTTGAGGTTGTTAGAAGGAGGTGAAGGATAAAGAAGGGTTGGCGTGTGTTGCAATTGCAAAGGTGAATCAGCATGGTGATGAAAGAGACAGAATGCCACTACATAGACCAGGAATCAGGAAGACAGTAACTGGATAGGAACGTCTTCCAACATTATTAGTTTGCCAAATTTGTGGCTGTCTTCTCTTTCAAACTAATTTCATTTTCCACAATGCCTGCATCATCTCATTAACAAACCCACATCTTCATGCCTTTTGGATTATGACCAAAACCCACTTCCTCCAACCCTCCTAATAATGTTCTTCTTTATTTGCCTCATCATACTTCAAAATTTTTCCTTCTTTTAGCGTTATTTACTCATTTTTCTTTTACAATTATGAAACTTTTATTTTTTTTAGGCAAAATAATTAATTTTGCTTTTTACAGCTTCTAATCTTTTTTAGTCTTTATGAATGTTATTTTTAATTTTTTCCTATGATATAAATTAATAGAGACTAATATTAGAATAAAATATAATTAAATATTATAGATGTTATATACAATCAGTTTTTTAGTTTAGATATTCTAGATATTCAGTTATTATGTTTCCTTTTGATACTCAGTTTGTTGGTATTTTGTTTATTATTTTATTCTAATAACTAAAACAGTTTCAAAATGATATGTTTAAGGGGTAAAAGAAATGAGTTAAGTACACAAATTAAGAAGTTAAATTTTGTATAATTTTAAAGATTAAAAGAATTATTATCCTTGTTTTTCATAGTTCAACCAAACAGTAACTTTGATTATTTTTATTTTAGGTAGAAGTAGAAATTTGCTAGGATGATCATGATATTACATGGGATCAGTCAGAGTAACATAATAGATCAAATTTCCTAACAAACAAGTATTTTAAAATAAAATATATATATTAATAAAAAAGGAAAGGAAGAAGCTCCATTATGTTTTATTATGCAAATGATGAACATATCATTATTATTGATGGAACTTACTTAGTTCTTAAGTAAGAATCTGGGTTTGAAGCATGTGGATGGAAAAAATGTAGTTGGAAGAGAAAATCATAGTCTAATTAGTTTCTCCAACAAATATTATCCATTTTCGTAGCAATAAAAAGATCACTGATACAGTCTTAATAAATTTTTTAAATATATATATATATATATATATATATACTCCTTGTTAAATTCAAGTTAATAGATTGCTAGACATACTCTTCAATTTTTTCATATCCTTTACCTTTTGTTAATAATTTTACTTAATTATTAACAAACATACTCTTCAATTATTTTCATATCCTTTACCTTTTGTTAATAATTTTACTTAATTATTTTTTTCCCTTTTCTCCCTCACTCCACTCCTTCCAATATTCCTCCTTCCTTTCAACATCTTTCTTTACCCACCAAGTTTGCAAGTGTTTGAATATATTTAGATAATTTTTTTAATAAACTAAAATTAGTTTATACATAAGTTTAAAATAAGAAATTAGATGAGAAAATTTGTAGAAAAATTAGCCAACGTCTAACTTAAGAAAAAAATATTTTTATTTTCTTAAGTTCTTGAGCAGGACTTTTTCCTCTTTGTAAAACTTGAGTGCTTTAATTCGGAATATCATAACTAGTGACCATCTTTGTAGCTACTATATATTGAAAAGATTGCACATAATTTGAATAATCTGTTGAGGGCCAATCTTCCTACTTTGCAATTAAGGGCATGGTTAGCAAATTGGAAAGTTGTTTTGGATAATATCAAAAGCAAAAAAGCACATAATGTAGGAGTACTTTAGCAATTAGAGGGGTACATTTAGTAGTTAACTTCAAGATTTTAACTCTCCTCTTAGTTTTACTCCAAACAAAACTCAAGCAAATAAGAAAAGGTGAGCTACATTCACAAGTCACATACATAATAATGAAAATCATTATAAAATAATTAAATAAATGTTAGGGATATAGAGCCAAAATATAATTTAGATTTTTTTTTCAAACACAATTTTATATATTTTAATAGGCTGAATGGGTGGAATCGACTCATTTTTATAGTCTTAATTTTGAGATACTGATTTTAATTTAGTATAGTTATGTTTTCAATGATATTTTAAAATCACGAACTAGACACATGTAAATAAAAATCCTCAAAAGAAAAAAAAAAACTTTTAATTGAAAAATCCATAAAATAGAGCTATTGCAAGAGTTAGGAAAACGACATGCTACTTTGTTTTCTCTAAACAAAGAGATGTCACTTTTATGAAAGAGAAAAAAACCAAAAAAATATACCAAATGTTACCTTTAAAGTTGAATTAGAAGCGTATGACATTTTCTCATCTTGTGAGCTAAGCTCATTTTCCTAACACCCACTATACTCTTTTATTTTTCTCTCAACATACATTTCTATGAAATAGTGGCCTAACTTTTAATATTGATTCACATACTTTTAATTAAGAAATAAAAGGAAGAAAAAGTGAGAAGAATAAAATCTAATAATTTGTTTTTATCAATGCATGCATTCATGGATAATAAATTTCATTCTCCTCCACACTTTTTTTCGATTATCTTTTTGTTTTCCACATAAAGGTGTAAAGTAAAAAAATATAATATGAAATGTTGTATTATCCGTTTTTATTGTCCATTTATGATAGAAAAGACGTAAAGTTATGTTAACCTAGACACTTGGCTGTATTAGTACAGCACTTCTTCCTACCAATAAGAAATCGTTTTCAAAATATATTTAATATGTAAAAGGTTATTTATATGTTAAAATAATTAAATAAACTCTATCCGTTTTACGAATGAATTCTATAGTTTTAATTTCTTTTTTCCGATAAAAATTAATAGACCTTCTATATTAATGACTTTAATTTCATTCAATTTGGAAATAATACCATCTATATTAACGAGTTTAATTCATTCATTTTGAAAAAAAAAAAGTGCAATTACCTTATGTTAATGAGTTTAGTATCGTTCATTTTGAAAAAAAAAGTGCAAATCTTAACTCAAATCACAGTATTTTAATTAGTTCAAATTCACGAGTTTTGCGATCAAGAAATACCGAAAAACAATTTCTAAGTTTTTTTTAACCTAACTTTCCAAAATATTTTTATAACATGACTTGATGGTAATTTTTTCTTTTAACAACGGTGTCTGAATACCTCCATCATGCTTTCTTAATTTCAGTTCTCTACCATGTCTTTTTTTCTGTTGTCCACTATCTACGACCTTAGTTTTGTTTCTAGGTGTTTTAATGAATAAAGGAGGTCATTTTTTTGAAGAGTCAGATCTTCCACCTTCACTGTTTATCATTGTCGCACCATCGTTTTTGTCGTTCGTTGTGATGAGGAGTCTATTTCTATGTGGTCTAATATAGCCCCTGTAGTATATTGTTGTCCCTCACTAAGAGCCCCATCCATTACTAATGGCAATCTAGTCTCTATAGTCTATCACCATTACAGGCCACCATCCGTTGTCGATGGCAACCTCGTCTATTGTAGTTTGTCGCTTTTAGCCACTATTGGTCGTCATTCACTACAGATGGTAATCTCCTTTGTCAAAGTCATCTTAGCTGAAGTTTCACGGTTGTCCACCACTATCCAATATAATTCTCCATAATTTTTTGGATTTCTCTCTCCTATTCACCAATGTCTTCTTTCATTGTTGTTTCTTCTAATTTCTATCATGTCACCAGTTTGACCTATATATATATATATATATATATATATATATATATATATATATATATATATATATATATATATATATATGATTTCTCTCCAATGACAAAGATGGATTTTGTTAGTTTATTTATAGTTGTGGTGGCTCTTCAGCAATGACGTCTTTACCCACTAGATGTCAACATTGCATTCCTCAATGGTGATTTGCAGAAAGAGATTTATATGAAGCAACCTTCTAAATTTGTTGTTGGGAAGTCAGATTGATATTTTGCTTCTATGTCGTCTTCACCAATCATTAACAATTTGGTGTGTCATTTGAGTGCAAAAGTATATATTTTCACTAAGTGTTTATTGATTATATTAGTAACAAGCTTGGTACATACGATTTGTATGCATTAGCTTGAGGGGGAGTGAACCTTATCTTTATCTTTTATCTTTAGTTAGTTTGTTATTATTTCTTATTTATATTTTGGGCTTAGCTTATATTTATTCTATTATAAATAGAGTATCCTATGTGTATTCAACACAAGAGAGATTAATTTCATAAATACTTTTCACTATATTCATTAAATACAATAATTAAATAAAATCTTATGTGTTTCTTTTTTTATTTTGTAGTTATGGAGAAAAAAAATCTTCATAATTGATTGATTTTATTTTGGTTTTAGATATATTTTTACATAAGATAATGATATTTAAATATGTGTATGTGTTTTCAATTGAAATACAAAAAAAATATGAAGATGATAGAAAAAGGAAGAACATAGTAAAGGCCTTATAATATTCTTGAAATCAATTACTAAATAACAGTCATATATTCATTACTTATTTATTTTATTTATATATATTGACATTAATTAATTAAAACATGTATTAAAGTGGTCTCTCTTTCATAAACTAATTTATTTTAATGGTTAAATATATTTTTAATCTCAAACTTGAACCTAAACATAAAAATGAATATGTATAGTCCTTGTAACTCAACAATGTTAATTTTTTTTTATGTATTAAATGACATTTTAGGCTGACATTTGAACTATAACATGTCAAATAGTATAAATAGTTCAAATGTTAGCTTGAAATGTCATTTGATACGTAAAATATAAATTTAACATAATTGGGTTATGTGAGAGTGTTTTATTTTATTGTTCTTAATTCAATTATAAATGATCCTACCAATATTACTGAGTATAAACTTTATTTATTTATTTTAAATTACTCAAATTTCAAGTCCTAGAAAGATAATGTCTTGATAATGCTTAGAATAATAGATCTTAACCTCGCATTAGTGGTAGACTCATCCCTACCTCTTATATAAAAGTGCTTATGAAAATAAGAGAGAAATGAAATTGTGGGAGAATTCAAATTGCTTGAGTCTAATTATCATGAAAATGGCCATCTTAATAGATAAATAGTTTATTCAATACAATAAGTAGTCACATATTTTATTTTTGGTAAAAAAAAAAACAAGAGTTTTATTTAAAAACGATAAATTCATCAGTTTTTGTTTTAACCTCTTAATGATTGAGATAACTGAAATTGTGTTTGGTCTTAGGTAACTATGTGTGTTTATTATTAAAAGAAAGTTAAAACTAATATACAATTAACTTTGAAAGGAGTTTTACGTTATTTTTTACTCGGTAAATTTAGAATTCTTAGTTATTTCTTTCAATTTAATTATATATTAACTTTAGTTCTTCTTTTACACACGTGACAATTACTAAAATTCAAATACATGCTCAATTACCTTAACTATTAATGATATTTAAATAAAATTAACAAAATTAAACTTTTATATTAAAACTATTTTATTTATTATATTAAAAAATAAAGTGTATCTATATTTTATATATACTAAATATACTATTTACCCATTTATAATAATTACTAAACTTGTATGATTGTTAAACACATACCACTAAATTATTACTCTTACTAAATTCTGTTGTAACTTAACCTTTTTCATCTAATAAATCTTTTCATAAATGAAGAGATTAATACACTTAAAGATAATAAACTATCATACGTGATGACGAGATAATAATTTTTTTAAAACTAAGCAAAATTATTCTTAGGTGTTCACAAATAAAATATGTTATAGACGGTAAGTGAATATTTTAAATAGATATTCATAGATAATAAGTAATAAATAGGTTTAATAGTCAATTTAGTCCCCACTTTGATTGAAAAATCTCAATTTAGTCCCTCGTTATAAAAGTGTTTTACATTAGTCATAACTTTTAAAATAGTGGGTCAGATTGGTCCCTTTCGTTAAATATAAGTTAACGAAGTTAATGGATGATGATGTGACACAGCTTAAAGCTGATGTGTTAGATTGGTCCCTCGTTAGCTTTAAGCTGTGTCACATCATCATCCAATAATTTCGTTAACTTATATTTAACAGAAGGGACTAATCTGACCCACTATTTTAAAAGTTAGGACTAATTTAAAACACTTTTATAACGAGGGACTAAATTGAGATTTTTCAACCAAAGTGAATACTAAATTGGCTATTAAACCTAATAAATAATTTAAACTAGTGCAGCGAAGGGAAACAACCGCGGTTGTTTTTGACTAAAATGTCGCGGTTTTAAAACCGCGACATATACGGGGGAGGTAAAAAGTCTGGGACTTTAGGCCGCGGTTCCAGCCACGGTAATAACCTGGGGATATAACAACGGTTCTTTATTGAACCGCGGTCAAAACCCATTTTTTTTTTAAAAAAATTTCGTCTAACCTTTTGGCCACGGTTTCAACCGCGGTAATAGACCTGCTGGAACCGTGACCTATTCCCTTTTTTTAAAAAAAAAAAAATCGTCTAACTTTCTACAGCGGTTCCCCTCAGAACCGCGGTCTATTCCCCTGAATTTTTTTTTCATAACTGCTTTTGGGGATTTTTTTTTGCAGGGGGAATAAACCGCAGTTCCCCGCGGTTTCCCTCAGAACCACGGTATATTCTCCTGAATTTTTTTTTAGAATTACTTTTGTAGAATGTCAGAATTTTGCAGGGGGAATAGACCGCGATTCCCCTTAGAACCGTGGTCTATTCCCCTGAATTTTTCTTAGAACTCTCAATTATTCACTTTGTCGAGTATTATACTTTATTCAGGTTGAATTGGGTTTTCCATATGCCAAATGATGGGTCTTTAGAGAAGAGTTCAATGGGAAGACAAACAATAGTGAGACTGGTGTCTAAAATCTACATAAAGAATTGATATCATTTAACTTAGAATTTTAAGACAATGAATTTATAGGTTTTCATCTTTATATATGGTGTTCAACTTTTTTATTTCTATTCAATATAAATTTAGACTCTGATTTGAATTCTCAACAATCTCCCTTTTAATAATAAGACCCTTCTACATTGCACACTCCTCTTTAAACAAAAAATTCCCAACTATGAGTATAATTTTTATAGTCATTCGTCTAAATAGAACACGTTTACCTAAACTTTAAATTTGTTATGAAAACTTTTGATACACATAAACCTGTACTCGTAGGAGCTAGGGAGCAAGACTAACCATCTCAACCGACCAAAAGACACATCCCACGCTGTCTTTGACCATAGGTAGTTTGGTTTAAAATTTGGTTATTCATAGTTTGATATTTGAAATAAAATTAATCGAGGGATTTCTTTTTCAACAATCTTTTGCTGTGCCTTCCAAAAAACAATCTATTACTTCTTTTGTAAGCAATTAATGATTAGAGTACAAACTCTGGTCTGAATACAACAAACTGTAGTTTATCTATATCCATGCAGGACCAGAATCAGATGAGGAATATATGAAAGGGTCCACCCAAGCTTGGTGGAGTCTCCGCAAACCTATAGACATGCTATTGGTAAAGCATTTCCATGCTTCTCTGATTTTTGGTTTGTCGCAAGCCACACGGAAACAACTACAATTACTTTACAAACATAAATATCTATCCCTCAAAAAATATCTCTCAACACTACTTGTGTACCATTACTATCCACTAAGATAGAGACAACGAGATAAATCAGTTGTTTAAAATTACATCAATATCAGTGTTCTTTCTACTATTTTTAACATCCTCGTACGTTAATAATTATTCTTAATTAATGATCAATTGCTACATCTTAAAATATATGAAACCTTTTTCTTTTACGTATATGTTCAACGAAGACCCACAACTTATGTTCAGTATTTCACAATTCTGCTAAATAAAACTGTCCTTTGGAATATGTTTGTCTCAGCGTTTTATAGATTATTGTCTCACAATAAGAAAATATTCCGACAAAAAAAATAGTGAATTTGAAAGTTGAAAATGGAATAAACAGTAAAAAGTCTATCTCTTTAGTTATTCCTTAAATTGTATATTACATATCTTGCGTTTATAGATTATATATCAAAAACTTTTCTATCTGTATTTAAAAATATTTGTTATATTCTTTTGTTGGTGTTGCATGTATGTGTAGGTTTGACTATGAGTGATTGATATATTATAATTCCTTATTGCAGTCTATTCTTAACGTACGGAACGGATAAATATTCCATTGGATAATACTGAAATGAAGTGGTTGCTCACGCAAGGATCCATTTCCTTATATTATTATTCCATGCAAAAGCATTGAAAATCAAACAAAATTTTAAACCCCGGAAATCACATCAAACACACACTCTGCTATTTCCCATTACGAGTCTTAGGTCATCCATAATTGAAAGACTGACAGAGCCACAACAAAATAATGTTCAGTGGTTTATTCTATTGAAAAGGACCAAAATAATTGAGTGCTGTGTACTTGTTTTGTTTTGCATGAAGAACACGACACCGCACTTTGCAAAAGTAGACTCACACGTATGCATGCAAATTGCCATCTCTTGTTACCAACGAACCCTATTTTCTTATGGTTTTTAAAGTGGTCAACACATTAATTTGAATCCATTATGGAACATTTTTATTTGGTTACATGTATCCAATCTCTCTTTTCGACCATAACCATTCTGTCTGACTTGACTACATGTTTCATTTAGCCATAATCAAACGCTTTTCTTAATTTTTATTTTAATTATGTTTTTCCTCTTGTTTCTTGTTCTTTTTATGTTCTTCCCTATCTAGTAACGACGAATTACAGCCACCTACATTTTGACCCTTTAAAGCGAGTTCACTAGTGCGCACAGTTAGATAATGCAGAATTTTTTAACTCATGTTCTTATGTTGATTAGATTTGAAGCCAAAACAGTTAATTCCGTATTTCATTTTCAAATTTGTTTAATCAATTTCTCTCTCAATCATAAGCTTATACAGGGAATAAATGACTTTATTAAGAACCCATTTTAAATAAGCGTCATTCTTACTTTTCTACATTCACACACGTGCATTTTTGTGTGTTTCATTAGTTTTAAGCAAAGTACTCAAACCAAAGTTAATTAACCTAATAATTAATCATCCATCCTTGTAGAATGAATTATTCAATGATTAATTAGAAAAACATTTTCACATTATATAGAACTTTGAGCACGTAATGTTTTATTCTTGTTCTTTTTTTCAGTTCTGAAGAAGGAATATTGAAATGAGGCCGTTAGATGCTTCATTGGATGTCATACATAAAAAGGAGAAATGTGACAAAGAATCTCTTTGGTCAATAATTTCTCCCCCTTTTTAGTCTATGCATCCTGTTTCTCTCTATCATGCAGTACCTATGGACCATTTCCATCAACATGCAACTGAATGCACTTAATCATAAAATAATGTCACTAGGTTATACCTAATAAATTTCCATAATGATTTTCCTATTTGAACTTGATGGGTTGATAGATTGATCAATTAAGGAAAGTGGGCATAACTATAAGGATGGTGTGGCATATGTCATAGGTATGGGGTCCATTGAAGTAGAGGTATGTTGTTTGGTGTAAGAAATAGAATTAATTTTTTTTAAGTAATGATAATAAGGGAGAGGGAATCATAATTTTTGGGTTCATGTTTATGATTGAGAACATGTGGGGGAACGTGAGGACTCTCAGAACAGCTAGGAATCTCTGCCTTTCCTTCTTTTGCCACCATGTGTTCATCAAGATCACTAGAGAGAGAGTAGTATTATTTATAACAAGGACGTTACAAAAGTGAAAGCTGCAATACATATTTAGAGAAAACGAAAGAGAAAGATGCACCATATATTTAGATACCCAAACTTGTGCATGTGGGTATCATATATCATCAACTTGGCTCAAATATATTGCATACATACCAACACACACACTACAATCATCATGGATTCATAGCTTCCAATGGAACTCTCAAATTATTTCTAATTTTTTTTAAAAAATATTATTCAAGTTTTATTTTGGTCATTCTGCAGTAGTCTTTGATTTGGTACTAGATTTTATACTTTTATTCAGTCACTTCACAGAATTTGAAAACATTAGAATATTGAAAATTGACAGGGAATAATACCCGAATTTCAAGTCGAAATTTTCTGAATCAACCTCTCCAAGTTCTAATCCCATTATATTCATTGCTTTGCAACAAGTCCACCCTCAACAGTCAAGAACTCACTGGACATCACTGTTGAACAAACAAACAATTATATATATATATATATATATATATATATATATATATATATATATATATATATATATATATTATATTATAGTTAATATATAAGGTAGAGTGACTCAGGGAGCGACGAACCGTGGGAGAGTGAGTGAGATTTTTTATGTCTTTGGTGGTTTTGAATGTGCTTTATTCCTTCTTGGTAAGACCTCCTTGGTCCTATCAAAAGCGAATCCAAACACTCTAACAAAGATTCCTTTCTTTCAGAGTGGCCAATCCCATTTTCAAATTTCATATGCAGAGAAAGTGCAATCTATTTCTTTTGCATATACACACACATATATATAATATTAATTATAATCCTAAAACAAAAGTATCTTTGGCCCTTAATTACAACATATGGATGTTTCAAAGAAGTTTCTAAGAGATTGATCTGCACCCTGCAGCCACCATTTTTATATTTCATGCACCTGTTTTCAAATCCCAGGGTTATATTAAAATAAATCCAACTTAACTAATGTATATCATTTTGTTAGACTAGTTATTACAACAAAAATGTTAGGGAAAAGTAAAGTATAGGGTGGTGTGATATGCTTCACCATACATCAAATAAAGTATAATATTCAGAAACCAACCTACCAGGCCACCACCATATATTCTGTGTGAGATTTGCTATATATAGAAATACCAGCATGCAATGAATTCAGCTTGAAAAAAGCATAGATTTATAATAACTTTTTTTAATGCTGTGAAGCATTTTTTTATTATTAATTAATTAAATCATATTGGGCATGACTATGAAATTTTATCAATTTCAGGAGGGTGACACACCAAAATTCCAACAATTTAGCAATCCATCGAACCTTTTCCCTAATAATTTCAAAATTTGCTGCATCCAATTTAGCATATAATGAATTATGAATTCCTAAAAATCATCAATACGTTCTCATCTGCTACCCCTGAAGATATTCTCGGTTACAACATGTCTAAATTAATCTTAACCCATCCTGGATAAAGGATAAACCAACTAACCTCTTTAATATGAGGCACCTTCTTTCTTCTAGTCTAAATGTTAAAAAAAAATTAAAGTAAACATGTTAACAATATAATATCATACTTTTAGTAGAACAATTATGTATATCTTGAATATGCCATATAGTTAAATCTAAAGGAAAATGAAAAAAAATAAATTACTTGAATATCTAATAAGTTTTAGACTTACAAATAATCTACAAAATGTAAGTAATAATTGTAAGTCCAATATTCTTCGCAAAAGGACTACTAGGAGTAAATATAAAAACAACTATACCATCATTAGAATGACAAATAAGGGAAAAACTTATTCAATGTTATGTTTATGAATTATATGACATGTTATAGTCTAAATTTTGTGTTACACTTTGTCTATGTTTAAAAACATGAAAATTGAATTACACAGGTGTGTTTCTTTTGGTGTTTAATTCTTCTATTGTTGTTAAATAATTAACAAAACTTCAAAAGCATAGTTGTTTAGGTTCCAATGATAGGTTGTGAATTTGTGCTTTTGTTGATTTGAAAATGAAATTGTATTGAACTAATACATGTGTCCTCTTTGCATAGTCATGATTATAAGAACTCAAGATTTAATTTCTTAGGAGTCAAGATTGGGAAAGTAAGATTAGTAAAGTGTCATCCTTGCATGTGATGAGAATTTTAAAATGGGATTCGTATGTTACTCCCCTTGAATTAGTAGTTCTTATATGTCATGAACACTTGAGATTGATATAATAGTCCCTTCACATGTGTTAGGAATCCAAGTGTGAGCCTAAGCCCCACATTGGATAGAAATAAGAAAATAGAGCACTATATAATGATGAAAGACCCATTAACCCATTGCCTTAAGGTTTTAGGTAGAGAGTGGTGTCAATCCTTTATATAGCTGGGCTTCAGGTAAGTAACCCGTTAAGATGAACAACAGTTGGAAAGGGCTACTCGTGGTTGTGGTTGATTGAGAATGCTTCCGCTAGAGGAAGAATGTACCTATGTGGAAGGGACTCACCCTTGAGGGGGAGATTGTTGGGAATCCAAGTGTGAGTCTAAGTCCCACATTGGATAAAAATAAGAAAGTAGAGCATTATATAATGATGAAAGAACCATTGCCTTAAGGTTTTGGGTACAGAGTGGTGTCAATCCCTTATGTGGTTAGGCTCATATGTGAATGTCTTAAAAATAAAATCTGCTTAACCTATCCCTATTTTATCTCTATCAAATCAAACTAAACATTACAAGACCCAAAACCAATAAAATAAGATTTAAAAAAAAATTATTAATAAAACCCTAAAAATTTAAGTTTATCCCAACAAACTCCCTCATAAACTTAAATTCTTCCTTCCTTCATTCGGCTTTCCATGTGAATCATCCCACACCGGATTTGCTTCTTTCAATCAGATTTGAGTTGGATTTATCCAAGCTATTGCTAGTTATACCTTGCTTCAAGTACCTTATTTCCAAGATTTGAAGCTCTAGTTCATACAACCGGTTTTTCTTCGCTTTTGCTTGAGTTGCTAGACGACCATGCTTATCCTTTAAATACATTACTTGGTTCTTCAAAAAATTGAATTACCTTTTTCAATTATCTGACCTAAGCTTAAAATATTGTTCTTCAGCTCGGGAACATAGTAAACATCCCTAATCTCTCCAACTCGTCCATTCTTCTGCATATGACTAATTGTTCCATGCCGTTTCACGACCACCTTGGAGACATCTCCGAAAGACACAAATTTGGCCTCCACCTTGGTGAGTTTATAAAAAAAGTTCTCGATCCTACACATATGATTGCTTGTGAAAACACTCATCACTCATACTTTCATATTTGACACCTTTATTATTAGACCTTATAGTTACTACCTACTAGTACATGCCTCTTGTTCACACATGCATGCATGATATTATGTTAAAACAAGAATACAATTTTTATTATCATTAAGTCACACTTGCACAATAATAGCATAGGACATACACCAACAATCTTGAATTTAGAAGATAATAACAAACACTACAACATTTTGAACATACTTTAGTTGGTACAAAATTGAGGAATGCTTGGAAAACTGTAATGGAATACTTGGTGAACAGTAGAGCAATGTCTGGTGAACTCAGGTTTGATAGAAAATTTCTAGAAAAAAAGAAGAAGCAAACATAAGACTTAGACTAAAATTGATAAAAACAAAGTCTACAAAGTGTGACCAGAGAGACCAAAATTTCAACTAAGGGAAGACAAAACTATTATAGGATGCAAATGAGGTGGATTAACTAAGTCTAGGATGATGAATATGTATGGACAATTCTCTTTACTCAGGGAAGATAAATTCAAAACATAGGATTTTAATTCTACAATTGAAAAGAAACTTAACCATTTTAAGGACAACAAAAGAAAAATAAGGGTTAATTCATAAAGTTCTTTATATATATATATATATATATATATATATATATATATATATATATATATATATATATATATATATATATATTTAACCAAGCATTTTACTTCTAGTAGTTACCTAGGAGTGTGACAAAGCTGAATAAAACAACAACAGAAATCATGGTCTACAATCATAAAAACATCATGGTCTACAATTATGGTGTACAATCATAAGAAATCAAAGCTCCATACATCTTTACTTCCTCACCACAAAAAACATTCTATTTATAAGAGATTTTTCCTCGCAAAACAAAATATAGAACAAAAGAATTATTTCAAGCATAAACAGCCCCAACAAACAACTCCAAACAATCAGTGCCATAATCTGTCCAAGAGGAATAAACTCTGCAATTCTAGTACGCCGACATAGTACATGGTTTAGCATAATCAATGACACTTAGTTCACAAGCTACAAGGCTCCAAGGTATATCTTGAAGTTTGGGATATGTATTCCATAGTAAAGCAACAAAAATTTGCTACATCCTAGTAGCAAAAGAAAATGTATTGGAAGGGAAAGGATTGACTACAATACTAGGTCCATTAAGGTATTCCGTTTCTAGCTAATTTAATTCTTCTCCATCCTTTCAACGAAATGTTACGTGCTAGGATGGCCAAAATGAAATGCACCGAGTTTTAAAGGAAAAAACAAGGGAATAAATATATAGCTAAAGTATAGGACAATGCCAACACTTGATGTAATTCAAATAATAAAAATAGCCAACAAAGTGAGGCACTAACAAATTCTATAATTCAAGTGCAACCATTATGGTTCAATGTTAAGACTCCGACAAGTGTACCGAATGATATCAAGTAATAATAATTGGTAAGACCAAGTATCGTTTCCCTAGAGACTCATAGGCCTAGACTTTCGTGTGAGTAGTTGATAAGTTAAGACTTGACAAAACGAAAATTAGGGTTTGGAATGCAAAGACGAAATTTAAATATGCACATCCAAAGATTAATCAATTGACAGTTAAACGATATGAATGAATGGTGTTGTTGGGGTTTCCGACTTATCCTAATCCACTCTCATGTTTACGAATTCTACTATTTCATTAATGTTAATGGCACTTTCTAATTTACCCTAATCCCAATGTCTCGGTGAAAATAGCCTATCCTAATTACTAGTTTACTATGTTTAGTCTCCATAGCAATTGATCATGCATTACATTCACACAGAAGCTTAAAGGCAATCGGTCCTCCTATCCCTATGTCTAGGTAATATTGCTCCCGATAGAATTCCATCATGTCTAGATCTACCCACATGTGTCCATATAGATATAATCAAAGATGATGCTATTGAATAATGTCTTAAACAAAGCATGCAAATATAATGAAGGAAAAGCTCTAACAATTAATAAAACAAAGCATATGAATAAAACATCAATTCAATATATGAGAGTTTCAATAGGATTACATCGTTTCCCCAACAACAATGAAGGTTTAGTTCACCATAGACATGGTGAAACTAGATGAAAACAATGAAAAGAATGAAAAGATAAACCCTAGATCTGATAAGTTGGAGCTCCCGCATCCAAAATCCACCTCCAAGGGGTAAAGAAGGTGTTTCTGCGTCCTTTCTGTCAAAAGATGACCTCTAAGGGTCATACAAATCTATTTATAATTCATTAAAACAAAGCAGAAACTGGCCCAAGCCCATAAGACTGGCACTCAGCGGTGCCGCTTAATGGTGAGCGTGATACCCCTGGTTCCCCTCAGCGTTGGCGCATAAGCGTTGTGTCGTATCTATCTGAAGAGGCTGGTGCTCAGCGGTACCGCTCAACGGTGGGCGCGACACTTAATTTCCCCTCAGCGTTGACACTTAGGCGTTGGCCAGAGACTTCTTCGACAAGGCTGGCGCTCAGCGCTAGGTTAGCGCTGAGCGGTGGCTAGGTTTCTTCATTTGTTCACTTTTTAACCTTCTCTTGAGTTCAACTGTCCTCTCCTTCAACTTCTTTCATTCAATTCCAGATAAAACCTACCAAATCATGAGAAAACCAAGCATAAAACCAAGAAAACCACCTTTGACTCTCTTATTTCCTAACTTAAGCAAAATGAATGATTTCAAGCTAATTCTAAGTCATAAAGGGTGTGTTTTACATCAAATTCAAGTATCAAAATAATGATTTTTGAACCGTTATCACAACCCCAAACTTAGAACTTTGTTTGTCCTCACGTAAACAAAATGCAACTCAGTCTTCCACCAATCATCACAATGGTTCAATCACATTCAAAACTCTTTTTCTTTCAAGACAAGTAATCACTTAAATCTTCCCATCAATAGAATTCAACCAAGATGCACACATGCCTTCATTCTCAATGCTCATCATAGTGTTCACACAATCATATAATATCAAACAAATGCTATTCTCATGAATGATCAATTAGCTAAGCACATATATAATCATGGATTCATGGAATCATTCCTCACCGGACAAGGTGTTTCACTCAATCACTCAAGTGTCTCAAAAGGTTCACTCCTTCCCTTTACTATCCACATGGCACATAAAACAAAATTCCCTTTCATTTACAACAATCAATTATCATCACACACATATGTCATCATAAGGACTTTTCAAGGCTTATAATGTGGTTGGGCTAACAAGAAAAAATGGTTTTTCTAGATCACAAAATCCTTGAGTTAAGTGAGTCATTCAAACATTCATAGTTCAAGCACAAACTCTCTTTTTACCAATCTCACTCATTCACAACTTTCCCTTTTTCTTTGAATTAAACTTTTCTTTTCATTCTATCTTTTCTATCTTTTTCTATCTTTTTCATCTTTTCATGCTTTATTCAACACATTAGCTCAATGCTTATCTTTATTTCTTTTCAATTCTCCCAACAACCTCAAACTTGAACCATTATCAATACCACACAATAATTCTCAATTTAACTCAAGGTAAAGATTATCAAAAAGGGTTTAACATATTGTTTAAGGCTTAGGTTCAAAAAGGGTAGAACACATGGTTCTTTTCATGGGACGAAAATTTTGCATTGGCTAAGAAAGGGCTTGTTCAAAAATGGCCTTGATCATATGATATATACATGCAATTCAATCAATCATAGAAACCTGGGCAATATCATTCATGCTTTCAAGTAGATAACAATCATTTAATAAAAAACTCTGAAGCTCAAAAACATCACTCATAAGATCAATCATCATTCCAAACATCTCAGAAAAAATACCTTGCTTAACATCATAACCACAATCACAATCACATCATGCATCTATTCACAAAGCTTGTGAACCACCACCTACATATCAACATTCAGTGCAATCTCAACATCAATCAATATCAGGCATCATTAAGCAACACTCATCATGCAACAATATCAATCAAACCACCATCAGGTATAATGTCAGACCAAGTACATTACCCTAAACTACTCAACTGAAGCAAATATAAGTTCAAATTACAAAGCAAAAAGAAAAAAGAAAAATCATGTTCTAATGTAGTTGGCATCCATCAGTAGATGCCATGTCTGTTCCTCAGCCCATACTATCATCAGAGTCCTCCTCATCTCCAGCCTCAGCATCCTCAAAATCGTCATCATCGTCCTCCTCCTCCATCTCTAGAGCTTCAGCTGCTCCAGATCCACTGCCCTGCATCTGCTCTGGCCAAGCCACCACATTGTTCAACTCATCCATGGTCCACCTATGTGCAGGAGGCGTGTCGTACATGTCTATGATAATCTTGACAGTAGAAACCTATCCTCTATGAATAGACTCCAGTCTGGACTCCACAAGAGACATGTACATGTCCCTCATCTGAAATGGCTCTGCATCATGAGCTGGTCCCTAAGCTTGTGGTGGTGGAACTCTCCTCCTAGGACGTCTCTAAGGTCCTGGCTGGCCAGCTTCCTCTCCTCCACAGTATTGCCTAAAATAAGCTTCATCAATGGCCTTTCTTGGACTCTCAAGTTGTGGAATAGAAGTATCCACACTAGCTTGCCGACACAGGTGTGTGATAAGAGAAGGATGTCCCAAAGGTTCCCTATTATTTGTAGTGGAGGAACAACTTAATCTCATCTGCAATTATCTGGCCTATGTTCACATTTAGTCCACTAAGCACACAATACATGAACATGGCCCTGGCATAAGTTATATCTGAGTCATGTGAGCATGGTTGAACATTTGCATGTGAGAATGTCATCCAATACTGTGCAAGAGGTGTCAAATTAACCCTCTTGACATGCACAACTACTCCACTACTGTTCTTGTAAAACCGCTTTCCAGGCACACAAAGTACTCTCTCTATGTCATCCACATCAACACCCTCCTCTATGTTCAGTGCAAACTGACACTGCTCTACAGCCCACTTGGTCTCTAGGAACCTGTTTATGGATTCAGGGTCATACCTAACAAGTCTTCCCCTGGCATAGCTGGTATATTCTTTTGATGGAGGGTTGTCCAATGGCTTTGCATTTGTATAAAACTCATTCACCACTGCAATGTTAGCTGATGAAGGGTAGGTGGCCAACTTCTCCCAATTCTTGCTTTCATCTCCTCACCAAACTGTGGCACCAAGTTTGGTAACCACACCGCCTTCCTTTCCATCAAAAGCCTCATATTTTGCACAAGGCAATGATGTTGCTCATGTCTTCTAAAGAGGAATTTGTTAGAATAAAACCTATATGATTCCTTTCTCTTGTTTCCAACGGTCTTAACCCTTTTACCAGATGATGAAGTCATTCCTGCATCAAATACAACACACATGACCAAAAGAAATACCATTAAGGGTTAACAAAACACCAAACCATGTCAAAACATAGTGCCAATCATAAAATGCACAAAACCACAAACTGCCAGGCCAACGCTTAGCGGTACCACTGAGCGGTATCAATTGCAGCTTTTCAAACACGACCCTAAATGCTTGATGAAAGCAACTCCACAGTGCGCAACAAAGTGCTTCACGGTGCAGAGGAACACAACAGATTGGAGATGAAGATGGAGGTTCGGTTGCACTCAAGGTGTTTGTGAAAATGTCCGGTGGTGTTTGGATGAGTGTTTTGGTAGATTTCTAGCTCAAACAACCTTCCAAAAGGGAAAGGAGCTAGAGGAGGTGTTGGATAACAAAGCACAAGTTTGAATTTGAGAGTAATGGCTGGATTTCAGCAGCATTTCATTACTTAAACTCAAGTTGCCATTACAAGTGATGAAGCTCTCTATTTATAGGAGAATGAGAGCTTTCAAGCGTGCTGTGCAAGCTTATTCTAATGTGCACATGATGGAAAACCAGTGGTGACTTACGGAGGAAGCATCTCCAGCTGGCCATGTGCCAAATGCATCACGTTTTCAATGAGGAAGACAATCTGTTTCGTGACCACTGGGCGGTAGGGTGCTCACTGATAACGGGTTGAAACACCGTTATTGCTATGTGATTTTGATATTAAAAACATCCTTTTTCACTTAGAAACTTGCTTGGACTCATGTGTTTTCAATAAACTGTGTGAATAAGAGAGTTGAGGTCAATTTCAACAGTTTTCTAACAAATTCCCCTTGTTTTGACAGAGATTGAAGCAATACTGGAAGAAGAAGTGAAAAGCCAAGAAGATGGAGCTAAAAAGGGGTAAAAAAGGCATCAATAAGAGGGAAAACTCGAAGCCCAGGCGACAAGAACAAAAAACAACGCGGAGCTGATCACCACTGGTAGCTCGGGTGACGGACGCTCGAAGCTTGGGCATCCAAAATTGACGCCCAAGCCCCACATGAACCCAAATTCAGGCTTGGGCGAGCTCCCTGCGACGCTTGAGCGTGATTTCACGTGGATCGGGCCCTGATTCTGCTCTGATTTGATTCTTTCAGACCGGGCCACACTTTGGGACGCGTTTGACACTATTTAAAGGACCCTGGGGCTCTAGGTTTTGCATCCCTGGCAGAGAAGAGCATAGCAATACACTCTTAGCCAATTCTTAGTCTTCCATTATTTCTTTCTTCCTTCCATTGTTCATAGGTTCCTGTTAGCGGATTGACAAGTGTACCAAATCGTATCAACTAATAAAAATGGTAAATCCCATTATCGTTCTTCCCATGAGACTCGAAAGGCCTTATTGTTCGCGTGAATTAAAATAGTAAGACTTGCGGAGAAAAATCAATATTTGTGGTGGATGCAATGACAGAAAATAAATATGCAATGCGTGATTCAATTGACAAGATTTAGGCAATGGATGAATGGAGTTGTTGGGGGTTTACAATTCATCTAATCCTCTCTCTTTTATTTACTCCTCTTGTTTAAACGACGTTATTATCTAAATGCATGCAAACTTTCTTGGCCTCCCCTTAACCCGATCCCTCGGCAAAAAGGGCCTATTACTAATTACCGGCTTGCTATCCCAAGCCTCCCCTAGCAACTAGCAACGCATTACAAACAGAAGCAAATACAATTGGTCGTCCTACTCCCCTATCCCTAGGTGGTATTGCTTAACCAAGGAAAAATCTCACCAGTTCATGTCATTACTGTACGTCCCCGTATCAATAAAGTCAAAGAGCAATTACCGAATGAGTTAAACGATAAAGGCATTAAGCACAGTATGAGACTCCAACAATTGATAATAAGCGCATATGAAAAACATATAATTCAAACAAGAGTTTCAATAATCAAGAGTATGAAAAGATTACATTGTTCCCCCAACAACAAAAAGGGTTTAGTTCACCATAGTCATGGTGAACCAAGATGAAAATAATGGAAGATATGGAAAGCAAACCCTAGAAAAGACGAAAAGGAGCCTAAGCATCCAAGAGATCCTCTCCAAAGAGTGCAAAATAGGTCTGATCGCCCTCCTCTGTCAAAAGAATGAATTGAAATTCGTAACAGGGCTATTTATAGGTGAGAAGTGCAGCAGAAAAATAGGCCCAAGCCCAGCTGACCACCGCTCAACGTCACACTTTGCCGCTCGGCGGTGGACCTTGAATCGCACCACCGCCCGGCGGTAGGGGTCTACCGCCCGACGGTTTCCCTCATGCCGCAAAACCGCCCGGGGCTAGGGGTTTACCGCTGGGTGGTGCCTAGACTCTTTTTTCTCTGATTTTCTCTCTTTTCTTGAGTCTATGACCTTCATCTTTATTCCCAATCTTCACTTCTGCCAATTTTGCTGCAAAACAATGCAAAACAAGCATAAAATCGCTAAAAACAGCTTTTGACCCTCGGCTGACTCATTTATTGAGTTTTGTTTGATTTCAAGCTCGTTCTAAGCAATAAAGGGCGTAATTTAGTCCAAATTAACATATGAAAATAACGGTTTTTCGACCGTTATCACAACCCCAAACTTAGAACTTTGCTTGTCCTCAAGCAAAACAAAACAAAACCATAAAACAAAACAGAGCTTGACCTTCTACCTTTTCATCCAATGGTTCAACATTTCCAAAGTGCATGACAAAACTTACTCAATTTCAGATAATCAGTGAATTCAAATCAAGATGCATGCTTGTTCTCAACTTAGTTTAGCTCATGCGTTCCTCAACAGGTGCTACACAGTATGAATGATCAGTCCACTAAACAGAGAATGCAATCATGAGCTTAAGAAGTTCTCACCAAGCAAGTGTTTCACTCAATCACTCAAGTGTTTAAGGTAACACTCCACTCTTTATTGTTCACAAATCACATGAAATAAAATTGCCATTCATCTCAAACAATCAACATCTTTCCATGCAAATGCCATCAAAAGGACTCTTCCAAGGCTTGTAATGAGGTCGGGCTATCAAGAAAAATTGGTTTTTCTGGATCACAAAATTCTTGAGTCAAAAGAACTATTTCATCAATGAAAAGGTTCAAGTTTAAACTCTCTCTTGTTACCAATTTCACTCATTCCCAACTTCTTCCCTTTTTCTATTTCATTGAGCTCATCTTCATGCTTTTATTCTTTTCTTTTCTTTTTCTCTATTCATGTATTATGCTTTTCAACACTTGAGCTCAATGCTATTCTTTTGCCTTTCCAATTTTCCCACGCAACCCCAAACTTGAACCTTTTCATTCCATACAATTATTCTCAACCCAACTCAAGATAAATAATTTCAAATCAAAGGGTTTCATCCTGTTTCAGGCTAAGGTTCAAAAAGGGTATAATCTTTAAAGCTTTTTGGTTGGAAATTTGGCTAGGAAAGGGTTTTCAAACATGGCCTTGATCATTTGACATTCGCATAAAAATCAATCAATCATCAAGATTAAGGTAATAAAATTTATGCTTCAATGTGAACAATACATACAACAACAAAAATTCAGGGGCTCAATACCTCACACAACATGCTTTCTCACGCACAGTCATTCATACATCCTGTTTAGCATCATGACCACAATCATACTTCATCACACAACTGTTTCACAGGATGTTAACATGCATACAACTCAATAATCATTCACATCAAATCATTATCAAATAGACTCATCATGCAAAGTAGTCAGTCAAACATCTTCAGAAAAGGTATTTAAGTTAAGCATTCACACTGACAAAATAAAATTCAAAAATCTAAAATGCAAAAATAAAAGAAGACAAGAGAAGAAAAGAAAAGAAAAAAAAATCCTGTCTATAAAATGGGCAACTATCAGTAGATGCCCTCAATCATCCCATGCTGTCATCTGAGTCCTCCTGACTCAAATCCTCAGCATCCTCAAAGTCGTCTCCATCTGTGTTTGGTGCTCTGCCAGCACCATAACCACTACTCTGGCCCTGCTCCTGAGGCCAAGCCACTGATGCATGATACTCATCCATGGTCCACCTATATACTGGTGGCTGATCATACATCCCAATAATCATCTCATCAGTTGCTGTCTACCCCCTGTAAAGAGCTTCCATCCTAGCCTCCATCATGGACATATACATGTCCCACATCTGAAATGGCTCTGCGTGCTGTGCTGGACCATCTGGAACCTGATCCTGCTGTGGTGCAGCTCTCCTACGACGTCCCCTGGGTGCTGCTCCTGCTTTTCCTCCCTCATGACAGTACTGCTGAAAGTAAGCAACATCAATAACACTCCTGGGTCTCTCATATGGAGGAATTGCAGTATCCACCCCACCCAGTTGGCAGAGAAAAGTAATAAGGGATGGATGTCCCAATGGTGTTCTGCTACTCGCAGTGGTAGCGCAGTTGCGTATCTCGTCGACAATAATCCGCCCGACGTTCACTTCCAGCTGCTTCAGCATACAATAGATAAGACAGCTCCTCTGTATTGTGACATCGGAGATGTGTGAGCAGGGTTGGATGTTGACATGGGTGAAAGCCATCCAATACCTTGCCAATGGTGACAAGTCTAGCCTCTTGATATTAACCCGGGCTCCACTGGCATTTGTCTGAAAACACCTTCCAGGAAGGCATAGAACCCTTTCCATCTCAGCAATATCCTCCAACAAACTAAAGCGAGTAGCAAAATGGCACTGCTCTCCTGGCCATTCTGTGCCCAAGAAGTTGTTTATTGTTCCAGGGTCATACTTAATAATATGTCCCCTGACAAAACTTTTATATTGTCCAGCTGCAATTCCTCCCCCGGAAATAGCATTGGTGTAAAATTCCTTCACAATTCCACACTGGCTGGTGCAGGGTAGTTTGTCAGCCTCAACCAATCTCTTCTCAAAATCTCCTCTCCAAATTGAGGAGCTAGGTCAGTGAAAAATGCTACTTTCCTTTCCATCAACAATCTCCTCTCTTGCATGGTTGTGAAGTGCTCCTCATGATGCCTAGAAAGGAACCTCTGGGAATCAAACCCTCTAGGCCTTTGAGGCTCCTTCCTCTTGCTGCCAGTGTTTTTCCCCCTTCGTGCTGATGAAGACATCCCTGCAAAATTCATAATGCACAACAGACCATAGGAATCCAGCATTAGCGGTGAATAAATCATCAAGCATTTATAGGCCGCACAGTTCGACACTAAGAGTGAAAAAGGGTTTCTCTCCGTATCAAAATGAAGAAGTTTTCAGAAATCTATAGCAGACCGCCCGACGGTAAGGGTCTTCCGCCCGGTGGTATTCAACTGCAACAATTCCGCCCAGCGGTACATCAAGACCGCCCGGCGGTGCGACCCAACTTTTTTCGAAAACCAGTTTTTATGATCCTATTCTCAACTTAAACACTAAATTCATCCAAGTAAACAAGATTCGTGCATCATAATGAGTCAAAACATTTCCCAAAGCATCAATTCATGCAAAGAGAATGAAAACCCTAACTTATCATGTTCCTAAGCATGTTCTAATAACAAAATCCAAAATTAGAAACTAAAAATGAAACTGCACAACTTACTTGAGTGGAGAAATGTAATGCTCGCAAGAAATCCTTCAATTGATGATGCAAAACCTCTTAATGCACTCTTCTCACCAAAAACCCCCAAATTTGAAACAAGAAAATATGGCAATGTGAGTGGGTGATGAGAGTTTGGGGAAAAGCTCTTTGGGAAGCTCTTTGAAGGTGCAACAGGCTAAGAATACCGCTGGGCGAAATGCAAAGACGAAACATGAAGTGCAGGACACCCAAACCCGCCCAGCTTTAAAGGGCTCGGGTTGGGTGTCTCGCCGCCACCGCCCGGCGGCAAATTGCCCCGCCCGGCGGTGAGTGGTACTCCCCCTTCCCAATTTTTTTTTCTTTTTGAAATTTTTCTGTGTGGCACCTGATTTCCTTTTTCAAGATTTCCCCCAGTCAGATGCTTATGCAACCTATGATGTACTACAAACAGGGTTCAAAAACAAACAAACCATCAACACACAAATAATTGGGCTGCCTCCCAGATAGCGCTTGTTTAACGTCACGAGCCTGACCCAAATCTTCCTAGCACCCATCAGTAGGTGCAAACCTTACCATTACCCATCAGTGGGTGAACCTTCCTGTATCCTTCAGTGGATACTTTAACTTTCTAGCATCCCTCAGTAGATGCTATCCCAGTGGCATTCATCAATAAATGCTGTGTTGCTTGATATTCTTTTCTTCTTCTTTCTGCTAAATCTTTTTAGAAAATTGAGAACACCAAGCACATGTTTCCATGTATTAATCATAGGGACTTTGATCTCCAATTTCTTGAAGATCTCCTTGGAGGACATAAATCTCTTTCCTTTCCTATGATATTTCTTTTTATGAGGAAGAGGTTTTTCATGTGATTTTTTCTTTTGTCTTCTCTTCCTCTTTTTCTCAACCTTCTCCTTCTTCCACTTTCTTTTTTTCTTATTTTTTTCTTTTTTCTTAATCACCGCTTGTTTTTTTTCATCTTTCTCTCCCTCACTCAACCTTTTTGTTTCAACTTCCACTATTATCTCTTCATCAGTAGCCTCCTTTTCATTCTCAAAGATAGTTACTTGATATTCCTCTTTAGGGTCAACTTCAGTGTTACCCCGGATAATACCTAGAGATATCAATGCTTTTGTTATCTCATCTTCTCCTGTCTTCTCTTCATCAATATCCTCTTCTTTAGGAATATCCTCCTTTTTAGGGTCAACTTCAATGTTACCCTTAATAATACCCAGAGATATTAGTGCTTTTGTAATCTCATCTTCTTCTATCTTTTCTTCATAATAGATTTTATCATTTGCAAAGATAGTAGATTGACATTCTTCCCTGGGGTCTATCTCAGTACTAACCCCAATAATGCCCAGAGACTTTAATGCACAAGAGATTTGTTTATCCAGTAAACGTTGTTCAATTTCCCCCAATGTTTCTTTTCATAAAGAGGATTGTTTTTCTTTTTCAATTTGATCAAAATATGAGTGAGGTTCCCACTAGTGATTGAAATTATTTTGGTAGGATTGAGTGCCCATATAATCAACTTCTTGTCCAAACTGCATTCTGCAAATCTTAGGCACAAAACTCTAGAGAACATTCATTAGAACAAAAATAAAACAGACATGAAAAATTAGATAATTACAAACAAGTCAAATTCAATCTATTCACACTACTAAATAAGTGAAACCTCGAGTCCCCGGCAACGGCGCCAAAAACCATTTAGCGGATTGGCAAGTGTACCAAATCGTATCAAGTAATAAAAATGGTAAATCCCATTATCGTTCTTCCCATGACACTCGAAAGGCCTTATTGTTCGCGTGAATTAAAATAGTAAGACTTGCGGAGAAAAATCAATATTTGTGGTGGATGCAATGACAGAAAATAAATATGCAATGCATGATTCAATTGACAAGATTTAGGCAATGGATGAATGGAGTTGTTGGGGTTTTACAATTTCATCTAATCCTTTCTCTTTTATTTACTCCTCTTGTTTAAACGGCGTTATTATCTAATTGCATGCAAACTTTCTTGGCCTCCCCTTAACCCGGTCCCTTGGCGAAAATGGCCTATTACTAATTACCGTCTTGCTATCCCTAGCCTCCCCTAACAACTAGCAACGCATTACAAACAGAAGCAAATACAATTGGTCGTCCTACTCCCCTATCCTTAGGTGATATTGCTTAACCAAGGAAAAATCTCACCAGTTCATGTCATTACTGTACCTCCCCGTATCAATAAAGTCAAAGAGTAATTACCGAATGAGTTAAACGATAAAGGCATTAAGCACAGTATGAGACTCCAAAAATTGATAATAAGCGCATATGAAAAACATATAATTCAAACAAGAGTTTCAATAATCAAGAGTATGAAAAGATTACATTGTTCCCCCAACAACAAAAAGGGTTTAGTTCACCATAGTCATGGTGAACCAAGATGAAAAGACAAAAAGGAGCCTAAGCATCCAAGATATCCTCTCCAAAGAGTGCAAAATAGGTCTGGCCGCCCTCCTCTGTCAAAACAATGAATTGGAATTCGTAACATGGCTATTTATAGGTGAGAAATGCATCAGAAAAATAGGCCCAAGCCCAGCTGACCACCGCTCGGCGTCACACTTTGCCGCCCGGCGGTGGACCTTGAATCGCACCACCGCCCGGCGGTAGGGGTCTACCGCCCGGCGGTTTCCCTCGTGCCGTAAAATCACCCGGCGGCAGGGGTCTGCCACCCGGCGCCCAAAACTGGTGTCTTCTCCTCCCGTTTGACCGCCCGACGCCAGGGGTTTACCGCTGGGCCGTGCCTAGACTCTTCTTTTCTCTGATTTTCTCTCTTTTCTTGAGTCTATGACCTTCATCTTTATTCCCAATCTTCACTTCTGTCAATTTTGCTGCAAAACAAGCATAAAATCGCTAAAAATAACTTTTGACCCTCGGCTGACTCATTTATTGAGTTTTGTTTGATTTCAAGCTCGTTCTAAGCAATAATGGGAGTAATTTAGTCCAAATTAGCATATGAAAATAACGGTTTTTCAACCGTTATCAGTTCCCCCATGTCTATGGGGAACTAATTTCTATTTGTTGTTGGGGAATGATGTAACCTTGTAAACTCTCATGTATTTGAATTGATTCTTAATTCTATATGCTTTATTTCATTATTTGTTAGAGTAATTGATCTGCTTTATTCTTGCTTATGCAATAGCATTATTTGTGAGTTGCATGAGTGCCGGGAGGTTCCTTTCAAATCAGGTCCCATTTGAATTACTCCTAAGGGTTATATTGCTCAGGGATGAGGGTATGAGTCTTAGTCGTCTTAACCTCTTGATCTTCACATCTTTTTACCAGGAATGCTAGGTATTGTATGAACTGGTAATTAGGGACAAACTTATTTACCGAGGGATCGGGTTTCAGTGTTTTAGTGAGGGACGTTGGCATTAATGAATAAAGAATAATTCTTATATACATGAGAGAGAACTTGGTGAAGTCTAACCCCAACAACATACTCTTATCATATAAATCAACCTTCATTCATCTCTGTGCTCTTTTGCCACTAATCAATTTTAGTTTGCTTTATTTTATTCTTTTGCAATACAAACCCATGATCTCTTTTTATTTTTTAAGTCTTAATTAATCTTATTTTCACACAATTGTTCAGCACCGAGAGTCCTCTGGGATATGATACTTTTTCTTACCATTTTATATTACTTATGCGACTCGGTACAGTTGCCGATTTGCCTCAACACTCACCGCTGAGTGCCAACAACTACTTCTTCAATCTTAAGCTCCCTTAGCTTCTCCTTGCTTGGTTACTTGTCTTGCTTCTTTATTGATGACCTACAAGCATAGTAAAATGTATTTAGTTAGAGAGAAACATGATAAGACTTTAGAAAGAAAAGATTAAGTTCTTAATCAACTTCCCTTTCATAGTCTTAGTGTAGTTGATGCTTCTTTGGATAAGAAGTTTCTTTAGGGGTTGCCATCATTCCCTCCCTCTTTAAAAACGATTTTTCCTCAAATCGGGAAGAAAGAAGAAGCACAACTTTGGTGTTTATTTTCCTCCTGGGTCAAAGATATATCTACAAAAGATAGAAAAAATGAGTATGATGAATTAGAGATATTCAAAGAGAAGAATATGAAATGAAGGCCTTGTGACAAAAATTTTATTAGAAAAAGACTTGGCCTTTTTGTTTTCATTTTGTTTGGAACATTCCCCATGATGAAATGTAGAATCAAAGTGATGTTTTTGAAAAGAAAAAAAGTCAAGGTATTTACCTATTAAAGAAGGAGTTAACATCAAGCATACCTTTGACTCATTTTTCTTTTCTTGAAAAGGTTGCTTGTCCAACCTAATTTTTTGTTTTCTTTCTTTTTCAAGTTTTTCTTTGATTTTTATCTCATCCCCTTTCACTTGTTCAGGTGTAAGAGGAATTAATGTGATTTTATTTCCTTTGTGGAGGAAAGTTATTTTGTTGGTATAACCATCATGAGTGGAGTTATGATTATATTGCCATGGCCTACCAAGTAAAACATGCCCATCATCCATTGGAACAACATCACATAAAATATTTTCTTCATATTTGCCAATGGATATTGGTATGGTTACTTGTGTGTTCATTACTATTTCTTCATCCTCTGTTATGCACTGAAGCTTATAAGGCTTTGGATAAGGAATAGTAGGTAAGGCCAATTTATGCACCACTCTAGAACTACAACAATTGCTAGAAGAACCACTATCCACAATTAATGAACAAGTGTTTTAAAAATTTTTGCATCTTGTGCGGAATAGGTTCTCCCTTTGAGATTGTTCTAATTTTTTGGTTTGACTTCCAAGAAGTCTTCTAACCAACAATAACTCACCTTCACAAGGTAAGGCTTCTTCTCAGATATGGAAGTATCTGAGTCACTAGAAGAATCTTCATTTTCATTTTGGTGGTCCAAGAGATAGGTAGATCTTTTGTGAGGACACTTAGAAGAATAATGTCCTCTCTCTCCACACTTAAAACATGTAGTCTCTCTACCCCTTGTTTCTTTTGAAGACTCCTTGTGAGGGGTATTTCGTTCTTGCTCTTTCTCTTTTTCTTTACCTCTCACTTTCTCTTTTTCTTTTTGTTTTTCTTTTTCTTGAGGTTTTTCATACCTCATTGGGCTACCCTCCCTCTTATAATCTATCCTATATTCGGAGGTGGTAGGGTAATTCCTTTTAGTGGAATTTTTCTTCTAAGTTGTTCTTCCACTCTCACACATAGCTGAACAAAATCATTGAGATCTAAGTAAGGTAAAAGTTCTACCTTATCTCGAATCTCATAGTTTAAGTCGCTCTGGAATCTAGGTATTGTGAATCTCTCTTCCTCTTTTATCCCAGCTCTTAACATCAGTAATTCTAATTTTTGGCGATATTCCTCGACATTCATGTTTCTTTGTTTGAGTCGATGGAGTTTGTCCAAGACTTCCCTAGCATAGGAGGCTGGAACATGTCTACGATGCAAGGCTGCTTTTAATTCATTCCATATTGAATAGTGTAATCACCATGCATCTTTTGATCTCTTATGATGGAGGTCCACCAATAGAGGGCTGCACCTTGGAAGGTCAAGGTGGCTAAGGTCACTCTCCTCCTATCATCTATATGGTAGCACTCAAAGATTTGTTCAACCTTCATCTCCCACTCAAAGTATTCTTCAACATTATATCTACCATAGAAGGAGGGAAGGTCAAGCTTTGGTTCCATATGATGTTCCCTATGGGGATGGTGTTGCCTAGGTGGCATTTGATAGTGATCATAAGGATGATAACTATTGTGATCACTATGTTGGGAATGATCCCCATGGTCATGGTTTTGCCTATGAGAGTGATCGTCTTGGTTGTGACCTCTTTGATTGAAATTGAGGTTATGGATCATCTATCTGAGCTCATGTGGCTCAGCTCTAGTTCTATTAAGTTCTTCCCTCAATTCCATGTTTTCTTAATTATTATGAATGTTTCCTTGAACACTAGAGTGACTCATGCTTGTGAAGTAGAGAAAGTGTTTTCACAAGTGTTTGAAAGCCTTGCACAAGTATTGAGTCAAAACTTTTGAAAAAAAAATTGTTTGCTTTGTTGAATGACTTCTATAGAGATTCTAAAGGTGAAGAAACCTTGTCCTTCCCTAGCCAGAGTGTCTCCTGACGTTTCTTCCCCAAGTTTCTAGATAGAAGTATTTCAAAACCTTTTTGAATGCAACAATGTTATGCACCTATAAACCAAACGAAGGTTTGTTTATATGGTAGCTTACCTAGCTATCACGGAGACATAGAACAAAAATATTCAACAAGCAAAAGTAAAGTAAGTATGGAAATGAATGGAAAAGGAACACGACTCTAGGTGAAAGTGCAAATGACACTTGGAGCCACTTGACACACTTTCACACTAAGATGCGCAACTAGACTATTACAATGTTTAATGGAGTACTTGGAATTGATTGATAAGCATTTTCCCAAGCAACTCAAGTTTCAAAAACAAAGAACAATTAACTACAAAGGTTCCGTGATAGAAAGCCAAATATACAATGAAATGAATCACAACTTAAACAAAGCCAAGTGTAGCTGTAAAGACAAAGAAATGAGCTGGAATGACACTTTGGGTTGTGTTTTGCTGCTGAAAGAAGTTGCTGGACAACCAACTTGAAATCCTCTTGAAGTCCACTTGAAGCCATGTTAGCAAGACCTCCACTCCTTAATATGCTACCCATTGAGAAGGTCTAACTGGATGTTAAAATTCCACCAAAAAGATATGATAATCCAGCAGAAAAAATCACAAACCGTGAGTGATCAAAAGTAGCACTACAACAAATTTTTAATGTAGAATAATATGACAACACATTTTGGAAGCCAACAAAGTTGAATTCTAATGATTTTTGGGCTGTAAAACAAAGATGACACTCAAAAGGATCCTAGGAGAAGGTCTAGAACAAATTAAACAATCAATAAAAGACTCAAACAGTGATTGAATTCTGCGCAATGCAAGTGTTTGATGAAAATTCAAAAATGTTTGATGAATTGCTACAATGAACTGCAGTTTTGGTGTTTTGCTGATTTTTTGAACCTTCAAGAGTGGATTACAGGGTTTGAATTGCTTTTTATGAATGCTTCATAGTATATGAATCATGTAATTGTATTTAGAAACACAAGAATAAGTTCATAAAAGTGCTCATGATTTTCAACTTTAAAAAATGTGCAGTAAAACATATGAAATGATGCATAGCACATTAAAGCATGTAAACACGTTCCAGATATATATCAATCAATCAACATAGGAACATGTAACACAATACATAAACATGTTCAATAGATATCACAATTAATCAGCATAAGAACATGTAATGCAGCAACAACATGTGCTTGTTATTAAGCAATATGTTGTCATCATCAGAAACCAGATTGATATAGAAATTGTGTTGTCAACAATCTCAACAATCTTCCCTTTTTTTGATGATGCACAACCATGATTAATAACCAACCATGTTTGCACACTTTAATATACAATAGAGTAGCAAAAGAAATATATAACACAGTTATCACAATTCAAGTACTGTGCATGTAACACAAATAACAACAAAATATATCAAATAGATTATGCATGAGATAGAATAACTATTCCCCCCTTTCATATAGCATCATAAGATCATAAGTTCTCTCCCCCTTTGTGCATTAGCAAAAAAGGTATGCTCTAGATATTTTGCTGAACAATCGAACAAGCAGAGATGCATCAAAAGAATATGTACAAATTTTCAAATGCAATGATAATCTCTATATCACATATAATCACATGTAAATGATAACCCCCTTAAATGCAGGCATGTGAAAAAAAATGTGTAAAGAGTGATACTCCCCTTGTCATTATGCATAGGTAATCAAATTAAATGCACAATGCAGCATATCACAGATTGAACAATCAGTTTAGCACATAGTCGTATCAGAGACAAGATAGTAAACAGTTTAGATATGCAATAATACAATTGTCAACAATCTCACAATATTATCTCAAGTAAGATATTTCCAACAGATAATAGCAGAGATAATAACATATATATCAAAATAAGAAATCAATAAATGAATAATCAAATTCCAGAATTGGAATTTATAACCCTGTTATGAGCAGTCGATTGCACAATTTCCTCAGTTGACTACATTGCTTTCCAAAGTTGTTGAATTCCTCTTGAAATTTCCAAAGCAATGTTATTCTTGCAAAACCTTTCAAAGATCCTTTCCATATCAAACATTTTAGTTAAGCAAGAAATATAGTCATAAACAACAGAAGTCAATATGTACAGATTCATAACAGTTCAAGCATAGTTGACTTAAAACATATTGCAGTCGAATAAATCAAGCAGTGTAAGTAATATCAAACAGACATAAAACAACAGTGTTGATTCAAACTACTGATTTCATTTCCTTGTAAAGAAAATATTACAATGGTAGGACACAATCAAGGAACAAAAGAAAAAATAACAAAAGATGGCATACTAAGCCATACAAAATGAAAACACGACTTGAAGAAACCCTAAGAATATCCTATGACTCTAGACAGGACAAAAGATATGAAGAACTTTCAAGACGTCCTAGTCTGAGGTAAGATGATCCGGAATATTCTTCCTTAACTGCATTCTCTACATAGATTCCTGAAACTTCCTTGTGATCTTTGCCATAGTTGTCAAATTTGTCATGAAGAATTCTGATTTGTTGAGCCACATATTTCTAAAACTTTGTTTCAGGAAAGAAATTTGAATCTTTCAGCTTCTCAGTATCACAATGTTTTGGGCAATTTCCGACAAGGTTTTCTCCCATGAAATTCCACTCATTTATTGTTTTTACTAACCCTAATGATATTAAGGAGTCTCCATTGAAGGTGTTTGAGGACCCCCAAAACCTTTTATGTTCATTCTTTATCTCTACTCCTTGCAGAACAAGAATCTTGCTAATCAAACCAGCGTATGGTAGATATAGTGATTTCTTCAAAGTAGAGTTCTTCATATGATATTTTATCACATGCAACCAATTTATAGGTGTATTGTTCCTCACCGCATGAAGTAGGTAGATGTCTTCTGGAGGCATTCGGTCCCTCAAAATTCTTCCAGGTAGAATTATCTTTGCCAGCAAATGGGCCATAATCTTTTCTTCTTTTTGTAGTTCCTCATGTGCAAATATGTTTTCAGTATCATACTTTCCGGGAAACCTTAGCCACTCCTTGTAAACTTGTTTCTTGCTCAATAAGGCATTGATTTCAGCAGTTGGAATGTGAGACAATGCGCCAACTGAAGGAAGACTTGTAACAATATCCCAAATAAAATCACCAATGTAGATATCAACACCTTTCACTTTTGAGTATATGATATTGTTTTCTTCCCTTAGATTATGATAAAAGACCTTGACAAGATCTGGATACGAGTAGCCCTTCATCTCAACAAAAGTAGACAGTCCTTGTCTTTCCAGCCAGTAAGGGAATGTGAAACCTTCATTCTTGAACAGAGACAATCAATCCTCATAGGATCAACCACAATTTTTGGAGTTGCATTGCGGAACTTCCTTCTATTTTCTTCATCACTAATCCAACCCATCAGATCAGAACTTTTGATTGAGACATTGTCTTTGCTCTTCCTTTTGTACGCTGATCGACTTGATGAAGCCATGAGGGAATGAATTTTCTTGACGAATCTCTCTAACTCAGAAAGGATTTCTTGATGACTTGTGAGGACACTGATTTGAGATTTAATGTTTGACTTAAAGAGACTCATATAAAAGGAGCGCGAAATGGAATTATTATGAAACATAATTTGATATCATACAATGTACACTGACGATTTTAAAACATAATTTTGCTTAAACTCAATGGGCATGTAGTTAACCGTAGTAATTCTGAACAAACTTCTAAAGACAGAGTCAGAACTATACAAAGGACATAGTCGAATGAATTATTAAAGTAGTCGACTACGACATATGAAAACAAAGTTTTACACACAATTAATCAACCAATCAGAGAGACAATGTATTCATGTAACCACACAACAACCAACAATCAATTCAAGCATAATGCAGTAGTTTGATACAGAATTACCAGTTGTAGATTCTCAAGACTTTTTGATTAATCCAGATTGATTCATCCTTGAGATTACACTGAATCAGCTTTGTATCCTGCAAAACAGATTAAGATTTGGTTGTTGGTACCCATTTAACTTTGGGTCCATAATTGTCAGTCCTTGTTACTTGTTCCTATGGTTTCCAAACATATAATTTTTGAGGAACAACAACATTTCTGTAATAACAATTTCTAACTGTATGACCAACACAATTACAATAGAAACATGCATTCTTAGCAAGTTTGCTTAAATCAATAAATCTCTTAGTATTGGTTCTACTAGATTGAGCTTTGTAACCTATTCTTTGTCTGTAAATAGCTCTTCCAGATGATTTTAGTACAACATCTAAATTGTCTTTTCCTTGAGTAAACTTAGCTAGCGTGTTAGTTAAGTAATCTATCTTTTCAATATGAGCAGGACAATTTTCACAATTTCTATCTACTGTACCAGTTTCAATCTTAACATTCTTAGGATATAACAAAGCTTCATTTAACTCTTTTTCTAATATTTCATTCTTTGCAACAAGGTTATTAATTCTATACTCAAAGTCTCTTCATTCAGAGCTTAGTCGATTTACCTTGTATTGCAGTCGCATTGTTTCAGCATGCAGTTCTTTGAATGCATCTTGTAGCAGATCATATTTGATTTCCACTGGTTCATTTGAAATGTCTGCATCACTGTCATAATCGTCCCATGTTACTTCATTCATGTAGCGCAAATTTGATTCCTCATCTTGATCAACATCTTCATCACTTGAGCTTTCAGAATCTGTATTCTTCCAAGTAATGTATGCTTCTTTTCTTTTCAAATTTTTGCCTTTAGGGAATCTTTTCTTTCCTTTCTGCTTCGGCTGTAATTCAGGACAATCAGGCTTGATGTTTCCTTCCTTTCCACACTCGTAACACTGGATAACGTTTTTGCTTAAGCTATTCTTTTTACCTTGACCTGCATGGTTAGACAGTTGACTATGATTTTGAATAAGTCGACTAAATTTTCTTACCATCAAGGTCATCAATTCTCTTTCATCCATGTCTGTTTCTGACTTGTTCTTGCTTGTAGCTTTCAGAGCAATGGACTTCTTCTCTTCAATCTCCTCTTCATCCTTCAATCTACCGAGTTCCAATTCATGTTCACGTAACTTGCCAAACAAGGTAGCCATGTTCATCGTTGTGAGATCTTTGGATTCAGGGATTGTTGTGACTTTTGGTTGCCAATTTCTTTTCAGACTCTTCATAATCTTGATATTGATCTCTTCTTTATCAAAGACTTTCATTCTGAACAATTCGTACTCTTGTATCAGTGAATTCTTCCTTGCTCTCTTTACTTCATCTATGCCTTCATGAGTCACCTCTAAGACATCCCACATTTCCTTTGCGGATTTGCATTGAGATATCCTGAAAAATTCAGCAACAGTTAGTGCAGAGGCAATAATATTTCTAGCTTTAATATCATATTGAGCTTTTCTATTCTCATCAACAGTCCGCTCAGTAAAAGGTTTCAAACAGTTTCTTTCTCAACAGTTTTTGTAGGCACAAAAGGTCCATTTAAAGTAGCATCCAAGATTCCTTTGTCTTGCGATTCAAGAAAGATTTGCATTCTAATTTTTCAAAATGGATAATTTTCACCAGCAAAGAGAGGTGGTCTGTTTGTTGAAGCACATTCACCAAAAGTTTGAAAACAGGAAGCCATCCCCAGGTGTATAGTCGAATCAGAGAAAAACAGAGTTGACTAGTTTTTCAAATATCTTATGAAAACTAGCTCTGGTTCAAATTGTTGGAAAACAGGTTGGCGTTTTTCTTCACCAAGAGGGGGTGATTTGGTGTTGCTTCAAAACAAGTTCTTTTTGCAATCTTGTAATCAAAGTCTAAAGTTTTTTAAACTTTCTTGAGATGCAAGCAATCAAAATATGTATGCAGCGGAAAATATGTAGTTGACTACGTAAAGAATAAAGTCGACTGTAATGTGAAAGATAAGGGATAGAGAAATGCAAACACAGGTCTTTATACTGGTTCGGCAAACAATACCTACATCTAGTGTCCTTCGCACCCAGGAAGAAAATGCACTATAATGGTTGCGGTTTTTACAATAAGGAATCTACAGAAGACCTCCACGTCAAAAATATAAATCTCCTCTCTAACACAAAACAAAAATATAGGCAATAAACCAACAAGACTTGTAGCAAGAATCTCCTCTTCTGCAATCTGCCAACACCGCTTTGAACAATCCTCAAAGTGCACTATCCCCTGCAATAAACAGGTCAAAAACCAGTACTTTTCATGGATGCCAAGCCGCACAATCAATTCCAGCAATCTTCAAAGGATGCCAAACCTTCACGATCAATGACAGAACACCTTCTTGTGCAGATATTGATCAGACAATGAATGCGCAATATAATCTCCTCTTTGAATCTCTTTCAAGAAAGATCAACACCGTCTTCCAGGAGAATTATTGGAGCTTAGAGAAATCTGAAACAAAAATGAAAATGTCAGTTCATCAAAAAGTCTTCTAAACATACTCGTGTTAAGTCTATTTATAGATTTCTGTTAGTCAGATGATTTCTCAGTCGAATACGCTACTGATTCAGTCGACTGGATTATGATAGTTATAATAGAACAATCAACATAACAACTTTCAGTCAACTAAAAACAAACCACATTTAATAAAGTTGACTAAGTCACCAATGCTCAACTAACTTTCAAAAATATAGCCGTTAAAGTACAAGAGCATAACAGAATTCCAAAGAGACAACAAATACAGTCGAATGTATAGTACACATATTCGACTTTCAACATGTAAAACATTTTGAAATTCTTTTCTTCTCAAAATAACACATAGCACTGATTCTCAAAATGTGTACAAAGATTTTAGCATAGTCAAATCCATTAGTAATGTAGTCAATTGTACTATCACTTTGTCGCATAAGAATAAGTTCATAAAAGTGCTCGTGATTTTCAACTTTAAAACATGTGCAGTAAAACATATGAAATGATGCATAACACATAGCACATTAAAGCATGTAAACACGTTCCAAATATATATCAATCAATCGACATAGGAACATGTAACACAATACATAAACATGTTCAATAGATATCATAATTAATCAGCAAAAGAACATGTAATGCAGCAACAACATGTGCTTATTATTAAGCAATGTGTTGTCATCATCAGAAACCAGATTGATATAGAAATTGTGTTGTCAACAATCTCAACACAAGTGACAGCTGAAACAAGTTTGTAGCATCATAATGGATTTGTGCAAGCACTCAAACAGTAAAGAAAAGTGCCACAACAAAATATGATAAGTCCACTTCCTATCATCAAGCAATGTTACGGGTTTTGGATGGTGATTTGGTGAAATGGTGACCAAATGAACAGTAAAGACGAACTTTAATGCACCAAATATATGTGTGGAAACAATTAAATTGTGCCAAAACGCATTGAATCACAAGTTGACTGATTAAGTTCCAATTTTCAAGCAAAAATGGGAAGTCAAACTGTGATTTTGCAGATTTGATGAGAATGGACCAAAACAACAATTGAAACAAGTTTCAAGTGATGAAATACACTTGTACAAACAGTTACAATGCACAGAAATACACTGGAACTCCAACTCACTATGAGAGTTGCTAATTATGCAGCAAAATAGACAAAACAACAGCAGGAATGATGGAAAATAACATATTCAAAGCTGAATAGATCAATAAACTTGTAAGAAAGGCCCTAGGGAACTAGATCTAGCTAGAACATATGAGCTAGGAGATGTTAAATGATCTATAATACATCAAGGAACTAAACAGCACGGTGCAGACTGCATGAAATAAAGACTCTCGGGAAATTTGAATTTTCAACAACTCAAGCACTCATTTTGATATTCAATGGAGAATACAGATTTCTAGCACTTGAAACATGTATGAAATCATCAAACAAACTTGTTTCAAGCTTCTGAATCACGAAATCTGGATAGAAACAGATTTCACCAAATTAAATCCGAAAATGCATTTTCTGCAGAGTTTTGAACGAAAAACAGTGTGCAATGCTTTCAAATCAAATGATCAAAGCTAGATGAAACTCCATTGCTTTATATGATCAACATAGAGTTAGCAAATGCAGTGGACACATGGAAAAACGAAAATCACACGCTGAATAGAATCAAAACGTTATAACAGAGAAAATTTTTTCCAAAACTCATTGCACATCACTTGGACAATACGGATCCAAAAATTAAGTTGGAATTGGACTCAAACAATTGAATTGTACCAATTAAAATGATGTAGACACACTATGGAACAGTGAACGAACAGAACGATTCACTCAAACATAAATCAAACCAGAAAATGCAATGGAATAGTGAAAATAAGGACAACACAACACGGAGAAATGAAAAACGACTTGAAAGAGTGACTTAGGCCATGCTGAACCGCGTGGACGTGCTGGCTCTGACTCCCAAATGATGGAAGCAACTCCAATCTTCAAGAAGGAGTGGCTCCTCGATCCAGAATGATGGAACGGAATGGAAAACGAAGTTGATGGATGCAGTGCACTGAAGGGGTTCGATGAATTGTTTGGTGCGGTTTTGGAGGTGTTTAGGTAGAATGTCTAACTCAGACGACCTTCCAAGGGGAAAGGAAGCTACAGGATAAGTGTGCTAACAAGGCACAAGACATTGAACTCGAGAGAAGTGGCTGGAAATGATGGAAGCAACTCCATAGTGCGCAACAAAGTGCTTCACGACGCAGAGGAACGCAGCGGATTGGAGATGAAGATGGAGGTTCAGTTGCACTCAAGGTGTTTAGGAAAATGTCCGGTGGATTTTGGATGAGTGTTTTGGTAGATTTATAGCTCAGATAACCTTCCAAAAGTGAAAGGAGCTAGAGGAGGTGCTGAATTACAAAGCACAAGTTGAAACTTGAGAGTAATGGCTGAATTTCAACAACATTTCATTACTTAAACTCAAGTTGCCATTACAAGTGATGAAGCTCTCTATTTATAGGAGAAGGAGAGCTTTCAAGCGTGTTGTGCAAGCTTATTCTAATGTGCACGTGATGGAAAACCAGTGGTGACTTGCGGAGGAAACGTCTCCAGCTGGCCATGTGCCAAATGCATCACGTTTTCAATGAGGAAGACAATTTGTTTCCTCACCGCTGGGCGGTAGGGTGCTCACCGCTGAGCGCCAACAGCTACTTCTTAAATTTTAAGCTCCCTTTGCTTCTTCTTGCTTGGTTACTCTTCTTGCTTCTTTATTGATGACCTACAAGCATAGTAAAATGTATTTAGTTAGAGAGAAACATGCTTAGACTTTAGAAAGAAAAGACTAAGTTCTTAATCAACTTCCCTTTCATAGTCTTAGTGTAATTGATGTTTCTTTGGATGGGAAGTCCCTTTAGGTTCCATCAATGCTTCTAATCTCCACCCACATGCAATTTTATCTATTCCAGACCTCAATCATACATTTTAATCGGTCCAAATAGTTTCTATTTCAATTAATCATGCTTAAAAATCAAAAGCCCTAAAATTTACATGCTTGAACAACATTCTTCAACAAATTCCTACTTTGAAAACCCTAGAATGTAAAATGCATGACTTACTTGGGTGGAGAGACCTTAAATGTGTGAAAAGTGCTTGTTGAATGATGATGGATGAGACCCAAGTGCTTAAATCTCTCAAGAACCCCAAACTTTGAAGTTGGAATGGTGCAAAGATGGTGGGGAAAGGGTTTTAAGAGAATGGGTGAAGGGAAAAGTGTAGAGAACTCTTTGGAAAGCTCGAGAGTGACAAAAATGAGTGAAAGTCTGAATGGGACGCTTGGGCGAAACCTAGGGGATGTTTAAAATGTACAAATGGGCCACTAATGCTAAGCCCTATTTAAAAAGCCCAAAAGCCCTCTAGGACGCCACCGCGCGCGGTTTTAAATTTTTTTCCCCTTCTTAACTTTTATGCAATTCTCCTCACATATGCAACACTTATGCCCTAAAATGCAACTAGAACTGAATTAAAACAAAGATAAATATGTTTTTAGAAGCTTCTGCAAACAATACTCAATAAAAGAGTTAGTTATGAAAGTGAATGTTCAAAAGAAATTGTATTGAAACAGAGCGCAAGATAAATATATATAGGATTTTCAAATCCTGATGCATTTTAATCGATTATGCAATTAATGTAATCTGTTAAGCTTTTCATTCTGCTTTAACAGTTTTACACTTGTTTCAGATTTAACAGATTAAATAGCGCATGCAATTGATTATGTAAATCATACTAGCCAACAACCAATTAATATGACCGTTATAGGCAGTTAAGGTTTTAAATGAAATTGACTTTCACAAGATAAACAATTTAACCGATTAGGAAACTTGTGTAATCGGTTAAGTTCCATACTTAATTTCCAAATCAAATTCCATTTTAAACATATCAATGCATTAATCAAACACATGTTGGCATAACAACATGTTTTAATCGATTATTCAATTAATGTAATCGATTACTACACAACTATTTGCCCCTGTTAAGCATATATTAAAATCTGGAGAACTTTAACAGATTATATACATTTTCTAATCGATTATTTCTACCAGAAATGCAATGTGCAATATGTTTAAACTCATGATTCATTTATACACAATGAATACACACATCAACCATTTCAAGCACAAACACAGTAATGATAAGACAATTGTTATGTCATTTGTTGTGCAACTTATAGTGGAAACATCAATCTTTATACATACAACAAAAAGGTTGTATACAAAAAGCAATAGATAATAATTCTTGTTTCACTTAGATAAAGAAGTCGTGTATTAATTTTAAATGATGTTAACTATATTTATTTTAGTTTTCATGAACTAGAATTTGAGAGGTAGATATTCTCGCTTTAATATGTTTAAGTAAACTTGATAAAAAAATATTATTATTATTAGTTTTTTAACAAATACATTAAGTTAGTTATTACTTAATCTTTTTCTAAAATTGAATATGATTACACAAAATAAACTATGACTAATTAGACAAATTTGTTTAATTATAGAATAATAATTGTTGGTTAATAAAGAAATTTTTTTCTAATTAATGTTTCTTATTCTAGAATATAGTGTAATACCCTTAAAAAGTTAACTAAATTTTGCAAAAGAAGGTATGTGACTCAGGGAATTAGTTATGCATATATGGGATATATACATATCTAAAACTACATAGAGAGTAGGGTATCAAGTTATCAAGTGTGAAATACAAAGGTGTAGGCACATTATGACATTGCTAATCTTGTACCTTGCAATCGCTAAAAATAATTTGTATGTTTGAGGAATATGTAACACAAATTGTTGCTCTTACCAACTTTAGCATATATGCACAAATTTGCACTAAAATCTCTGTCAAATTTACCTTACTATATTTACTTATCCTTTACATGTACTAAATTTGATTATTTAAACTTCTTTTATTATAAAGGTGAATTTGGATGTAATTTCGGATTATGTAAACTTTTTTTTTAGGTATTAAACCAAGAACAAATGAAATTTTCTAAGAATATCTTTTAATTGCACTTAGAAGGCTATAGTAATTAATTATCTTTTATAAATAGTATTTGTTTTTGTATATAGGATTAAATCGTCTTAGTGTCTCTCTTAAATATAAGTTTATTGTATATAAAAGAAATATTTATGTGCATTCTGTATATTAACAATTGTTTATCTTAATTTTGATTAGATAGAGTATGTTTTCCTATTATTCATATTTTTTCTTATAAAAATCTAAAACTTAATAGTAGTGAGAATTAAGTTTAGAAAAACAATTACTTATAATCAAATTTCCCTTGTGATCATATGGTTCACTAAGTTATACTATATGATATTTATATGGTATAATCAACTAGCAAGGATTTTCACTTCTTCCTAAGAAGCCAAATCCCAAAAGCATTACAACATTAAACAATTCAAACACAATTCTTCACCTTACCATTCAATTAAACCACTCCCACTTTCATAAATCCATTTTCTTTTCAATCAAACCAAATTTCTAGAATATCACACATTTTGAACTGCAAAAAATATAATGTCCAATATTGGCAAACTCACATAATGAGACTAGATGCTCACTCAATGAATTCCCATGGATGGACTCTCGATCTATGACTAAAAGTCTCACTTAGTGAACTGAGCACTAAAACAAAAATACAGATTTATTCGCCCAATAAAGAATAGACTCGCCTTTTGAGACCTCATCTTTGGACTATCTGTCAAGCTTGAATTTCATTATGGCCTAGTAAGAGTCTACTCGCCCAACGATCATACTTCTCTTGATTATCTGTCAAACTTAAATATGGCACATAAAATGGTGGTTTTGTAAAACTGAACTTTCTTTATTATAAACGTATTTATAGTATGAACTTTTGTTAATAAAATAACATTATGTTATTTTCTTTTAAAACTACCATTACTTTTAAGATTTTTCTAGGTTTTCAGAATATTCAATTCAACATTTATAGTTATTTATTTCAATTTTAATTGTCATTTATGTTATTATTATCGGTTTCTACTTTTTCTAATTTCTATGAAAAAAATTAACAAAATAAAACAACTCAAACCCATTTTTCAAATTAATATTCATATCTCAAGTTGAAAATTTGTGACTAAAAATTGAATTCTAAATATGAATAATGAAAGTACTTTCTCTTATAGGGTGTGTTCACTTTTAAAGATAGATTTAAGGGAGGGGGAGTGGATGAATTTAGAGTAAAATGTGTTATTTTTTTAAAGGATTTTGGAGGTAATATTGAGTAAATTTGGAATTAAAGTTTTAGAAAGTTTAAGTGATTTAACTTATGTGATAGATTAAAAAATGTTTTAATAAATAAAAAATGAAGATGACCAAATTATGCTTGAAAGACTACGTGCTCCACCACTTACACCAACCACAAACTCAGATCCACCACTTACACCAAACACAAACTCAGATCCACCACCTACACCAACCACAAACCCTGATCCACCATGAGGTTATCACTACCACACGAACTCGACCTCACAACGTGCACGACTACTAGCTCCAACTCAGCCCTTCGAGCATAGATCTCCAACTCTAGCTCAACCCTTCCACCACAGATCTTCAACTCTACCTTGGCTCTTCCACCACGATCTCTATTCAGCTTGGCCTTTTAACCATGGATCTCCAGTTCCTTCTCGTCCCTTTTACCATAGATCTCCAGCTTCAACTTGGCCCTTATCTCCAACTTTAGCTTGGCCCTTCCCTTCCACCATGGTAATTCACCTTTAGCTTGGTCTTTTCACTACGAATCTCCTGCAACACCAACAAACAAAAGGTCAATCAATTGCAACTAGAATTGGTTCCATCGCATTTGGGAACCAATTTTGAAGTCATTGGAACACCTCATGTAATCGATTACAAACTCTTGAAATTAGTTCCCTCTGTTGAGTATCTTTTAAAATGTAACTGATATAACTGTGTCAATTGTTTTCACATATGCAGTTTGACTCTTTCCTCATTTGTACCTTTATATACTTTGCTTGTGTACTTTTTTTTAATACATAAGATTTACGACTTTCATTACCTCTGATATATTCGTATTCTCTGCATAATTCCTACCAGGGTTAATAGTGGTATCCAGAGCCATTAGGTTCCGAGAACTGGTGCAACTCAGAAGTTACGATAGAAGAACGACGTGATGGCGGGATTGATTCACAGCAACCTTCCGATCTTCGACGGCAAAGACTACGACGATTGGTGCGTAAAGATGGAGGCCATCTTAGGATTTCAAGAAGTTGATGAAGTAGTGAAAATAGGACTTCAAGAACCTCAGAAAGATGATTCAGAAGCTGTGAAGAAGAAGTATAAAGAAAATCGGCGCCTTGACTGCAAAGCAAGGATGCTATTACACCAGTGAATCTCTTCGACCATGTTTCAGAAAGTTTCGAAAGCCTCAACATCCAAAGAAATGTGGGACATTCTTCAAAATGCGTTTGGTAACTCCGGCAAAGTAAAAAAGGTTCGATTGCAATCTCTCCAACGTCAATATGAGCTCCTTGGTATGGGTACGGAAGAAACGGTGACGGAATATGTGAGAAGAATTCAATCCCTTGTCAACGATATGAGAGCTTGTGGAAAGAACGTCAAGGACAAGAAGATAATTGAAAAAATTCTGCGCACTCTGACACCACAATACGATCACATAGTGATCACCATTGAAGAATGCAAAGACCTGGAGGCGATGAAAATCGAGGAGCTACAGAACTCGCTCGTGGCACATGAGCAGAGGTTGCTGGAAAGGAAGAATGCGGAAAAGGCTGCAACACAAGCGACGATTCAAGCATTGCAGGCAAGATTGAAACAAAGTTTCAAGACTCGTGGCAGAGGTCGTGGGAGATCATGTGGCGGAGGTGGTCACAACGGAGGGAGAAGTTGGAAATCTTCTGAACAAAATGGTAATCGCAGTGTTAAAACTTCAAGAGGAAGAGGCAGAAAAGGAACTGACACACGTAATATCCAGTGCTTTACGTGTAGAAAGTATGGGCACTACTCTTCAGAGTGCTGGCATAACGATTCCGCCAAGAAAAACAAGAACGACGTTTGCTCAAAGGAAAGAACATTTCGCACAACCTGTGGGGAGAGGCAGTCTCCACAGCAGCTTACCTGTTAAACAGGTGCCCGACGAAGGCATTGTTAGATTGCACTCCAGAAGAGGCATGGACAGGGATAAAACCATCGGTAGCTAACTTGAAGATCTTTGGATCAGTATGTTTTAGGCACATACCAGACGAGAAGAGAAGAAAACTTGCAGATAAAAGTGAAACCTATATATTGGTTGGTTATCACCCAACAGGGGCATACAGGTTATACAGCCCGAAGAAGAATGAGATTATAGTTAGTCGAGATGTTTTGGCAGATGAATCAGCTACGTTTAACTGGGTGGATGTTGAACCAAGTTCAAATGGCGAGGGTGCTATGTCAAGTTGGCTTGAAGACAAGGAGTACAAAGGTAATAAGGAGGCATCGGATGATCAGAATATGAACAACAGAAGATCCTGCAGAACCAGATTTCCATCCACACGACTTGCGGGACATGAAGTGTTTGCTGATAGCGAAATTACAGATTTAGGTGAAGTCGTACATTATGCTTTTCTTGCAGATGCTGAGATATTGTCATGGGAACGAGCCATTGAAATCAAAGAATGGAAGGATGCAATGGTAGAAGAGCTGAAAGCGATTGAGAAAAATGGAACATGGATAATGATGGAACTACCTAAACACAAACAAACAATCGAGGTTAAATGGGTATTCAAAACAAAGTTCAAACCCGATGGTAGCATTGCCAAATTGAAGGCGAGACTCGTGGCGAAAGGTTTTCTACAGAGGCATGGAGTTGACTACACGGACGTGTTCGCGCCAGTTGCTAGGATAGAAACTGTGAGGCTGGTGGTAGCTATAGCAAACATAAAAGGTTGGGAAATTAGTCAGATGGACGTGAAATAAACCTTCTTGAATGGCCTGCTGGAAGAGGAAGTGTACGTGAGACAACCTCCTGGATTTGTGAAAAAGGGTGAAGAATTAAAAGTGTTCAAATTGAACAAAGCCTTGTACAGGCTAAGACAAGCTCCACGAGCTTGGAACGCACATATTAATGCTTGGCTGATCAAGAATGGCTTTCAGAAGTGCACGGTTGAATTTGGAGTGTACGTGAAGCAGTCAGATCAACAAGGTACTCTACTTATCTGTTTGTATGTTGATGATTTGTTGATAACAGGTAGCAAGGCAGAAGCAATTGATGAATTCAAGACAAAAATGAAAAGAGACTTCGAGATGACAGACCTTGGTAACCTAGGATATTTCCTTGGCTTGGAGTTTTTGCGAACACATGAAGGGATGTTTGTGCATCAGAATAGGTACATCGGTGAAGTTTTGAAACGTTTTGGCATGGAAGACTGCAACAGCGCAAGCACACCTGTGATAGCCAATATCAAACTGGATCTTCAACCCAACGATGAGAAGGTAGATCCTACTTTATTCAAGCAGATAGTTGGATCACTCAGGTACGTGTGTAATAGCAGACCAGATATTTGCTATAGTGTGGGATTGATCAGTAGGTTTATGGGAGACCCCAGACAGACGCACCTCTCCACTACTAAACACATTTTACGTTATCTAAAGGGAACTGCAAGGTATGGTTTGTTCTACCCCAAGAGATTTGAAGGAGTGACAGGGAACTTAGAAGCATTGAGCGACTCTGATTGGTGCGGAGACTAGCTGGATAGGAGAAGCACTTTCGGATATGTATTCAAATACATGGGCTCAACGTTCAGCTGGTGTTCAAAAAAACAAAGTGTTGTAGCTCTATCATCTTGCGAGGCAGAGTACATCGCGTCTTCTGAAACGACATGCCAGAGCGCATGGCTTGAATCAATGCTAGAAGAATTAGCGATTGAATGCAGCAGACCAATTCAGCTTTGGGTAGATAACCAATCTGCTATAAACTTAGCCAAAAATCCTGTATCACACGACAAGAGTAAACATATTGAGACAAGATTTCACTACTTAAGAGAGCAAGTCAACAATCAGAAACTTATGATGGTGTATTGTTCAACTGAAGATCAAACTGCTGATATCTTCACCAAAGCTCTTCGCCAAACTCGTTTCGAAAAGCTCAGAGACAAACTTGGTGTTAAAGACTTCAGCAGTTTCATTTTAAGAGGGGTGTGTTGAGTATCTTTTAAAATGTAACTGATATAACTGTGTCAACTGTTTTCACATATACAGTTTGACTCTTTCCTCATTTGTACCTTTATATACTTTGCTTGTGTACTTTTTTTTTAATACATAAGATTTACGACTTTCATTACCTCTGATATATTCGTATTCTCTGCATAATTCCTACTGGGGTTAATACCCTCTTTGCTAAAATGGATTATGTTGTTTGATAGAATCAATTATGTTTGACTAAAATCGATTACGTTTTCATAAGAATTAATTCCTATTTGGATTAGATGCATGATAAATAGATTCTATCTCAGTTTCTTTTTTTCGTTGGAACATTAACATGAAAAAAAGGATGAGAGTAAAAAAGTATTTTTCAACTTTTCACCCTCAAATGAGTTGAGATTTAAAAATACTTCATTTTACAAAATCTCGTTATCTCTCACTTTCAAATATACATATGAATACTCGTCCTCGTATCTTCTTCGTCAATAAAAGTTGGTACAATTCTATTTTCGTATTTGAAAAAAGAAGAGGTTGTGGTAAAAAGAAACTCTTATAAAATATTTTATATTATTGTGTGGAAGCTGTCTATTATTTAAAATATAATGTAATAAAGGGGTAAATAAAAATAGAAAAAAAGAAAAAGAAAAGAGAGTGAGTGAGAAATGATGTGATGTGATGGAGAGAAGAAGGATGCATGCAATGCAAAACGCAGGTTTGAAATATTAAAACAAAAGAAAAGAAGAGAAGTGCAGCAGCAGGTTCGCATGCAGTGTCCATCTATCTATCTATCTATCTTCTCCTCGTTAACAATGAATCGAACAATGTTGAAAGCCACAAATATTCATGCTGTGCCTGCATGGAAGGGCGTGCAAGCAGATTCACTAACTGCTTCTCTCTCTCTCTCTCTCTTACGGTCCAACTTCCAGACTGACAAACAGTCCCTTGTCCTCTTCTTTAAGGAAAAATATGTACCTTTTGAAGTCTTAACATATTAGAGTACTTTAAGGAAAATCTTAAATTCATCAATCTAAATTTTTAATTAAAATGTTAATGTACTGGGGCTCTTCAAATTCAAATTTTATATTAACTTTCACTCCTAGTAATAAAATATGATATTTTAATTATATAACTTTATAAAAGTGATTTTTTATAATATTTATTATTTCAATAAAGTTCGTAAAACTGTATTATCAATTTGTTAAGAGTAATTTTATATTATAAGCTAATTTCAAATGAAATTAGATCATTTTTTTTTCTATAAAATTCTTGAATTGTAAATGCCAATTAGTATTATTAATTGTTTCTTCATACGTATGTTATTCATGAAAGAAGGTATGTTTTATTTTAGTTTTGTTGATGGGTAGATTTTTTCATTTCTTGGTCATTTTTAATGGATTTTCTTTCTTAATGGCTTTCTATCCACATAATTTAAGCCAAAACCTATCCACTTTTGCTTTGATCAATGACCGGTTGTGGTTTTTATTAGTTTTTCTTCCTAAAAGAATTTTTAATAATTTGTTTGTTGCGGAATGTTAAAATACATGTTTGGAAATTTTATAAAGAAATACTTTATTATTTTGATTGTATTTTTTTTAAATACTATAACCACTTTATACAAGACAAATTTATTTGAGTTAATTCAACTATTTTAAGCGACAAAATTTTCTTTTCTTTTTAAGAGTCATTTGAAGCTTTTGTAACAAGGAGATTTGTGGGGGTTATTTGAACACCCAATAGCCTTCTTATTATTGTTCGGTATATTTTGATATAACTAATGTAGGACCATCAACACTATATTCGAATCAATGATCAAATTTTGATTCTTGGTTAGTGGATACAAATATTGAACTACTAGTACCAACAATTTTGGTATTGTATTCGTATATTTGATAGATTTAGGATAATGATTAAAATTTTCTTTGCCACCAAATGTTGTACTAATATATTCAATCATTGTATATCAAATAAAGTCACAAATAATTTGATATTTAATTTCCCTTAATAAAAAAACTATAATTCGATCGCTGACTTAGACTTCACAAAAAAAGATAAAGAAAATTACTTACATTAATCATATATATATATATATATATATATATATATATATATATATATATTGTAAAGTAACAACTAAAATAAAGAATAAGAACCTTACAAAATCTTAAGATTGAAAATAGAGTGCCATGCTAGTTGATGGAAAAATCTTTGTTCATTTTATTTTCCTTTATACTGTAAATGTCAACTAATTAAGAGTTGCTCTCTAATTAAAAATCATCAACTTTAAAATAAATATTTTAAGAACATATTTAGAATGATTCTAATTTTTTATAATGAAACATACAAACACTCCTTTATATAATTACTTTGACAATAATTTTAAAAGATTTATTTTATTTTTATTTTTATTATTGATCTTACTGAAACTAATAATTATGATTATGTTTACGAATTAATTTATCTTCACTCTTTACTTTCTTAAAATTGTAATAATTAAGATTGTTGCTTTCTTAAAATTATAATAATTAGGATCTTTTGTTTGTTATGGTGAAATAGACTATTAGAAAATTCTTAAATAATAACCAATTTTAATGACAAAAATAATTAATCCTATAATAACCAATTTAAATATTAATTTTATAAACTAAAAATATTGATAATTAAAGTAGTTTCTAATTTGGTAGTTAAATTGATCACTATAATAAGCTTATTTCTAAATTGGTCATTAATAATGATTATTAAGGTTTTGACTAGTAAAAAAATTGGCGTCTAAATTAATCATTATTAAAAATCTATTTAGAAACTAATTTTTTTAGTCAAAATCTTGGTAACTAATGTTAATTATTAATTTAGAGACAAAGTGACTAATTTAGAAACTATTTTACTTATTAATAATTTTTAATTTATAAATTAATATCTAAATAATCGTATATTAGCTAATTATTTTTTGTTGCTGGCAATTATTTAGATATTTTTTTATAGTATTTTTCTTTGACAATTTATTATTAGTAACAAAATTCATTGATATTTAAAAGATACGTGAATGTGTACTCTCATCTTAAAACAACTGGAGAAAATTTTTAATAATTCAACAATATTATAGTAAAACAATGATTGTAATAAAAAAAAAAAAAATCTTTGGTTAATCCTCATGTACTAGCACGCGTTTAGCGCGTGACAGTGTGCGATTTGGTCAGATTGTCCAGACATTGTATTAGCATGTAGCAGCTTGTGTCGCTGAGTTTGTGACTTTGTGGTAATAACAACGCATCAAATTAGAGATTGCTAAAATCTTTGCGCTTTTTGACTCTGCTAGTTCGTGGGACAGAGACAAACATTCTTTTACAACCTTATGTTATGTTGCTCACTCACTTACTGCTCTATTTTTTGGGTTACTATATATGGGGAATGATGCATGTAGATCTATTCTTATTTTTTATTTCAAATCCCATTGGATAATAGTAATTTTTTTAATCAACTTATTCATTGATACTACATATTATTAATTAAAAATTGACTATTTACTAATCGAACTAAAACGTTGTAGTGTTTGTTTGGTGAAATTAGAGGGAATATATATTGGGTGGAAGGTATGACAAGTGAAATTTAATTTAACAGAAGCCGAGATTTTTGACATACCTAAAATGCCATCATAAACATGGTGATTGGTGATGAAGCTAATCTCGAAGAATACTAAGATCTTAAGGTTTCTGTGTGGCCATTTTGTCGTCTTTTGATGCTCTTTCTCCGCGTCTCTGCCACTAAAACCGCTAAATAATTAGCCAAAGTTTACACTTTACACAGTCCATTCTCTTCTCTTAATATCAACTACATATTATCACAAAATCATTCCCTCTCTTTCTCTCTCTCTCTCTTTTTCCTCACACAACGTTTGTCATTGGAGAAATCAATAATTTAGAAAAGGACACTCACATGCAAAAATATTATCATTTTTTTAATGATATAACAACTAACAGATTCTCTGTGGAGAGTTGGAAGTCACTAAACTCAAGGAGGATTTGTTTATGTTATAGTATTAATAGTTTTGTACATAAATTTGGAACCTCAGATTTGAATCTCCGTTGGGAAAATATATTTAATCATTCATGAATAATATAGCCGCTGCAATTTCTTGAAGTACTAAATTTCTTCACTCAGGCTATGCCTACCTAGCTTTGGCTGCGGGAGATGAAACATATCAGAACCGATTTTCCAAAAGGAAAAACAAAAACCCTAAAACTTCGTCTTTGTTCACCGAAGCCATTTCTAGGTATGGCTGCGCAAGATGAGACATCACAATCATGTACATTTTCTAAAAGAAATAAAAGGAATTAGAACAATGTCTGGGTTTTGGAGCATAGAAACTGCCCTAGAATATTTATCCCTGTTCATGAGTGGAATAGAAAATTCCAACTTGGGATCACATTCCCAACAATATGACAAGCACCACCTTTTGAGTTTTTAGGAAGTCGTTAGAGTTTGTCCCAACATGGGGTCTCTCAATAGTTCTTCATCTGGTTGGTCAAATAATTGCATCAGTATAATTAACTCTCAAGTAATCCCTATAACCAAGCAAGGCCTAGATGAAATTGTTTCTATGGTTGTTGAACAACGAGGATATCTAGGTTTACTATTCAAGATTTATACTATTTAAATCCTTCGTTCACACTCCAAAAAGAAACGTGAAAATTGTCATGTAAATTATTTAACCTTACTTTGCGTTGATTTAAGAAGTTCTTGCTGTCTCATTATAATCACTGAGATAAGAAGTTCAATGTAATAGTTTATCAGATCTAACACCTGATAAACTGCTCTTTTAGATTGGATTCTTTTCATATGCTTAAGTCACGATAAACACTGGTAAGTGATGCTCTTAAAGGGGTGACAATAATACATATCTAAAATTAACTAGAATAAAAAGTTTAATATATAGTACTTAAACATTAGAACTTTTCTTTTTGTTCTTAGAAGCTTTGTTTTTTTTCCATTCATCTAAGGTTTAGCTGTGTGAAAAGTGAATCCGTCAAACAAAATAAAAGCATTCAAAGTTGGTATTATCTTGGATGATGAGAAAAGTGTTTGAAGAGCCAAAAACGAAACTAGAGGGAGAGAAAGGTTGTTTTACATTATGAATAAAATAACCACACTAAGTTGCAAGATAAATCTTTTTAGAGAATTATATTAAAAGGGATAATGGTATTAACATCAAGGAAAAGTTCCTGTAGTCGTTACGAAGAACTTTCTAAAAGGAAAAAAATAACTGAAAATCTAATTTTTAAAGGAAGAAAATCACACTTTTCCACTACAAAACATATATGAAGAATGTATACAATGAGAAAGACAACCTATGTTTATTAATTCTTCTTTGACCACCACTCTTGCTTTACTATCCATTCACTAGGAAAATTCAGAATGTATTAACAGTGCAAGGTCAAGTTGTACCAAACGATTCATGATTTTGTTCCATTAAAACCAAAATTTTATTCATGTAAACACACTGAGATGAATCATTCTGAATCCACGATTTGGGGGCGAATTTTCTATTATCACTGCATCAAATTTTCCTCCAAATCGTTTATTAAGTGAAGATGAAACCTTGCTTAATTCAACACTTTTCATCATTAGAAAAAGGATCATATTTTCGATGGATATATATATATATATACGAGGAAATCAAGAGATACTGGTATCAGACATCATTGATTATCTACTGCAATATTCATTCTCTTGAACTCATAATTTCACCATATATAGTAAAACCTTCCCATACAAAACAACCTAAACCTAAGAAAGAGAGAGAAAAGGAAGAAGAAATAACAACATATAAAGATTAAAAGTAGGGGGGAATAGAAAAACTAACATCCCTAGGGTTTTGATTTGATCATAAAAGAAAGCAAAGTACTTAACCATCCTTGAAGCTTTTCACGTGGGGGAAATTGTAACCGAATTGGTTGAAACTTTGTCTAAGGAAACAGAAGAACCAAAAGCCAGAAACTTCACAATAGTGAAGAAAATTCTATAGGGGATTACTAGTAGTGGAAGAAGAGCTGAAAGCAGAAAGATCGGTCCAAGCAGAAGTAGCAGCAGCAGCAGCACCACCACTCCAATATTGCTCATTTGTATTAGGGTTATTGTTGACTCCCAAGAACTGTCTAGGCAAACCAAGTTCCTGATGATTATCTTCCATTTTGACAGAAGCAAACTGAGACATCACCCCAGAAGTCGAAACCTTAATGGGAGTGCCACCATAGCCATCACTACCACTAGCACCATCAAATGGGTACAACCCATGTGATGAAGAAGCTTCCAAACCAGACAAGAAGGGAAATTGGTGAGTTTGTGGCATCCTCCATTGGTCCAAACCAGACAACACAGAACCACCACCACCATTCAAAGCGTTTCCAATATGGAAATTCAAGTCCCCTATTCCTCCCATTGGACCTGAAATCGAGCCATAGTTCAAACCATAGTTTAATCCTATCTCTCCTCCACCACCACCACCACCACCACCACCGAGTTGGTGATCGCCAAGATGATGCAATGGAGCCATGAATCTAAGAGACGACGGCACTCCGGTGCCGCCAAGGCCTGCCACCATGTCAGCAGAAGAGGAGCCACTGGTTGTGGAAGCGGAGCCAGCACTCGCCGTTTGGCGATCCGAGTTTGCAGGCGACCTGGCGCTGCTGCCGGAGCTTCCTCTGCTCCTCTTGTTCCTCCTGCAGCCGCCACCAACAGGGACGTTCCTCAAGGCCCCGCCACGAGTCCAGTACCTTCTGCAAGCCTTGCAGAAGTGGCGGGGCTGAGAGAGGCTGTAGTTGTTGAAGTAGCAAAACTTTGTGTTGGTGGATTCACATCTTGGACACTTCTGTGGAGCTTCCTGCATGGGTATGTTGGCCATCCTGGCCCTATCCGCCATGGAACCCGGCCTGATGGAGCCGGCAGTGGCACTACCACCGAGTCCATGGGGTTGCGATGGTGGAGGTGGCGGCGGCGGTTGTATTGGTGGTGGAAGAATAAGGTGGGAGCTGACAACAGTGTTGTTGGGTTGCTGCTGATGATTTGGCTGCTGCAGTAACATAAAGTTGGAAGGAGCAAAGAAATCAAATATGTGGTATATTCAGGAGGAGGGTATAAACAAAAGTGTAGGAAGAATATCTATCTTTTGAATTTTGCCTTTTGAATTGAGAAATTAAATGAGAAAGAAGCAAACTGAAGAACCCTTGAATTGTTTTACCTGTTGCTGCCAGTTGGCTGGATCAATATATGCTGGGATGGAAGTATAAACCATGGTTCCTCTTGGAGCTTTCTCTTTTGTAAAGGTTGATGGTTTAATTTTTTGGGAGGCAATACAAGTGGAGAGAATCACATCAAACAGTTAGAGAGAGAGAGAGAGAGAATGGTTGATGCATAGAAGAGAGAAAGGAAAAGAGAGAAAGCAAAAGAAAGAAAGAAAGAAAGAAGAGAGGGAAGGGTTTGGGAGAAGAGGTAATGAGAAGCAAAAATAAAGGAAGTGCTTTTGAGTATTTATATATAATTTTAGTTTGTTGTTGAATTCCCCCGATAGCACTCTTTTTGTTTTTTTGCTTTTCAGGATTTTGAGAAGGCGATGTTTCTTAACCCATAAGCTTCTTTTTGACGCTGTGTAAGTAGTGTGGTTAGAAAAAAGAGATACTGTTATTGTGCATGAAAAAAGCTAAGTGTTGAGTCTGATATGTCATGTGTGCTAACCAGCCTAGCCAGACAGCCATAGATTGATGATAGTATAGTATAGTATAGTAAGAATTTGGTGTGGAATGGGCAAAGGAAACTTTAATTATGATTGTATTATAAAATATATAAGATTAGTTTATTGGTGAATGAATGATAGATTATGGTAAAGAAATAATGTGTTAATGTTTTTTTATATTGGGTTGAAAAAAAGAAAAGGTGTCCATTTGTGCTTTAGTGTGTCCCGACCGAGTGAACCTTTTCTTGGTCAGGTCTGTTCCCTTCCCCACTCCTCTTTCTTTTTGCATGGAAACATTTATCCTTGCATCTCACGCGCCACATCAACAACATCCACTAAAACTCATATATGGAATGTGCCAGAGTGCCTTGCCTTTAATACTTACAAGGAGCCCAAGGATCCTAAACTAACTCTTTGCATTTTTTTTAATGCTTTTACTTTCCAAATTTTAAAATTTGTTTTTGTAATTTTTTTATATATTTTGATTTATAAACTTTAATAATAAACTATATTTTAGTTTTTATTAATATTAAGTAATAATATGTTCACTAGTGCAAAAACGTTGTTTAACGTCATCCCTTAGACGTCGGTTAAGGGTAAGCACGACGTATATTGATGACCGGTGGTATTTCCGTAAATAAGTTAGCCATATAGGCGTCAGTTAGATGTCTACCCAACGTCTATAGTATTTTAGACTTTGGGGATTTTCCCTTCACGTCTATATGTCTGACAGTTAAGTGAAAAGTAATTTCTTTCAAACATATAGACGTCAGATCGGAGTAGGCCCCGACGTCTATATGGCGGTAATTAATGTTATTCACCTACCTGTCAGACATATAGACGTCAGATTGGTGATTCCCGACGTCTATATTGCGGAAATTAATGGCTACTCACCTACCTGTCAAACTATAGACGTCGGGACACCTTCCAATTGACGCCTATATATTTGTCAAGTAGGTGAATAGTCACTCTTTTCCGCGTTATAGACGTCGGATCCCGCCAAATTGATGTCTATATACAAATCTAGACGTCCGTTGCCTTCGTAACTGACGTCTATAATCTTACCAGGTATGTGAAAAGTCATTCGTTTCCGCCAACTAGACGTCTCATCTCGCCAAGCCGACGTCTATATATAACACAAATATTAATTTTTAAATCGAATGGACGTCTTATTAGTCAAGCGACCGACGTATATGCCATTATAGACGTCGGGTTTGTGTTCAACTGACGTCGAATTTCTTGTTAAATAATCTGTGCGAACCAACAGTTTGCGAACTAACAGTTTCATTGTCTTCGCCTTTTCTCTCCGCTGCACTGCATTTGTAGGTAAGTTTGCTCACCTTTTAACCATTTAAAGTTGTATTTACTCCGATTAAAGTAATCTTTGATGTATTATCTATCATTTGAACCGATTAAAATTAGTTTTCGTTGTATTTTGGTGTGGTTTTTTGTCATGTCTTTGTGTAACGTAGTGCACCTTCTCCCTTTGCTAGTTTCCTCGTAAGGAAAACTTGCGTCTTTTTGATTTCTTATGGCATTTCAATCCAAAGACGAACTTGGATTGTTGCCTATGTCCATTCCGACCGCCAACGAAAAAATACACCGTATTCTTTTTCATTGATGGTCGGAATGGACCTAGGCAAAGACCTAGGTTCGTCTTTGGGTTGAAATGCCATAAAAAATTCAAAATACGCAATTTTTTCTTACGAAGAAACTAGCAAAGGAAGGAGGTGCTACTACGCTATCCCAAGACACAACAAAAACCACACCAAAACACAACGAACACTTCATAGACATCAATTAATGCAATGTTTGACGGCTTTGTAGACGTCGAACGTGTGACCGACCGACGTCTAAGGGCACTTTAGACGTCGGTTAATGGAATGTCTGATGTCTTTATAGATGTTGTTCTTTTGCACTAAATCGACATCTATATCGACGTCGCACTTGTAGAAAACTAACGTCCCATTAACATCACTCATATAGACGTCGGTTCTGGAAGTGATGTTAAAAGGCCAAAATAACTGACGTTTAAAGCCCTTTCTGCACTAGTGGTTAAATGATGTAAACATCTTAAATATTAATATAAAATGTGTTTGATGTGTCACAAAAATTTAACTTAATTATATTAAGATAACTTTGTCCATTAAATTTTAAAATTTAACAACTAAAATATATCATAGTAAAAATATGTTAAATATTTTACTATTATTATCATTTTCAGTTATTTATACAAGAATGAAATTTAGTTAAGTTCAACTATGATAAGACAATAGCCTAATAAATCGACGTAATGGTTAAACATAATTAGGGTTGAAGAAAAAACGTTTGACCCTTGTATCCGTAAATGGATTAAGGATAGATAATGAATTACATTAAAAAAATGTTGGCTATAGCTATCAATAAATTTACTATCAGTTAATTATATCTTTTGACTAGTGTTAGTTAAAACCGGTTAAAATTTATGAGTCACAGTTCACTACGGGTTCAAGCCGGGTTAGATTAAATAAAAATTGAAATTTTTGATACAAGTCAATTTTGAATTCGATTCACTAAGAATCCGGTTTACTCGGGTTGAACCCGTGGTGAGTCGGGTTGACTCACCAATCGATCTAATTTTTCTAATAAGTACTTTTTTTTATTAGTCATATTAAAATGAGGCCCAACGTTTTGAAGTCAAGGCCCAATCCACGAGTCCAATAGAAGATGAAATATCTTCTGATAAAATACTGTCTTGAGACAGCCTTGTGTCAGTAGAGAGAAAAGAAAGGCAGAAGAGTCCTCTGGAAGCTTGGAGAAAAACGTCATGAAGTTCGTTTGTAGTGGGTGTCCATGGGTGTCGGAAAAAGGGAAAGAGAAGCAGATCAGAGAAGATGTTTCAGGGAATGTAAGAAACAAAGCTAAGAATTTTTATTTCTGTAAAGTATTTTAATGTTCTTGTTACAAGAGAAGGAAGAAGAACTCCATGTATATATAGAGTTCAGGTGAGGAAGGAAAAGAGAGCGGGGTCATAAATGATCCTAACAGAAAACCAAACAGAAACTTAAAACCTAAAATATTTACAAAAACAGAAACTTTGATAGCCACCCCTCAAGCTGGATGGTGGATGTTCATCAATCCGAGCTCGGGAATGATGTATTTAAAATGAGTACGATGAGGAAACTTGGTGAAAACATCAGCGAGTTGTTGTTCGAAACGAATGGGAAGAAGTCATAGAAGTTTGGGTTGAATCTTCTCCCTCACAACATGACAATCCAGCTCGATGTGCTTGGTTCGCTCATGGAAACTCTGGTTGTGAGCGATGTGCCTGGCAGAGCTGTTGTCACAATAGAGAACAGCAGTAGCAGTAGGTTGAATATGAAAATCTTGAAGCAGATAGTGAAGCCACAATATTTCACAAACAGTGGCAGCTAGGGCATGATACTCTGCTTCCGTAGAGGACCTAGAGATAGTGTTTTGCTTCTTCGATCTCCACGATACAAGGGAGGAGCCTTGAAATATGCAGTACCCAATCTGAATCGTTGAAACCTTTGATCTGGATATCAGAATTGGCAGCAAAGAAAAGCACTTTTGAGGGATTGCATTTCACATAACGAAGGATGTGTTGCAAAGCCTGATAATGATAGTTAGTAGACTCCTGCATGAACTGGCTTAAAAGATTGACAGTAAAACATAAATCAGGTCTAGTATTAGTAAGGTAGAAGAGCTTCCCTATCAATCTGCGATAGGCACTAAGATTGTCCATATAGTTCTCAGTCTTGTATAGGGAAACTAATATCGCTTAGAAACGGTGTAGAGCATGGTTTGCTTCCCATCATTCCAGTTTCCTCAAGGATATCCAGAGCATATTTTCTTTGACAAAGGTGTATACTTTTCTTAGACGTAGCAACTTCAAAACCTAAGAAGTATTTGAGTTCTCCCAAGTCCTTTATCTGAAATTGATGGTGTAGAAGAGTCTTTATGTGACTAATTTCATCCATAGTGTTCCCTATTAAAACAATGTCATCAACATATACAAGCAATGTTGTGAAGTTTTTCGAAGCTTTCATAATAAAAAGAGAATGGTCAGAACTAGATTGCACATAACCAGTAGAAGTAAGAAAAGTAGACAATTTATCAAACCATTGTCTACTGGCTTGTTTTAGACCATAAAGGGATTTAGTCAATTTGCAAACTTGTCCTTTAGTGTTAGTATTCAAACCAGAAGAAGGATCCATGTAAACATCCTCATTTAGGTCCCCATGTAAGAAGGCGTTATCTACATCAAGTTGATGTAGCAAGAACTAGAAGTAATCTGACAGTAGTAAGTTTAGCAACACGAGAAAAGATATCCAAAAAATCCATTCCCTCTTGTTGGGTGTATCCTTTGGCAACCAATTTTGCCTTGTACCGTTCCACAGTCTCGTCAGCCTTATGTTTAACTTTGTATACCCATTTACACCAAATAAATTTCTTCCCTGGAGGAAGTTGAGTCAGGAACCAAGTACCATTATCCTGCAAAGCCTTGATTTCCTTTTGCATGGCATCTGTCCATTCAGGACTATTTCTATCTTCATCATAGGAACTGGGTTCTTTACTAGCTGTTATGGCTAGAGTATATTTTAGATGCTTATCGGATAAAGTTTGATAAGATAGAACATTAGTGATAGGATAGGGTGTTTTCAAACTGTTTCTGATGCACAGGGAAGTAGACAAGGACTTATCAACACGATGTATGTAGTCTTTTAAGTACCCAGGAGTTCTTTTAGTTCTGTTTGACCTTCTCTGATTCTGAAAATCTTCCTCTTCTATGAGATCAGCATCACCATTATTGACATTGATGTTCTCAACAGTGATTTGATCACCTTTTCCATCTTCGACCAAATTCTTCTCATAGTTGGGGGACAAATCATCTAGGAAATGTATACCATCTTCACTTTCATTGTTGTCAGCCCTATTGTTCTACTGTCTTCTGTATGGAAAAATATCTTCATAAAAGATTACATTCCTACTAATGAAAATTTCCCTAGTGTTAAGGTCAAGGATGATATAGCCCTTTACACCATTTTTATAGCCTAGGAAAATACCCTTCTAGCTCTAGGGTCAAGCTTACTCCTATTATTTTCTAAAGTAGAAGCAAAACACAAGCAGCCAAAAACTTTCAGGTTAAGACAAGTGGGAGGATGATTGTTCAAAACATCATAAGGCGTTTTATCTTTAATGATAGGAGAAGGGAGTCTATTTATTAGATATATAGCATGAGACAAAGCATAAGACAAGTAAACATATGGGATATCAGATTGGAAAAGTAAGCTATGGGTAACATTTAGGATATGTTGATGCTTACGTTCCACAACCGAATTTTGTTGTGGGGTTTCCACATAGCTTCTCTAATGCTCTATTCCATAGAATTAAAATTGTTGGGGTAGTTAAATTCTGGCCCATTATCAGTTCTAATGACCTTAATATTTTTATCAAATTGAGTCTTAATTTTAAGAATGAAGTTCTGCAATAATTCTCTAGTCTGTCCCTTATTATGCATAAGAAAAGCCCAAGTATGTCTACTACAATCCTCCACAATGGTGAGAAAATACTTGAGCCCGTGAATAGAAGGAACAGAGATAGGGCCCCATATATCACAGTGTATAATGTCAAAACAATTAGCAGATACTGAATTATTTTTAGGAAAAGACAATATATGTTTTTTGGCATAATGACAAATATCACAAGTATTATTAGAATTAGCTTAAACTTTGGGAAAAGTCTTGCATATTCTATCAACAATTTTGTATCCAGGATGGCCTAGCCTATAGTGCCACAAGTCTACATTTACATGCTCGTAAGAAAAGATAAAATTCGGTCTGAGATTCCCTTCAAAAGGTTGTAGGTAGTAAAGTCCCTTGTAGACATTAGCACATCCAATAGTCTTCAATGTTGAGCTGTCTTGAATTTGACACATCTTAGAGGAAAAAGTTAGAGTGCAGTTTATGTCTTTTATTAGGCTTTGAACAGATATGAGATTAAAGGAAAAACCAAGAATATACAAAACATTAAAAATGGTAAAGTATTTGGAAAAGTGCACAGTTCCTGCATAGTGGGCTGTGACAGTGGAATTATTTGGTAATTTAATAGATATAGGTTTAATCTTATAAAAGGTAATGAAGTGACTTTTGTCATGGGTCACATGATCAGTGGCCCCGATATATATACTCCAAGAAAACATACCATGTTTGTCATCAGTGGTGTCTTTATGTATTTGACTAATGTTGTGAGCAGGTTTATCATCTTTCTCTCTAATATGCAAAATCTTCATCATCTGTTCTGGGGTAAATGAATTCTAGACAGAATTCATGTTGTTTTGTTGACTGATATGTGTTTCAGCAGAGACAGTGTAGGCACTAGCAGCCCCCCAATCATTCTGTCCCACTTTTTTTTGGCTATTGTTTTCATTTTTCTTATACCATGGTGGATAACCATGCTTAGAGTAGCACTCATCAATTGTTTGATTCATTTTATGGCAATAAGAACATTGCTTTCCAAAGTTGGGATTTCTTCCTCTCCCTCTCCCTTGGTTAGGGCTCCAAAACCACATCCAAGAGCCTTCCATTGATTTTGTCTTTCAGCAGTACTGGCTAAAATCTTGATTTCATTGTGATTAGTAAGCCCTGACTCATGTTTTCCCTGTCTCTCTTCTTGCATTATAAGAGAAAAGACCCAATTGATACTGGGTAGAGGCTCCATTAACAATATCTGTGTCATAATAGTGCTAACATTCATTCAGCCCTTTCAAGAAACAAATAACATGTTCCATATCTTTGTACTTGTGAGAAGCTTTAGACAGATCACAACTGCAAGGAATCTTGCAGCTACAACATGGAATGAGTCTTAGAAATTCTAATTCTTCCCATAAAATCTTCAAATTTGTGAAGTATTGGTTGATACTCCTTTCTCCCTGTCTAATAGAGTGTATTTCCTGTAGTAAATCTGAAAACTTGAAATTGTCACCTTTAGAAAATCTCTCCTTTAACTCTTCCAACAGTACTTGGGCATTTTCTATTAGAAAACAGGTAGGCTTCTCTTTTACACCAAGAGGGGGGTGAATTGGTGGTTTATTAAAATTAGAATCTTTTCGCAATCTTTAAAACAAAGTATGAAACTTTTTAAATTTTCTTGAAATGCAAGTAATGCAAATTTGTGTGCAGCGGAAAAACGTAGTTGACTGCACAAATAGTAAAGTCGATTGTAAAGAAAAAGTGCAGGGATAGAGAAAATCAAACACTAGTTTTTATACTAGTTCGGCCAACAATGCCTATATCTAGTGTCCTTCCAACCCAGGAAGCAAATGCACTATAATGGTTGCGATTTTTACAACAAGGAATTTATAGAAGACCTCCACGCCAAAAATATAAATCTCATCTCTAACCCTTAACCAAAATATAGGCAACAAAAACAGCAAGACTTGCAGTAAGATATCCCCTCTCCTGCAATCTGCCAACCATCACTTTGAACAGTCCTCAAAGTGAACCAGACTCCACGAGTCTAGCCCCTGTAATCACAACAGGTCCAATACAGCAGTCTTCAAGGATGCCAAGCCAAAATCTTGATCAAACCAGAAACACCTTCACTGTGCAAAATATGATCAAGCAATGTGTGCGCTGTCAGTCTCCCTTTAGAATCTCTTTCAAGAAAGATCACCACCTCTTCTTAGAGAATTCTTGGAGCTCTAAAAAACCAAAGATATCAATCTGAAACAGAAATGAATTTGTTAGATCACCAAAAGTCTCTGAGCAGATTCTTGTTCAGTCTATTTATAGTTTTGTTTAACAGACAGTCTCTTAGTCGAATATGCTACTAATTCAGTCGGCTGAGTTATGACAGATTTAACAGTTCAGTCAAACTGGTCGCATACAGTCAACCAAAATAAAAACTGATTTAATACAGTTGACCAACTAATCAATGCTCAACTAACTTTTGAAAATATAGTCATTATAGTGCAAAAGCATAATAGAATTCCAAAACAGATAACTAATACAGTCGAATATGTGGCGCACATAGTCGACTTCGACATGTAAAGACATTTTGAAATTCTTTCTTTCTCAAAATCTCACAAAGCACTGATTCTCAAAATCTGTACACAGATTTTAGCATGGTCGAATCAATTAATAATAGAGTCGACTGTACTACAGGTTTGTTACACAGTTATAAGGTCATAAAAGTGCTTGTGGTTTTCATGCTTTAAAACATGTGCAATGCATCCAGAAATGATGTAACAAGTGCAAGCTTAATATGTATGCATTCACACATCAATACAGCACATAAACATGATATCAATCAATCAGCATAAGAACATGTAACACAGTAGCAACATATGCGTGTTATTAAGCAATGTGTTGTCATCATAAAAAACTAGAGTGATATAGATATTGTGTTGTCAACAATCTCAACATTTTCCACATACACAACACTTTTTGCTATTTGGGATGAGAGGGTCTTGATTATCCACGATAAAACCATCATGTTGTTCCTTTCCCAGTAATAAAAAAAGGGATCATTTTTTTGAGGTTTCTTGATCGCTCCATCAATGAATTTCAATTTTTTCTTGGAAATGAGAGCCCTTCTCATACTTTAGCTCCAAGAAGTATAATTTGATTCATTTAAAACTCGTGAAATAAGGGATATACCGGGGTTTTCTCCAGGATGAAGATAGTAAGGGCTGAAGGGGTTATTGAGTTTATTAGTATTCTGCATGATGGCCAGAAAAATGAAAAGAAACACCAAGAACCCAGCAAGGTTTAGGCATAGCGGAAGTAGGGGCAGAACAGGCACAAGACCTACTCTGGTACCATATTAAAATGAGGCCCAACGTTTTGAAGTCAAGGCCCAATCCACGAGTCCAATAGAAGATGAAATATCTTCTGATAAAATACTGTCTCGAGACAACCTTGTGTCAGTAGAGAGAAAAGAAAGACAGAAGAGTCCTCTGGAAGCTTGGAGAATAATGTCACGAAGTCCGTTTGTAATGGGTGTCCATGGGTGCCGGAAATAGGGAAAGAGAAGCAGATCAGAGAAGATGCTTCAGGGAAGGTAAGAAACAAAGCTAAGACATTTTATTTCTATAAAGTATTTTAAGTCTTTATTAATCTTGTTATCACACGATTGTTTAGCGCCGAAAGTCCTCTAGGATACGATACTTGGTCTTACCATTTTATATTACTTGTGCGACTCAATACACTTACCAATTTGCCCCAAGAAGTTTTTGGCGCCGTTGCTAGGGACTCACAATTTAAGCTATTATATTTGTGTGATTCTTAATTAACTTTGACTTTATTTTTATTTTTATTTTTTATTCTTCCTGTTTTTAATTTTTATTTTTATTCTAATTTGTGTTTTATTCCTTTTATTTTTGTTTCTTTTATACTAACATTGTTTTCTAGGATTTTTGTTGAGTCTGTGCAGGATGCAATTCTACCAAGGTAATCTCACCCACTGGTGGGAACCTCACTCAAGCATGAATCAAAGTCAATTTGGGCAAGTTGGTGGACTAATCAATAGACCACCACAAGCAAACAGTACTACAAAGCTTGAGGAGACCCTCTAATGGTTCAAGCAGGAATCTCTCTCAATTCAGGAAAGCACTCAAGCAGCATCTAAAAGAATGAAGGCACAATGTAGATTCATAATTCAGAAGCTGAATGATCTTGGGACCAATATGAACGATAACCCTAGAAAGGAATGTCAAGCCATTATCACTGAAAGTGGCAAAGTTTTAGATGAGAGAAAAGTAGAGAGTGAAGAAGAAGAGAGTTTGAGTGAGAAAGAGAAAGAGGTAGAAAAGGAAGAAGATGAGATAGAAGAAAAGGAAAGTTTGAGAGAAAAAGAAAAAGAAGAAAAGAGAGATGATAAGAGAAAAATAGAGAGAGAAGAAGAAGAGAGTTTGAGTGAGAAAGAGAAAGAGGTAGAAAGGGAAGAGAGAGAAGAAGAAGAAAGTTTGAGTGAGAAAGAGAAAGAGGTAGAAAAGGAAGAAGATGCGAGAGAAGAAAAAGAAAGGGTGAGTGAAAAAGAAAAAGATGAAGTAGAGAAAGAAAAGGAAGAAAGTGAAATAAAAAAAGAGAGAAAAGAAAAAGAAGAGGTTGAGAGAGAAAAGGAAAAAATTGAGAAAAATCTTTTGTACCCTAATGAGTGTTCCAAGAAGGAAAAAGAGAGGGAAGAAAAGAAAAAGGGAGAGAAGGAGGATGAGAGAAAAAAGAAAGAATCATATGAAAAACCCCTTTCTTACCCAAAGAAGTATCATAGGAAAGAGAAGGAAAAACAGTTTGAGCGTTTCATGGAAATCTTCAAGAAATTGGAGATTAAAATTCCTATTAAAATTCCTGGTTATATCAAATTCTTGAAAAAAATCAACCAAAAGAAAAAGATATCCAGAAAAGGGAATGTTTGAGGAACAGGGCAATTGTAGTGGGTCAAGCTAGTGATGTTAAAGAAGCGCTTGCTGGGAGGCAACCCAGTTCCTGAACTTTTTTTTATCTTTTATTTTATTTTATTTTTTTATTTTAATTTTTTTCTTCTTAATTAATTATTTGTGTGGTTTGGATTTGATTTTGTTTTTGTGTGTTTAAGTTTTTTTTAGTGTTAAATGCTGCTTCTGATGGCAGTAAAGATAACATCTACTAATGGATGCTTCTACAACATCTACTGATGGATGTTCGGTGATTAGGCATCTACTGATGGATGCCAATGAATATGAGAAAGATTGTGTCTACTGAGGGATGCCAATGAAGACAAGAAATATTAGCATCTACTCATGGATGTTGTGGGATTAGACATCTACTGATAGATGTCATGATGAAGACTGGGTCAAGCTAGTGACATTAAAGAAGCGCTTGGTGGGAGTCAACCCAATTTTCTAAACTTTTCCTTTTAAATTTAATTTATGTCTTTATTTTATTTTATTTTTATTGTGCTCTGCTTGAATGCACTGAACTGCTTTGATTCAACTATGTTGTGTTTTGTGATGAGTATTGCTTTATGAGATTCTGGTGTGTTGATTGATGTTGAGATGATGCATGATGTGATATAGGTGATGACTCACAATGTGTGAAACAAATGCTTGAGATAAAATTTGATTGAGATACTTGTTGGTTGGTACCAGACAGAGTGTAACATAGCGGAATAGAACTTAGAGTTATAGAAAGCGTGTTCGGTCACAGTTTTAACTTAAAATGGTCCGTTTTTAGAAAATCAATTTTCTTTCAGAAAATTTGTCAAACAATTGATATGCATAAAAGATAAAGAGTGTAGGGAATAGAAATAAACACGAGTAATTTTTATACTGGTTCAATTCAACAGAATGTACGTCCAGTCGTTAATCACTATAAAAAGTGAATAATAGTTCAACTAAAAATATGTTTCACGGATTTCAACAAATAATGAATGAAACAGATAAATAAACCTTCCTTCGACAAATGAACCGGAAGAAGAACACTCTGCCAACTCGAAGAGAACTGCTCCGACTTTCGACAAACGAAACACGAGCTTCTCCTATTCACGAGACCAGGCAGAGCACCTTGCTAATTCGAAGAGAGCTTGCTCCGACTATCGACACACGAAATGCGAGCCTTTCCTGTTCATGAGACCAAGCAAGGGAACTTTTGAACAAGCTTCTGAGAACTTCCTCTGACAAACAGTATTCTGCAAAGCCTCAGTTCAAAAACGTTACTTTTGAAATCTTCAGAAGATCAATATGTAGCCAGCTACTCTGAATATCAAAGGTCAAGTCCCAACTGCCACAAATAATCGACTATTGTAAGTGATAATCGATTATTCAAGTCCATTACAGGTTTTTCAAAATGTGATAATTGATTATATGAGGTGATAATCGATTATTCCTGAATGACTTGTGATAATCGATTATTGCTTTTCCATAATTGATTATTGCAGTTAAAAATGCAATTTTTACAAAGTTTACAAGGCTTTTCCTACTACATTTAATCTCTACAAATTGCTTTTAAATAAATCTAACATCCTGTTCAATTAAAGCTTCTTGCAACATCATCAAAACAATTGTCTTCAAGTTTTACCAATACTCCTTATTGGTAACAATCTCCCCCTTTTTGATGATGATCAAAAATTCAATTTTAAAAGCAACTTTGGCTTGTCTTACCTGTAAAACATACAAGCTAACACACAAACAAAATAGTTAGCAATACCTGTATCAAATTATACTTCTCCCCCTTATATTATTCTTCTCCCCCTTATATTATTCTTGTCCCCCTTTTTGATCATTAGCAAAAAGATTTTATGGAAACAGCTCCCCCTAAATATGATCTCCCCCTCAAATAAACAAAGTATGCATATAACTATGAGATCATTTTATTTATGAAAAGAAGGATTACATCATAAGAAGAAACAAACAAAAGACAAACAGAATTATAACATAGATGAAATAGCAAGCAAACAACAAAATATGCTCTCATAGAAACCTATCTCTAAAACTCAGGGCTAGGGGATCTCTCAGGTGGTTGAAGGTTGAGATGAGACTCTATGTTGGATAAACGAACATCAAGATCAAGAAATTGATCAACCAGGTATTCATCAATAGATTTCTGCCACTCATAAACCCCTTCAAAGTGTGTTTTCTGTGCTAGACTTAAATTCTCTATTTGCATAGATAATCTAGCAAAATGTTCTTCCATGGAGAATGAGGAGGATGAAGGCATGGTTGATGGACCAGCATCAGAAGGAGCAGCAGCGCTAACTGGTTCTGCCATATGAGTATCCATGTTATCATCTTCATCTTCATCAGGATGGTCATCATCTTTGTGGATGAGAACTCTTCCTCTGGTAACGAATCCCATCTGACGAAAGGTAGTATCTCCAATTTCTGAGCCAACAGCTTGAATGGCTTGAACAAGTTCTCCTTCAACATTAACACCTTTGTACTCAAAAATTCTAGAAATAAGAAGAGCATAGGGAAATTGATAAGAATGGGATTTCTTAGCTTTTACCATTGTGTCAGCAATGAGAGCAGGCCAATCAATGTGTATGTGATTTAGGATCCCATACAGAAGAAGTAGATCCTGCTCAGAGCATTGAGCATGGTTGGTTGATCTAGGACATAGTATCCAGACAATTAAGTAGTGAACCATCCTTTCTTCAACCTTGAAACCTCCAACAAGCAATTGTCTTCGGTTGGTCTGCTGTTCAGGATGACACAAGAAGGATTGGAAAGTCATCAACCTGTTGAAATCTTGAATTCCTAGATGAACTTTCACAGCATCATCCCAGATGGTAAGTTTGGCAACATTGGTCCATACATCATCATCTAAAATAATGCGGACACCCTTCACTTTAGTGGATATAATCCCATCTCGATATCTCAAGTTGAAGTAGAAAACTCTAATGAGATCAGGATGAGTGCAACCTTTTTGCTCCACCAGATGCGTGAGTCCTTGACCAGCAAAAAAATCTGGAAATTGAAAACCATAGAAACAGAAAAAGTCAAGGCAAATATATTTTACCACCATGATTCTCCTTTCTTGCCATGAATTTACAAAATCCCCATGTTTTTCTGGATCTGAAATCCATCCATCTAAAGTTGCAGGATGTGACTGAGAGGAAGAAGATGCTCCAGCAGCTCTGCGGCGATGTCTTCTTGAATCAGCCATGGAGGAAGTTTAAGGGAGTGAGACTTTGAGAAAATGAAGAAAAATGGAGAGGATTTTTGCTTTAGATTTGATTTCAGCAGTATATGGGTGCAAAGGAGTGACTAACAATCGATTATGGGGGGCTATTTATAAGAGAAATGGAAAAACTAGTCGTTTATGGCCGTTTATAGTCGTTATGGGACGCTCCAACGGCTCTATTTTTGAAACTGTCAGCGTGATAATCGATTATGGCTCGTGATAATCGATTATCTGCTCAATAATCACTACCCAGAAATTGCATGATAATCGATTATGCCTGATGATAATCGATTATCTGTTCAAGGTTTCCAAGATTTGAGTTTTAAGTTTATATAATTGATTATTGCCTTGTGATAATCGATTATGAAGTGTAAGATTTTCGAAAATACTAAAATTTTCATAATCCTAAGACATATCTAATACTCCTAACTCTCTTCTAAGCTCAAAAAATCTATCCTTAGGTAGTGCTTTGGTGAAAATATCAGTTAATTGATGTAAGGTATCACCATATTCAATTTGACAATCCCCCTTTTGAATATGATCTTTTAGGAAATGATGTCTAATCTCAATGTGTTTGGTTCTTGAGTGCATTTTGGGGTTTTTAGTCAGATTTATAGCACTAGTATTATCACACTTTAAAGGAATATTATCAAGGAAAATATCAAAGTCTTCCAATTGTTGTTTCATCCACAGAATTTGGGCACAACAATTGCCAGCAGCAATATATTCAGCTTCAGTGGTAGACAAGGCTACACATGTTTGTTTCTTTGAGTGCCAGGACACCAAAGAACAGCCCAGAAAATGACATGTTCCACTAGTACTTTTCCTATCAATTTTACAACCACCATAGTCTGCATCAGAATAACATATTAAACTAGGTGAAGCATCAGATGGATACCAAAGTCCAAAAGAAGTAGTTCCCTTAAGGTATTTTAAGATTCTCTTGACAACAGTCAGATGAGATTCTTTAGGATTTGCTTGGTACCTAGCACACACACATACACTTTGCATAATATCTGGTCTACTAGTAGTTATGTACAGTAAAGATCTATCATGCCTCTAAACATAGTTTCATTTACTCCTTTTCCAGATTAATCCTTATTTAAATAGCATGAAGTACCCATAGGTGTACTAGCTTCTTTGCACGTATCCATACTAATTTTCTTAAGAATTTCCCTGCAATATTTTGTTTGAGAGATAAAAGTACCTCCATTCATTTGCTTAATTTGTAGTCCTAAAAAGAAATTCAGCTCACCCATCATAGACATCTCAAACTCACCTTGCATTATTTTAGCAAATTCTTCACACAAAGAGTCATCAGTTGACCCAAATATAATATCATCTACATAAGATTTGTACAATCAAGATGTGTTTACCTACTTTCTTAATAAATAAGGTTGAATCAACCTTTCCTCTAGAAAAATTATTATCAATTAAGAAGGTACTAAGTCTTTCATACCAAGACCCAGGTGCTTGTTTAAGACCATACAGGGCCTTTTTCAATTTATAAACATGATCAGGAAATTTGAAATCCTCAAAACCAGGAGGTTGACTAACATATACCTCTTCTTTTATAAAACCATTTAAAAAAGCACTTTTCACATCCATTTGATACAGTTTAAATTTCATCAAAGATGCATATGCAAGTAATAATCTAATTGCTTCTAACCTGGCTACCGGTGCATATGTTTCACCATAATCTATACCTTCCTCTTGACAGTAGCCCTTTGCAACAAGTCTTGCTTTGTTCTTTGTGATGTTTCCATCCTCATCAAGCTTGTTTCTGAACACCCATTTAGTTCCTATGACTTGATAATTGTCTTTCTTCGGAATAAGTTCCCAGACTTCATTCCTTTCAAATTGGTTTAGCTCTTCTTGCATAGCAACACACCATTTGTCATCTTGAACAGCTTCCTTTATATTCTTGGGTTCTATCTGAGACACAAAAGCTACAGTTAGACAAAAATTATTAAGATTATGTCTAGTAGTTACCCCTTTTGAAATGTCTCCAATGATGTTGTCCAAGGAAAGTCCTCTTAGTTGTTGATAGCTTTTAGAATCAACAGCTTGAGGTGTTTCTTGAAGTTCTAGAGGATAGTTCTCATTTAGATACATATCTTCAAGAGTTTCCCTTAAATAATCCTCATCTCCTGCAATAGGTTTATTTGACTCAAGAGGGTTTACCTCAAGGTCCACAATCTCATCAAAGACAACATGCATTGATTCTTCAATTATTAAAGTTCTTCTATTAAATACTCTATATGCTTTACTAGTCAAAGAATATCCTAGAAAAATTGCTTCATCAGATTTTGCATCAAATTTTCCAAGATTATCTTTTCCATTATTTAATACAAAGCATTTGCATCCAAATATTTTCAAATGAGATACATTTGGTTTTCTACCATTTAACAATTCATAAGGAGTTAATTTCAGAATTGTCCTAATAAGCATCCTATTTAACACATAACAAGCAGTACTGACTGCATCAGCCCAAAAATATTTTGGTACATTAGATTCATTCATAAGTGTTCTAGATAATTCTTCTAATGATCTATTTTTCCTTTCAACAACACCATTTTGTTGGGGAGTTCTAGGTGCTGAAAAGTTATGTGCAATGCCATATTCTTCACAAAATTTTTCAAAAAATTCATTTTCAAATTCTCCACCGTGATCACTTCTTAATGTTTTGATTTTCAAATCTTTCTCATTTTGAATACATTTAGCAAAAGTTTTAAAAGCTTTGAAAGCTTCACTTTTCAAAGTTAAAAAGAAGGTCCAAGTTAATCTAGTGTAATCATCAACAATAACAAGAGCATAGTAATTTCCATCAAAACTTTTAATTCTAGATGGACCAAATAAGTCCATATGCAGAAGTTCCAAAGGTTTTGATGTTGAAATCATGCTTTTGGATGAAAATGAAGATTTTGTTTGCTTACCTTTTTGACATGCAGTGCATAATTTGTCTTTCTCAAATTTCAGTTTAGGCAAACCAATCACAAGATCCTTAGAAATTAACTTATTCAAATGTTGCATATGAATATGTGCAGCTCTTTTATGCCATAGCTAAGGATTTTCTTCTTTAGCAACTAAGCATGTTATACTATGACTAGATGCACTTTCAATATCAATCAAATATATGTTGTTATGCCTAACACCTTGCAAAGCAATATTAGTAGAGTCTTTAAAGTGAACGGTGCATTTATCACTTTCAAATGTTACCTTGAGACCTTTGTCACATAATTAACTTATGCTTAGGAGATTATCTTTGAGGCCTTCAACATATAGGACGTCCCTTATAGTCAATGTGTTTCCTCCTCCAATGTCTCTAGTACCCATGATTCTACCTTTGTTATTGTCCCCATAAGTCACAAATCCTTGCTTTTTCTTCTCAAAGGAGATAAAACTCTTTTTGTCACCGGTCATGTGTCTTGAGCAACCATTGTCAAGATACCACAATGACTTCTTTGACTTAGTAGGTTCCTACAAAACAAATTAGCAAGAATTTTAGGTCCCCAATCTCATTATGGGTCCTTGGGGTTAGTTCATGCAAGTATATATCATTTCACCACTTTAATCCATGCATATTTACCATTTGGAACATCAAAATGTTTAATGTTGCATTTGTTTGATGTGTGTCCATGTTTCATACAATAAAAACAACAAACATTACTTACTTTATTCTTAGTAAAAGTCCCTTTTTCAACCCAAACTCTATGAGTTCTTCTTACTTTGGACTTATTATTTTGATGCATGTTTCTATTTTTAACATAGCTTCTATTGAGGTTTGTCATAGCATGTGAACTGGTTTTGGTTGGTTTTGCAAGTAAGTTTTCAAGTATGTCAATATCAAACATATGATTTTTACAAGATAAGCATTCAACAGGTTCAATAGTAGCATTTGCATCAGACAATTTTGTTTCTAAGGTACTAACTTTGTTTCTTAAAACAACCTCATCATCAAGCAATTTATCATATTTCAATTTCAATTCATTGTGCTCTTTCTTAAGTTTTTTATGAGCAGTATCAAGTTTTTCAGATTCAGTCATTAATTCAAAGAAAGCCTTTTGCAAGTCTAATTCACTAGATTCAAAGCTGGAATCACTTACTTTGCTTCTAGCATGTTCTGAGTCAACCATTAGACAAATATTGGCTTCTTCATCTGAATCACTTGAGCTTGTTGAGCTGGAAGCATTGTCCTCCTAAGCTATGTAAGCTTTCTTTTTCTTTTGAAATTTTCTTTCCTTCTTGTCTTCACTTTTCTTGTTCTTTGGACACTCAATTTTCATGTGTCCTCTTTCTCCACATCCATAGCATTTTACACTTGAAGGAGATTCTTGATTTTCTCTCCTTTCTTTACGAAATTTGTCATTTCCTTTTGCCTTCATAAACTTGGCAAACTTCTTTATCATTAGGTTCATGTTCTCCTCATCAACGTCTGAATCATCATCTTCAATCCTTTTAGAACTCTTTCCTTTAGAGATCTCGGACTTGAAGGCTAGAGTCTTTCTTTTGCCTTGATCCTCTTCAGCAGATAATCTCTTCAACTCAAGCTCATGCTCACGGAGCTTTCCAAACAGAATTGGCATCGATATTTGAGTGAGATTCTAAGACTCTGAGATGGCAATCACCTTTGGTTGCCAAGACGTGTCCAATGATTTCAAGATTTTTACATTTAATTCATCAGTATCAAAAGTCTTACCCAACCCTGTTAAGTGTTTCAATATGTGAGTGAAACACTTTTGAACTTCAGAAATTGTTTCTCCAGGTTGCATTCTGAACATCTCATATTCTTGAATGAGAGTGTTCTTCCTTGCTCGTTTCACGTCCTCAGTTCCTTCATGTGTGACTCTGAGAACTTCCCACATTTCCTGTGCTGTCTTACACACTGAAATTCTATAAAATTCATCAAGTACAACAACAGATGAAATAATATTACGAGCTTTAATATCAAACTGAGCTCGTCTATTTTCTTCAGCATTCCAATTAAAATATGGTTTTTCTACCTCTACACCATCAACTATGCTTTTAGGAATATAAGGACCATTTTGTACAGCTTCCCAGATGCCTCTGTCAACAGACCCCATAAAAATTTCCATTCTAACTTTCCAGAACGCATAGTTATCACTAGTAAAAAGTGGTGGTCTGTTAATAGAAGCACCTTCGACATATACAAGGTTTTGATTGTGACCGGCCATTTTCGCAATTTTTGAAAAACTATCAAAGTAAGCTCTGATACCAATTATTGGTTGGTACCAGACAGAGTGTAACGCAGTGGAATAGAACTTAGAGTTATAGAAATTGTGTTCGGTCACAGTTTTAACTTAAAATGGTCCGTTTTTAGAAAATCAATTTTCTTTCAGAAAATTTGTCAAACAGTTGATATGCGTAAAAGATAAAGAGTGTAGGGAATAGAAAATCACACGAGTAATTTTTATACTGGTTCGATTCAACAGAATCTACGTCCAGTCTTTAATCACTATAAAAAGTGATTAACAACTCCACTAAAAATATGTTTCACAGATTACAACAAATAGTGAATAAAACAAATAAATAAACCTTCCTTCGACAAACGAACCGGAAGAAGAACACTCTGACAACTCGAAGAGAACCGCTCTGACTTTCGAAAAACGAAACATGAGCTTCTCCTATTCACGAGACCAGGCAGAGCACCTTGCTAACTTGAAGAGAGCTTGCTCCGACTATCGACACACGAAACGCGAGCCTCTCCTGTTCACGAGACCAAGCAAGGGAACTTTTGAACAAGCTTCTGAGAACTTCCTCTAACAAATAGTATTCTGCAAAGCATCAGGTCAAAAACGTTACTTTTGAAATCTTCAGAAGATCAATATATAGCCAGCTACTCTGAATATCAAAGGTCAAGTCCCAACTGCCACAAATAATCGACTATTGTAAGTGATAATCGATTATTCAAGTCCATTACATGTTTTTCAAAATGTGATAATCGATTATATGAGGTGATAATCAATTATTCCTGAATGACTTGTGATAATCGATTATTGCTTTTCCATAATCGATTATTGCAGTTAAAAATGCAATTTTTACAAAGTTTACAAGGCTTTTCTACAACATTTAATCTCTACAAATTGCTTTTAAATAAATCTAACATCCTATTCAATTAAAGCTTCTTACAGCATCATCAAAACAATTGTCTTGAAGTTTTACCAATACTCCTTATCGGTAACAATAATGAGCAGGGTGTTTTTCTAAATTCTGGAACTTGTGACTTTATCTGTGTGATTTTGGGCTTCAGAGTTATTTGTAAATAATTGCTATTACTTTGGAAGCATGAATAATTTTACCCAAATTTTCTATCATTAAACCACTTGCTTGCAGGTTTCATATGATCAAGGCCATCTTTGTTTATGCCTTATTCTTTTAGCCTTCACAAGATTTTTTTCCCACTAAAAGGAGAACAATTTGTTCTAACCTTTGAACCTTGAACCTTATGCATATTTTGAAAACACCTTTTTGAAAATCTTTACCTTCAGTTAAGTTGAGAACATTTCATGAGATACTGATAAAGGTTCAAGTTTGAGGTTGCTAGGTAGCAACCCACTTTTCTGAGGAGTGAGCAATTCAAAAACAAAAGCAAAGGCAGAAGAAAAGAAAAGAAACGAAAAATAAAAGGAAAAAAAAGAGTTCACTTCAAGGGAAAGCTGGAAAAAAGAAAGAGAGTTTGTTCTTGAATGATAACTTCATAAATGATAAAGTCATAAATGTCTTTCTTAACTCAAGGAATTTTGTTGACCAGAAAAACCAGTTTCCTTCTTACCCAGCTAAGTTATAAGCCATGAAAAGCCCTTGTAATGATGACTTGCCTGTGAGTATGTTTTATTGTGGTTAAATGAAATGCAAAATTAATTTGTGTGACATTGTGATAGCAGAGTGAAAGACATCAACACCTCACTACACAACTTTAAGCTAAGTGAGACACTTTTGGGTTGAGTGATACATTTTTGAGTGTTTGAGTTAAACACTTTCCCTGATGAGGAGTAGTTCTTTGAATTTCTGATTACATCTTTGCTTGGTTGATTGGTCATTCTTAAGGATAGCATCTGTTGAAAATGTATGAGCATCACATTGATTTTGATTGAATTAAGGCATCTGCACATCTTTACTGAGATCTTTACGTTGAATTGATAAAAGTGATTTCTTGTCTTGGGAGGAAAATTTTTTGAAAAATGTTGAGTCATTGTAGTGATTATTCTGAAAAGCTGAGTTACATTTTATTTTACTTGAGGACAAACAAAGTTCTAAGTTTCGGGTTGTGATAACGGTTTAAAATATCGTTATCTGTGATGTAATTTTGATACTAAATGAACCCATTTCTGCTTAAAAACTTACTTGAACTCATGTTTTTGCTTTAATTCTGTGAAGAAGAGAGTTAAGGTTGAACTTAATGATTTTTTAACTAATTCCCTTGATTTTGTAGGCTATTGGAATGATTTGAAGGAAGAGTTAAAGTACTAAATAGTTGGAATCCAGAAAAAGTCAATCAGAGTGCAGAAAAGTCAACCAGAGTGTAGAAAAAGTCAACCAAAATGTTGTCTGCGAGGCTTGGGCGCCCAGATTGGGGGCTTGGGCGACCAAAAATCGACGTTGACCGTCTGGGTGCCCTCCAGGGGCTCTTGAGCGGTGGGCTCCGAAGCTTGGGCACCCAAATGAAGGCTCAGACCCTACATGAGCCTCGTTCACTGCCCAGGCGCCCTTTTTGGGCGCCTGAGCGTCTGGTTTCGCGTGTCAGGCCCAGTTTTTGGTCTGTTTTGACTCTATTGGACCGTGCCTTGTTTCTACTTTGTTTCAACTCTATTTAGAGGACCCAGGGGCTCTAGGTTTTGCATCCCTGGCAGAGAAGAGCATAGCGATACACTATTTTCCCAAATCTTAGGATTTCATTCTCATTCTCTTCCATTGTTCATAGAGTTCCCTCATGTCTTTGGGGAACTAATTTCTACTTGTTATTGGGGGATGATGTAACCTTGTAAAATCTCATGTATTTGAATTGATTCTTAATTCCATATGCTTTCTCATTAATTGTTAGAGTAATTCATCTGTTTTAATGCGTGTTGTGTTTAACTCATTCATTAGCATGATTTATCAATTGCATGAGTGTTGGGATGTTCCTTATATTCAGGTTCTTGTTGAATTACTCCTAAGGGTCATATTGCTCAAGGATGAAGGTATGAGTCTTGGTCGTCTTAATCTCTTGTTCTTCACATCTTATAACTAGGAATGCTATGAATTATATAAATTGGTAATTAGGGACAAGCTTATTCACCGAGGGGTCGGGTTTAGGTAATTTAGTGAGTGACGTTGGCATTAATGCATAAAGAAGAATTATTATATACATGAGAGGGAACTTGGTGAAATATAACCCCAACAGCATACTCATCTCATATTAATCAACAATTGTTCATCTCTATGCTCATTTGCCATTGATCAATTGCATTCATATTTAATTTACTGTTTTTGCATACAAATCCAATGATCTCTTCTATTTTAAGTCTTAATTAATCTTGTTCCATTGCCACGAAGATCAAAAAGGTCAACTTCACATCAAAATCCCCAACATCAAAACCCAATGCAATTTCTGTTGAGATTATTGATTAGGGAAGTACTGGTTTAGCTAAGCTTAATCTCACAGTGTTTTAATCACTCTAGTTTTTTATGATGACACACATTATTAGTAACACATGTCTTGTTATGTGTTACATGTTTTGTTGCTTATTGATTGATTATCTTATTGAACATGTTTTGTGTTGATCTTAATATATGAATGCATATTCACTATTCTGATATATGTTACATCTGTTGTGATTGCGTTGCATATGATTTGGAAAAGGAAAAACACATGCACTTTGATGAACTTATATTGCGTGGCAAATCAGCAAGTCCTATGTCGACTTCATTATTAACTGAATCGATTAAGACTAAAGACTTTGTACAAATTTTCAAATACAGTGCTATGTGAGATTTTACATTGAAAAGAATTTCCATATGTGCATGTGTCAAAGTCGACTATGTGCTCTATGTATTCGACTTTGTTAGTTGTTTTATTTAAGATTCTATATGCTTGTGAACTGTAACGGCTATATTTTCAAATGTTAGTTAAGTATTGAATGAGAGTCAACTATATTGAATGTGGAATTAATTTGTTTGACTTAACAACTACTACTTTGATTTAACTGTTATTACTGCCAGAGGACAGTCGACTCTATTAGTAGCTTAGTCAACTACAGGAGCGTCTGATTTATAGAAATCTATAAATAGACGAGACCTGAGTTATTAAGAGAACTTTTGGAAGAACTGACATTTTCATATTCTGTTTCAGATTGATTCTCTGTGATTTAGTGCTCCAAGAACTCGTCAAGAAGACCGTGGAGACCATTCTTTGAAAAGCTTCTGAAGGAGAATTTTGTTGTGCATATTGGTTGATCAAACTCTGCACATTGCGGTGCTTGCTTGCTGATCAAGATTTCTCTCAATCTTTGTAAAGATTGTGGCTATTGTACTTGTTATTATTACAGGGGGTAGAATCTTGGAGTCTGGACACTTTGAGGATAGTTCAAACTGGGTTGTAGACTGTAGAAGACGGGATATCTTGCTGCAGATCTTGCTGTTTGTATTGCCTATATTTTGGTTAGAGGGTTAGAGAGGTGTTTTATATTTTTGAGGTTGAGGTCTCTATAAAAGCCTTGTTGTAAAAACCTTGACCATTATAGTGCATTTGCTTTGTGGGATTGGAAGGACACTAGATGTAGGCATTGAGGTTGAACCAGTATAAAAACTTGTGTTTGAATTCTCTATCCTTACTCTTTTACATTCAGTCGACTCTATAATTTGCGTAGTCTACTTTGATATTCTGCTGCACTTAAATTTTCATTACTTGCGATTCAAGAAATTGTGTAAAGGTTTCTACTTTGTGAAAAAGATTTAAAAAAGACTCTGATTTTGAAACCTCACCAATTTACCCACCCTCTTGGTGTTGAAACGAAGCCAGTATGTTTTCCAACAATTGGCACCAGAGCTGGTTTTCATAAGATATTTGAAAAACTAGTCGACTTTTGTTTTTCTTGAATCGACTATATACCTGAGGATGACTTCCAGTTTTCAAACTTTTGGTGAAGGTGCATCTACAAACAGACCACCTCTGTTTCCTGGTGAAAAATATCCTTTTTGGAAAATCAGAATGCAAATATTTCTTGAATCTGTGGATAGAGGAATTTGGGATGCAACTTTAAATGGTCCTTTTGAGCCTACTCACATTGTTGCAGGAAAAAATGTTTTGAAAAAATTTTCTGAGTGGACTCTAGAGGAGAATATCATTGCCTCTGCACTAACTATTGATGAATTTTTCAGGATATCTCAATGCAAATCTGCCAAGGAGATGTGGGATGTCTTGGAAGTCACTCATGAAGGCACTGATGAAGTCAAGAGAGTAAGGAAGAATTCTTTAATTCAGGAGTATGAACTTTTTAGGATGAAGGCTGGAGAGACAATCTATGAAGTCTAGAAAAGATTCACACACATAGTAAATCACCTTATGGCTCTTGGCAAAGTGTTTGACAAAGAGGAAATCAACATGAAGTTATTGAAGAGTCTGAACAAGCTGGCAACCAAAAGTCACTGCAATCTCATAATCCAAAGACCTTACAAGCATGAATGTGGCTACCTTGTTAGGCAAGTTAAAAGAACATGAGGTAGAACTAGGAAGGTTGAAGGATGAAGAAAAGATTGAAGAAAAGAAGTCCATTGCTCTGAAAGCAACAAGCAAGAAATCCTCAAAGTCAGAGGATGACTCAGATGCAGAGATGGATGACAAAGAAATGATGACTATGATGGTAAGAAAGTTTAGTCAACTTACTAACCATGCAAGTCACAGTAAAGCAAAGAAAGGCTTCGATCAAATGTTGTCCAATGCTACGAATGCGGCAAAGAGGGACACATCAAACTAGATTGTCCAGAATTAAAGCCGAAGCAGAAAACCGATAGAAGGTTTCCACAGGACAAAAATAGAAAGCACAAAGGAGCTTACATTGCCTGGGAAAACAGTGATTCTGATGCATCAAGTGATGAAGATGTTGATCATGAAGAAGAATTAAATATATGTTATATGGCTGGAGCAACATGGGATAATTATGACAACTATGCAGATTTTGAGAATGAACTAATAGAAGTGAAGTATGCTAAACTATTGGATGCATTCAGAGAAGTACACGCTGAAGCAATGCGACTACAATACAAGGTTAATCGACTTAACTGTGAGAGAAGAGATTATGAGTATAAAATTAATAACCTTGTTGTTGAAAATGAGAAATTAGAAAAGGAATTGAATTATGCCTTGTTATCTGCTAAAGAGATTAAAATTGAAACTGTTACAGTAGAGAAAGCTTGTGAAAAATGTCTTACTCATATTGAACAAATAGATTACTTGACTAACACGCTAGCCAAATTCACTCAAGGTAGAGACAATTTAAATGTTGTATTAAAGCCTTCTGGTAAAGCTATTTACAGACAAGAAATAGGCTATAAAGCTTAATCTAACAAAACCAATGCAAAGAAGTTTATTGATTTAAGCATACCTGCTAAACATGCTTGCTTTTATTGTAATTATGTTGGTCATACTGTTATTATAGAACTGTTGGTGTTCCTAAAGGGTTGTATGTGTGGAAACCAAAGGAACAACTAACTAAAACTGACAATCAAGGACCCATGTTCAAAGCAACAAAACATCTGAGCTGTTTTGCAGGATAACAATTTGTTGCAAGGATGTGCAGTGAGAGCTCAAGGATGAACTACATTGGCTATATTAAACATCTTGAGTGTCTACAACTCGTAACATGTATTACCATACTGCATCATGCATTAATTGATTGATTGTTGATGTCTGATTGTGTGTATGATTGCCTGTATGTTTGGATGATTGATTTTGTTTTGAAAAACAGTTTCACAAACTTTAGCCGACTTGATTATGAACTTATTCGACTATGTATCTTAAAGTATACAACTCTATTTTTGGAAACTCTGTCAGTTACATGAGTCAACTTTCATTTTATTCAAATTGAATCTTGGTCTACTGTTTGATTGGATTTCAAAATTGAAAATAATTTTTGGTACAAAAATGAATTAAAATGTTCCCTCTAAAACATTAATTATGTTCTGCATAAATAAAGACCTAATGATCATGTATCACTACGCTAAGCTTCATTAGTCTGCAACTCTAGCTCTCTCTCACTTCCTGTGAAAAACACTACTCATTTTCGTCATAAATGGCCTCAAGCTCTACAGCAAGGAAAAGATTCAAGACTGTAGGAACAAAAAGCACTAGACGGGTTCTTGAACTTGAAGGTTGGATCAGCGATGATGAAGCGCAGTCAAGATATCTCGACTGCTGGAAAATGGGAAGCTTGGTGACGCATAAGTTCTTAAAGCTGAAGTTCTTCAAGGATGAAGGATTCACTTTTCAAAGGTGGCTTAAGCGACAGAGTTTGACTAAGTTTGTTAAAATGGCGAGTCCATAGTACCCTGATCTTGTAAAGGTATTCTACTGCGACCTAAAAATTAGGGATGACATCCTCTGTTCCAGAGTAAAACATGTAGACATCAAGCTTATAAATGATATGGATTGAAATTGCTGGACTCAAGATTGGCGGTGAGAAATGTCATCTTGGTATTGACGGATTTCACAAGTTCACAGAGTATCAGAATAGTATGAGAAATCCTTATGATTGCAAAGACTACTCCAGTTACAAGACTGGTGGGATGAAGAAGGATGACAGACTAGCGGTTTATGTCATCTCCTATATACTCATGGCAAGAGGAGGAAACCATGCCCAGGCTACAACTGAAGACCTATTTTTGCTAAAGGCCTTGAAAGAGAATGTTCAAGTGGACTAGCCAGGAGCTATATCTGACAACATTCTAAGAGTAACAAAGTTAGAGTTAGGCAAACTGCCTAACTGTGTTTTCATTTCAAAAGTTCTAATTCACTTCGGAGTTGAATGCATATAAGTGAATCAAGTGAGCAGTATTACAGAACAAGTCTTATTAGCAAGGCTGCACTTCACCTGATGCATATGGTAAAAACACCTGAAGGATAGGTGTATAAGAATGAGGCAGCTAATGATGAAAATGAAATGGAATCTCTTCAAGACAGTCAATACAGGGCAAGGTCTGAGTTTGAAAGGATTGTCCTAAGAGAATTAAGGATTGTGAGGAAGCTGCTGGAAAAGCAAAGAGATAGATCTCAGCTAAATAAGGAAAATGTTGAAGATTCACTGTCTGAGGAAGCAAGTACTCCAGAGAGCTCTAACCAAGGGAGTGGAGATGAGAATGCAAAGGAGGAAAGGACTGAAGATAGTGACAGTGACATGATCCTTAAGGAATTTGATAACAAAAAGAAAAGGAAAAATTGAGTTTTTGTGTTTTAGTTTTCTTTTATATAATGGCTTAGAATGTCATTCTATGTTTTGTTGGTTTGGTTTGTTTTGGTCTTGTTCTTGTTCTAATCATCTATTTTAATACCTTTATGAACAAGCAATGAAATCAGTATTTTAATTCAATATCATTTGCTTCAATTTGATTGATTAAATTTGTTCTGATTGAATCGACTTTGTGATGACTGAAGTTGACTATGCATGTTTTCACTGCTATATTAATTTGTCTTGCATATTCACTTCTTATTTGATTAACTTTCTTGCATTACTGTTATACTAAAATGCTTCATCATCAAAAGATCATGAAAGGTTGTGCAGGAAAACATTGCTTTGGAATTCACAACTAGAATCAAAATTCACTGGAAAGCAATGAAATCGACTGGAAAAATAATTCAATCGACTTGATCATAACAGAAATATAAATTCCATAACTGGAATTTGGTTCTTATATTGATTGATCATTTTATTCTGATTATCTTCAATATATCTCTGTTTCGTAATGATTGCGTATTTTTTATATGAGATTATATTGTGAGATTGTTGATGATTGTATCTTTGCATGATAAATTTGCTTGAAATCATAACTATGATACAATTTTGTTTTATACTGATTGTATGCTCTGATTCTTACTGTACTGCATTATGCATCTGAATTTGATTGAGAAAAGTATGCATGACGACAGGGGGAGCATTACATACTTACATATTTCTTCACATGCCTAGGGGGAGGTTATCTTTTCATGTGAATATATATGATAGGGGGAGCATCTCTGATTGTAAAATGTTTTTTACATTAATGCATCTCTAATTGTTAGTTTATCAGCATATCATATCTAGAGGCATACTTTTTTTGTTAATGCACAAAGGGGGAGAAATGTTTGATTATATGGTTGATTTGTGTTTGACTACAAAGGGGTAATATGCTTGATTTGTGATTGCTTGATAATGCTTTTTCAGAGTAAAGATTCTTTATAAAGCTGAAATATAATCTTTTACTTGCTTTATACTCTAAAAACTGCTCTGATACACTGGAAATATCATTTAATCACTTGCACTTATTGATTGCTTGGTTTTAAGTGATTACTTGACTGGTTTATCGTGTTGCTTGTGTACATATTGTTTATTAATCATGGTTGTGCATCATCAAAAAAGGGGGAGATTGTTGAGATTGTTGATAAAGGAAGCATTGGTTTAGCTAACCTTAATCTCACAGTGCTTTAATCACTTTGGTTTTTTATGATGACAACACATTATTAATAACACATGTCTTGTTATGTGTTACATGTTCTGTTGCTTATTGATTGATATCTTATTGAACATATTTTGTGTTTATCTTAATATATCAATGCATATCCACTGTTCCGATATATGTTACATCTGTTGTGATTGCATTGCATATTTTTTGGAAAAGGAAAACCACATGCACTTTGATGAACTTATATTGTGTGGCAAATCTGCAAGTCCTAAGTCGACTTCATTATTAATTAAATCGATTAAGACTAAAGACTTTGCACAGATTTTCAAATACAGTGCTATGTGAGATTTTACATTGAAAAGAATTTCAATATGTGCATGTGTCAAAGTCGACTCTGTGCGCTATCTATTCGACTTTGTTAGTTGTTTTATTTGAGATTTTGTTTTGCTTGTGAATAGTAGAGGCTATATTTTCAAATGTTAGTTAAGCATTGAATGAGAGTCAATTGTATTGAATTTGGAATTAATTTGTTTGACTTGACAACTACTACTTTGACTTAACTGTTATTACTGTCAGAGGACAGTCGACTCTATTAGTAGCTTAGCCGACTACATGAGTGTCTGATTTATAGAAATCTATAAATAGACTAGACTTGAGTTATTCAGAGAACTTTTGGAAGAACTGACATTTTCATATTTTGTTTCAGATTGATTCTCTGTGATTTAGTGCTCCAAGAACTGATCAGGAAGACCGTGGAGATCATTCTTTGAAGAGGTTCTAAAGGAGAATTCTGTTGTGCTTACTCGTTGGTCAAACTCTGCACATTGTGGTGCTTGCTTGCTGATCAAGATTTCTCTCAATCTTTGTAAAGATTGTGGTTGTTGTACCTGTTGTGATTACATGGGGTAGACTCGTGGAGTCTAGACACTTTAAGGATTGTTCAAAGTGGGTTGCAGATTCCAGAAGAAGGGATGTCTAGCTGTAGATCTTGTTGTTTGTATTGCCTATATTTTGGTTAGAGGGTTAGAGAGGTGTTTTATATTTTTGACGTGGAGGTTTTTGTATAAAAGCCTTGTTGTAAAAACCTTCACCATTATAGTGCATTTGCTTCCTGGGATTGGAAGGACACTAGATGTAGGCATTGAGACCGAACCAGTATAAAAACTTGTGTTTGAATTCTCTATCCCTACTCTTTTACATTCAGTCGACTCTATAATTTGCATAGTCTACTTTCATATTCCGCTGCACTTAAATTTTCATTACCTGCAATTCAAGAATTTGTGTAAAGGTTTCTACTTTGTGAAAAAGATTTTAAAAAGACTCTGATTTTGAAACCTCACCAATTCACCCCCCCCCCTCTTGGTGTTGAAACGAATCTAACCTGTTTTCCAACTATTTCTTCCACTTCAAAATAATTTGATCTAATAAAAGCAAGTAACAAAACAACAAAAGACACTACCACTAAAGGAGAAAGAAAACAAGAACAACAAGGAAGTTAAAACAACAAAAGGATATTAAGTTCATGTGGCAATAGACAAGAAACAAAAGACTCCCCAACAACAAACCAAGAAGAATCCTACGAAACAAACATCGTTCAGTTGGATTTTGGACGAGGAAGATGATTTGGTTTCGAAATTCAATGATCTACTTAATAGGTTCCACCAAACACTCCTCCCCGACCTCGAACAAATCTCAGCCACTTCTAAATCGTACATCACCAAAGCCAATAACGAAATGACAAAAGGTTTCAAACCCTATGTTGAAAAAATATGTATCCCTCTACTTTTAGTTTCTCTATTATCTTCAACAATCGACAGAGAACCTTAGACGAACAACGAACGATGACAGTGACGAAGAACAATCAACAACAAATGAAATCGTGAGCTGCAAGGGTAGGAAGTGAAATTGTGCTAGGAAGAAGGGTTGAGATGAAATGTAAGCAAGAAATGGGAAGGGTTGAGAACAATAACATTTAAAATTCTATATTGGTTATATTGACTAACAGGTAAAGAAAATCTTCTCCAATATACAAAAGTGTCACTGCATCCTTTTTAATATCGGTTTAAGGTTTAATGGATATAGAATGTGTTTTTTTAAAGCTTTCTATATTTGTTTTAACTCCGACCAATATATAAAATATTGCATTATTTATAAAATTAACACTGCCTCTTTTTCTATATCTAGTTATTAGAGTCACTATTAATATTAAGCTGTAAAATATGTTATTTTTGCAAATGATGAGTTCAGAAAATTAGAAAGAAGACAAAGAAAACTTTAGAAAATAAAATATATAGAGACGGCAGGTTTTATAAAATGAAACTCGAACTTAAAATTTTAAACTTTTTATAAATAAAATAATCAAGACTGATTTCTAAAATTACTAACATTCTTAAATATTTTCTATATCTTATAAATTATTTATGTAAAAGAGTACGATGTTATTTTTAACTTAAAACAATAAAAATTTAGTATTTATAACTTTTTTTTTATATATGATTCAACTTTCTCAATTTTATTTCATATAAAAACTTTAATTTAGTCTTAATCTTTTAACGCAATAACTAGTTATATAATAGAAAATTTACATATATCATTTGTTATTATGTGTGAAGGTTTTTACAATTTATACTTTCATATACTAGTTGGCAAAAGAAAAGCAGGTCAAGCGATAGAAAGATATTTTATACAAATCATAAATTAGAAACCAAAATTCAAACAATATGCTTAATTAGTAAAGTTATGCCAATAATGACACGAGTAACGCCTACTACACAGTGTTTTCTATCCACACCACCACACCACCACACCAGGTTGACTCCAAAGTGGCTTTTGATAGATATGCAAACGTGATTGATCCAATATTGTCGAAAGAAAAGAAAAGAGGTATATTGTTTGTTAAAAGATTTGAGAAATTAAAAGTTTTCCAAGGATATATATATATATATATATATATATGCAAAAAATAAGAAACTTTTGCTTAGGTATTAAGGTCTCTGTCATCAAAATCTGGATCTGGTCTCATCAAATATATGCAATGCGATGGAAAACTAAGAAATTGCCATATAAATTTATACGGTGTGAATTTGAAATATTGAATTTGAGAGAAAATAAAAGTAAATGTGCGATTGTTTGCATTAAGGAAAAGATGATATATGATGGCTATGAAAGATTAAAAAATATGTTTTAAAGATAAAATTAGAATATTATCATTTTATTTTCGAACATAAAAATAATTTAAAATAAAATGTAATAAATGTAAATTATGTTAAAATGAAATGTGAGTTACTTTTACAGAGTTAAGTATGTACTTATAAAGATTTTCAAAAACTCTCAAAATGCTTTTAACTTTCAATCTTTATAGTCATCGTGATCTTCCTCCTCCTGAGTGTTTGTTTTCCTTAAGACGAAAGGAAGTTGTACCTACAGAAGACACTTTCACGCTCAAGTTAACCTCTCACGTCAACTAACAATAAATGCATAATTAATGAAATTTAATTGTTAGGACATTTATCCTATTTATCATGATTATATTATGTCTAGGTTATTCTAATTATCGTGATTATATTGTGTATAGGTTTACTCTAGTTATCATGATTATATTATGTCTAGGATTACTCTAATTAACATGATTATATTATGTCTAGGGTTACCCTGATTATTATGTACTCTTGTATCAATTTATTCTTATAAATAGAAGATTATGAGGGGGATCAATCAAGCCCTCTATAATTATTTTACAGTTTAATTCTCAAGTGTAATTAACATATCTCATAAAATATGTTATTTATACTTACTGTTTATGGGTTTTTTCTTGGATAAGCCTGGGTCCATTTGCCACAATATTTGTTGGCTTATGAATCACCATAGTTAACCATGGGCCATGGTGATTGTCTTGTGTGATGTTCTATTTGCCGAATAGGGATGGGTCAAAGAGATTGTAATGATGAAATGACAAATGTAACATGGTAAAGGGGTGAAGAGGTACGGGACTACTGTTTTGCACAAGAAACAATATGATGCTTGGAAGGGGCAGAGTCATAACCCCTAGCCAACAGATCTGGAGAGACCTAATAGTTGAGGGGAAAGAGTGGGATGGTGAAAGGTCACAAATTTTGTTAAAAATAAGAGTCTCGTTTGCCAAATTTGAGCGTCTCGTTTGCCAAATTTGAGCACCAAGTTTTGAGAAATTTCTCTACTGTCAATATCTTGTGAAAAAAGCGAATCACTCCAAGAATTGATTACTCAAAAGCAAGATTGTTAAACTCGAGAGTTTACATAAACTCATGAGAGTCTGGTAACCACGACTCTTAAACTCGAATTGTAAATTCGTAAGAGTTTACTTTACATGAAAAAAATTATATATATACATATATACACACACACACTTATATATATATATATATATATATATATATATATATATATATATATAATATTTTAATTCAAATAAATCCACAAAATTATATAATTTCAAATAAATAAAATCATAAAAATATTGTTCATACAAATATTATTAAACATAAATTGAAATATAAATTGAAATGTAAAAGTGTAATCCTGTGATCCTCTAATAATGAATTTGATGTTGCTCCATACATAAGATATGTTTTTTCATTACAAGACATAAAAACCAAGCAGTGTAGTACAGGGCTTTCTTTAGAACTTAAACACAACAACATTTTACTTAACCCGAACAATCAAACAGTGTAGAGACCGACCACTTTGAAAACGATGTAGAGCTTAACATAGAAACATAAGAATTATGAGATGATGACTATCGTTGAGTGCGAACCAGAGGCACACAAAGGAGGCGTGCGACCACCACTAACAGCGAGATGGTCGAGGCGTTTCGCGACAACTCGAGTTAGGCTGCAAGTGAGACTGCAAGAAGGAAAGAAGATGACTAGCAAGAACGAGAGCAAAGCATAGTGAATCGAAAGAGAGAAACAAAGAACCTGAGCTTCGTCACTGACCTAAACCAGAAAACCTTATTTGGGGCGACATAAATGAATTTGTTTTACATTATACAAATTTCTTCACAAACTCACCAAATCGGAAGCAAACTCGCGATTTCAAGCAAGTCTATCGACTCCACCAACGAGCCTATCGATTCTACACCACTTCCGAGTTTACTTCCAAGTTAACTCGAAAAAACTGAGTGAAGTCGTAAACTCGATCGAGTTAACGAGTTAACTCGCGAGTTTGATAATCATGCTTAAAAGGTATGTCTTGTAGGGTTCAAATATAGGTTCTAGAGAGGAGTCAGATAATAGTAGTAATAGTATTCAAATCTTAATGGCATTAGACGCATAACCATCTTGTACCATGGGGTGGAAAACGAAGGTGATTATTGAGAACAGGGAAGACCCTACTAAAGAGCATGTCGAGTCCCGCCTAGCTAGAAATGAAGGGTACAAGTGGGTAGATCCTTTAGATAGAACTCAATTCTCCAAACTTAGGTGGTCTAGAATTTTGATTTCTTGGTTGAATAGCATAGTGTTTGGGAGAGGAGTGCCTGACAACATATTCCCACTTAAGAGGGTGAGTGTCATTGATAATATTTTTCATGGTCGATATAAGTATGAAGAGGAATTCCTTTTCATGTATATGGTTTTTTTTCTTTCAGTTGCATGTTTGGTTACCCTTTGATGAGTTTACCATGGGTGTGCTTAGACTTTTAAATGTTGCACCAATGAAACTTCATCTAATAGTTATGATTATCTTCAAGCTTTTATACTAATATGCTAGGCTCTTTATTTATCTCCTTCAATTAAGTGCTTTCTTCATTTTTACTTAAGCTTTTTATCTTCAGGGCCACTTTACTTAACCTTTCAATAAGGTTTTTAAAGGTTCTTCCTTTTCTTGCCTAATGTTAAGGCAGGGAGGTACAGTGATGATGGTGGCTCGTGGTGAATTATGTTGTAAAGGACGATGTCAACGTGTCAAAATAGTTGATGGAATATATGGGAAGGCAGGGTGAACCACTCCCAGGCTACCCTATTCAAAGTAGTGACAAAAGTTTAACACCTGATGAAATGTTAGTCGAGTACAAACAAACTTGAGTGATGTAGACGACAATGTGTTCATCTGGGTCAGTGGTACCATCATACCAGTCCATGGTAAGATCATTCACTACCTAGGAAGGGAGGTATTAGTGTGTCATATACGAAGGGATGTTATTAGCTCCCCCTTACTGTCGAGGAGTTGTGTGTCTTTGGACTAGAACTATACTCACTTTCTTCTTCATTCCCATAGTCATGATTGGTGCGGGTTGAGTTTTCTACATCAACAATGTGTTATCAAAGGTTTCTTTCACCTTTCTCTTAATAGGCATTTCTTTAGTCTTAACCCTCATTTTCAACTTTACATTCTCCTCCCTTGAGGTGTCCATCTCCTCAACACATCTTTTCTTAAACTCAATGAACTTTTATTGCATCTTCGCCTAGGCTTTTAGGATAATAACTGTTGAAAATGTATGGCTTAGTTTCTCACACCAAGAAGGCCGGGGGGTGAATTAGTGAAACTTAAAATCAGAGTCTTTTATAAATCTTTTTCGCAAAAGGATGATCTTTCAAAACTTTCTTAAAACGCAAGGAATAAGATTTTTCAAATGCAGCGGAACACAGTTGACTATGTAAATATTAAAGTCGACTTTGAAAGTAAAAGTGTAGGGATAGAGAAATCAAACGCAGGTTTTTATACTGGTTCGGCCAATCAGCCTACATCCAGTGTCCTTCCAATACCAGGAAGCATATGCGCTATAATGATCAAGGTTTTTACAACAAGGCTTTTCAAGCGACCTCCACATCAAAAATATAAAACACCTCTCTAACCCTCTAATCAAAATATAGGCATATACAAACAAAGAACAGCAGCAAGATGTCCCCTCTCCTACAGTCTTCAATACTTTGAACAATCCTCAAAGTCCAAAACGCCTCATGTCCTCTTCCTGTAGTCACAACAGGGCAGCAACAATCTTTACAAGATTGAGAGAAAAACTGATCACGAAGTAAACACCTCAAGTGCAGGTTGATCAGACAGTAAGAGCACACAGATTTTTGCTCGTCAAGTAATCTCCAAAGATGAACACCACGGTCTTTGTTAAGACTCTGGCGAGTGTAGCGAATCGTATCAAGTAATAATAAGTGGTAAGACCAAGTACCGTTTCCCCAGAGACTCATAGGCCTAGACTTTAGTGTGATTTGTTGATTAGTTAAGACTTGAAAAAACGAAATTTAGGGTTTGGAATGCAAAGACGAAAAGTAAACATGCACGTGCAAAGATTGATCAATTGACAGTTGAATGATATGTTTGAATGGTGTTGTTGGGGTTCCCGACTTATCCTAATCCACTCTCGTATTTACAAATTCTACTTTTTCATTAATGTTAATGCCACTTTCTAATTTACCCTAATCCCAATGTCTTGGTGAAAAGAGCTTGCCCTAATTACTAGTTTACTATGTCTAGTCTCCCTAGCAATTGATCATGCATTACATTCGCACAGAAGCTTAAAGGCAATCAATCCTCCTATCCCTATGTCTAGGTAATATTGCTCCCGAGAGAAATCCCTCATGTGTAGATCTACCCACATGTGTCCATATAGATATAATCAAAGATTATGTTATTGAATAATGTCTTAAGCAAAGCATACAAATATAATGGAGGAAAAACTCTAACAATTAATAAAAGAGTGCATATGAATAAAGCATCAATTCAATATATGAGAGTTTATAGGATTACATTGTTTCCCCTACAACAATGGAGGTTTAGTTCACCATAGACATGATGAACTAGATGAAAATAATGAAAAGAATGAAAAGTTAAACCCTAGATTTGATAAATTGGAGCTCTCGCATCCAAAATCTGCCTCCAAGGGGTGAAGAGGGTTTTTTGCGTCTCTTTCTGTCAAAGATGACCTCTAAGGGTCGTACAGATCTATTTATAGTTCATTAAAACAAAGCAGAAATTGGCCCAAGCCCATAAGACTAGCGCTCGGCGGCGCCGCTCAACGATGAGCGTGATACCCATGGTTCCCCTCAGTGTTGGCGCTTAAGCGTCTGGCAGAGTCTCTCTGAAGAGGTTGGCGCTCAGCGGTAGGCCGCGACACTTGATTTCCCCTCAGTGTTGAAGCTTAGGCATTGGCCAAAGAACCCTAAACTTAAAACTTTGCTTGTCCTCAAGAAAAAAAAATGTAACTCAGTCTTCCACCAATCATCACAATGGTTCAATCACATTCAAAACCCTTTTCTCAGAAGACAAGTAATCACTCAAATCTGCTCATCAATAGAATTTAGTCAAGATGCACACATGCCTTCATTCTCAATGCACATCATAGTGTTCACACAATCATATAATATCCAACAGATGTTATTCTCATGAATGATCAATTAGCTAAGCATAGATATAATCATAGATTTATGGAATTATTTCTCACTAGACAAGGTATTTCACTCAATCACTCAAGTGTTTCAAAAGGTTCACTCCTTCCCTCTATTATCCACATGTCACATAGAACAACATTGCCTTTCATTTACCACAATCAATCATCATCACACACACATGTCATCACAAGGACTTTTCAAGGCTTATAACATGGTTGCGCTAACAAGAAAAATTGATTTTTCTAGATCACAAAATCCTTGAGTTAAGATAGTCATTCAAACATTCATAGTTCAAGCACAAACTCTCTTTTTACCAATCTCACTCATTCCCAACTTTCCCTTTTCTTTGCATTGAGCTTTTTATTTTCATTCTATCTTTTCTATCTTTTTCATCTTTTCTATTTTTTTCATGCTTTTCTCAACACATTAGCTCAATTCTTATCTTTCTTTCAATTCTCAACAACCCCAAACTTGAACCTTTAATCAATATCACACAATAATACTCAACTTAACTCAAGGTAAAGATTTCTCAAAAAGGATTTCACATATTGTTTAAGGCTTAGGTTCAAAAAGGGTAGAACACATGGTTCTTTTTGTTGAGATTGTTGACAACACAAACTCTATATCAAACTTATTTTTGATGATGACAACACATTGCTTAATAACAGTACATATGTTCCAGCATTACATGTATCTGCTGAACATGTTTTGATGAATTGCAATGTATGTTCCTATGCTTGACTATGTGATATTATTATGGAACATGCTTGTCTTGAAATGTGAAATAAAATGTTTTTCATTATTGCACATTTCAGAAAAGAAAAAGATCACAAGCACCTTTATGAACTTATATTTGTTGTGACAAAGTTCTAGTCAGTCGAATACACTCGTAATGGATTCGACTATGCTAAAACCTTTGCACAGACTTTGTGAAACTGTGTTGTGTGAGATCTTGAGTTGAAAAGAATTTTAAAGTGTTTTCTCATGTGTCAGTCGACAGTGTGGACCACAATATTCGATTGTATTACTGTTACATTTGGAATTTTGTTAAGCCTACAAGCTCCAACGGCTATATTTTTCAAAAGTTAGTTAAGATTGACTGACTTGGTCAACTGTCTTAAATTGGTATTGATTTGGTTGACTGAGGAGCCCTATGTTGACTGTCTGTTATAACTGTCTTAATATAGTCAACTGTATCAGTAGGCTATTCGACTGAGATGTAACCTGAAATAACATAAAGCTATAAATAGTCACAGCACGAATTGTTTAGAGAGACTTTTGTGATCTAATATTTTCATTGTCCTCTTTCAGATTGAATTCTCTGTCTTAGAAGCTCCAAGAATTCTCCAAGAAGACGGTGGTGATCTTTCTTGAGAGAGATTCAAAGGGAGGAGTCTTTTGCGTATATTGTTTGATCAACATCTGCACAAAGAAGGTGCTTCTGGTTTGATCTTAAGAGGCTTGGCATCCAGTGAAGACTGTTGTATTTGACTGAAGGCTTGGCAACCTGTGAAGTTTGTTGTGATAGGCTTGGCAACCTGTGAAGTGTGCTATGATAGGCTTGGCATCCTGTGAAGAGTGCTAGTTACACGTTGAGGATTGTTCAACGTGGGTGCAGATTGCAGAAGAGGGGTTTCTTGTTGCAATTCTGGTTTTGTATGTGCAGCTATATTTGGTTTTGGGTTAGAGAGGAGATTTATATTTTTGCGTGGTGCTTCTATAAATTCCTTGTTGTAAAAACTGCAACCATTATAGTGCATTTGCTTCCAAGATTGGAAGGACACTGGATGTAGGCATTGTTGGCCGAACCAGTATAAAAATCAGTGTTTGATTTTCTCTATCCCTGCACTCTTTATTTACAGTCGACTTTAATTGTTTAGCAGTCAACTATGTTTTTCTGCTGCATTGAATTTTCATTACTTGCATTTCAAGGAAAGATCAAAAGCTTTGAATTTTCATACCAAGATTGCGAAAAGATTTTGTTTTTGAACCAACACCAATTCACTCCCCCCTGTTAGCGGAATGGCAAGTGTACCAGATCGTATCAAGTAATAATAAAATGGTAAGTCCAAGTATCGTTTTCCCAAGAGACTCACGGCACTAAACTGTTGTGCTTTTGCTTAACCAATCAAGACTATAAAAATAATATTTTGGGTTTTTGAATACGGAAAAATAAACATGAATGCAATTTGATCAATTGAGGTTAAACACAAAAGTGGATGGATGATGTTGATAATATGAGATGGATTTGTTGCTAGGATTCAGATTTCACCCAATCACTCTCATAACTCTACTATTCTTATTTGATTCGCTTTATTATCATATTGTCATGCAAACTTTCTTGGCCTCCCCTTAACCCGATCCCTCGGCAAAAAGGGCCTATTACTAATTACCGGCTTGCTATCCCTAGCCTCCCCTAGTAACTAGCAACGCATTACAAACAGAAGCAAATACAATTGGTCGTCCTACCCCCCTATCCCTAGGTGGTATTGCTTAACCAAGGAATTACTCACCATTTCGTGACATTACTGTACGTCCCCGTATCAATAAAGGCAAATATCAAAGCAAAATGATGAAGATGAAGTTTTGATGATGCCTAAATCAAGTCAAGAACAATCAAGAATCAAGAGGATTTATTTGAAGACTTGTTTTTGTATTATAAAGCTTTTGTAATAAATAGAAATTGATGTCTAGAACTTAGGAAACTTAGTGTATTTGATTCTGTATAAGTTAGAAGTGTTAAAAAATACATTCAGGGTCAAAATACACTGAGTTAATCGATTAACCAAGGCAGTTAATCGATTAACCCAGAGGAAAAACAAAGAAAAAGGCATCAGGGAGTTAATCGATTAACCAGGGGTGTTAATCGATTAACCTGAGTAGTTAATCGATTAACCTAGTTTCCGTTGCAGAAACTAGCTGTTTTCGAGCCGTTGGACTATCTGTTGGTTTGTCCTTTAGTGGTTAATCGATTACCACTTAAGTTAATCGATTAACACAGGTCAAAAAGGCTGAAAACGAAAATGGAAGAGCCATTGGCTTGAGTCTATAAATAGACTCTCATTTGCCTTCAAGAAAGAGAACAAAAACTCTTCCCTTGTGCTAAAACACTCAGAACTCTTTGAGAAGTGTGTTTGTTGCTCGGCTTGTGAAACTCGCGTCTGTGGAGCTGGTGAAGTGCTGCTACGATGACGGAGGAAATAGTCGGTTCATCCTTGGTGTGTCTAAGGAGGTGTGTGGAAGAGGATCATCCTTGGTGTGTCTAAGGAGGTGGTTCATCCTTGGTGTGTCTAAGGAGGTGTTCATCCTTTGTGAAGATTCAAAGGAGGTGTTGTCTCATCTCTTGTGGCTTCAAGAGAGGTGTTTTCTAAACTCTTACAAATTGTATCTTTGTGATTGTAATTTGTAATTGTTTTCTGATAGTGGAAGTTAATAAATTCTTTCCCCCTTTGTGCATTAACAAAAAAGGAATGCTCTAGATATTTATCCTGAAATTTCAAACTGTGACCCTAAACCCTAAACCCTAAACCCTAAAAGTGTATGCAATTTTCAAGATGCAATGATGCTCTCATTAGCACATTTAATCACATGTAAATGATAACTCACCCTGAAATGCATGCATGTGAAAGAAAAATGTGTAATATGTGATACTCCCCCTGTCATTATGCATGGATATCAAAACCAGATCAGATGCACAATGCAGTATAACACAGAGTATACAAAGCAGTATAGTACAGACTTGTATCAAAGACAAGATATCAAACAACTTACTCATGCAATGATACAATTATCAACAATCTCACAATATTATCTCAAATAAGATATTTTAAAATCAATTTATATCAGAGATAATAGCAGATATTCAAAATAAGCAATGAAAGAAAAAACCAAATTCCAAAATTGGAATTTATAATCCTATTTAGAACAGTCGATTGCATTATTTCCTCAATCGAATGCATTGCTTTCCAAGGTTGTTGAATTCCATTTGCAGTTCCAAAAGCAATGTTCTTCCTGCAAAACCTTTCAAAGATTTTGTCTAGATCAAGCATTTTAGTTAAGCAAGAAAGATAATCAATAGTAACAGAAGTCAATATCTAAAGATGTAAAACAGATTAAGCATATTTGACTTCACTCAAATCACAGTCGAATCAATCACTTTACGCTACTATCATTTAGAATTCCTAGTTCATTTCGAATTGTGAGAAATCTCTCTTTGTTCAGAGGTTTTGTAAAGATATCAGCCCATTGATGCAAGCTATCGACATACTCAATCTTAATTTCACCCTTAAGGATGTGATCTCGGATGAAGCGATGCCTTATTTCAATATGCTTAGTTTTCGAATGCAAAAATGGGATTCTTTGTTAAGTTTATAGCACTAGTACTATCACATTTTAAAGGTATGTTATCTAGTTTTATACCATAATCTTCTAATTGACTCTTTATCCAAAGAGACTGTGCACAACAGCTTCCAGCTGCTATGTACTCAACTTCTGTGGTGGATAAAGCCACACCATGCTTGTTTCTTTGAATGCCAAGAGATCAATGATGATCCAAGTAAGTGACATGTGCCACTGGTGCTTTTTCTGTCTAGTTTACAACCTCCAAAATCATAAGCACTGTAACCATTCAGAAAAATGTTTGTACCATTTGGATACATAGTCCTAGACCTTTGGTACCTTTGAGGTATTTCAAAATCCTTTTTATAGAAGTTAGGTGTGATTCTTTAGGTGCAGATTGAAACCTAGAACAGAGACATACATTGTGCATTATGTCAGGCCTACTAGCAGTAAGATAAAGTAGAGATCCAATCATACCTCGATACAATTTTTTATTAACATTTTTTCCACCCTCATCAAGATCGAAATAATAGTTATTTGCCATAGGAGTTGCGGCATCCTTGCAGTCCAGCATTTTGAATTTTGTCAGCAAATCATTGCAGTATTTGGATTGATGATTGAAAATTCCATCTTTGGTTTGCTTGACTTGTAAACCAAGAAAAGATGTTAATTCTCCCATCATGGACATTTCGAATTCTTCCTGCATAATTTTTGAAAACTTTTTTCACAGTATAGGATTAGTGGAACCAAAAATTATATCATCAACATATATTTTGTCATCATTTGAACTTTTGATAAACAGAGTTGAGTCAACCTTTCCTCTCGAAAATCCTTTCCTTATGAGAAATTCACTTAACCATTCATACCAAGATCTTGGTGCTTGCTTCAATTCATATAGAGCTTTTCTCAGTTTGTAAACATGATCAGGATGTTCAAAATCTTCAAATCCTGGTGGTTGTTCAACATAAACTTCTTCCTTAATATATCCATTCAAGAAAGCGCTTTTGACATCCATCTGATATAGTCTGAATTTCAGCGTAGATGCAATAGCTTGAAGTACTCTTATAGCTTCCAATCTGGCCACAGGAGCATATGTCTCATCTTAGTCGATTCCGTCTTCCTGGCAGTAGCCTTTAGTTACTAATCTTGCCTTGTTCTTTATGATTTCACCATAATCATCCATTTTGTTCCGAAAAACCACTTTATACCAATATCTTGTAGCTCAGGTCTTCTAGGTGTGAGTTCCCATACATTATTCCTCCTGAATTGGTTCAACTCTTCTTGCATAGTCATCATCCAATTTTCATCACTCAATGCTTCCTCTACTTTCTTAGGCTCGATTTTGGATACATAGGCAACATTCATGCAGAATTGATTCAATTGTCTTCTTGTAGACACTCCTCTTGAAATATCGCCAATAACGTTGTCAGTGGAAACATTTATTGGCACTTTCCATTCTTTAATCGATTATGTTCTGGGAGAGTCGACTTGTTCAGCATCATCTTCCTTGTCAATGGATTCTTCAAGAATTTCTTCTTCTTCAAATGAGTTTTCATCTTCTTCAGCAGAATCCCTAACTCGCTCAGAATGATTTGGAGCCATGATGAACTCATCAAATGCAACATGAATAGACTCTTCAACATTCATAGTCCTTTTATTGTACACACGATAAGCTTTGTTGTTTAAAGAGTATCCTATGAAGATAGCTTCATCTGCTTTAAAGTCAAACTTCCTGAGGTTATCTTTTCCGTTATTCAGCACAAAACATTTGTTTCCAAAGATTCTCAGGTGTGAAATGTTTGGCTTTCTACCTTTCAACAATTCATAGGGAGTCAACTTTAATATAGACCTTATAATAGTTCTATTCAGTACATAGCATGCAGTACTTACAGCATCTGCCCAGAAATATTTTGGCATGTCTCTATCATTCAGCATAGATCTTTTCAGTTCCTTAAGAGCTCTGTTTTTCCTTTCAACAACTTCATTTTGTTGTGGAGTCCTAGGTGCATAAAAGTTATGAGTAATTCCCATTTCAGCTAGATAATCATCAAATTCTTTGTTCTGGAATTCTCCTCCATAGTCACTTCTAACAACTTTAATCTTAAGATCCATCTCATTTTGAACAGCAGTAGCAAAGCGCTTGAAAACCTTGAGGGCATCATTTTTTGTTGCAATGAAGTAGGTCTAAGTATAACGTGAGTAGTCATCAACAATGACTAATCCATATGAATTTCCTCTGAGACATTTTATTCTTGATGGTCTGAATAAGTTCGTGTGGAGTAATACATAAAATTGATTTTTTTTCATCAAGAATCAAATTTAACTCATTGGGACTATCTATTTGTGTATTTGTTGTGTCTTCATTTCCTATTATAATGCTTTGAATCAATTATGCATACACCCATGAAACCATCATGTTATTGACCTTTTCTCACAATAAAATTAAGGAAGGATGAAAACGTAAAAGGCTTATTAACATTTGACATTCGTCAACAAAGGAGGGCTTTCGACCATTCTCTCGCATTTTAGTTGTTACAAATGAGAGTAGTTCTTCCTCCACCTCCCAATGTTCACTCTACACCTCCAAAAATACCATAAATATCCCATCAACATTCAAAAATCAGTTAAGAAATTTACTTAACCAACATTCAAATGCCAATTTAGGTTCTTTTTACTTTACATTTTTTGTTTTTATTTAATAATAATAATAATAGTAAAACATATTAAAAAATTATAATTTAATATTTTAAATAAGAAAACTAAATTAAAAATTATTTATTTAAATTTAATATTAAAAAAATTAATATAATAAATATTTAATTAATTTAATATTTTTCATATAATTAAACATATATTAATATTTTAATTTATAAAATATTATTTACTAAAAAGTAAATAAATAAAACATATTATAAAATTAAAAACAAAAAAGATTTTTAAAAAATTATCTTAACCTAATTGAAAATCCGACTAATATTTTTGTTTCAATATTAATTGAGAAACGCGTTTGAAACATTAAATAAAGTTAACAAAATTTGGTTAAAATAACTAAATTCATACATTTCTAAAATTGAGGAACTAAATTAGGCCAAAGTTTTAAAGAGAGACTAATTCCAATTTTCACTTAAAATACGACTAACATATTCAAATAAAGTTAACCCTAAATTATTCAATATGTTAACCGTACTTTTGAAATATTTTTTTTAATTTATTTTTTTTAAAATTTATTATATGTTTTATTTATTTTTATTTAATAAATAAGGTTTTAATAGTTTTCAAAATTTTATATATTTTATTTATTTTAATATTATAATTGTTGATATTATTATTAATATTATTATTATTATTATTATTATTATTAAATAAAAACAAAAAAAATAGAAAAAAAAATCTTATATATCATTACGTGTTGAGTGTTGTTCTCTTATATATAGTGAATTACTTTTGTTTTTCATTTCTTTTATATATAGTGAATTGTTTTTCTTGTGCTATGGGTTATTTTTTTCATGAAGGATTTTCCATATTAAATTTAAGAAAATGCAAATAGATACCAATTAATATGTTTTGTTCGTCATTAATGAAAATTCAACTAAATCAAGGATATTCAATCAAGAAAGTAGGGTTTGACAGACTTTAAAATAGAGTATAGTTGAAAGTTCTCTATCCATCGAAAAGTTATTCCTGCTAAAATAAATCTTATATATCATTACGTGTTGAGTGTTGTTCTCTCCCCTACTTATAAAAATATAACTATATTTTTTTTTAGCAAGAATATTAATTAATATCATTTAATTCTATTAATCACATTTATTTATGCTTTTTGAAAGTGTGTTTCACTTGAACTTGGTATTAAGAATAAGGAACTTAATAAAAAATAATTTCAATTTATAAAAATGTATTACTAATTAAAATAATACTTTGGTATGGTATTATTAATAAGGTGAATTTGTCAAATTTTGCTTGAATTTTGCAAATTCATTTGTTACTTAGAATAGATTTTAGAGAAAGGACCTATCAGATATAATCTATGATAAATTTGAGGTTTAAGTAATAGAATTTTTAATGTGTTGATGTAGAAACGTTATTTTCTTGGTCGTATGAAAATAAACAAGTATCGCGTACCAAAAATAATTCTCAATGTTATTTTAGTATTTAGTGTAATCTTAATTAGTTTTGCACTCAATTACATCTAATTCTTTGAACGAATTAAGCATGTTTATATGATAATATTTAAATTATTTATATTATTTCACACGTACATTTAAATTATTTATATTATTTGACATTTTATTTCAATATATATTTAGAAACGCATGTAAAAAAAATTAAAATAATTAATTATAGGTGAGAAAAACAATATTACATTACTACCTTTAGCAATATCTATAAAAAATAAAAATAATAAATTATAAATAAGTATTAATTTAACAAAAAGAAGTATTCTTTTTTCTGAGACGAATTGTGAGAAACTTTTCCAAGCTTACATAACGAAACAAATGTAGATTATATATTTGAACTAAAAAAGTCTATGGGGTTCAAATTTGGGTCCGTCTTGTTGTGATGTGCCATGACAAGAATTAAATATGACTCATTACTAAGAATGATAATTAATAATATTTATTTATAACAACAAAAATTAATCTGTGACTTATTTATTTCCTTAGAAAATATTTGTGAAACTTACAATTATTTGTAGTAATCCGTACATATTTTAAAAATATACATTTTATAAATATTTTAAAATAAAATTTAACTAAAATTACAAAAAATATAAAATATAATATAAATTTAATTTTAATTTCAATTAAATTTAATTCAATATAATATAAATTTAATTTTATATTTTTACAAAAACAAATAATTATTAATGTAAATAATATAATATTATAAATATGAATAATATAATACTTACACCTAATTTATTTATAAACAAATATTAAAATATTTATTATTTAGATTTGTAAATATCAATTATCTATTATAAATTTTATCTATAAATATACGTAGAAATGAATATTCTTGTCACCAGTACTTATAATATTTAAGAATCATAATCATGATCAAATTTTGGCTTTTAATTAAAGATTTCTTTAACTATGTGTGTGTTTTCAATTCTATGGATACGAAAATTTTCATTTTGCTTTAAGAAAATGACTTTTGAGTTGTGCTATTTAAAAGTCATTTTTCGACATAAAAAGAGTTTCTGGATTACATAATCTAAAAAATTTATATTCTTATTTTTAAATTATGAAATTAGAAAATCTTTTCTAGTCCACATTTTATAATCGTATTTTTTGTTTTACTTATGAGTTACATATTTTGTGTTCTTAATTACATAATTTGAAAATCATTTTTTATTTCTAAACTTCGGACTCTAAAATACATTTTTTATTAGAAAATTTTCAAATTGTATAATATAAAAGCCATTTTTTTTTTAATTTTTGTGATTTGAAAACTTTTTCTTACTTTTAGATTGTGCAATCATGAGTCATTTTATAAGTGAAGAAAAAAGCTTTTAATTTAAATAGTTTGGAAATATTTTTTAAATAACTTTAAAATTATATAATCTGTATTACTTTCTTGATTAAGCTCATCCATAGCATAATCTACAAAAGGTAATAACAATGTTAGAGTTTGATCTTTTAACAACCCTGCTAAAAGTGCATATAGAAACCATAGGGGCGCAGAAAGAAATGGCCTTAATCAAGAGCCATCGTCAAAACTCCAAACGAAAACTTTAACATTGGGCCGAAATAAAATTAAACCACAAAACAGAGGTTCACAAAATAAAATGAATGTTTTTCCCCGTCGAATTCAAATATATTATTAGTAAAAATCTATATAAAATAATATTTAAATAACAATTTCACTCTATAAATGGTAACGATTGAATTTCTATGTGATCGAAAAAATGCATATACATGCATTTAGAAAATACATCCTAGAATATAATAAAACACAATTATTTTGTAGAACAAAGTATCCCATAATTGAAAGCTATATAACACTGACATTTAGGTTTTATTTCTTTCTCATACAGTATTAAAAAATTGAATCCTCTTTCAGCATATTTAAGAAACCTAGTTATCCGTTATATTAAATATCATGTGACGTGCATTTTACGGCCTGATGTAGCCCATTAAATTTGTATGTTTATGTTTTTAATTTATACATACTTACATAAATTTTAAAAAATTAAGTAAAATAGATATACTAATTTTTTTATCCATATTTTCCAATCCATGACTCCTTCCACTCCTTAAACCATGTCAAATTTATTCCATTCTTTCAAAAAAATAATGTAAAATAAGGAAAATATCACAAAAACACATTGAATTGTATTATAATAGATATTTTAAAAACATTGTTATGGGTTATAATTGGAAGGAGTTGGGCTATTAGAAGTAAAAAGCCTTCATCTTTTGGGTGTGACTTCATGTCAAGTGGTTTATATAATTTGTTATTAATTTGATTAAATTTTAGTAAGGGTTGAATTAAATGAATTCGGTCAAATTTTAGATAAAGTTGACTACATCAAATTCAACTAAATTTCAGTTAAAGTTCACTCAACTAAGTTCGGTTAGGAGAAACTCAACTTAATTTTAGATTTAGTCTTTATTAAATTCGACCAAATTTTGGTTGTGGTCGCTTTGGCCAAATTCAACTAAATTCTGATCGTAGCCAACTCAGACAAATTGAAGCAAATGTTGGCCATAGCGAAATCTGTAGAATTTAGGTTGAGGTTGACTCGGTCAAAATCGATCAAATATAGGTCAACCCTAACTAAGTCAAATTTGACTTAATGTGGTTGACTTGGCCGAATTCAAAAAACTTTCGGTCACAACTGACTCGACTAAATTCGACCAAATTTTTCTAAGTTGACTCAATCGAATTCGACCAAATTTTGATTGGGATTATCTTGGCCAAATTCCACCAAATTTTAGTAGGGGCTAACAGGCTCAAATTCGAACGAATTTCTACTGGGACCAACACGATTAAATTCGTCGAATTTCAGTCGATGTTGACTCGATTGATTTCAACAATATTTCAATTAGGGTCGATTCGTCGAATTCGGCCAAAAATCTACCGAGGCATAATTGACTAAATTCGCCTGAATTTCAGCCAATGATGACTACGTCAAATTGGGACGAATTCAATCAGGGCTAACTTGATCAAATTTGCCAAATTTCAGTTAATATTGACTCGGTCAACTTCAGTAATATTTTAGTCAGGTTGACTCACCAAATTCGGCCAAAATTCTACCGAGACTGAATTGACTAAACTCGGTTGAATTTCAGCCGAGGATGACTAGGTCAAATTGGGACGAATTTCGACCGGGGTCGACTTGATCAAATTTTAGTTGTGGCTAACTCATCGAATTTAGCTAAATTTCAATTAAGGTCGATTCTACCAAATTTGGACAAATTTTGGTCGAGATTCACTAGGCAGAATTTGGCTAAATTTTCATTGGGGTCGACTTGGCCAAATTTTTGTTGGGGACGACTCAGCCGATTTCGACCAAATTTTAGCTAGGGTTGACTTGGCAGAATTTGATCGAATTTTTAGCCTAGGTAGATTCGGTTATATTTGAATGAATTTCGGTAGGTGTCTACTTGGTCAAATTCGACCGAATTTCGATCAGGAATAACTCGATCGAATTCAACATAATTTTGGTCGTGGCCAATTCTATCAAAATCGACCAAATTTCGATTATGGCCAAATTCATCAAATTTTGATCATGGCCTGGGGTGGCTTGGCTTGACCTTCGGCCCGTGACAATCTTTGGGTCAGGTCAACCTGTTACAACCTTTGGCTTAGATCGACTTAGTTTGACCTTTGGTTTAGAGCGACACATCTTGTCCTGCGACACAGGCCAACCCGACCTTCAATTTGAACCAACCCATTTCGACCTTTGCCCTGAGTATCCAGTCTCGACATAGGAAATTGTTTTTGTTGTAGTGGGTATCAGATCCATTAATAACACGAGACACTTCACATTGGAATATTGCTTACTGAGGCTACTTAGAAATTCCACAACTTCATCTTTGCATTTCCTTTTAGTAATAACAACAAGAATACCACAAGAAGATTTGATTGTACATGTACACGCATGTGAATTACTTTGTGATAGTGAGATTGCCTTGTCTAAACGCAACAACACTCATTTTTTATTCAGATATGTAGAACAAATTGCCTTGGAAATATATGGACTTCAAATGATTCCATGTATCCATCACCATATCCATCCATAAGATGCTTTAATAAATACATTCAAAGCTCGATCAAAGAATCCAAGAAACAAAAATCTTATTACATCTTCACCAAGCCATATATGTCTTATCATCTTTTTTGGCTTAAGTATTGTTTCATCAACAAACTTTAACTTGTTTTAAATGTTCAACGCAATTTCCGTAAACTTGCTCCACAAGTGGTAATTATTTTTGTCAAAGTTAGATAGAATCAAATATTCTGTCAAATATCCTATCATTTATGACTCTTAATTTTGGAGATTCACAATATTAATTTTCTTTTATGGTGTATTATTACAGTAATTATTCATCAGAACCCTATTTAGGAAAGTATTTATTTGTATTACCATAATTATAGGATCTTGATTGTACATTACTACTTGTATTTAAACAATACATGACCAATGCAAATTATGACATTAAATATCATTTTCTATCTTAGTATCAGAGCTTTCAAGCAAACAACTCTTGATCCATAACCACAACCATCATGTCATTCATTGTTAATCAAAAAAATGACCTACCTTCTTCAATCTATGTCAAGTTGAACAGAGACAATTGCCTACTATAGAAATATCTAGTCTTACTAGTGATTATAGGATGTAAACTTGATGGCTACAGACAAAGGACAATAAAATTAACAGACCAATTCATTGTTGCAAAGAACACAACATCAAAAGTCAATCTTAACTATGAGGATTAGCAAGCCCAAGATCAAACCATTCTAGGATGGCTGGTGACTTCTATGTCAATTGACATTGCAACTCAATTGCTTCATTGTGAAATATCAAAACAGCTCTAGGATGAAGCTCAAAGTTTTGCTAGTGCACACACCAGATCTAGAATCATCTATCTGAAATCTAAATTTCACAACACACGTAAAGGAGACATGAAGATGGAGCAATATCTTAGAGAGATGAAAAATCTTATTGACAAGCTAAAGTTGACAGGTTCACCAAGCTCTAACTCTGATTTAGTGATTCAGACACTAAATGGTTTGGATTTTGATTACAATCCAGTGGTTGTTAAGTTGTCTGACCAGATTAACATTAGTTGGTTTGAATTGCAAACTCAATTGTTAACCTTTGAAAACATATTATATCAACTCAATAATCTCAGCAACCTTAACCTGAATGTCTCTATAAACTTTGCTACAAAGAATGAGTCTAGAGGCAAAAAAATTAGATCCCAAAGTGATTAGAGAGACTGTAATTTTAGAGGCATGAAAGGTGGTAGAGGAAGAAGTAGGATGTCAAAAACAATATGTCAGGTATGCAGAAGGATTGACCACACTGTTATACAATGTTATTATCGATTTGATAAGTCCTATACATGGAAAACTCAATCTTTTGAAAGTGAAAAACAAAGAACACACAGTGCATTCATAGCTTCACCTTATCAAGGTCAAGATTTCAATAATCTTCATTTGCATGATGGTCTTTATGTTCTAAAAATTTGTTGAGTATTTCAAAATTGAATGTTGACAACAATATTTTTGTTGAGTTTGATGAAAATTATTACTTTGTGAAAGACAAACTAATAGGGAAGGTTATTCTAAAAGGGGAATTTAAAAATGGTTTGTACCAACTATGTGACAATAAGGACTCTTATGTCTACATTTCTCTTAAAGAAAATTAGCATAGATAACTTGGACAACCCAACAATAAAGTTCTAGAAAAGTTCTTAAAGGAATGCAATGTGAAAACATAATCTAGTGACTCATTCACATTCTGTGAAGCTTGTTAATTTGGAAAATTGCATATGTTGCCCTTCAAAAGCTCTTCCTCACATGCTAATGAAATTTTAGATTTAATTCATACTGATGTTTGGGGTCTTGCTTTAATTTTGTCTCCATTTAGGTTTAAATATCATGTTCATTTTAATGTTGATGTTAGTAGGTTCACATGGATTTTCCCCTTAAAGCAAAAATACGAAAATATATGTGCCTTCACTCTTTTCAAAGCTATGGTTGAAAATTAGTTTAACAGAAAAATTAAAGTCATTTAATGTGATGGAGGTGGTGAATTTAAACTTGTCCAAAGGATTTCCTTAGAATCAGGAACTATTTTTAGAATGTCTTATCCCTACACCTCTCAAAAAAATGGCAAGGTTGAGAGAAAACACAGACATGTTGCTGAACTTGGCTTAACCTTGTTAGCACAAGCCAAAATGCCCCTACATTACTGGTGCAAAGCCTTCTCAATTGATGTTTATCTAATCAATAGACTATCATCATCAATAAATCCAAACAAAAGTTCATACTCCCTGATTTACAAGAAAAAACCTGACTGTGGAAGCTTGAAATCTTTTGATTGTGCTATTATCCATGTCTCAAACCATACAATCAAAATAAACTTCAATTTACAACTAAGTGTGAGTTTCTTGGTTACACTAACTCACACAAAGGATACAAATGCATTAACTCTCATGGGAGAATTTTCATCTTAAGACATGTGATTTTCAATGAGAATCACTTCTCCTTTCATGAACATTTCATTGATATAAGAAATTCATTAAAAGAATGAACTGAACCTATGTTAATTTTGTGTCCAAATTACTTTACAGGTACCACTATCAACAATACTCTTGAACCAAACAACAATACTACAAGTCATCAGGAAGAAATCATAGGTGATAGTCCCACCAACAATGGTACAAATGAAGGAGATCTTAGTGAATCTTTTAGTGATACATCAAGAGAGAGTCAAGAAGAAGGTTCAACATAAACAAAGTCAATAGAGAACAACATTCAAACTGAAACTAAAAACAATCAACCTAACACCAACACCCATTGAATGGTGATCAGAAGAAAAGTTGGAATTTACAAGCCTAAGAAACCATACATAGTATTGACAAAGGTTCGTGAAGATGACAAAGATCTAAAATATGTTAAGGAATCTCTAATCAAGTCAGAATGGAAAGAAGTCATGGATGCATAACTTAAGGCTCTAATGTCTAATCAAACTTGGACATTAATACTAGTCAAGGGTTAAGAAAACATCATAGACTCAAAATGGGTCTTCAAAAACATGTATAAAGCAGATATTTCAATCAAAAGGAGAAAAGAAAGACTTGTTGCAAGAGGTTTTCAGCAAACAACAGACATAAACTTTGATGAAACTTTTAGCACAATGGTCAAGTGCAGCTCTGTCAGAATCATATTAGCCATTGTAGTACATTTCAATTTGGATTTTAGGCAACTTGACATAAACAATGTCTTGCTAAATGGAAATATGAAGGAAATATTTTTTTATGCATAAACTTGAAGGCTACATAGACTCAACCAAACCAAATTATATATGTAGATTGTCCAAGGCCATATATTGTTTGAAGGAGGCACCAAGGGCTTTATTTGATAGACTAAGAGACACATTTTTGTATTCGGGGTTTCAAAACACCAAAAGTGATTCTTCTCTATTCATTTTTAGAGGTACAAATCATACCACGTTCTTTCTCATTTATATTGATGACATTATTGTAACAAGAAGCAACCGTCAGTATTTAGAAACATTCATCAATCAACTGAATGTTGCTTTCTCACTAAAAGACTTAGGACATATACACTACGGCATTGAAGTACAAAGGGATGATAGTGGGATATACCTAAGGCCAACTAAGTACATAAAAGATATTCTAAAGAAGTTCAACATTAGACAATTTTTGCATGTCCAGCACCAATGGTAGTTGGTAGACAATTAACTACAAAAGGGAACCAATGACCATTGTTACTTTGTACATTTAAGTCATAGAGGGTCATTGCAATATTTGACCAACACCAGGTCAAACATTGCTTTTGCGGTCAACAAACTCAATCAATACATGAGCACACCTATCATAGATCACTGGTAAGGAATAAAAAGAATACTAAGATATCTTCAAGGCACAATGAACCTATGTTTGCACATAAAACGTTCAAATGATCTTAACATAATGGGATATTCTGATGCAGATTTGGCAACTATTACTGATGACAAAAAAATCCACGGCAAGACAATGTGTATTTCTTGGAGAAACTCTTATTTCCTGGTCTTCAAGAAAACAAAAGGTAGTGTCACAATCAAGCACAAAATCAGAGCATAGAGCCTTGGTTGATCTTGTAGTTGAAGTAGATTGGATTAAATCTCTACTGACATAACTAAAACTACAAATGCTCATAAAAGCATTTTTGTTGTGTGATAACCTAAGTGTCAAGTCAATTGCTTATAATCCAGTCATGCACGCACGGTCTAAACATATCGAGATAGATGTGCACTACATATGTGATCAAGTCCTACAAAATGAAGTAACTATGACATAAGTTCCTACTACTGATCAAATTGCAAACTATTTGATTAAATCTCTTACTCATACAAGATTCAACTTGCTAAGAGACAAACTTGGCATGACCATGTCACCACTAGTTTGAGAGGAGGAGTTAGATAGAATCAAATTATTCTGTCAAATATTTTATCATTTATGACTCTTAATTTTGGAGATTTTCAATATAATTTTCTTTTATAATAATTATTCATCAGCATCCTATTTAGGAAAATATTTGTTTGTATTACCATAATTATAAGATCTTGATTGTACATTATTACTTGTATTTAATAATACATGATCAATTCAAATTATGATATTCAATACCATTTTCTATCTGTTAGTCGATGAAACAAGACAAATAATAGAATTCTCGTTGGAATGAAGATACATCTCATTGTTCATGAGAGAAGTTTCTTCTACCATGGAAAAAAGAAAAAATGATACAAAAATAGAAAAAAAGAAACAAAAATAATCAATAGAAAGAAATTGAGTGAAGTACAACAAAATTCTTACTAAGAAAGAGTTATGACATCATAATAGAAAATCATTAATCATTTTAAAAACAATTGAGAGAAAAAAAACGAGTCAAGAAAAAGAAATGATAAATAATACATTACTTTAAAGTGTATTATTCAATACAAGGAAAGAAAAAAATCAAAATATAAGATAAAACAAAAATAGAAGAAAAACAAAGTTAAAAAAAAAAACTACCAATCTATTATTAACAAAAATTAAGGTTAATAGCTTTATCATAAGTTAGTCGCTAGTTGACATCATTTTTACTCATCTTGTCACGATGCAAAAAAAAAAAAATTCCCTTTTGTTTCGGTAGATATTTTGTAGGACCGAGAAACTAACTTGGCTGACGTGGCTTTCCCGCTTTCTGATGCTTGGATTGACCGGATTGCTCGCTTTTCCTGGATCTTGATCACTCACTCTCCTTCTCCCTTGACCGTTCGGTGATCTTCAAGCTTTGACCGAGGGAGAGGTACCTGCAATGACACTCCGACGCTCAAGTTAGGAGCGGTTTGATGAACCTCAGTTCATAATTGAGTATTTAGTGATTTTATGATCATTGTAGAATATTTCTGACTATGATTGGAGAGTGATTAGAAGTGTGATTGAAGGATACCTGGCTTGTGGCCCTGGGTCTCTATTTATAATTTGTCTCATGGAGCTTGAACTTATATAAGCCCAATAAAATATAAACAAACTTACCTGAAAATAGATATTCTTAATTATTTAATCTTCTGTTTATCAATATCTTTAATAAGATATTCTTGAGATATTCTTGATTATTTTATATCTTTAGTAAAATATATCGTAACCGTTCGACCCTGATATCATATTGTACACCTTTAAACATTCTTTCAATTTAGCACTCAGTTGACATTGAATCAATCTAACAATTTTGAGTTGATTTTAATAGAGTATATGATTTAGTAAATAAATTATGTCTTATGACACAATTTAAATCTACTTTGTTATTGACATTTTTTTATTGTCATTGCCTAATTATAATTGTTATTAAATAAGAACCAATTTAATCAATATTTTACTTTACAATACCAAATTGCAAATTAAAATTCTAACAGACAGAGAAGCTAAAGAAAAATTTTCCTATGGCTAAGTTTCTGAAACCCCATTCCACTCTATTCATTTTTTTTTTTGCACACCCATCCTTGCAACAAATCGTACACCATACTGCTATAAAACCTTAGATAAAAATTTAGCTAACACCTACTAATTTAAAACTAACAAATACTTTTTTTAAGGATAAAAGCATATGCTTAATAAGGCTAAAAGTATATTTAAATTTTAAAATGATTTTTTATTTAATGATAATTAAAATGCATTATCTAAATAAAATAAATAAATTATTATATTTAAGTAAATTATTTGAAAAATAATATGAATTAAAGGCAGTTCAAATTGCAATACATCTTAATGTCAATTTACTCTATCATTAGTTTTCTAAATTTGAGTTATTAGCTAGAATTTAAGGTGTGGGATATTATTGATATGCATTGGATGTAAATCGTAAGGAAAAGTGGACCCCATGTTGTAATGTGTTCTTGGTGGTTATTGCAATTGCACATGCTTTCACTCATTCTTTTGTCAAAGTTGAGTTCAATATCACAACTTGTAGATGCAACAATGGATCTATCTCCTCCTCATTTATTACCACTACATATATTGTCATAATTTCCACTTACTTTCTGCTCATCTGCATTTTCATACGCTTCATTGCTTTCCTTTTCAATCTTATTCTAACTTCACTCTATCACCCACCTTTTTGTTTTACCTTTTACATACTACTACAAATTTCATACCAGAAACCTAATCAAAATTTCAATTTTCTAATTGAAATTTAAAATTTAAAACTTTAGTGAGCAAAACAGAATAACAAGATATTTCTTTATCCCTTGCGCCACCCATTTGGTTAAAATACTTCTATTACAGTGTTACCTTTTAGTTTTATTAAAATCAATTTTAAGAAAATGCTTTAAGAAATTAGATTTTTTAAGTTGATTATTTCCTTAGAAGGATTCTCACGTCAATTGTCGCAAAATACTCTGTTTAAGTTAATCAAATTACTTTCTAATTTGGTGCTAACGAAAACTATATTTTTTTTTTCTATTTTTCAAGAGTTTGTGAAAGAACTTGTTGAAACATACTATATTGTAATTTATTATATTATATAACCTTGAAAATATTGGTGTAATGTAAAAAACAAAAATTATTGAAAACGTTTTGATTTCATATATTAGTTATACTCCATCATTTCCAGTTCAGCTCTTTGTCTGCTACATGCAAATCTTCATGCGAGGTATGCAAGAAACAAATCTATATTGCAACAGAAAAATCTTAATTTTATTGCAAATGATTAAATTAAATTTATTTAAGAGTTTATTTCCTTCTTTTTAATTTTTTTTATTGGAAGACCTGTCTAAACTCTTCTTATCCTAAAAATGAAAACATCATATTGAAAATGTTACAATCAAGACACAAAACATTTCACAGTATTTTTTTTTTTTTCATTTTAAGCAAATAGTTTTTTCACTACATTTGCAATTCAAACTTTATTCAGCTGCCACTGAACTGAACCTTTTGGAGTGGAAGCTACTCAGAAACTCTGTACTCTAGTATAAGGTAATAATCGAACATCATAAATGTAAAAATTAAAAACTCCATATTTAACAAAAATAGAAAAAATTAAAAATCAAACCATACTTGACTCATCACGCTCACGGTGACTCTCGTGCAAATCACCGTTGGGTTTGGCGGCGGCGACGACGGCTATGTTGGCGCGACAAATCGGGCAATTGGAGTGGTTAATGAGCCACAAGTCAATGCAAGCGGCGTGAAACGAGTGTTTGCACGCGCTAAGCTGCCGGACTTCTTCGCCGTCAGCGAACACCGAGAGGCACACCGGACACTCGCCGCCGATCTCCTTGGAGTGCTCATCTTTCCGGTACTTCACGCCTGCGTCGACGCTGGCGAGTTCGATCTCACGGTGGGAGGCCTCCGACGCGACGGAGGGCTCGCTAGCGGAGGTATCCCGGCGGCGGCGGTGCGAGGGGCAACCGAAGGCGAAGATGAATGTGTAAATTAGCGCCGGGATGGTCACGACAGCGAGGAGTGCGAGGAGGAACTCGAGCGGGGAGAGATCGACTGAGCTGGGAGGGTCGGCGAACGGCGGCGGCGGGGGAAAGGGGAGGACGGTGATCTGGAATATGGAGTTCGGGGCGCCGTCGAAGGGATGCGGCGGCGGGAAGGGTATGACGGTGATTTGGCCGGCGGAACGCGGCGGCGGAGCCGCGACGACCGTTGGTGAGTTTTGCATCGATAGAGAAAGAGAGAGAATGGATTATAATTATTATTAATATTTATTATTACTATTATTATTAAGTGAGCTGTGGTTTGATTTGGGAACTTTTTTTCGTTTTTAACTTTTATTTTTATTTTTATTTATTTATGGTAGAAAAGGTGATTGAAAATGGTTGTTAGTAATGAAAGGGATTGAAGGTGGATGAATTCTTTGAAGCAATAATTGGCTTGGGTGGGTGAGTGAATAAAATGGAGAATTTTTTTTCTAGGTGATATGTGGACAAATAAGTCGTAGCTGGACCCTTTTCTCACTCGTTACTTTGTTTCTTTCTCATTCTCTATTTTTTTCAATTATAATGTTTTTACTTTTATAATTTTATAGCATTAAGGGTATGTTTAACATGAGGATAAACTAATTGATTGTTGATAAATTTCTTTCTAGTTAATAAACTACTTGGTAGTTGATAAATTAATTTGGTAGTTAATAGGTTAGCTTCTAGTAGGATTGAGAAAAATAACTTATTTGTATTGTATCACCTAAGTGTACTATATTATATTAAAAATAACTTATCCACTTTTACTAATCGTTTAGTATACTATTTTATGCTTCGGTTTTTTAAAACTGAACTTATAACAATTACAGTTCAGTTAACTGTGAGAAGTGTATCTACTCTTACATATTCTCTAGTTCCAGTTCAACTGTTTCATCTTGTAAAAAAACTTTATTTAATGATAAAATATTAATAAAAAAAACTCTTCACATAAAAAAAATAATTAATTTTTTAAGACAACTTTTTTATCACAAAATTTATATTGTTTATCAATAAAAATAAAAAATGTAATTTTTATTTTTATTTTTTTTAAGTTATATATATATATATATATATATATTTATTTATTTTGTGTTAGTGTATGATGGTATTTTTTATATTTTTTTATTAATAAAATAAATAAATAAAAAATAAAATAATTTTTAATAATAAAAGAAAAATAAATAAAATAGAAAATAATAATAATATTAAATAATTAAAAATCAATTTATTAAACACTTATGAATAAAATAAAATAAATATTAAAATAAATTTCAATTAAAAAGAACATGTATTGTTATACTATTTAGTTTAAAAATCAGTACAATTCAGTTTAAAATTAGTATAGTTAGTAGTTCAGTTCAATTTATATTGTAGTTTAGTTAAAATTAGTGTAATTTACAATTTAGTTAATAGTTCAGTTAGTGCAATTTACAATTCAGTTAATAGTTCAGTTAGTGCAGTTTACAATTTAGTTAATAGTTCAGTTACTGTAGTTTACAATTCAGTTAATAGTTCAGTTCATACTGTAATTTAGTACAATTTAGTATAGTTCAGTTCAGTTTGATAAAACAAAAAACAATTCAGTTCAGGCAAACTGAACTGTTTTACAGTTCAGTTTGTCTAAACTGTTTTACAGTTCAATTCAGTTTTTAGCATTGCAGTACAGTTTAGTTCGATTTGCCCACCCTTAATTTCTATCTTGTAAACTATTTGGTAGTTCATAAGCTCTGTAAGTTTTAATTTTGTTTCAAAATAAAAAGGTATTATTACATAAGTAATAATTAATGTCCCCTTATCACTCTTAGGTCTTATAAGTAGGTTTAGAATTATAAGTATTTTATTTATTTGACAATTTTATTTTAAATTATTTTAATATTTGACTTGTGGAGTGTAATTTGACATTCATTGGAAACATGTAATTTATTCTTAATTTATGTTTAACATAACAAATAAAGTTTGTTTCAGCATTATGAAAGCAATGTGGTGTAATTTTATTTATTTTTATTGAAGTTATAAAAAAAAATATTGAATTGACAGCAATATTTGATATGAATCATCATACTTTTAAATTTCATGTTTAATATTACAAAGACGTTTGATATTAGATGATATTTTTCCTCAGCATAGGATTAAATACTCTAGGTAGAGCTTTTTAATGTTATTCCATAAGCTTTAACCCAAACACTTCTGTTTCATTGTTATAAAGGGTGTTTTTCTTGACACAATTGGGTTAATTATGGGCTGGATTTTGCGGCCTATTTATCGTCGGATGGGCGGTCTAATATCTGTTCTTCGGCTATTACTTCCTGCACCTCATCATTAATTTTAGTTCATTTCCTGCCCTTGTTTCTTTTATTTGAATAATATAACAGTGTGAGGTTTTGCTGCAGCGGTGGTGGTGAATTCCTGTGGAGGTGGTGGGCATTTGCGTTTGTGAGGTACGCCATGGAAAAAATATTGAAAACTTAAATTATTTTCCGATTCTAAAATAATAACAATTAAACATGCATCTCCAAATTCAAAATGCATTTAAAAAAATAGTACATTTTGAATTGTACAATTTTCAAATTTAGAAATATACATTATTTTTAAAGGTTAAATCGTTTTATATGTTTCCATTTTTGTAGTGAAATAGTAAATTAATCATCATATTTTTATTTGTCTCGATTTGGTTGGAAATTTTGATACAATTAAGTCATTTTTGTTAGTATTTCATTAATACCGTTAAAGAAGTATTACATGTCAATTTGTGATTTTTCTTTTAAATATTTTTTAACTATATTTATTTTTTTTAAACAGTAAATGTGTCACGTATTAAATTAACGCCGTATGACAAGACTATGGCAATGTGATGTGGTAATCGTAATGGCACGTGTTACCACCTTATTTCAATTTGGTTGTTATATTTTTATTTTGTCTTAATTTAATTCTAATATCTTTAAAATTAAATAATTTTGTCTTTTTCCGAATTGAAACAAAATTTATTTGTTTTATAAATGCTATAAAAATAAGTTTATTATAATTGATATTTCTATTAAACTTTTAACAAGATTAATTTTATTTATATTTATATTTTACATCCAGTCTTTTGGTACTCTTTGGTAAAGGAATAATGTGTGGAAGGTGCTCTCAGAGAGGTTAGGTCAACTCTTAGAGGAAGATGGCTAGATAAGATCACATGGGATGCTTTAGTCTTGACTTAAGAGACTAATAGAATGAAATAATATTTTGACAACATTTTATTACTAATCTCAAAGTGAGAATACAATGGTGGATACACCTCTATTTATAAGGTGTCTCCAATTTATAGAAGCAAAACCTTAAAAACACAAACTTAACCTAATTTGGAAACTAAGGTGAAAATCTTCTCCATTAGGAGAAGGACATGTGGTCACTATCTATGGAGATGACACCTTGGCGCACTCACCAAAGGTGAGACATCCCACACTTGCTCACCAAGTTAGGTTAAAACTTTGACCACATGGGTCAACAACACACATTAAAGACGCCCAATTGGGTCAACATTGGGTGTTGACCTTTGTTGGCTCAAGTTGACCAAAAGTCCTACAGTATTTGGTACAAAATATAAGGCTCAAAACTAAATCATATACTACTTGGCCCATAATACAATGCTCAAAAGGAAATTCAATGCTACTTGAGCCATAATACAAGACCCAAATTATTCCTATTCTACCATGTGCTTCATGATGGCTCAAGAGAAAGTGTTTAGGCCCACCTTTCATAGATGACTTCAACTCTTCTTGAATGTTCTTGGCTATGGCTAGGGGCTATGTTATCAAACAAGGCATTATCGCTTGGCCCAATCCATTAGTTCATGCCCCAATAGAGACGGGTCACGTACTCATTTGTGTCACGAGACACCTGGCCGTAACCTGCGACGACCAAGAGGGATTGAGTGGGCTGCTCCTCCTCATTGGCGGTGTTGACATCCAGCTTTGACGCCTTTGGAACCGGTGGCCTTATTTATATTTACTATGGCCACGCTACAAAAATAACAATCCAGAAGGCTTTAGCTCTTAGTCATAGGAGAAAATTAAAAAAATATATATAATTAGGGGTGTCTTTATGTACTTGTAGATAGAAATGACATTGTGAATATTTGATGTGTTATATTTTTAATATAATAGAACTTTTAAGAAAAAATTAAAGGAGAATTCAACATAATCCAAAATTGGTATAAATCAAATCAATGAAAATATAGTGTTTATTAGTGTGTATATAATTAATCATTATTTTTTTTATCATATTTTGCAAAACAAAAAAATTCAAACTTTATTCAAACCTCATTAATTTATTACTTGAATTGAAATTACAAAATATTTAAAAGAGAGTTGAATACACTTTTAAAATTATTTTGTGAGGTCATTCGAGAAAAAAAAACATATATATAAAAAAAACAATACAATTGATTAATAAACTTTTGTAAAAACAACTTTTGCAAAAATTTGGATAAAGGATAACTTAAGTTGAAAAGTGTAAATGAGAAATAACAAGAATAATAAACATTAATTTAGTATTGCTTCACTCATATCGACTTACATTCAATTCTCCTAAAAAATATAAAAAGATTAATATAATCATCATTATAACAAGTATTTGTCACTATTTTAAATAACTCTTCAACATGTAAGTTTTAAACTATTTCTTAACTTGTTTTCTTTAGACTACTCCTTATTAATGAAAGGTTGCTAAATCACTCTTAAGTAGCTATGTTTTCCATAAATTTTACAATATAAATTTCAACCTAACTCATACCTTTCAAAGGTGTAACTCAAATCCACTTTTTATCAAAGATGAAGATTTTCAAATCCTACACAATGTGTATGCAAATTAAAGTATAGAATATGAATTATTGGAAGAAAATAATACTTGCAACAAACCTCAAAATTAATCACAAATTCAACCTTACAATAAAAATTAATCCAAACAAAAGAAATAAAGAACAAAATTGCATACTAATAATTTCTTTGAAAAAATACAACCATAATCATACATTATGGTTTGGTTTAATGTCTCAACAGGTCTTATTTTTGTCAAGAATCTGAAATAGGTCCCTTTCTTTTTTGGCGTCTCAATTGGGTCCTTATTTTTGTAAAATTGAATCAAATAGGGACTTTCCGTCAAATTGATCAAACGACGTTAAAGATTGTGTCACCTGGAATGCTGACAGTGTAGTTTTAACATACGTGTCATTAAAAACGTGTGTTAATTCTACTTTTTTAAATTTTAAATTAAAAAATTAAGTTAATATAATGGAAATTTAATTAAAGAAAGGGCAAAGTTGGGAATTCGTGTTCTACTTTGTGTTGAAAGCCTCATTCTCTCTGTAATTGCGAAATCAAAATGAAATTGGGGGAATTGAGTAACGAGCAACAACAATTTTTGTGGATGTATGTAGTTTACCTTGTCCAAATAACTGTGTAGTTCGTAAGTAGTAAACTGATGCCTTTAGAATAACTAGTTTATTTTAGAAGCCGGTTATGAGCTTAGCAGAGAAGTGATTAGGGAGCTTAACTAGGTTTCAGTTCCAGATCTGGTAGCGGAGCGGATGATGGCATCATTACGAATGGAACAAACCGCTGAATCAGCGCCGGCGGAGTCATAGAGATCTATCCCCATGCCGTTTCTGACGAAGACGTACCAGCTCGTGGATGATCCCTCTATGAATATAATTTCCTAGAACGAAGATTGCACGAGTTTCATCGTTTGACGGCTTGCAGAATTCGCACGTGATTTGCTACCAAAGTACTTCAAACACAACAACTTTTCCAGTTTTGTCCGTCAGCTAAACACCTATGTAATCACTCCTCCCGAGCTTGTTTTATTCTTCTCTATTAGCAAATATTTTAAGATAAATTGTCGATGTTTGTGTGTTGTTATGTGTAGGGATTTCAGAAGGTTGTACCTGATCGTTGGGAATTCGCTAACTACTGTTTCCGGTGAGGTGAGAGAACTCTCCTTCGGGACATAGAACGCCGAAAAATTTTATGGATGAGTGACGAGCCCTAAACCTCAAATTTCCCCAATTTCATTTCGATATCGCAATTATAGAGAGAACGAGGCTTTCAAGAGAAAGTAGAATACGAATTCCCAACTTTGCCATTTCTTTAATTAAATTTCCACTCTATTTACTTAATCTTTTAATTCAAAATATAAAATAATAGAATTGACACATGCTTTTAATGACACGTATGTTAAAACTATAATGCAAAAATGCCAGGTGACATAATCCTTAACGCCGTTTGATTAATTTGACGGAAAACCCCTATTTGATTCAATTTTACAAAAATAAGGACCCAATTGAGATGCCAAAAAAGAAGAAGTCCTATTTGAAATTTTAGACGAAAATAAAGACCTGTTGAGACATTAAACCTTATAATTTTTATTGAAAAATCAATCCATAGTGAATTCAATTAAAGATTAACATTTGAAAGCGCTATTTGAAGAAAATAGTCTTTAAACAAACCACAAAATTAATCTCAAATTCAACCTTGTAATAAAATTTAAGTCAAACTAAACAAATGAAAAACACGATCACACATTGATAATTTCATTGAAAAGTACAACCACAATCATGCATTATATATGATTTTTATTGAAAAATCAATCCACATTGAATTTAATTGGCTCTTAAAAATGTTTTTTTATCAAGATTAACATTCTTAGTTCTTGATTTAATTAAGATCCAATTATTGTCATAAAGGCAAAAAAATAAATCGAGAAGGTAAAATAAATTTAGAATTATTTAAATAATTTAAAACAAGAACATATGTGAGGATGAAATAAATACCCATGCTTGATTAACAAAAATATTTTCCATCAAAATAAAACAAGTTTAAAAAGTAGTTGTAGGTACAAATGTGCTTGTTATTCCTATACGTTGACTCTTGTGTATACTTTTATAGGTGATCTATGAATTTTTTATATGAATTTCTTAACCCTTTGAGCAAGAGACTCATTAGATAACTTTAGTGCTTTCTATTAATTAAAGATATATATGATACAAGCAACTTATTTTTATGTTTTTAAAACGGTTGTTTTTGAGGACATGCCATACTAGAAATACCTTTATGTTGTTGAGATATAAAGCAACCAATTAAGCTATGATGAAAATAAAACACATGAAAATGAGAGGGAAAGAAACACATGAGGTATATAAAATGGTTAACTATATAATATTTTTTAAATCAAAGTTGATTATATTTAAATAATTCTAAAATGTAACATTCAAAATCGTATATATTCAATATTAACACAAACATTGTTTTAATACAAAGGTTTATCAATTCCATATAATTCATAATGTCATCTTCAATTAAAGATTTTGGTTTTATGGTTATTGAAAAGAGAAAGTTTTAAAGAGGAGAAAAAAACCTTAAAGCATATGAATTCAAAAAAGAAAGTTAAAGAGATACATAGTAAAATAATTAATCTTGTTTATTGTCATTTGCTATTAATGATGTTAGACTTGTGTTACAAATGTGTATTTAAAGTCTCGAGACAAAGAATTTTATCAAATCATAAGAAGTAGAACAACTTTATCTTAAGTTTTATAAAATAATTCTTATAAAATCTCTGCATTTTCATATTTGAGAACAAACCTTCACATGTTTTAAGATTACTAAGATCAATGATCACTTGACCATCAATCTTTTCCTTCTCTAATGATTTCTATACTACATAACATATAAAGAGGAAGCCATGGTAGACATCATATCCAAAGATGTTATGAGATGCTATTGCCAAAATGGATAAGTGAATCTTTGTCCTGTAATTTATCACTAGTGTTTATATCTTCCAAATAACAAATAACAAATAGAAATAAAATTATTAAAAATTATTACAAGTTCAAAAGTTTGTACTTTTTTATTATTTCACAAATAATAAAAAATTATAGAAGTAAAATATTTTTGGTTTAATGTCTCAATAGGTCCCTATTTTTGCTCAGAATCTCAAATAGGTCCCTTTTTTTTTCGGCGTCTCAATTAAGTCCTTATTTTCTTAAAATTGAATCAAATAGGACATTTCCGTCCAATTGAGATGACCCCATTAAGACATGTATCTTGACCGTGCAGTTTTTTGTTACGTGGCATTAATGTGACTGAATTGTATTTTTTTAATTTTTGAATTAAAAAATGAAGTATACTCTTTATATTTCATTTTTTAATTCAAAAATTAAAAAAATACAATTCAGTCACGTTTTTAATGACACGTAATAAAAAACTACACTGTCAGCATATCCTTCTTAACGGCGTCATCTCAATTTGACGGAAAGACCCTATTTGATTCGATTTTACAAAAATAAGGACTCAATTGAGACGTCGAAAAAGTAAGGGACCTATTTGAAATTCTGGACGAAAATAGGGACCTATTGAGACATTAAACCAATATTTTTTTATTATAAATTATCGTATACAACAAATTCATGAAATTCTATAATAATTATTTCAACATATATTTTTATTAGTAGAAGTGGATAGTCATTACATTGGTAACACCTCTTACTCTTAACTTATAAATATTGAAAGTATTTAGACAAAATAATTAATAAATTGATTTAAAAAATAAAAAATTCTCAATTTGATGATTAAAACGAGTAATCAAATTAACTCATAAAATCAATGATTCTTTTTTGTGAAAAAGAAACTAATAATTGGAAAAAATGGGCCGGTTCGGGCGAGGACATTCAAGAATAAATTGCGGCCCATTTCGGCCCATTTTGAAATGACGGTTGCAAGTCTGGAGGAGCGTGAGGAGGAGCAAGGTTGAGGAGTGTTCCCGAAATCGCAATATCTTAAATTCTATCTGCAACCACAAACCTTCTTGTTCGTAGTTGATCTCAAAAAATGGCGACGAAACTTCATATATTCACAGGATTGACCCCCGCGCCGTTTCAATCTTCCTCTTCCTCCTCCTCCTCCACTCTCTGCGTAGTGAAGAAGCCTCTCACTACTTCCTTTTTCGGCGCTGGAGGAGGTACTCTCACTATTCCCTTTACTCGCTGCACGCAATAGTTAATTTTCGTTTAGTTTGTTTAAACGCTACGGTTTAACTTGCGATTCGTTTAATTAGCCATGTTTCTAACTTCTGATCGTTGCAGTGGAAGCTCTGAAACTGAGCGCGATGAGGATTCCGAAGCCTGTGCGTGGTGGCGGTGCTCTCGGAGCTCGCATGAACCTCTTTGATAGGTTCGCCAGAGTTGTGAAGGTGAAAAAAAGCACCGAAACGACAGTCGTTTAGGTTTTCGTGGTTTAGCTTTAATATTCTCATTGTCGTTGTCGTTATGGTTAGATTTTGTCATCTTAGTAATGCAGTCATACGCAAACGCTATCATAAGTTCGTTCGAAGATCCGGAGAAAATATTGGAGCAAGCTGTGCTGGAAATGAACGACGACTTGACGAAAATGCGTCAAGCTACTGCGCAAGTTAGTTACAATTGATCATTAACTGTTTGTTTTGATTTTTATTTTTTAAATTTGTTGTGTGTGTTACTTTCTTGTTTTATTTTTCGAATAATTAATATATAATGTTATAATTGCTTTACTTGTTTGAGTTTTTATGATTGTACACGAGCTATTTAGCAGTAAACCGACTTCAAGAGGGATTGCTAGTTTTCCCTGTTTATGCTATCTCTTATTCAACTTTATTTTATTGAATCTTTTTGTTTTTCTATTTCTTGAGGTATTGGCATCGCAAAAGCGGTTGGAAAATAAATACAAGGCTGCACAACAAGCTTCTGAAGAGTGGTAATGTATGAAAGATTTATTATCTTAATTTGCTAATGATGTGTGGTATATAAACATGTCTTTGTGCTTTTTATGTGTTGCAGGTATCGTAAAGCACAACTTGCTCTTCAGAAAGGTGAAGAAGATCTTGCTCGTGAAGCACTTAAGAGGCGTAAATCTTATGCGGTAAATTCTCAATTTGTTGAAGATTTTTTTGCTAATTTTTGTCCGATGTTTAGAAAGATATTCCTTTCAAATGTTTAATAGCACTTTGTCCTCCTCTCATTGCTTAATTATTTTTCCGTTCCTACAAGCAAATGTAAAAGCTTGATTGAAACAAATTTTTAGGTCTATGAAATGGACCATTGCCAAGGGTTTTAATGTATTTTGGTCAGCTGAAGTTGTTGGAATGTTTAGATGACGACTTGACAGACTACACAATACTTGACCTTTGAAAATGCTTTCATGGATGCATTTTGTCTCATGTTAGATAGTATTGATGAAATACGAATGTCGATGTCAGTATTGTAGATTAAAAAGTTTGGTTTGCCAAAGTTTTAACTTTTATAGGACACTGCATCTTGAACATAGTGCCTTATTATACATATTGTGTAATGGAAAGCTCATTATGCTTTTAATATGTTGCAGGATAATGCTAGTTCTTTGAAAGGTCAACTTGACCAGCAAAAGACTGTTGTTGAGAATCTTGTCTCTAATACACGGGTAAGCTAAGTTATTCTCAGTATGTGAAAACACCAGTCTGTTGTGTTTACTTATAGTGTTCGAAAACAATCATTTTGAAGCACTGGGTTGAAATGAAAACCTAAGTCAAAGATCAATAAAGCTTATCATTTTGGATTAGTTTGATTCTTGATCAAGATATGACTCTATATTCCTAAAACCTTGTTAAATTATAGTTGTATATGTGGTTCTTAGAAAGAGTAAACGTGTTGCTTGAGTTCATTTTATAAATTTTTCTTAGTCATATTTTTTGATCACTAGGATCTATACTTTTATTTGTTCTAAATTACATAGGCACGATTGGTTATTTTTTAATTGCCTAGCTTTTCTCTTGGGTTTGGACTTTGGTAGGATAAATTATTGGACATCATTTTAAACACTATAATGTATTTTTAGATGAATGATTATTTTAATGGATTAATGTAGAAAATTGGTATGCCCTTAGTTGTAGACTGACTGTGTAGAAAGATAAATCATATTGTACCTGTGGTATGTTATGAAGGAACTGTAGACCCTCCACCAGGTTTTGTCAGCATTCCACTTTACCTGCTATCGTGACCTTTTTCATCAGCATGTCACACTAAAGTCCTATGTCAAAAGTTTCTTTCTTCCTTGCTTGAATTTACCCCAAGGAATCCGTAGGCCATGGTTTCCACTCCTTGTGCTGTTCACATCGTAAAGGCATTAATTTACCCCTATTACCTTTCATATTAATTGCAAAGCTTTCGACCTGAAAAATACATACACTAAATAAGACTTGTGTACAATTGATCTGAAAGTGATATCCTCCTGTAGCTTCTGCTGAGCCTGTCTTTTCTTTAGCTATGAATGTGAAATTATCTTGAGAATTAACAGGATAAAGGAAGTGGCAAAAAGAATTTAGCAAAACTATTTTCTGACTCTAGGCTAAAACCTCGAATGTACCAATGCCCTATAATGTTAATGGGGAGCATGCAGTTTAAAAATTGAGATTGAATTTTTTTCTTGCTGGAAGTGGAACACAAAGAATTCCTTTGACACCTTCATTGTAAGAATTGCCTCCTTCTGGAAATGATTGGAATCCGTGTAGCAATTTTAATTTAATACTCTAATGCTGGAATTTTTATTATACATAACATTTATCTATGACAGCTATGAGCTATAATTTTTTTATTTTGTAGCTTTTGGAGAGTAAGATACAGGAGGCAAGGTCGAAGAAGGATACCCTGAAAGCAAGAGCTCAATCAGCAAAGTTTGTCTTTTAATTCTTTTACCCATTGACTTCCGTGTTATTAAAGTCTTCTCTGGGTATTTTAGTGATGGTTGTTGGTTGATGTTTCTTCAGGACTGCAACCAAGGTGAGTGAGATGCTGGGAAATGTCAATACTAGTAGTGCTCTTTCAGCCTTTGAAAAGATGGAAGAGAAAGGTTAGAAAATTTTATGCATGTACTTTTTTGTTGAATTGTGGCTTATACTTAATGAGTAACTTTCACCATATACAAACATAATTTCATTGCCAAGCCACTGAGTTATTTTGAGGTTCTATGCTTCCTATCCTGCTCACTTTCCTTTTTCTTTTTTTGAAACTGATAACCTATTGTTATATTGATAAACTATAGAATCCGGGAAATAATCTGACACGTTGAAGCTTCTAGCGATTCACAGACTTTTTTTTGATGTATTTTGACTTTGACAAATGACAAGGGCAATAATCATGAAACATTATGATTAAGCCCAACCTATTCTTTGTGATTTATGCACATTTTGACCTTATGCATGCTCATTATTAATTATCTTAATAAATGTAATAGTATTCAAAATCTATAATAATGAGTAAAATTATAATGAAACATGGCATTTGGTAGGTGGCATGATATAACATGCTTAAAATACCTATTCTATGGAATAAAGTGAGTATTTGCATGAGTTATTTATATAATCTTTTATGTGCTCTTACTATTGTGCATGAAGTTGTTTTTCTTTGTAATTATTTTCTATTATCTTGGTAGTGATGGCAATGGAGTCCCAAGCTGAAGCTCTTGGCCAGTTGACAACTGACGATCTTGAAGGAAAGGTAGTAATTGTTTGTATGCCATGTAACTTATGTTTATGTGTGCATTATATGTTGTGCATGGAAATGAACGAACTAACAGGGGGGAACTAGATTTTTTATTTTTATTTTTTTAATTTTAATTTTACTTTTAGGAAACATAAATGTCCAAATAATGGAAACGAAATCTTCTGAACTATTATGATCATAGCTAGATTCACTACAGTTATGTAATCTATTAAAAAATAATGTAGTTTTCTGTGTGGATTTCACTTACTGTTGGAAAATGTAAAAACCATTTCCTCGGTAGCTATTTATTAAGGAAATAAAGTGAGCCCATTAATTATGCAGCAGAAATACAGAATCTTCTTTCTGTCAATCTTTTTCTTTGTTAGATAATTTAATTTAGCTCAGAACCACAAAACCAATGGAACAAGCATAAGTTTCAAATATATTTTGGGGTTTGTTGTACAACTCCCTTGACTTCGTCCGATAATTTTATCATGCATTAGACTTGGGGGAGCTTGGGTTGACAGACCGTAAAGTGTTTTGTTTTTTTCTTTTCTTTTTATATAAGGGTTGACATGTTTGATATCACCGTTAAAGAAAGAGATCCCAACAAGGTTGACACCCCTAGGTTCCCCTATCATTTGCAGCACATCAAGGATTTACTTAAGAGGAAAAAAGACAAGGCAGAGACTGTTAAACTTATTGCTTCATTACATTATGAGAAAATCGCACTTATATCCATTGAGTATTTTATAGTGCGTTAGAGTTGGGGAGTTTGGAGTGACAGATTGTAAAATGCATTCCTTCTTACGTACATTACATAATGTGGAAATTTTACTTACCTTACATAAGGTACATTCACATCCTTTTTAGTTCCAAAATAGACACTCATCTCTTTTATGTTTTTAATAAAATGACACCTTACAATCTCTAGTTTTTAGACAGACCTTAACCTCCCTCATATTTTTACTATATGATCCTCACTTCCGTTATGTTTTTTATAAAGGAACACTCAACTCCCTTTATTTTGTTTTTGTAACAATTTTTTAAAGTTTTTTTTTTTGTTTATAAAGTTCTTTTATTTTTATATTTTAAAACTTAATTTTTAATTTTCATATCTTTTGTTGAAGTTTTTGTTAATATGATATTTTAAAATAAAATAAGGGAAGTGTTATAGTTTTTTATGTTAAAATATAAGGGAGATGAATGTTATTTATTAAAAGCTTAAGAGGTGAATATTTATTTAAAAACTAGAGATGTGAATGCTATTATTTTAAAACTATCGAGGAATGTCAATTTTAAAACTAGAATATATAAGAGTGTCATTCAATATAGAAACCTTAAGGGAGGCAAGGTCAATTTCCCCATCATGATTGATTGTGAAATTCCTGGGTTTCATTCTTCTGCAGCGATTAATTATTGATTTTTGCAGTTTGCATTGCTCGAGAGCTCATCAGTTGATGACGATCTCGCAAATTTGAAGAAAGAATTATCTGGTGGTTCAAAGGTAAGCTTCAAATGTGAAATAGCTTCTGTTTGGGTATAATGCCACGAGAATTTAATTCTGTCTTGCAAGTTTTCGCTGTTTTGTGACTAGGAGTTAAACCTGTGAAAGGCAAGGGATTTCTTTTTTCTTTTTCGTAACGCATTACGTCTTGCTAAAGTAAAAATTAGACGGAGAGGAAGTGTTGTGCGATACTACCTAGGTGCTATTTAAAATTTTTCATTAAATTGTTTGCTTGTTTGCTTCAAGCAGAAAGGTGACCTTCCTCCTGGAAGAAGTGGCACCACTAGCACCAACCCATTTCGAGACTCTGAGATTGAGTTGGAACTCGATCAATTGAGGCAAAGAGCAAAGGAATTTTGAAGCATGGAATCTTTTTTTTTTTTTTTGTTTCTTCAAATTTAGCCTGAATTTAGTTTCAGTACTTTTAATATCAACGTTGTACAGCTAAAAGGCCAATCACGATATTGTTGACTACTGGCCAAAAGTTGGTTGGAAAATTGAACAGATTAACTGCATACTCAAGAAGCTCATGTTTTGAACACTCGCAAGTGTGATGATGTTGGAATATACGTATGATTAACAGTCTTTTTTTTTCTTTTTTTTTTATCTCTATTAAAATGCATGATGTTTGCACAAAAGCTCTATACTCTTTCAATTGCTATTGTTGATAATCTTCATCATGAGAAGAGCAATGCTATTGCAAATCTCGTATCTTGTCCAGAACCGCAAGGTTAGAGGCACCACCATGTTCATAACTCGGTGCATCTCCTTTGACATTTTTGTTAAGTGGTTGGGTATAGTAATCGTATTTTGTTTTGGCATGCATTTTTCCATCAAAATGTTTAATGTCTGCTGCCCGCTGCGCTTATTTTTGTATTTTTTTTTCACGTGTATAGCTGTAAAATAGCATGAAGCAATGACACTGATAGTGTTTAACTGACGAAAGTGTGGCCAATTCCTACTTTATGGAGGCAAACTTAGTGTATGACGACAAATTTCTAGGGTTGTAATTATTTAAGCTCTCATTTTTTAGCATTGTGTGTTTGAGAAATACTACGTGCAAAGGTTTCTGAATAAAGTATATACTACGAAGGTTATGTTGAACTACGTTTAACTTAATTGTTGGGGGCTAATAGAAAGTTTCATCATTTCATTTAACCATTAATAATTATACTAAATTTGTTAAATTAAAGTATTGAATACTCTTTATGCTAAATGAAATCAGGAAAAAAAATCAAGTGTCTACAAACTGATAATAATATGGAGTTTTTTCTTTTAGGAGTTTAATGATTTTTGTGGAGACAATATTGGGAAACAATTGATTGTTCGTCGTACGTTACGACAAAATAAAGTTGCAGAGAGGATGCAAAAAATCTTTTTTAGAGAGCAAGACATATGTTGTCACATTTTGGGTTAGATAATTGATATTGAGGTGAAGCAATTACCACTCCATGTTCCTTTCCACAACTATCAAATTCAAGACTCCCCATTGATATGTGATCTAACAAATCTGCTGGTTACACAATGCGAAGGTGTTTGGATGTTCAACTTACGTGAACATGAACCCAGATCAAATAAGCAACTGTTTGTGAGTTGAGTCAAAAATAAGTTAATTAGATCTAATTTATTTTATGGTGAGTTAAAAATTTTGTAATTTGACTTAACTTAGTATGGGTAAGTGGATTGTATATTTATTATAGTAGAACCAAAATGTATTGACTCGACTCATCAATTTATAAGAGTACAATAAATGTGTTCATCTATTTTACCAAGTATTATTACAAAGATAGAAGTTATATCAAAGTGTCAACTTATATAATTGGACAAACAACTAAATTAAGCATCCAAATTGCTAAAACATTATTGAATAACATTATATTATTTAAAAAGATTAAATTATCAACTTACTTCCAACTCGATTTTAAAGTCTAAGTTAATTAAATTAGGTTCAACTCGACTAACAATTAAAGCATTTGTATTAATTTCTATTCGAGCTAAAATCTCGGTGAATTAGGTTGGTTAATGGGTTTGAATTCATTATGAAATCCTTATTTGCGTCTAAAACCTAAGGAAACTCCTAGAGAGGAGTTTAGTAGAGCAAAAGTATATAAAAATTCCACACCTTAGTGCAAGAAGAACAATATAATCTTCAAACCTCTGTTTGTTGGGTTAAAAGGCAACGAGGTAGCTAAAGGGATAAGGGTTTGAGGATACCCTTGCCTTTGTCTTGGTGACAACAAGAGAGGTGGATATGGCTATTTTCATGATTCAATTGCTTGTGTTAAAGTTAACACGTGAATAGTTGCTATGCGTGAAAAGGTAGAGTATTTTGATGTAGACATGCTGGTTGCAAGTGAATTTTGATGAAGATATTTATTTAGGATCGTCTACTTGAAACAAATCATGTTCAAAGCTTATTTGGTAGTGAGGAGCTATAATTAGGAGGAAGGAGACGAATCACAATGATACTTTTTCTCCAATGTCAAGCACAGATCCATAATTTTTTTTAAATTTTTTATATTAATTAAAACCAACCACATTAATAAATTAAAATAAAATTATAAATGTGCAGTAAAATATATTTTGCCATTATTAAATTTATCGCTTGAGTCCTTTAATCACAACTTACCCTTTCTTAAGCATCATTTCCCAAGAGAAATGATAATGAACAAAATTTTGACTTAAACGATGTTGCTTCTGGTAATTACTTAGTCGTTTAAGAAACACCACTCAAGCAAAATTTGTTCATATAGTTGCCATGATGGTAAAAGAATTGGAGATGTTATAATAGTTCAAAGACATGAACCCTTAGAGTGTAACTAATGAGTTTTTTTGTTATGGTTAAAAAAAGGCAATTGGTAGATCACAAGTTTAGGGTACAAATGGAACATGGGAGTCAAGAATTTTTTTGTAAGAGTTGGTGGAACCTTGAAGTTTAAAGGAAAAGTTTGCGTGCCCAATGATAAAGAATTGTAAAATATGATTTTAGGTGAAGGACTATACAATCCTTTGAAGATCTTTTGCAGGTTTGTATACTTTACCATATCGGAGGTTGGGAAAACTTTTACTTTGTAGAATTTACTTATAATAACAGTTTGCATACAAGTGTATGAATGAAATCCTTTGAAACTTTGTATTGTTGAGAGTGGAGAACTCCTTTTGTATCAATATGGAGAAAGCATATTACTAGGACCAAATATCCTAAAAACACTATTGATAAAGATGAAAAGACAAGATGGAATTACCTTTAGAAAGATAAGATTCATAAAGGAGATGACAATTGGAGTTTGAAACTTAAGATCACATGATCTTAGAGTTACTCCCATTACAAGGTAGGAAGAACTTGAAAGAAAATGAACTCTTGAATTCATTGAACATTATTAGATTATAAGAATAATTAGTCCATTAGTTTATGAAGTTGTCATATGGAAATCTACATAATGTATTTCATGTTTTTGCAACTAAGGAAATGCATGGCATATCCCGCTCATGTCATTGAACAAGGTAAGATAGAGTTAAAGAAGTACATATCCTACAAATTTAGTTTTATGAAAATAGTAGGCAAAAGAGTTAAACAACTAAGAGGTAGAGATTTGAACTAGGTAAAAGTAGGAGTAGATAGAATACAACAAGAGAATTTAATGTGAGACTTTTATCCTCATTTATTTGTGTTTAATACATTTTTTAGGACTAAAACTTTTAAGTTGAAAGAATGTGAGAACCGATAATAGTTTATGTTTATATAAATAAATAGTTTATTATTTTTTCTTATTTATTTATTTATTTATTTTTATAAGTTGCTTTTAGTTTAAAAGTGGAATAATAAATTTATCAAAATTAATTATTTAAGAAAATATAGATATTTTATAAAGAGGAATAAATTTTTAAAAGTTGAATAAAGTTGGCAATTGGATATTTTTATTGTACTAACAATTTAAAAGACTTTTAAATTAGTATAATTACACATCAACGACAATTACGATGAAGAATATCAATAAAACATATATTTCCTTATTAAATGGGGGCCGGGGTGGACAAACTGTTCCATAGTGTATGCACTATAAAAAATTATAATTAACTATAAATTAGTTTTAAAAAACTGCACTGAACTAAAAAATAGTTCAAAGTAATTGAATTGAACTATTTTTTAGTTCACTTAGTGCAGTGCAGTTCAGTTAGCTCTTTTTTAATTAACTATATTTTAGTTTAGTGAACTATTTTAACTCAAACTAATGGAATGTTTTGGCAGTGACTATGCACTACTAACTACAATCAAATACAAAATCGTTGAAGGTACTTGGGTTTTGGGACACAGTTTAAGAACCTTTTATTTGTCCAATACAAAACCGTAAGAAGTGTCTTCTCAGAGAAGATGCATGATAAACAACTATGGTAGAGAGAAAAAATAGATGAAAAATCCTACACGCAATAGAACAAAACCGCAATATCAAACCCCATTTCTGTTACACCAAAAGGCATCTTAAAACAGTGTTATCCATAGCTAAATTAAATATATATTCTAAGACTTTTTGGGAGATTTGGTAGCCTTAGATGGAGATTTGGGCTCCTTATAAATTTTATCATACTTCTTGGAAAGCAAAACAAGATTAATACCAGGAAGACAGCACAGAGAGGCAAAGGCCACAGACCACGACGACGAGCGGCGGCGGACCACGTCAAGCCTTCAATGGTGAACCATGACCACGAGCCTTCAACGGTGAACCACGACCACGAGCCTTCAACGACAACAAGCTTTCAACTTAATGTAATGGGACGTAAGAGACGGAGAGAAAATTGTGATAATGAATGAGCTAAACCACACAGTTAACCGTTAACTGTGTTAATTGTACAATTAGTTCAGTATTTTTAAACTGAATTGTTAAACAGTACAATTGGTTTTTAATAAATATAGATTAAGTATAGTTTATAGTTTTTAAGTGAACTGTGTCCAACTCTAGGACGGACTGAATAGATGTACATCAAAATCCTTTTAGAAATTATGAGAAGAGGTTAGAGGGAAATAGGCAAAGGAGTAGGCATTGATCAAGAAAGAAGTTGCACCAAATTAGAGTTCAAATACTGGAAACGTAATAAGGGAAGTGTAGAGTTTTTTTTTTTTTTTTTTTTAAGGAAAATCTTTCATGGAATTTATTATTTTTTTCAAAGAAGTCTTTTATGAAGTTTATTAAAATTGTAAGAGAATTTTTTCTCTTGTGCAGTTTATTATTATTTTAAAGTATTTTTTATACATTAAATTATATATATGGTTTAGTTTATTAGGATTTGATTTCCGTAGGATTTAGTTGTTATTAGGCATGAGATCATCTGATATATTTCGAGTAAGATTATAATATGGGTTGGTATAGAAGAAAAAAGATATGCAAGAAGTTCGAGATGGCCTTGAAACATGAGATCAATAAAGCAGTATAGTACCGCTTTCTATTCAAGAATTTCCTTTATCATTGGAGAAAGCCATAACAATTGAGCATTTGAAATCTTTATGAAGAGTAATTCGAAATAATAATGGTGGTTATTTTGTGAGAAATAGGAACCTTGATTCTGTCAAACAGGGAATAAAATACGATACTTTCATTCATTCATCCATATTTTCCTTCTCAAATGAGAGGTACATTTATATAAACAATATTAAATGTTTATACTTAAATAGGAAACAATATAAAAATAGAAAACAACTTTAAATATTTAAAACTTATTCCTAATTAAGCACAACAATAATTTAAATCTAAATTATATTTTCAACACTCCCCTTCAAGTTGGTGCATGAATATCAATCATGCCCAACTTGTTAATGACTTATTCAAACACTTCTCCTGAAACAGCCTTTGTTAATATATCAGCAAGTTGATCTTCAGACCAAACATGTGGAGTTTGAATTACTTGATTATCTAGCTTTTCCTTAATAAAATGTCTATCCACTTCAACATGTTTGGTTCTATCATGTTGAACCGGGTTATGTGCAATTTCTACCGCTGCCTTGTTGTCACAGAAAAGGTTCATCGGTTGTTCATATTTAATTCCCAAATCAGCTAGGACGCTTATAATCCATAGTAATTCACAATGCCATATGCCATACCTCTAAATTCAGCTTCAGCACTAGACCTTGCAACTACCTTTTGCTTCTTGCTTCTCCATGTGACTAAGTTGCCTTCTACAAAGGTAAAATACCCTGAAGTTGATTGCATTGTAGTTTTATCTCCAGACATTGTATCCTTCTATGCAAGCTCTATCATTTTTTGAAAACAATAAACCTTTCCCTGGTGAACCTTTGAGGTATCTAAGGATACGGTATACTGCTGTCATATGTTCTTCACTAGGAGAATGCATGAACCTACTTACAATGCTCACAAAATAGGCAATGTCAGGTCTAGTGTGAGATAAATAAATTAACTTTCCTACTAACCTCTGGTATCTATGCTTGTCTGTCTCAATCTGGTCTGGATATACAACAAGAGAATGATTCATTTCAATTGGAGTAGCGGCTGGCTTGCAAGCCAACATTCCAGTCTCAGATAGAAGGTCTAGAATATATTTTCTTTGAGATAGAAAAATACCTTTTTCAGATCTTGCAATTTCTATGCCAAGAAAGTATTTTAGTTGTCCCAGATCCTTCATTTCAAATTCAGCAGCCAGTTTCTTCTCAAGTAATTTCATTTCTTCCACACCATCTCCTGTTAACACCATATAATCTACATAGACAATAATATGACCACTTTTCCTTTGTTATGCTTTATAAACAAGGTATGGTTTGAATTACTTTGTTTATACCCAAACTTCTTCATTGCTAACGGAGTCTTCCAAACCATGCCCTGGGTGACTGTTTAAGGCCATATACACTTTCTTTTGAAGGTGGTAGCTGTACTCCCGGTGGAACCTCCATATAGACCTCCTCTTCTAAATCACCATTCAAGAAGGCATTCTTTACATCAAATTGTTTCAGGGGCCAATTTCTATTAGCTGCTACGGAAATTAGGATTCAGATTGTGTTGAGTTTAGCCACTGGAGCAACCGTATCTTGATAGTCTACCCCATATTTTTGTGTGTATCCCTTTGCCACGAGTCTTGCCTTGTATTTATCAATACTTCCATCTGCTTTTAACTTCACAGTGTATACCCATTTGCACCCAATTGTCTTTTTTCCACTTGGTAAAGAAGTTAGTTTCCAAGTTTCAGTTTTCTGAAGTGCTTCCATCTCTATGTTCATTGCTTGCTTCCATCTAGGATCTTCTAATGCTTCCTGCACACTGTTAGGAATAGATACAGTGGATAATTGATCAACCGTTAGAGCATATGATTTAGATAATCTATGAGATGATACATAACTGCTAATAGGGTATTTTACTTTCACTCTCGGATCTGGTTCATAAACTAGTTTTGGTATACCTTTATTTTGTCGTTCTGATCTTCTGATTTTTGTGAGTGTTAGAAGAAGTTGGGATAGAAGAGTTTACAATAGGGACAGAAGTTACGTCAGTAGTAGGTTCAGGATGTGTTTCAGAACTGTCCACATCAGGTGATTCTAGTATGTAAGGTAGACTTGGTGTCTCATTTTGTGAAGAATGACTTGCATTACAAGATTTGTACCTGGAAGATTGGTGGAGACTTCAGGAGAAGGATTTTGATTTGGTGGACTGTCCATAATAAGAGGAGATGTTGGAGTAGGAGTCACAGGTAAAGGTAAACATAATTCTTCTTCTCCAATGTGATGAATCTCCCCCTGAGAAGAAGAAGAGGTGACTCCCCCTGAATAGAAAGGTTCAGACTCCCTAAAGGATACTTCAATTGTTACATGCATTTTTTGGGTTTGAGGGTCAAAGCAACGATATCCTTTTCGGACGTCGGAATAGCCGACAAAGATACATTTTTTAGCACAAGGATCAAGCTTACCGCGTAATTTTTTTGGAACATGAACATAGGCAGTGCAACCAAAAACTCGAGGTTCAAGATTCATGACATGTGGAATAGAAAAGAAAGTTTCAAACTTATTTTGAGGGGTGAGGAAACCTAAAACACTCGAAGGAGTGCGATTTATAAGATAGGCTGCAGAGAGGATAGCCTCACCCCAATAATGGGAAGGGACATTCATGTCAAATAATGAAGCTCGTACAACCTCCAACAATTGTCTGTTTTTCTCTCAGCTAGTCCATTTTGTTGAGGTGTATATGTACAAGAAGTTTGATGTTTTATCCCTTTAGAGGTTAAGAATTCAAAAAAGGATCCATTCTTATATTCAAGGCCATTATTTGATTGAAAAATTTGTATGGAAGTATTAAATTGTGTTTAAACCATACTGTGAAATTTCTAAAAAACAGGGAAGACGTCATTTTTATGTTTAAGCAAAGAGACTCACACCATTCGGGTACACTAATCAATAAAGGAGACATAATAATAAGAATGAGAAAACGAAGGGACTTTAGCAGGGCCCCAAATGTAAGAATGAATGACTTGAAAGGGAATACAACTTTTATTCATACTGGGGTAAAAGGGAATGCGATGGCTTTTAGCCATTTCATAAGTAGAACATTGAAATTTAGAGGGATGACAATTTGAAAATAAATGGGGAAATAATTTTTGAAGATAACCAAAGGAAAGGTGTCCAAGTCTTTTATGCCAAAGCCAAGCAGCAGAATGGGAAGAATCTGGAGTGTTAGTAACAGATGCTCTGCAATGCAAGTCAGTACCACCCTCAGAGACGTTTAAGAAGTAAAGATTACCACGTCTAACACCATAGCCAAGAATCACCTCGGTCTGGACGTCCTGAAAAACACAAAATGTGGGCTAAAAATTCAAATTGCAGTTAAGTTGTGATGTAAGCTGACTAACAGATAAAAGATTGAAATCAAGAGAAGGAACGACAAAAAAAGAATGAAAAGGGAGAGTTTTTGATAGAGTAATGGTACCTGGACCAGTAATGGAGGCAGAACCACCATTAATAGTGGTTATGGTGGACTTACTGCATGGGAAACAATGTTTTAATATAAAAGTATCATGAATCATATGATCTGATGCGCCAATATCAATTATCCAAGTAGAATTCCTAGAGTGAGCAGAGAAAGCAAGAGTTTTACCTAGAATACCTTCATACACAACATTAGCTTGAGGAGAGGGAGAGGAGTCACCATCAGAAGAGGAATGAAGGGCTTTGGAGGAGTTTTTCCGGCGAGGACGTTTGGTGAAGTCCCACCACGTGGGATACCCGATGATTTCATAACAACGATTCTTGGAGTGACCAGAATCACCACAATGAGAACATAACAAGGGTTTTCCAGAGGAATTATCCTTACGGTGTTTAGGAATTAACAGGGGAGGAATGAGGAACCTGAGATAGTAGAGCCGAGGAATCCGATGTAGGGGCAGGACGACCCATAGTGATACGTTGTTGATGTTCACGCCGGACATAAGCATATCTGCTCTTAAGGTCCAATTTTGGGTCTTTACGAAGAATCTCTCCGCGAACTTGGTCGAAATCAGAGTCCAAACCGCTAAGAAAGATGTGAACACGTAGACGAGCCATGGAAGAATGCATCTGGACCACGCCATTCACGGTGGTTTCAGAAGAGGACATACGATGATCAATTTCTTGAAATATGGAGAGTAATTCGTTATAATAAGTAGAGAGGGGATGACCATGTTGTTTGGTGGAGAAAGACCGTTGATTTAGTTCGAACAAGCAAGTTTCGTCAGATCCATCGTAGAATGTGCGGAGAGCTGCATCCCAAATTTGGTGGGCAGATTCAAGGCGGATAAACCGCTGTATCAACGGGGGCCTCATGGAGTCAATAAGCCAACTTTTCACCCGTTTATTCTCAGTAACCTAGTTATCATAGGTTGAGTCATCAATGAAGGGTTTCGCAGTTGCGCCAGTGAGATACCCCGATTTGTTTTGAGCATCAATATGCATGTCCATTAACTGGGACCAAAGGGGGTAGTTTGAGTCATCAAGAATAACAGTGATGGGAAAAGAAGAATTATCTTGTTGAATGATAATATTGGAAGATGGGGTAGAGGTGTTAGACGGTGAGGAGGTGGAAGAAGGATTGGCCAGGCGAAATTGGGAATTTAGGGATTGGAAACAGTGCGAAGACGAAGATAGATATTCCCGGAATTAAAAAACACCTGATACCATTTCAAACAATTCACAGGGAATAAAATACGATACTTTCATTCATTCATCCATATTTTCCTTCTCAAATGAGGTACATTTATATAAACAATATGAAATGCTTAGTGCAGTTTTGTTCCCGTCTTTGGATAGGCTAGTAGCATAATCTCCTTTTGCTAGTTTCCCCACAAAAAACGCTTGTGTCTTTTGAATTTCTTATGAGTCCTTTCAACCAAAAACCGAACCTAAGTTGTTGCTGAGTTCCATTTTCATCCGCAAGAGGGAAAAATCACGGTGAAACGATAACTAGGCAACGACCCAGGGTCGTTTTTAGGTTGAAACGACCAAAAGAAATTCACAAGACGTCGCTTTTTCTATGAGGCAGCTAGCAAATGGAGAATGTGTTACTACGTTACCCCAAGAAAAGAACAAAACTGCACTAAAACACAACACAAAGAAAGCAAATTTTAATTAGTTGAAACAGAAGATAATCGATGAAAGACTAAACAAAGTTTAAACGGTAAGCATAAAAAAAAAACCACGCACCTGGGATGCCACAAGAGAGAAAAAGGAGAGGAGGAAGACGATAAAGATCAGAAACAACAATGGAATGCCGCAAGAGAGAAAAAGAAGAGGTGCCGCAAGTGAGAAAAAGAAGAGGTGCCGGAAGAGAAAAAGGAGAAGAGGAAGTAGATATCAGAAATTGAATGCCGCGAAGAGTTTGTGGTTTATTTAAAATGAAATTGGGCATCTGTTGCTCCAGAAGCCGCGTCTATAGTCACATAGACGTCAATGATCTCACTAATATGACGTCCAAGTTAACATTTAAAGTGACTTTTTGAATACCCATTAGACGTCGGTTTCGAGGGGATCCGACGTCTAGGAAGCTAAACCGATTGACGTTTGATTTCCTGTCAGGTATGTTCACGACTGTTGTGATGGGGCGCCGACGTCTAGGTTATTATAGACATCGGTGCCCTTCTAGCCGACGTCTAAGTCCCTCGAGTTTGGTGAACATAATTAATTATAGGCACATAGATGTCGCTTCCCCTCAACACCGACGTCTAAATTGAAGAACTTTTTGTCTTCCCGCCTTCCAGACAGGCCTTAGACGTCGCCTTTTGACTACGTGACGTCTAAGCGCCTGAGAATTAGGTGAAGAGCATTAATTGCAGCCCAGTAGACGTCGGCACCGTTAACACTGACATCACTGGACTGTCTTCTCACCTACCTCAGGCCATTAGCCGTTGGTTTGCGGCAGTGGGGACGTCCACAATATCATAGACGTCGCCTTAACTTAAAACCGACGTCTACTTTACCAAGCTATTTACGATAATGCCACCGTCTACTCATATACGTCGGGTTATCAGGAAACCAACGTCTACTGGGTGACGTTAAACAAGGTTTTTTCACTAGTGAACGGATAAGTGTTCTTACATATTTGAAGAACAAAGAGTTTGATTTCACTAGTGTAAAAACACTGTTTAACGTCACCCCATCGCTGTCGGTTAAGGGTAAGAGCGACGTATATTGATGACCGGTGGCATTTTCGTAAATAAGTTGGCCATATAGACGTCAGTTAGAATGTTCCCCGACGTCGATAGTATTGTAGACGTCGGGGCCAATCCATCTTACATCTATATGTCTAATAGTTAGGTGAAAAGTCATTTCTTTTCAGACATATAGACGTCGGTTCTGAGTTGTCACCAACATCTATATGGCGAAAATTAATAGCTGTTCACCTACCTGTCAGACTATAGACGTCGGGGAACCTGCTACCTGACGCCTATATGTCTGTCGGGTAAGTGAATAGTCACTCTTTTCCACCTCTTAGACGTCGGATCCCGCCGAAGTGACGTCTAAAGACAACTATAGACGTCCATTGCTTAAGTAACGAACGTTTATAATTTGACCAGGTATGTGAAAAGTCATTCGTTTCCGCCAACTAGACGTCTCCTCCCGCCAAGCAGACGTCTATATATAACTGTTGGGGCAAATCGGCAATTGTACCGAGTCGCACAAGTAATATAAAATGGTAAGACCAAGTATCGTATCCTAGAGGACTCTCGGCACTGAACAGTTGTGTGAAAACATGATTAATTAAGACTTAAAAATAAAAAGAGATAATTGGGTTTGGACAAAAATAATAAAATAAAATAAAATGCAATTGATCAATGACAAAGGAACATATAGATGAATGGAGGTTGATTAATATGAGATGAATATTTTGTTGGGTTACATTTCACCAAGTTCCCTCTCATGTATATAAGAATTCTTCTTTATGCATTAATGCCAACATCCCTCACTAAATCACTTAAACTCGATTCCTCGATAAATAAGTCTGTCCCTAATTACCAGTTCATACAATTCCTAGCATTCCTGGTAAAAAGATGTGAAGATCAAGAGGTTAAGACGACTAAGACTCATACCCTCATCCCTGAGAAATATAAACCTTAGGAGTAATTCAACAAGAACCTGAATTGAAAGTAACCTCCCGGCACTTATGCAACTCATAGATCATGCTATATATTGTATAAGCAAGTAATAAAGACAGATGAATTACTCTAACAATTAATGAAAAAACATATGAAATTAAGAATCAATTCAAATACATGAGAGTTTACAAGGTTACATCATTCCCCAACAACAAATAGAGATTAGTTCCCCATAGACATGAGGGAACTCTATGAACAATGGAGGAAAGAAAGAGAATGGAAGATTAAGAATTGGCTAAGAGTGGATTGCTATGCTCTTCTCTGCCAGGGATGCAAAACCTAGAGCCCCAAGGTCCTTTAAATAGTGCCAGAAGTGCTCTAGAGCAAGGCCCGATCCAAAAGAATCAAAACAGAGTAGAAACAAGGCCCGATCCACGTGAAATCACACTCAGGCGTCGCAGGGAGGCCGCCCGAGCGAGAATTGAGACTCATGTTGGGCTTGGGCATTAGATTTGGATGCCCAGGCTATGAAGCAGCGCCGCCCGGGCGTCGAGGGCCACCGCCCGGGCGGCGGACGTCGATTCTGGACGCTTGAGCTACGCTTCTGGATGCCCGGGCTGTGTGTTTTCCCTCCTTCTGGTGCCTTTTTGATCCCTTCTGAGCTTCCTTTTCTTGGTCTTTCATCTCTTCTTCTAGTATTTCTTCAATCTCTGTCAAAACAAGGGAAATTAGTCATAAAATAATTGAAATCAACCTCAACTCTCTTGTTCACACAATTTATTAAAAAAAGAGAGTCCAAGCAAGTTTCTAAGTGAAAAAGAGTGCTTTTAATATCAAAATCATGTCACAAATAACGGTGTTTTAAACCGTTATCACAACCCCAAACTTAAAACTTTGTTTGTCCTCAAGCAAACAAAATGTAACTCAGTTTTTCAGAACAATCACTATAATGACTCAATCTTTTTCAAAAACTTTTTCTTTCCGGACAAGGAATCACTTTTATCAATTCAGCATGAAGATCTTAGTCAAGATGTGCAAAATTTAATAAATTTAATGAGATGCTCAGGTGCTATCCTTAAGAATGATCAATCAACCAAGCAAAGGTGTAATCAGAAATTCAGAGAACTATTCCTCACCAGGGAAAGTGTTTCACTCAAGCACTTAAAAGCATATCAATCAAGCTCGCCCTTATTTCAGTACATTTTTCCCTTTCAGTACTCCCTTATTTCTTCCTTTGTGATTGTAGTTGACAAACCCCTTATGTGTGAGAACCTATTTTTCTCTATACTCTCTTTCTCTCTTTTTATTATTTCTGCAAGTCTCTCTCTTTCTTCATTTTTTCTTTCACAGAGTGCATATTTATATACACTCATGTTGAGATTGTTGACAACACAATATCTATATCACTTTAGTTTTTTATGATGACAACACATTGCTTAATAACACACATATGTTCTTGTTGTGTTACATGTTCTTATGCTGATTGATTGATATATCTGTTGAACATGTTTATATGCTGTATTGATGTGTGAATGCATATATATTAAGCCTGTACTTGTTACATCATTTTTGGATGCATTATACATGTTTTAAAGCATGAAAACTACAAGCACTTTTATGAACTTATCACTGTGTGACAAAACTATAGTACAGTCGACTCCATTATTAATAGATTCGACTATGCTAAAATCTTTGTACAGATTTTGGGAATCAGTGCTTTGTGAGATTTTGAGAAGGAAAGAATTTCAAAATGTTTTTACATGTCGAAGTCGACTATGTGCGCCACATATTTGACTGTATTAGTTATCTATTTTGAAATTCTGTTATGCTCTTGCACTATAACGGCTATATTTTCAAAAGTTAGTTGAGCATTGATTAGTTGGTCAATTTTATTAAATGAGTTTTTATTTTGGTTGACTATATGCTACCAGTTTGCCTGAACTGTTATAACTGTCATAACTTAGTCGACTGAATTAGTAGCATATTCGACTAAGAGACTGTCTGTTAAATAGAAAACTATAAATAGATTGAACGCGAATCTGTTCAGAGACTTTTGATGATCTAACAATTTCATTTTTGTTTCATATTGATATCTCTGGTTTTTAGAGCTCCAAGAATTCTCCAAGAAGACGGTGGTGATCTTTCTTAAAAGAGATCCAAAGGGAGACTGACTGCGCACACATTGCTTGATCATATTCTGCACAGTGAAGGTGTTTCTGGTTTGATCAATATTCTGGTTTGGCATCCTTGAAGACTGCTGTATTGGACCTGTTGTGATTACAGGGGATAGACTCGTGGAGTCTGGTTCACTTTGAGGATTGTTTAAAGTGGTGGTTGACAGATTGCAGGAGAGGGGACATCTTGCTGTTTTTGTTGCCTATATTTTGGTTAAGGGTTAGAGAGGAGATTTATACTTTTGACGTGAAGGTCTTCTATAAATTCCTTGTTGTAAAAACCGCAATCATTATAGTGCATTTGCTTCCTGGGTTGGAAGGACACTGAATGTAGGCATTGTTAGCCGAACCAGTATAAAAACCAGTGTTTGATTTTTCTCTATCCCTATACTTTTACTTTATAGTTGCCTTTACTTCTAGCGCGGTCAACTACGTTTTTCCGTTGCATACAAATTTTCATTACTTGCATTTCAAGAATGTTTGAAAAGTTTAATACTTTGTTTTCAAGATTGTGAAAAGAATTTGTTTTTTATAAACCACCAATTCACCCCCCTCTTGGTGTAAAAAGAAGCTTACCTGTTTTCCAACCACTCATTGTAATATTATGACAATCTTGTCTTAATTGAGAATTAATTGACAATGGACAAAATAAGGAAAGAAATGATATTACAAGAAAAATAAATCAGATAATATTCAAGACATTGATTATAATAATTATCAGAAAATTTGTCCATTTTAAAAAGAAATCATATTTTTTTCTTTAGAAAGAAACCAATGCAGCAAATTATATTAATATATTTTTAATTATTTCTTATAATTAATTATTGCCATAATATTGATTAAAATTATTATCATATTAAATTAATATTTCAAAAATATTCTAAAGTAGTGTGTCCTGCGTTAAGGAATATTATTTTATTATTTTCATTTTCCTTTTTTTCTTTATCCACCATTAATTATTCTCTTATTTTTTAATTTTAATTATTTACCTTCTCGGATAAAATTCGGTGTTGATATATATATATATATATATATATATATATATATATATATATATATATATAAAAGATAATTGGAAAAAACAATCACTTTTTATTGTCATGCAACTACTTATAAAAGATATATTGTATTGTAGAATTAAGAAAGCTAAGTTGGCTTAACAAGACGAACCATACATAATTTGATTCTAAATTAAGTTCAAAACATATTTAAAATTAAATGTTATAAAATTGCCCAAAAATATCAAGTCACAAAATTTAAAGCCACATAATAAAAGTCGAAATTGATTTTATCAGGAAATCGTACTTTAAACACAACAAATACATTTATTAAAGTTGTTAGTTACTGTTAAAGCAAAGAATGGAACATATTTTTAGTTAAAAATGAAAACGAATACTCTTAAAAGCTCCAGATTAATATTAAAACTCTTTAGGTTAAAGTGGAACCATTAAATTCCAGCTTCAGTATTTGCAGGCAATTCCTGCAGGAAAGAATTAGCATGGCCAATTGCAACCATAAGTAGAAATCAAATCAATGAATGAATAGATATACTATTGCGTGATAGTACCTTGCTAAACAATTGGAAAGTCAGGCCGTTGAACACCATTTATCAACTCAATCTGCATCAGACCCCTCCAACTTTGACATGCTTGCTGCCACTGAGAGAAGATCATTCGATTAAGAGCTATACACTGCTAGGTTTGTTATGATAATATATATACGAAAGAGATGAAGCAATAAGATTAAATATTTATTATATAGAAAAGAGATTGTGAAGCAGTGAATTCACTCCAAATAGTCACTACAAAAATATATCCAACATTTCCACGGAAGGGCGAAACTTATGAAACCTAATTTCACGAGACCCGAGGGTTTCTTCTCTTCGAAACACCGTCTATTTCGTCATCGACAATTCCCGGTTCCGATTCCGGTTCGGTGGGTTCCGCCATGGTGTACTGAGTCAGCGACGGCGGGTTCAGAATTCTCAACAACTCCCGATTCTGATACCAGTTCGTGGGTTCCGCCATGGTGTGCGAAGGTGACTGTTCTTTTAGGTTGAAAATAGCAATGACCTAATAACTAAGTGAGCTTCACTATATTTATTGTTCCAATAACGTCTCGTCGGAAATTAATTCAAAAGGAAATAAATTGCGTGTATTATTATTCAAAAAGCCAGAAAACGTTTTAAGAAAAAAAGAAAGTTAAAATTTATGCGGTTTTATTAAAACCGCCGAAAGCTACTTAAAACCCCCAGAAAATAACCACAACTATATTAGGTTATTTTTGTAGTGTTATAATATTAAAATAAGTAAACAATTATAAATAGAGCTCTAAATAAAAAATAAAATAGACCGTGAGTATACTAAATAAAAATATATATATATATATATATATATATATATATATATATATATATATATATATATATATATATATATATATATTCAAATATTGTAAACTAATTATAATATTAAAAATTATAATATAATTAAGTTTTGAAATGAAAAGAAAAATATCACCGAGAGTATACTGGAAAAAAAATTAATTATCTTATCAAATGAAAAGCTTTGAAATGAAAAGCAAATAGAGCTTCAAAACATTTATTGTTGTACAAGTACAAGATAACTGAAGAAATATTGTCATCTTACTAATTGTCTTATCAAAAGTAATTAATAGGCATCAAATACAATCATCTTTTGCTTTACTCATACAACAATTAATAATATATTAATTGTTTTTCTTTTTTTTTATTCAACTTTTTGGTTGTAGATGAAGTGTGATTTGTTAAAATGTAATTAATTGTTGAGTGGGGACCCCAATAGCTTATGAAATTGCGTCAAACTTGATACGGATATAGGGTTTTTTGTGGTTGGTGTTGGCAGAGAGAAGGAATTCTCTCTTTTTGTGTTTTTGCAATTGATTTTCTTTGTGTGAAAGAGAAAATGTGGGTCCCATTACTTTGTTTTGGCCAATTAAATCCTTTTTAGGAGAGAGAAATTTCTCTTCTCATTTGTTTTAGTTGGACACTTGTTCCAGGAGTGGAAAAAGTGTTTTAGTTTTTTTTTTGGTTTCTACTTTCTACTTTCAACTTTCTTGCTAAGCTGGGAAAAGAAGAAACCATACCTACACATCGCGGCGTGAAGGTGCTGGTATCTTAGGAAGACGAACCATATACGAGAAAAACATTGGATCATTTGCCTGCATCTATATAATTGGCTTAGGTAGTAGCTAAGATCAAGTTAAAAGAGAAGATCAGTATGGTAGACTTCATGCAAAGAATCATGGAAATGATTAAGGCTGAGCATGCAGCCAAAGGCTACAACAATTGTTCTTCAAACTCATTCAACAACCATGCCAACAATCCCCAAGATTTTGGCGGTGCAACCATCAACAGTGGCCAATATGTAGGTAACCATAACAGTTAGAGCACTACGGTGAACAGGTTCTGAATAATAGTGGTACTTTCAATGGTAATCACAACGGTGGAAATATCCAGGATGGCTTTAACGCCGAAGGAACTTCTACCGTCGACCTAGTGTTATGTATTAAATAATTGTTTTGGGGTCTTATACTCAACCTCAATATTTTCTAAAACTGCAGAAACCCTATGTGAGGAGAACTACACCATTTGTGTGAGTAAAGAAGTAAACTGCAATATCTCTAAGCATTTTATATCTACTCATCTTCTACACCCACCATTTCACTTTCCTAAGAAAACATATCATATGAAACAGAATATGCACATCTTTCATGCATAAAGAAATTGAATTATTGTACCTATATTGTTGTCGTGGCCGGAAGAATCCTGTTGTCACTGGAAGAATATTGTTGTCGTCGGAAAAATGTTGTTATTGCTGTTGGTGGTGGTTGTTAAGGCTAGATGGAGCAGTGAAAAGGTTGAAGAATGAAATTTTTTTATTGGATTAACAAGTGAAAGTGAAAATGTTAATCTACTTGGGTAGGTTATTGACATTTTTAAGTCTATTATAAAAGATATAGATGTAAAAATATTAAATTAAGTTTGTTAAAAAAAGTAAGAGATGTAAAAATAACATATTTTTAAGTTTGTTAGAAAAGTAACAAATGTAAAATTACTAATTTAAGTTTCTTAAAAAAGTAACAGATGTAAAATTACTAATTTAAGTCTATTAGAAAAGTAACATATGTAAAAATATCACTATTATTTGCAAAACTGCCACCGCACATTTTTTAAGTCTATATTTTTTTCTGAACAGACTTAAATTCACAAATTTAATAAGTCTATATTGCACTAGTCTGACGTCCCTTTTATAGGCAAAAAGGGTTCCTTTTTATCTTCAATACCTTCATCTTCAACTATTTGATCATCTCATATAAATGAACATGGATTCAGACCATTGCCCTTCTCGAGGTAACTTTTCACTTTGACAACATAATAGCCCGATAACATTTCCATCGAGTCTCATTCTCTCTTTGCTTTTGGGGCTATTATAAAATGACGAAAAAAAACTGAAATTTTCTTTACATTTCACGCATCATATCATATATGCTATCTAAAACACTTCAATATTTTAAGACTCTCATTTCGATCATAAGGACTAATGTGTTATATATATCTAAGGTTACCTTAGACTATATACTTGTGATTACATCAAGCTTGCTTAACATAATCTCGATCTATAATAACTGAGATCCTTTTGTTTATTATATGTATTCAAGATCTTCTTAATCCATACACTTAAAGTTATCTTAAGCTTGCTAGACATCATCTCCACACATAATGATCAAGATCTTTTTGTTTTTTATATCTATGGATCATCTTGATCTATACAAAAATTCTAGAAACTATTGACGGATCTCGAAATTTTTGTTATTTACAAATTTTACTAATGGAATTATTATCGAAGAATATTATCGATGGTATCATCATTACACTTATCGATAAAAAATCTGTCGATAAAAAACGATAATTTTTCGTTTATTTTTTCATTTACCGACAAATTTGTTCGTTGGTAAAATTCGTTAGTAATGCATATTTCACTTATCGATAAAAAAAAATCGTTCATAATGCATATTTCACTTATCGATAGACAAATTGGTCGACAAATGAAATTTACATTATCGATAGATTTAGCTATAAAAATTTTTCGTCAATAATTACTGAGCAAATTACTGACGAAAAAAAACCGTCAGTAATTATCGATAAAAAAAGTTCTGTCAATAAAATTTACCGATTAGTTTTATTGATGTATTTTTTATTGTCGATAATTTTAATTCCTGGACAAATTTTACACATGACCTACGAATTTTAGGTGTTAGTGATATCAATTTTTCTTGTTGTACACTTAAACTTTTGCTTCTCATATGATTGAGATGATCTCAACCCATACCTACCCAAATAATCTGAAACAGTCATGAACACTTGTATGACTGGGATCACCTCCATCTCATCATGTTATAATAGTAAAGCTTAACTATGAGTTAGTAAATAAAATGTATTAGCATATGTATTAAGCATACTAATTATGATAATTATTTATGTGGTATAGATCTAGTTAGATAGAATCCATAAACTTATTATAAATAATATTGTTTACGAAATAATTAAATATGTGTTTATTATTATAACATTTATTACTTTCGCTAACGCAAACTCCTAACTTAGTTGTTGTCAGACGGTTTTTTTAGACGCATTCGCTCTCATCTTGAAATGATACCTTGGAATATATTGGTTTGAAGGTTGAAGAGAACATGAAAAAGCTTCTTACGAAGTCTTTGTAGAATATGGGTCTGCAAGAAGAGTTAGCTTATTAAATGTAACCGTTATTTATTGTTTTTAAAACATTTGTCATCAATTTGAAATAAAAGGTATTAAATAAAACCTTAAAGATTAAACTTCTAATAAATACAACTGTAATGCCGTATTTTGTTATTATGCTATTAAATTAGAATTAACATTTAATACTTATTTATTATTTTTAATTTTACATATTTATGCAAATAAAAATATATATATTAATTTTATGCATTTTATTGTAGAGGCACTATATATCACCATTGAATCCTTTGAAGTCTTCACATCAAACTTCTAAGAAAGCAACTGTGGTGACAAAAATTCTGCATAATGGCTTTTCGCATCAACCAAACTTTTCTTTTGGGGCTTTTATGCCTTGCTGTGCTTTTTTCTTCAGGTAAAGAGAAATAGGCTTTTCATCTCTTATGTCACATATTTTCAATCTAGAACTGAAGTTAAAAGTGATATTTTTTTTTTGTTCTCTTAGTGTTTATAGTGTACTAGTGGGAGATTAATTTCTAGATTTCGGATATGCATGACCCAACAAGGTTTTCTTTTTCAAATGAATTTTAACTTTTTCTTAATATATATTTGTGGTGATTAATTACAGGATTAGCAGAAGATTGGGACCTCCCAGGACAAAAATGCCTAAAGGGCAAATGTATTAGTAACTCACAGTGTGGTAATAACTGTGCTAAGATAGGTTTCAGATCAGGTTCATGTGCAGCATGGGCTCCTGGTATTATCCTGTGCTGCTGTAACAAATAACTTAATTTTCAACTTATGAAAATATAACAAAGTTCGCATACCAACTTCGGATTCAAACTTTGATTAGTCAGAAATTCATGTATTGTGTTTGAATTTGATTGAAATATATTAAATTTGATAATGTGTTGAGATTTCGTCAAAGTTTCAAAAGTATTTTCTTTGAAAAATTGTTTCCAGAATTACCATTTTAACTTATTATGATCTCAATAAGTGATTCGATAATATAACTAAACATCATTAAATAATTTATATAATATTTAAAAATTTAATATATATTGGTTTAGTTGGTTTTCATTGTTTGTGGTTCCTTTCCTCTCCCTCCCCCTCTCCAACTCTCCAACTCTTGCTTCCTACATTAATATCATTATCTCTATCAAGATGAGTTTGTAGTTGCTGTTCAACTTTATATTGCAATTCCCAAATTGATTCTTAAATATTATATCATAAATAATACCAATTTTCTTGATAATAGAATTTTACGATTTGTACGTTTTTATTGTTCACTAACACATAAAAAATGTATATTTTCCTTTGTAATGAAGCTTTTTTCCCTTCTATTGATCCTTAAATACTATCATAACTAATAACAATTTTCTTGATGATAGAATTCTAAGATTTGTACTTTTTTATTGTTCACTAACACATAAAAAATATATATTTTTCCTTTGTTACGAAGCTTTTTTCCCTTCTCACCTAGAATATATGAGCATAGATAATACATCCATACATTTTGAAATAATTTACGGAGTTTCCTTCCATTTCAAGTCTAATCAAGTGTCATGTGTTTAAACAATAAAAGTTGGGATTCTGTTTAAAACACAAACACTCCAATTAAATCACAGGAAAACAATAAAAAGAAAAGTTGAATAGTGTTTTAAAATTTTTCGCAAATCAACATCTCATAAGGTTTCAAGTATCAAAAGATTTGTTCATACATTAGTATTTATAAAGAGTTTTAAGATTATTTTTATCAAACTTTTTCATACATTGTTCATAAGGTTTGAAGAGATTGACTCTCAGAAGATTCATATAATTCTGATTATTTTTATCAAACTTTTTAAAAATAAACAATAATGCTAAAATTATTTAAATTTCGATATATCTTGAAAAAAAAATATAAGTTATGTCGACTTTTATCTATATAAACCAAACATTTTTTTTTATGTAAAAAAAGTTTCAATTTAAAAATATTAAAAGTTTAACATTTCATTAAAATTACACCTTTGCTTCTACATTAATTAATCAGTAATGTGTAAATTTATGCACTCAACATGTAACGCAGACATAAGTTCACAAATTATTAGTTGTTCATAGACTGTACTAACCTTAGTCAATGAGAATGTAATTCACCTAACATGATTCAAATTTATATATTTAATTATTAGCTTATTATATATGATAAACGTTATTTAATTTTCACGTCAAACAACTATATCAAACTTAAAAACTCTAAAATAATTATTATTTGCAATTTATGTTAATGAAATTAGTAAAGGAATTGAAATAGTCAGAGTCTTGCATTTTTCACATAAATGTCACTCTTAAACGTTCACATATAAACTATTTAATTCAAACTACTAATTTAAAATAAAATAAACGTTTGATATAACTTAACCTACTTAATCTGGAACTAAGTTACACAATATTTTATTTATATAATCGTACAGATTCGAATTACTAAGTCAATATACGCGGATTTCGCTCTATTTTGAATTAATTATATCAAAATATTTAGAGTGATTTGTTGTTACCAAACAATGTTGATATAATATAATAATTAATTATCTTTGAAAAGATTTCATATAATAGAATTTATTTAATATATTTATAATTTATGGGTTCAAAAAGCTTATATCTATAATATACCATTACAGGAATTTATTTAAAATTTCTTAAAACATAGTTAGGAGATAAAGGCGCATCACAATCTCATCACGTTCCTAGCCAAGATGAAGGACAATTTATGTAAAGAGATTCACGGCTATCTGATGTCCTTTCGAGTTATTTCTAAACCTTTGTTGTAGGAGGACACACAAGTTAATCTTTATGCTTTTCAATCCTTCTATTATCATGACTTTTTTATGAAGTATATTATTTTCGACTTTTCGTGTCAAAGAAAACTTTGACATTTTAGTTGAAGACGTTAAATTAATATTGAAGTTAAAAATAGATGTCTAAGGAGTTGGTTATGTGAGAGTATGATATTCCTTAATATTAGGTACCAAAATAGAATGATGTCCATTTAACTATTATTTCTAACTAAAATAAAAATATCCAAAAAATCATTCATGTAATTAGATGTTGTTTTTAATATCTTTTTGCATATCATATTCAATAAATTCAATTATAACAAATTTTAGATTTAAAACAATATTTTAAAGCAAAAAAACAAATGAAAATTCCAAGATTAAAAAATGAATGAAGAGATAACCATGTATTTATTCATTTTTATATTGGTAGGCTTTTTAAAAGTTTAAGGCACAACAACCTAATTTAATCCTATCGCGATCCATTCTTGATATTTAGTATATACACAATTATGAATTACATTAATCAAACGAATGAGGTCTTTGAATTACCAGAACCAACATTGCTTTCATATTGAGGAGATACCCTCACATTTTTTTTTTTTTTTGTGGTCGAAGAGTAAACCATTGTAACTCACATGGACGAGTTATACCTCCAACCTAAAATCCAATCAAGAAAGGCAGGCCTACATTTTGTGAGCCAATGATCAAGTTTTAACTAGGTTTTTCCATCCAATGCACAAGGTGTCTATAATGTTATAAGTCACCTCCTATAGAACGAAATAAAAAGCGAGTATGGATGACGAATGTTGATTTCTTCGCGTGATGCTCAATTGATATGCCAGACATATATCTAAAATTCATGTGCCATAAGCTTTCCATTCTATCCCAAGCCAAGCCAATGGCTTGGAGAAAACTTGTTAAAGTTGACTTAATAAAAGAAATCATGTACACCACATGGTTGGAAAATACGATTATGGCAAAAAAAAAAAGAAAATGGCAAATGATAATGAGTACTGACTACATTAACCTAAACATTGCATGTCATAATTGTCAAGCATAAATAGGCTTATTGATAACATAACATTTAAAAAAATACTTTAGGAATATTTTATTTTTAATTTAATTGAGTCAAAGTCTCTTCCTTATTTTTAGAATGTACTTAATTTTTTTAATTATGGATTGAAGTAATGGATTATAATTAAGATAAAAATGTTAGTTGATAGTTACTGATGTTAATGGATAGTTACTTTTTTATGTTTTAAATATTGTATCGTTTCTCATTATTTTATATCAATAATACAGAAGTATTTTTGTTTCAAATACGTTACTGTACTATGTTTCTTTATCCTAAAAAAATCAACATTGAATTACTAAGTTTTCTTGATAAATATTCAAGGTAGAACTAAATTAGGATGTACCTTATAGACAAAGATAATACAACATTCATGATCAAAGGTAACTTTATAAAGTGACGTATCAAGATTTGATGGATAAGATTTTCTCAAAGGTGATCGGTAACATAATGGAGATTTATGTTAGTGATATGGTCGTGAATTTGACCACAACAACATATTATTCTACCCATCTAGAGATGGTACTGCACAGATTGAGAATGCATAACATGCATCTCAACCTTGAAAAAGGGTTTTTCAAGGTAGACGGAGGAAAGTTTCTCAGCTTTATGATATTCAATGCGATATCAAGGCGAACTCCGCCAAGTGTGAAGTTATTCTTAGTATAATGATCCCCCAAAACTTGAAATAAGGCCACCTTTTCTTCAAATTATTGTAGGGAGCTAAGGAATTTTAGAGGGATGATAACTATGCAATAATGTCCTAACAAATAAAGAAGGATATTTCATCTTTGTCCATACTTTTCAGTTTCTACCCACATTCTATACTCATAATGTCCCTAGCAGTTTCATGCAAAGAAATTAGCTCGATACTGGTTCAAGAGGAACGTCGAAAGCAACATTCAGTGTATTTTCTTTGTAAAATATATGTTACCTTCGTTGATGAGATAAAAGCTATTACTATAGTCATTTACAAGACGTCGAATAAAAAATAAAATTAGTTTCTAATCAGAAAAACTAAAATATTTCCTTAATTGAACTTTAAAAATAATAACTCTCCTACTTGGTTCCTACTGTAATCTAACCTAGAAAAATAAAAAATCACTTATTTTACTACAATATGAAAAAAATAAACAAATAAATCCTTTTTTTAATTTAAGTTTATTTAATCGTGACAACACCAAGTTTGGCCCATAAGGATGCGATGTAAGTCAACATAGTTAATCCTTACTGAATGACTCCCATTATCAACTTCCTCATCAATGACATCTTACCAAGTGATATATAAAGGCTAAAAAAGTATGTCACCAATCATCATGCTATATGATGCATAACAACGAACTCTTTTGCTGAGGCTTATCCTCTTTGTTTCTTAACTGTTTAGATGGAAACCAAGCTTAGTATGTCCTTTCCTAAATGCATCGAGGGTTTTGTGGAATGCACTCAGGTGCACGATGCTTGACGATTTCAGTTCTCTAAGTAGGCTATTATTTGTTGACTTTAAGGAAGGATGTTCTTAACTTCATTGAAAAATGCTATGAATGTTAGAGGTGTGGGATTATCCGCAATCTTCTAGCAAAGGAGTTACATAGAATTGTTACTCTTTTTCCCTTCACTACATGGTAAAGGACGTGTGAAATTTTTAATAGTGGCAATATATTATTTTATTAAAAATATAGAGGTGGAGTCTTTAATAATAATTATTGAACAATAAATTAAGCTTGAATGTAACCAACATCAGGAAGCTACCACGAATCACATATATCCATAAGCTAAACACATTCAGCTTGCCAAGGTCGAATCCTAAATGTCTGTTGTTTACTTATCAAAAATATTTTGCACAAACAATAAATTTATAAAGGATATATATTTTCAATAGAACATCAAGTTCACAGATAACAAAACAAGTGTGTCACAAAATATGTTGTACAAGAGAACTACTTCACGCATGTCCTTGTTGAAGTCCTTGTTAGCAATTTAGGTCATATATATATATATATATATATATATATATATATATATATATATATATATATATATATATATATATATATATATATATATAAAAGTAATTACTAAATGTGTTACGGTCATTATATTTTATTAGCCAACTTTATAAAGTGATCTAATTAAGATAAATATGGCTAAGGGTAGATTTGTCATGAAAGGTATATTGTGTAGAGACCAACAATAATTTTAATTTGTTGAAGGAGCCACATTATAATTATTGAAACTAAAGAATATGATTGTGATGGTTATGATGGTGGTGTATCTATGATAGTAATCATGCTACTTGTGATGCTCTAAGTGATGCTATGTGATAGAGGTGTTCCTATAATAGTTATGGTAAGTAGCTAATATATGTGCTAATGAGTGGATAGGCCAAGGGTCTATGTGTGAGATATTAGTGATGACATCAAGGGTTAGAGATCAAGGATCAATGATCGAATATTACATTGTGATTTAATTATTATGTTAGAGGTTAAGGAACTTCTATTGATATTACTACTACGTATGAGGTATTTGATTATTGTTAATATACTCAGTATGTTTATATTTTGTTATTATGGTTGTTTTATTGGTAATTTACCTCATAAATGTTTGTATTTGTGTGCTTGTGAATGTAATTATCGACGATGATCATATAATGTGTTATATGTGAGCAAATGACATTGTAGATGTTCCAAAGGCATGATAGATTCGTGAAATGACAAAAAATATTTGGGTTTCTTTAAAAAATTCTTTAAGCATAGACTTTTGAAACAAAGTAATATTAGTTGTTTTATTTCCTTAGTCATTGTAATTACTTTTGAAATAATGTAATTGGACAAGGCTTTTAGAACTATTATGGTTTAAATAAATTATACATGTTAAAAGGTTAAGGTTTTTCAAAAATACATTTTAGTATTATAATAAAGTTTTGAAATATTACCAATTCTGTAAACCCGTAACATCTTAAAATTTGGGATGTTACATCATGCAATTATGTTACGATGCTCAACCGAAGGTAGAGCTGGGCATAGTTAACTTAAAATACTGAAATTATAGTTTATCTGTACTTTTTTAAACTTAAAAAACTGAAACTACTTTTACTAAAAACTAAATATACTTATTAATAGTTCAGTTTAAAAATACTGAACTTATTTTATTTTGAGTACAGTTAACCAGTTAACTATAGTTAACTGTGGGTTCAGTTTTTCCAATTCCTTTCTCAGTTACAATTAGGTTTTCCTGGTTCTTTTCTCCATCACAATTTTCTTCAAACTTCTTTTGTTCGTCTCGTTCGCTGTTGTTGAAGGCTGCCGCGTTGAAGGTTCCCGTCGAAGGTTCTACGTCGTCGGAGAGTCGCCGTCGTCGAAGACTTGCCGTAGTCGAAGACTCGCCACTGTCCAGAGCTTTGCTGCACTCATCGTGCTCCGCGAGCCTTTTCAAGCTCTTATCCTTGATGGACTCTTCCACCAATGGTGTTGCCGTTGTGATGGCCAAAGGTGGGAGTCAAATGTTGTGCTTGAGAGAACATGTGCTGGTCTTGGCTTCTATGGGTTTCTCCACCGAGAGCCCCACTGGCCTGAGGGCCTACGAGCGTGAAGAGATGTCTTTGCGGGTGAAGGTAGAACATGGCAAATCCAACCTCTATGTGCTCATGAAAGGTCACAGAAAATGGCAGGCTTGAAACGGTGTTGGTGCTTCGCTCCTCAATTTGTGGCTCGGTGACAACCATGTCGAACTAGAACACCCAGCCAACATCATTTATGCTTTAATTCTGAATTGTTTTCACAAAACAGTTTATTGAACTGTATCCAGATAACTGAACTAAAAAACAGTTCAGCACAGTTTTTTTTGAACTATTTTTTAGTTCAGTCCAGTTTATTTGAACTACTTTAGAGTTAATTGTAATGAATTTATAGTTTGGTGTAAACAGTGCAGTTTGCCCACTCCTAACCAAAGGTTATCACTCAAGTGTTGATCAATCGATGGGTTCCATGTTTATGGAACTTGTTCAAAGTGATCCAACAAATATATGATTCAAGTGTTATGAACTCAAGCAAGCGATGAGCTCTCAAACATGTAAATAGGCATTTTAGCAAGAAGGGACAAATTCAACTCTAATCTTTGGAGGTATCTTGCTAATTAGCATTAGACCAATCGAAAAAGGTTTTTTTACTATTAGAACTCACACTTTTAAATGAAAGAAAGTTGCTCAATATACATATAGTTAAAATGATGATGTTATTTATTTATTTAATATATTATTAACTGAAACACATAATAAATGGTATGATATACTAGTTGAGATCTATATGATTGAGAATTTTGATGTAAATATTTAACTGTCAGAGAATCTTTTGTAGACCACTCTCTCTCGCCTTAAAATGATACCTAAATCTTGGAATATATTGGTTTGAAGGTTGAAGAGAACATGAAAAAGCTTTTGCAAGAAGAGTTAGATTATTAAATATTATAAGTGTTATTTAAAACATTTGTCATCAATTTAAAATAAAAGGTATTAAATAAAACCTTACAATAAAGCTTTTATTGATACGCTAAAGGTTAAACTTCTAATAAATACAAGCGGAAACACTAGTAATGGCGTATTTTGTTATTATGCTATTAAATTAGAATTAACATTTAATACTTATTTATTATTTTTAATTTTACATACTTATGCAAATAAAAATATATTAATTTTATGCATTTTATTGTAGAGGCACTATATATCTCCATTGAATCCTTTGAAGTCTTCGCATCAATCTTCTAAGAAAGCAACTGTGGTGACAAAAATTCTGCATAATGGCTTTTCGCATCAACCAAACTTTTCTTTTGGGGCTTTTATGCCTTGCTTTGCTTTTTTCTTCAGGTAAAGAGAAATAGGCTTTTCATCTCTTATATGTCACATATTTTCAATCTAGAACTGAAGTTAAAAGTGATATATTTTTTTTGTTCTCTTAGTGTTTATAGTGTACTAGTGGGAGATTAATTTCTAGATTTCGGATATGCATGACCCAACAAGGTTTTCTTTTTCAAATGAATTTTAACTTTTTTTTAATATATATTTGTGGTGATTAATTATAGGATTAGCAGAAGATTGGGGCCTCCCAGGACAAAGCTGCCAAAAGGGCCCATGTAGTAGGATACCGTGTTCTCTGAACTGTCTCAAGAAGGGTTTCAGATCAGGTTCATGTGTATCATGGGCTCCTGGTATTATGGTCTGCTGCTGTAACAAATAACTTAGTTTTCAGCCTATGAAAATAAAACAAAGTTTGCATACCAACTTTGCATTCAAACTTTGATTAGTCAGAAATTGATGTATTGTGTTTGAATTTGATGAATTAATATGAAATATCAGATTAATGTTTTGAGATTTCCTTAGTTTCAAAAGTTGGATAACATAAAGAAAAAACACCTATATTTTAAATTGGAGACGATTTCAATCTTTTATGTAAATTGAAATTGTATTGGTGAGATTTTGTGTTTATTTGATAAATTTGAAAAAAAAAATCTAAATCTTGAAGATTTCCATTGTCAATTTTTTTTAACATATATCTGTTTTAGTAAAATAATTAAAATGAGAATTTTCTTTGAAAATTCTTTTGTGGTCCAGGATTATCATTTTAACTTATTATGGTCTCAATCATAACTATTTAGGTAATACAACTAAACATTATTAAATAATTTATATTAAATTTAAAATTTTAATACATTTTTTTATCAGTAATAAGAAATATATTTGTATTAATGTATTTTATTAACCACTAGAGATTATTGGTTATCTAATGTTATTTAACAATTTATTGTTTTATATTATTTGGTCACTTGCTTCTACCGAAATTATATATAATAATGGAACTTTAGTGTGACATCCCAAAAATTACACACTAAATATTTATCTCGACATATTATTATGATATAACAAAGCAGTGAAAGGATTTACACAAGATTATAATATTTACAGTCATCCAAAAGAGCTATAAATTATAAACTTCAAGTACATATGAAGTTTTTCAAAATAATAGAAAACATCTAAGAGTAATAATACAAACTAGATATTGCATATAAGCTACAAAGTTTTTCAAAATATAAATATTTGAAGAGATCCTAAAAGAGTCTAAGAGCTAGTGGCTGGATCCTCTCCCTCCAAAGCATGCTCTAGGGGAACATCCTCTGGCTCTGCTTACATCAAAGTTGGATGGTCATTGCAAAAAGGAAAAACATACACATACAACACAAACCAAACAATGCAAGGGTAAGCTGGGTTGGAAAAACAAGTAATGGTATCATACAAAGTTTAAACATATCAATATATACACATAGCAGATCAAGTAGAATGTCTTATCATGTTAAGATGCAATCTAGACTCGTCTGGACTAGAATGAATATCGATTTGGGGCTGGTTGTGCACTTGTGGTGGCCTCTACTGCCTTGCAAGGCCTTTGCCAATGGGTTCCACCCTACCGCACACAAGTGTAAGTCCTTTACCGCATAATAGGCCTCCACGTAGCACCTATTACTAGGACCTCCCACTACTCTTACCACACGCGTCAATCTTCTCTAAATGAGAATGAGAGACTGTTAGAGTGTTAAGGATAACCCCCATATGGAAGCCTCATATGTTCATTCTAAACAGTATGAGGATCTCTCCTAGAGACCCTGTTTTGATGCTAAACTATTATTCCAATATTATCTTACTTCCCATGATTAATTAAAACCGACATTATTACAGCTATACAAGCTCATACACACCTTATTTATTCATATACAAGTCATAGACAATCACCCAAGTGCAATAGAAGAAGAAGAAAACCAAAACAGGGAAGTCTGGATCGCACAACGCACAAGCCAGCGAGACCCAGTCAGAAGAATTCGCCTAGCGTACACTCCAAGGTGTGCTCAGCGACTCCATGCTGGGAAACCTAATTAAATCAGGCTCTCGCTGTGCGAGAGTCCTGGCTCAGCGAATCTGCAATTCTACAGATTCCCAATTCTGCAGTTTTATAGAAACTCACACCCCTAAGTTTCATTTCAGGTCTTTTTATGAATTTCTACAACCATTAACTCGAATTATATGATGAATCTAACCTATCTAATTGATTCTAACACTTCCTAAACACATTCTATAATGATTTAACATCAATCTACACTCAAATTACTCAATTTCATCAACCTATATGCCAAATTTTATTCTACCAGTTAGGCAATGTTTTTACCACTTTAAAGCTTCTAATAAGTCACAATTGACTTATCTAAAGGATCTTGAATGACCAAAATCACCTGGAATACAAATTTAAAAATCTGGCTATCTTAGTTCCTCTAATCTAACCCCAATTCTCATATTTTGCTTATATATTTATCTAGCAACACTTTAATAGAAAATCACATCACCCCATGCTCAATATCAGTAAATCATTCAAGATCATTGCTTTCATATATCCATCCAATTTCACAGGCACTCATTCACAGTTAACATGAAGAGTAAAATTTACCTAACATGCAGATTTTCAATTCACAGTTCATACATCATTATTTCATTAATTTCACTTCACATACACTTTGAAAAAAAAACTATCCCCGTGCTAAATACCAAATTTATACAACCCTCAAATTCTAAAACAAAAAAAAAAAAGAACCCCCAAGCTTCCCTTACCTTACAATTTCATAGCTCACAGGGTGATTTAGACAAGCACCTGTATCTTAGGATAGTTGACAACACCTATAAATCTTCAAATTGGAGATAAAATTAGTCTTTAAGACATGATAGGAGCTAGAATTTGAGAGAAAAACGTAGAGATCGTTACATACAACAAAATGAATTGCATGAACACAACTTAATAGGTATATGGAAAAACGGAAATAAACTCACCAGTAAAAGAACAACAAAATGATCGGTAAGAATATTGCCTTTAAAGCCTAGATGACCTAGGAAGCTTCTGATCAAGAATTTGTTAGCTAAATTTTTGAATGGTTTTTCAGACAAAGGAATGAGCTCAAAAATTAAGTTTTGTTATTTTATTGAGACCAACATTCAGCCATTCTTCTGCTACCACATGTGCCTCTCAACATTTCCTTTTTCTCAGATTTCAAATTTAGGGCGAAACACATTTTTTTTTTCTTCTCAAAATTGAGATAGATATACTCAAAAGAGTACTTAAAGCTTTTCCAAGTCAACTAACTTTCAAGCACAAAGTACCAAAATTAAAATATAAATAAAATTTTTTATGTTAATTAATACAAAACTTGACATAAAAAATATATTTTAGATATAATTATGCTTTTACTCCCCTTTTATTAAAGAATCTCAAAATGGTATCGCAATCATTTTTTTTCCTAAATACATTATTAATTTTGGCAACATCTAAGAACCTCTCATACAATATTTAATTTTCACGTCAAACAACTATATCAAACTTAAAAACTCTAAAATAATTATTATTTCCAATCTATGTTAATGAAATTAATAAAGGAATTGAAATAGTAGTCTTGAATTTTTCGCATAAATGTCACCGTTACACGTTCACATATAAACTAATTAATTTAAACGACTAATTTAAAATAAAATAAAAGTTTGATATAACTTCACCTACTAAATCTGGAACTAAGTTACTCAACATTTTATTGATATAATCGTGCATATATTCGAATTACTAAGTCAAATATACTAGGATTTCTTTGTATTTTGAATTAATTATCAAAATATTTAGAGTGATATGTTGTTATCAAACAATGTTGATAATATAATAATTAATTATATTTGAAAATATTTCATATAATAGAATTTATTTAATATGTTTATAATTTATGGGTTCAAAAACTTATATCTATAATATACCATTACATGTTACTTAATTATCTCACTTACTATTATACTTACGCAATTTACTATTTCTTAAAACATAGTTAGAAATAAAGGCACATCACAATCTCATCCCGATCCTAGCTAAGATGAAGGACCATTCACGGCTATCTGATCAAGAGCTGTCCTTTTGAGTTATTTCTAAACCTCTAACCTTTAAGGTTTTCAATCCTTCTACTATATTATAACTTTTGTGATGTATGTTATTTTCGATTTTTAATGTCTTGATGTTTTAGTCGTTAAAGTTGAAAATAAACGTCTAAAAACATTGGTCACATAAAAGTCTCACATCTCTTAACGATGAGTATTACAATAGACTAATGTCCAATTGAGTACCATTTTTAACTAAAATTGAAAATATCCAACCAATCATTCATACAATTAAATATTATTTTTAATGTTTTTGTATTTCATATTCAATAAGCTCAATTATAACAAATTATAACTAAAACAATATTTTAAAGCACAAAAACAAATTAAAATTTCAAGATTAAAGAATAAATGAAGAAATAACACTAGTACAGGTCTGTAATTTTGGGCTTTTAATGTCACATCTCGACCCGACATCTATATGGGTGACGTTAATGGAACGTCGGGTTCTGCAGGTCTGACGTCGTTATAGACGTCGGTTAAATGTGATATCCGACGTCTATAAAGATGTCTGACATGGAACTAATCGATGTCTACGGGCACTATCAAGACGTCTGACATGCATTAACCGACGTCTATGGGAACTAACTATAGACGGCGGACATGGCATTAACCGACGTCTACTGAGTTTTCGTTGTGTTTTAATGCAGTTTTGCTCGTGTCTTTGGGTAGTAACACATCTTTCCTTTGCTAGTTTCTTCATAAGAAAAAATTACGTCTTTTGGATTTCTTATAGCATTTCAACCCAAAACCGAGCTTGGATTGTTGCCTAGTTCCATTCCAACCACCAAAGAAAAAAAATACGATGACATGAAAACTAGGCAAGGACCCAGGCTCGGCTTTAGGTTGAAATGCCATAAGATATCCAAAAGATACAAGTTTTTCTTACGACGAAACTAGCAAAGGGAGAAGGTGCACTACGCTACCCAAAGACACAAGAAAAATTTCACAAAACACAACGAAAACTCATTTTAATCGGTTCAAATGAAAGATAATACAACAAAGACTACTTTAATCGGAGTAAAAGTAACTATAAACGGTTCAAAAGAGATAAAACTCACCTGGAATGTAATGCCACAGAGAGAAAAAGACGATGGAAGACGATGAAGTGCGCGTAACTACTCGGTCAAATGTCTTATTTAACAGGAAATAAGATGTCAGTTGGCCTAGAGACTGATGTCTATTCTAGAATATAAGTCGGGGACCTCACTAATGTGACATCCATTCGATTTAAAAATTAATATTTTTGATATATATAGATGTCGGTTGTAGGAGGAGCCGATGTCTATAATCACATATAGATGTCGGGATGACACAGTTTTCAGTTAACTTTATTGAAAAAATAATAAGTTGAGATATTTTTAACTGAACTAAATAATAATTTAATTAGTTTTTAGTTTAAATAAATAAGTTATTTTTAGTATAAAATAATACAATTAGTTATAAATTAGTGCAATACAGTTTCTTTTAACCCTACTTCATGCATGTCCTTGTTGAAGCCCTCATCATAACCTTCTTCTCTGTCTGACTCTTGTTTGGTTCATCAATCTCTTTTTTTCTAAATGAGCAGTGCTAGCTTTGCCCTTCTCTAATCACCCCTTCAATTCCTTGGTAGCCTCTGTGCTCTTGGATGTATCTTCTATCTTAGAGAAAGAGAAGGGGTACGCCTCAAAGCTGACTCTCCTCCGATGGATAACATTTCCTTACTAAAGGATAACCTTATTAGAGGAATCAGAAGAAACAAAAACGATTAATAAGAGATGAATAGTTGTATTCAGATGTATCTCCCAATTCCTGTTCCGAATTCAAAGCTTTCTCACTGCGGGTAATAGTTGGGTTTTAGAGAGCCTCACATGTACTCCATCCAAAGTTGGTAAGAACAATAGTTGTATACAACCTTTTTAATTATGTGATTCATTAAATGATCTTAATATACTTATCAACGTCTTTTTACATTAAAAAGGAACAATTTATAACTCTTCACTCAATTCTTTAATAAAAGAAAAAGAATTTAAAATCTAAATTTTGAACTTTCAATGTATTAAACAATTCCTTTATTAAATAACTTTTGTGGGTTTTTGTTTTATCAAAGTTTTTTTTTAATTTATTCTTTAATTTATGTCCAATCATGTATAATGAGTAGCCTTTATATAATGAGTAGAATATGAAACATTCATCTTATAAAAAATAAAGAAAAATAAAAATAGAAAATAAAAAAATTTCAAGACCATTCGATTCTCAAAAGAAACATATATAATATCTAAATCAAATATCATCCTATTATTCATTCCATTTTAATCTAGAATCCTTGCAAAAATAATTGATTGATCTCGACGTATTGTTATTGACATAACTAATAAAAAACTCTTCTTTGCGTTGTTCAATGAACAAAATAATAATATTTGAGCAATCCGAAAAGGTATCATCTTTATTATCAATTTTTTTTCTTCTTTGTTGGTCACTTTTTTTTTCACCTATTTCTTCTTTTCTATTTTTTTTCTTGAATTTATTTTTCTCTTAACTCCTCTTTTATGTCTTTTTCCTTCTTTTTTTATTTCTTTTTCATAACTATTTTTGTTTTTATCCACCTTTTTTTCATTAATCATAATTTGAACATGTTTTTTCAACAGTGATCATACATTTTTTCTTTATTTCTATACTTTTGTTCCTTCTTTTCGTTCATTCTTCTCATTTCAAAATTCACTTTCAATTTTCTTTCCATTTGTAAAATAAATTCATCTCAAAATTCAAATAAAAATTGAAATTCGATATAATTCTTTTTCACTAAATATCAAGATTCCAAGTGATGAGAAGATAGAGAGGATAATTATCATATTAAATTTTTAGAAGAATATTAACATCATATTCAAAAAAAAATTGAGAATTTGAGTGATAAGTCATGAGATTGATTGCAATAGATTACTTGAAAAATAAAAATTTGATTCTTATAATTCATAACTCTAAAATAAAAAAATATCATTATCTTACATAATTCATAGATATTTCATTTGTATTACAAATATATCCTTTTATGGAATGAATTACATAAAACCAACTACATTTCACATAATTCTCAAGATCATTTTATACTCTTTCCTTCTTTAACATTTGTTCTGGTATGTCAAGAGTATCCAAAAGAAACATATTACCTGGATAAAAAAATCTACATTTTATTGATTTTCTAGTTCAAAACTAGAATGCTTGCAAAAACAACTAATTGATTTATACCAAATGATGTGTTGTTGTTCAGACATCTCATAAAAAACTCTTATTCATGATTTTGTATGGAAAAAATAACAACTTTTACACAATCGTAAACAACATAAATTTTACTATCATTGTTTTCTGTCTCTTTGACACTTTCTTTTCACTTGTTTTTTCTTTTCTCTTTCTCCAACATTTTCTTCTGGAATTTCTTTTTCTTTTCAATTTCTTGTCTTTATTTTTTCTCTCAACTCCTATTTTATTTATTTTTCTCTCAATTCCTATTTTATTTCTTTCTATCTCAACTTTTTTTATTTTTTTTTTCATTAATTTTCTTTTTCTCCATCTCACTTTTTTTCACACTAGGGCAAAAAGTCTTTTTATACAGAGTAAAAAAACTTTTTATACCGATTTTCGAACTGATATAGATACAAATACATAAAAGATATTTACTTTTTACATTAGTTTCAGAACCGATATAAAAAGCATAACTTTTTATACTTGTTAAAGGTACAACCGGTATAGAAAAATAGATTTTGAAATTTTGTTGTGTCGGAGTTTTGTTGGGTGTGCACGAAGACTAAAATATGTGAAGAGCAGCAAATGAATTAGAACTGAAATTTGTTGAGCATATCATATTGTTTCCTTAAATCCCTACCTTCACAATTATCATTACATGTTTTACACGCTTTTCCAAGTATGCCTATGTAATGTCCTATATCTTTAGAGCACCATGGCCATTTCATTTTGTCTTTCTAAACAAGTGAATCATTGTATTTCAGTATCCATTCACTCACAGAAATTAGCCAAAAAATAAAATAAAGAGAAGAAAGGGGGAAACAATCACTGACAGGCAATGGTGAACGACATTACGAGAAACTACGTCTTCAATTATGGCTCGCCGAATATGCAGATGTGATGTCGATGAAGCTAAACTGCGAATCAGAGAATGGGAAGGAGCAAGCCTCCTACGCTTTCGCATGTACAATAAAATGTTTTGATGCTTGCATACCTTGTTCTTGAGATTTGTGCAGATCACAAAAGCATAAAAACTTGATCAAAATCACTGCACCCAAGAAAAAAACATTGAGACACTAGTGGAAAAACGCTGTTTAACGTCGGTTATTTTGGGCTTTTAACGTCTCATTCACAGCTGACGTCATAGTCGGTGACGTCAATGGGACGTCGGACATCCACATAACAGACGTCTATACTGACGTTACTAAGTGGCATGACCGACGACAGTAAACGTCGGTATAGGCCTAACCCCAATGTCTAAAGGCACTATGTAAACGCCGGACTGCGCATTAACCGACGTCTAAGAGCACATAAAGACTTCGAACATGTCACTAACTGACATCTCATGTCACTATAGACGTCGGTGTGTGCATTAACCGACGTCTAATACAGTCGTTGTGTTTTAGTGCAGTTTTGTTCCCGTCTAATACTTTTGAACTTCTCATGAAATTTCAACCCAAAACCGAACCTAAGTCTTTGCTTAGATCCATTTTCAACTGCAAGAGGGAAAAATTACGGTGAAACGATAACTAGGCAACGACGACCCTGGGTCGAAACGCCACGAGAAATCCAAAAGACGCCGCTTTTTCTGCGAGGCAGCTAGCAAAGGAAGAATGTGGTACTGCGTTACCCCAAGAGAGGAACAAAACTGCACTAAAACACAAAACAAGAAAACAAATTTTATCAGTTGAACCAGAACCAGAAGATAATTGATAAAAGACTGACCAAAGTTTAAACGGTAACCATAAAAAAACACGCACCTGGGATGCCATGCCGCAAGAGAGAAAAAGGAGAGGAGGAAGACGATGATGTTATCAGAAATAATAATGCAATGCCGCAAGAGAGAAAACGGAGATGAGCTACAAGGGAGAAAAAGGAGAGGAGGAAGACGCGATAATATCAGAAACTGCAATGCCGCGAAGGGTCTGCGGTTTATTTAAAATGAAATGGGGCGTCGGTTCCCCCAGGCCCCGACGTCTATAGTCACCTAAACATCGGTTATCTAACTAATTTGACGTCCAAGATAACATTTAAAGTAACTTTTTGAATGCTGTTAGACGTCGGTGTCCAGGGGGCCGATGTACAGGGCGCTTAACCGATTGACGTTTCATTTCCTGTCAGGGAAGTAGACAACAGTTGTGAAGGGGCGCCGACGTCTATAATACTATAGACGTCCGTGCTCTGCTATCAGACGTCGACATGCCTCTGATTTTGGTGAACATAATTAATTACAGGTCTATAGACGTCGTAGTCCCCGAAAAGCGACGTCTATGTTGCAGAATTTTTTGTCTTCCCGCCTTCCGGATAGGCTATAGACGTCGGTGATTGACCACTCGACGTCTAAACGCCTGGGAATCAAGTGACGCAGGAAAAGTCTGTCTTCTCGCCGACCTCATTACATTGGACGTCGGTTTAGGACAGAGCGGACGTGTATTATATTATAGACGTCGCGTCCCCTTGAAACCGACGTCTAGGTACCAACTTATTTACGCTAATTCCACCGTGCACTCATATACATCGGGCTACTCGCTAACCGACGTCATTGGGGTGACGTTAAACAACATTTTTCCACTAGTGAGAGATGTGAACAACATTCTAGTAATGTTTCCCTTGAAGACTTCTACTTTAACACATCGTACAAGCTACGTTTTGCTAAAGGCTATGATAAAGCATTATACCTCTGTGAAATAGACTTAAGTCTAACTTCCCACCTATAAAGGCTACCAGCTCTAAAAACTTTAGTTGAAGAAAGATATGAATATTTAAAAAATCTTTTGGGCATCAAACTTATTGAGTGAATGGTATATTTCAATGTGTCTGTTGATCACACATTGCATCTAGTTCAAAACATCATAACACACATCGTTTGTAGATGTCATAATCAATTGTATGGCCTAAGACACATCGTCTAAAGACACCTCATACTACATGCATAATTGTGTTTAGTATTGAGCCCAACTAGATGACCCTTTTGAGGACCGTCTAGGTTAAAGAGGATTCCAAATCTCTATCACCACCATCTAATCGTACAAAGAGCATTAATTATGATTTGGTGGTAATTATGACTCCTCGATCACCGTGTCCCAAAAACCATCATTGCTTTGAAAAAGTATACTTGATGCATTTTATAAACTTTGTAAGAAAATAAAGAATGAAAAAGTTTGTAAGATTATTTCAATAAGAAGTGACATGGAGGAGAAGTCGAAAATGAACTATTTCAAAGATTTTGTGAAATTTCTAGCATCAAACACAATTTTTCAACTTTAAGGACACTGTAACAAAACAGAGTTGTTCAAAGAAAGAAGAGATCTTTACAAGAAATAGCCAGATCTATGTTAAATGATTTTAACTCTCCTAAACACTTTTGGGATGAAGCAATCAATACAACATGCTATATTCAAAATAGAGTTTATATAACACCCATCTTATGAAAAACACCATATGAATCATGGAAGAATAAAAGACCCAATATATCATATTTCCATCCTTTTGGTTGTCAATGTTTCATAATGAATATTAAAGATAATTTAGGAAAATTTGATTCCAAGAGTGATGAAGGAACTATGCTTGGATATTCTAAAACCTGTAAAGCATTTATAGTTTATAAATCTAGAACTTCTAAGGTGGAGGAAGTTATTCATGTAAAATTCAATGACTTTTGAGGATTGTCTAGGTTAAGGAGGATTTTAAAGCTTTGTCACCTCCATCTAACAGGAAAAAAAACATTAATTATGATTTGATGGCAATTATGACTTCTCAATCATCGTGTCAAAAAAGCCATCATTACTCTTAAAAAGTAATTGCTCATTTCACTCTATAAGACCAAAGCCAACGCCTCAACTCTCTCATATATTTTTTCAAAGACACCTAGATTTCTCATAATCTCTCAAGCACTATGTTATCCCTCTCTTTCTCTCGCTTTCAAAACATTCACTCTAAAAAATTCTATATCTTCAAATACTCTCAGAAAAACCTTGTGACCATCTTTTTCCATGTCTACCAAACAAACAAACAACATCTCTGTAGATGATATCTTCATCGTAAGAAAATCCACCTATGTTAACCCCATCAAACACAAACCAACAAGACTCTATCTTAAGCATTGGGTCAACCTTAAGGTTGTTTTTGGAAAATGGAATATGGTGAGCAAGAAGATGGTGAATGAAGGAACTGTTGAACATTGGCCTTGCTCAAACTCAAGTGTAAAATTATGTAAAGGTAGTAAGGGACTGTGATTCAAGGAAAGTCCTTCAGTGCCAATAACATCATCTCCAAATTGCGCTAATCCTTATTTACAGCAGAGGTGAGTCAACCAAAAAGCTTTGACTATGTCTAGAAGCTATCTCTACTTTGAAACATTGGGAAGAACTTATACGAGTTTCTTCTTTCAAGACCCGATGTTCTAAGCCTTTTCTTTCTCTCATCCAACTCTCTTTGTTGCTTGTCTTTCTTCATATGGGCTATGATGTTATCTCCATATGTTTTTCGATTTTTATCAAATAAGGGGGAGAAATAATGCTAAACACTGATATGTTATTACATTTAGGGGGATAAACAATTCTAAACACTAATAAGTTATTACTTTGATATGCATATGACTTAAATATGATATTTATGCTCTAGTAGATGTATGAATACTTTTTTCTCTGATACACGTATGAACATTTATGCTTATTTATGATTTGATACACATAAGATTTTGTTTATGCTTAGATACACATGTTTTGCATAAAGTATTTATGTCTTACTCTGATACACATGTTTTGCACAAATCATTTATAATTGATAAAAGTCATATATTATTCATGATTGATCATGAATAGTATGATAAACGTCTGATGCTTTGACACTACAAATGAAGAGTGTTATGATAATTTTAAACGATATGCTTTGATAATCCATAAGAAAAAATTGATTATACATATGGTTGCTTACATTCATTTGCTTTGATACATTTTTTATCTAGTAATATTATACAACGACTCTGATACAAGCTTTGAAATATAAACACTATGACAATCTTAAAAGAAAATTTGATATCATTGAAAAATTTGTAAACGCTCTGATACATTTATAGGCAAGTGTCTTATGAACAAAATAGTTTATCTCAATGATAACGCTAAAGTTTAAAGTATGTTTTATTCAACAAAATGTTAATTCAAACAAGTTTCTTATGAAATGTATTATCTAACACAATGCTACATATCAAAAACAACTTTTGATAAAACATCTAATGTTTTATACCATCTATGTTGAATGTTTTATTAAACGATGCATTTAATAATGAAATTACATATGATAAAATGTTTTGAACACACAATACGACCTAATGCTTATTAACGTTCAAAATATTTAATGCATGTACAAGAAAGCGTTTTCATGCTTGTATACCTTATTCTTGAGATTTGTGCAGATCACAAAAGCATAAAGACTTTATCAGAATCACTATACCCAAGAAAAAAGTGTTGAGAGATATGAAGAACATTTTGAGAATGTTTCCCTTGAAGACTTATGCTTTGACACATCGTATAAGCTTCATTTTGCTAAAGGTTGTTCAGATTGTTGATAAGGGAAGCACTGGTTTAGCTAAACCTTAATTTCACAGTGCTTTGGTTTTTTATGATGACAACACATTATTAATAACACATGATTGTTATGTGTTACATGTTCAATTCTTTATTGTGAATGATATCTTAAAGAACATGTTTGTGTTGATTCTCATATATGTATGTATATTCACTAATTTTATGCTTGATACATCTTTTGTGATTGCATTACATATGTTTAAGAAAATAAAACCACATGCACTTTGTTGAACTTATATTGTGTGGCAAAACTGCAAGTTTTAAGTCGACTTCATTATGAAGTAAGTCGATTAAAACTCGTGACTTTGCACAGATTTTGCATTGAAAATTCTTTCAAAACTGAGTTGAAGTGTTTAAGTCGACTGTACGCGCAATGAATTCGACTTAGTTAGTTATGTATTTTGAAATTCTGTTAATGCTTTTGTGCTGTAACAACTATATTTCAACTCTATGCTAAAGCATTAAATGCAAGTCAACTGAATTAAATGTGAAATCAATTTGGTTGTTATGACTGCTGCTAATTTGTTTTAATTGTCATAACTGTCATCAAGAAGATGAAGAAGATCTTTCTTGGAAGAGTTTCTTAAGGTGGAAGTGATTTGCGCGTATTGTTATGAAGATCTGCACAGTTGGTGTTCATCATATTGGTCAAGATTTCTATCAATCTTTGGAAAGATTGTTGTTGTTCTATTGGGATTACAGGAGGTGAACTCGTGGAGTTCTGGACACTTTGAGGATTGTCCAAAGTTGGTTGAAGACTGCAGAAGAGGGGATATCTTGGTGCAGATCTTTGTGTTGACTGCCTATACTTTTAGTTAGAGGGTTAGAGAGATTGTCTATACTTTTGACGTGGAGGTCTTTATAGAAATCTTGTTGTAAAAACCTCGACTAATATAGTGCATTGGCTTCTTGGTTGTGGAAGGACACTGGATGTAGGCATTGAGGCCGAACCAGTATAAAAACTTTGTGTTTGCTTTCTTTTTCCCTACACTTTTACTTTAAGTCAACTTTACAATTTACACAGTCAACTTTATATTTTCGCTGCACTTAAACTTCTTATTCCTTTCGATTCAATAAACTTTGTAAAGGTTTATATTTTGTGAAAAATATTTTAAAAAGACTCTGATTTTTAAACCTCATTAATTCACCCCCCCCTCTTGGTGTTGAAACTTAGCCATCCCGTTTCCAACAAAGGTTATGGTATAACTCTGTACCTTTGCGAAGTAGACATGAGTCTGACTTTCCACCTATAAAGGCTACCAACTTTACATTAAGTCAAGTTATCTGTCTAATGGTCTTTCTCTCAAGAAAAACTATAAACCGACGAAAGCTTGAAGAGAAGATAAGAAGGATAATATAGTAAAATTATGAACGCTTAAATAAGCTTACTTTACTTATATATCATCTGAAGCTAAAATGTTCTAGAGAAAGAACCTTAGCAAAATCTCATATTTCTTTGTACTATTTTTATCCTCTCTTTTAGAGTTACCAATCTTTATTTGCTCTTAAACATTGATTGTGGTGTACATTCTGAAGAGAATTAAAACCCTTAGTGTTTACCTCATTTGAGTTAAACATTATATACAATTATCTAAGGTTGAAGCAAAAGTGGTTAGGATACTTGTATACAATGAGTACTTAAACTCGGAGTAGTCGTGTTGACTAGGTAAACCAAGAGTGGTGCTAACACTCACTGTAAACCTGAAGAGATCAAACTTATGTAATCTTCTTGAAGATTCACTAGTAAAAAATTGTCTTTTTACAGCGCACATTATGCCACGGTTCACCAGAAACCGCAGCATAATGTTGCGCGGTGGCAGTTCTGTAAATAAATTGAACTTATATGCCGCGGTTCCCCACATAACCGCGGCATATAACCAAGTCAACCAACCCCTTTGACTCCACGTCAGGATAAAATATTTAATGACAGGGGAATAGGCCGCGGTTCTCTGTCCAACCGCGGCCTATTCCCCTGTCAATTTATTGCAGGTGCTGACTGTTGGGGAATGTCAGCAGGTGGCAGGGGGAATAGGCCGCGGTTGGTCAGAGAACCGCGGCCTATTCCCCTGTCAATTTATTGTAGGTGCTGACTGATGGGGAATGTCAGCAGGTGGCAGGGGGAATAGGCCGCAGTTGGTCAGAGAACCGCGGCCTATTCCCCCTGCTACCTGCTGACATTCCCCAAAAAGCAGTTGTGAGGCAATTAAGAGAAGTCTGAACGTTGGGGGAATAGGCCGCGGTTGGCCAGAGAACTGCGGCCTATTCCCTGGTCAGAGTAAATTTTAAAATTTTCAGAGTATATGCCGCGGTTGGGCGCTGAACCGCGGCATATAACCTAAAAAAATTTCAAAAATGCCATTTTGTTTTATTTTTTTAAAATGAATAGGTCGCGGTTGTGTGTAGAACCGTGGCCTATTCCCCCTTTATGCCGCGGTTAAGTGTAGAACCGCGGCAGATTCTCTTTCTGGTGGTTAAAAAAAAACTTTGAACAGTTTTCTTCTTCCACGCGATTTTCAGAAAACAGAAACGAAACCCACCGCTGCGAAACTCAAACGTGATTTTCTCCGTCCGAACTCTTCTTCTCCGTCCATTATCGTCTCTGTCCGCCTCCCGAATCGTCATCGTCGCCGTCGGACCAGTGCCCCTTCTTCTCCGCAACAAGTGCCAATCGGACCAGTGCTTCTCTGCCACGCCCCTTCTTCTCCGCCGCGCCAAAACCATGTATTGCACTAAACTGGTTTGATTTTAATATATGCTTGATTGCTTGCTTGTGATCAAATGTTCCTGGAATTGATTTGCATTGGTTTTGTAGGTATCAGAGGGGGTAATTTTCGAAGAGTATAGCGCAGCGGAATTAAAACAACTCAGAGAGCAGAAAGCGTGTTCGGTCACAAAAATAGTTCCTTTATCAGTTTTAAATTTCTTGTAAAACTTTTATCGAACAGTTGGAGTGTTAAAAGATTAAGGAGTGTAGGGAAGAGAAAAATCACACAAATGATTTTTATACTGGTTCGAATCAAAAGATTCTACGTCCAGTTTTTAATCACTATAAAAAGTGATTAACTATTTTCACTAAAAATATAGTTGTACAGATTACAAGATAATGAAATGAGTAAGGGATAGAAAACACCTTCCTTCGACAAACGAACCGGAAGAGTGCAGAGAGAAACTTCCTTCGACAAACGAAATGGAAGTGCTTCCTTCGACACACGAACCGGAAGCAAACACTCTACCAACTCGAAGAGAACCGCTCCGACTTTCGACACACGAAACGCGAGCTTCTCCTATTCACGAGACCAGGCAGAGGACCTTGCCAACTCGAAGAGAACCGCTCCGACTATCGACACACGAAACGCGAGCTTCTCCTATTCACGAGACCAGGCAAGGGAACCTTGAACAAGCTTCTGAGAATTTCCTCTAACAAACAGTATTCCTTAAGCCTCAGTTCAAGAACGTTGCTTTCTGAAGTTCTCAAGGCCCCTATATATAGCCAGCTAGTCTGAATATGAAAGGTCAAGTCCCAACTGCCAGTAATAATCGATTATTGTAAGTGATAATCGATTATTCAAGTCCGTTACATGTTTTTCAAAAAGGTGATAATCGATTATGTGAGGTGATAATCGATTATTCCTGTAAGACTCATGATAATCGATTATTGCTTGACATAATCGATTATTTCAGTACAAAATACAAGTTTTACAAAATTTTAAAGACATTCCTACTACATTTATATTCTACAAAGTGCTTTTAAATATTTCTAATATGTTCTTCAGGTAAAACATCTTGCAGCATCATCAAAACCATTTTCTTCAAGATTTACCAATGCTCCTTATTGGTAACAATCTCCCCCTTTTTGATGATGATCAAAAAATCAATTTTAAAAGCAACTTTGGCTTACCTGTAAAACATACAAGCTAACAGACAACAACAAGGTTAGTAATACCTGTATCAACTTGTATTATACTTCTCCCCTTATATTATTCTTCTCCCCCTTTTTTTGATCATAAGCAAAAAGACTTTATGTAAAAAGCTCCCCCTAAATATGATCTCCCCCTCAATTAAACAAAGTATGCATATAAGAAACATAAAAGATCATTTTATTCATAAGAGAAGGATTACATTGACTGCATAAAGAGCATCACAAAAGTGCATAAATATAACAACAAACACTATAAGCAACGACAAATAAACAATCAAAGCACACTTAATAAGGAAATGCTAAGACTAAAATTTCGGGCTTGGGGATCTCTCAGGTGGTTGAAGGTTGAGGCGATTTTCAATATTTCTTAAGCGAATATCAATTTCATGAAATTGATCAATCACATAATCTTCATGAGCTTGCTGCCAATCATAAATTTGATCAAAATTGTTTTTTTTGAGCAAGACTCATATCCTCTAGTTATCACAAAAGATCTCGATCAAAAATTTCACCCCTTCTTTACAAAAAAAACATCTAAACTTAAAAGAATTTAAGTTCTTTTAATTTATTAAAATTACTCTCCCTAAATGGAATAATCCCCTTTGATAAAACAAACAAAAAAGAATTTTTCTTTTTGTTTAAAAAAAGTTTTTTTTTTTTTTTTTTTTTTTTTTTTTTTTTTTTTTTTTTTTTTTTTTTTTTTTTTTTTTTTACGCTGATAATCGATTATTACTTTAAATAATCGATTATTTGTGTTCAAAATTGTCAAAATCTGAATTTTTGGCCAAGATAATCGATTATGACCCTGTGGTAATCGATTATTGACGTGAATTTCCGAAAAACAGAGATTTGGGCCAAATTTTCAACTTAAAACTCATATAACATTCATAAAATGTCCAGATATCTAACAAACTTATATATCTCTCCCTCAAATGAATATCATGCATCACGAGATCATGTCATAAGATGTCAAACAAAAGTTTCTCTTAAACTCAAAAACAGATTTTGAAAAATAATTTAAGATCTGTTCAATCCAAAACAATGAAGAGATGCTTACAAGTCAATTCAGATTTGTATTTGCAATTTCAAACAAGTTTCAATAATTCTTAGATAATCAAATTCAGCTTTTAGCATATTCAATTTACCTAAGAAATCAACAATCATTTATCAAACAATTAAGATGTTTATGATTCAGCTACTAATTTATAAAGTACAATGAACGCAATAGTAGCTTCAAGGAATATAATCACATCACTGCTGCTCCATGTTTAACAGGAAAGCATTTTAATTAGCACAATTAGTTAAAAAAAATTTGAGAGGATAAATTAAAACTTTCCAAACAGCAATTGTGATTTATGCATTTTCATATCCCAACTATTCAATCCCATGAATCCAGTTACGCATATCAAAATAACATATATAAAAATTCAAACACAAGCTGATTCAGATTTTATCTTTCAACAGTTTATAAACCAGATACTTTACATCAAAATTATGCAAAACTTGATCAGTTCATTTACTGCATCCAAGTTTTCAATGAGTGTTATCATGGCTTATGCATTTGAATTTGAAAACAAATTTCCACAAAAACAGCTTTGAAACAGAATTGTCAATTTAATCATCAATCGTCTTAATTATCCAGAAATGCAGATAGAAACTGTCAACTAGCTCATTCAAATTATTTTTTCATTGCTTTTGATGCTTAAAAAAAAATTATACCAAGGCTAACTTTAAAGTACTCATGAAATTGACTACTGAGCCAGTTAAACACAGATTCAATTTAACAATTAACAGCAAAACACTAAAATACAATGCACATGACTAATCATAACAAAAAACAATTAAGCACATGAATGTCTCAAATAGATTAATTTCATTGATTAAAATGTGCAAGCAGACAAGAGTACAACATAGAAATAATGAAATAGTGATGTACATATTATTTGCCCAAACAGAAATGAATTCAACAGTAATCTCATAATGGAAGATTAAGCAAATCAAAGTGCAACAACAAAGTTTAAATACTACTTAGCTGAGTCACTTGGTGCTTGAACCAAGGCTTTGGATATCATTTGATGAAATTACTTCCTTGCTTGGAGCATCAATTCCAAAATCAGAACATCATAAAAAAATTTTCTTCTCCTTTTCAAAGCTTATTCTGCAAAACAGAGCAATAGCACTTTTGGTACCCATAATCTTATTTGGGTCCTTGAGGTTAGACACATATTACTTTATAACAGAAATCCAAGCATATTTTCCATTTGGAACACCAAAATGTTTAATGTTGCATTTGTTAGAAGTGTGTCCCTTTTTCATGCAATAAAAACAACAAACATCATGCACCTTGTTTTTCACAAAAGTTCCCTTCTCAACCCAAACTCTTCGAGTTCTTTTAATTTGGTTTTTACTTTTAAAACCCCTTTTGTTTTTATAAACCTTTTTAGCAAGTATAGGCATTTCAACATTATTATTTCTAGTTGCAACTTCAAGCAGATTTTCAAGAATATCAATATCAAGCACATGATTTTTACATGAAAGGCATTCAACAAGATGTTCAACATTTGAAGACTCTTTCATTTCTAAATTGCAAATTTTATTTTTCAAAATTACTTCCTCATCTAATGCCTTCTCATATTTAGTTTGCAGTTCTTTAAATTCCTTTTTCAAATTTTTATGAGCAGCATTTAATTTCTCAGATTCATCAAGCAATTCAAGAAATGCTTTTTGTACATCAAATTCACTAGTGTCAAGGCTAGAAGAACTTACTTGGCTTGCAGTGTCATCAACATTCGTTGTCAAACATAAGTTTGCTTCTTTAACAGAATCACTTGAACAAGAAGTGCTTGAAGCATTATCATTCCAAGCAATATAAACATTCTTTTTCTTGAATGACTTCTCTTCTTTACCCTTTTTAAGGTTTGGACAAACCGCATTAACGTGTCCTTTTTCTCCGCAACCATAACAACTATAATTTGAAGAAGATCGATGTTTCTTCTTTCGATCCTTTTTAAATTGTTCCTTGCCTTTCAATTTCATGAACTTGTTGAATTTTCTAAACATGTGAATCATATCATCGTTGTCTGAGTCTTCATCTTCAGATTCCTCATCCTTCTCTGAACTTGTGCCTTTAGAATTTTCAGTTTTAAAGGCCAACGTTTTCCTCTTTCCTTGGGCTTCCTCAACGCTCAGTCTATTCAACTCGAGCTCGTGCTCTCTCAACTTTCCAAAAAGCACAGTCATAGGCATGGACGTCAAGTCTTGAGACTCAGTTATCGCAGTAACCTTTGGCTGCCACGTCCTGTTCAAAGATTTCAAAATTTTAACATTCAATTCGTCAGTGTTAAATTTCTTACCTAAACCAAAAAGATGGTTGACGATATGTGTGAAGCGTTTTTTGCACATCAGAGATGGTTTCACCCTGTTGCATCCTGAACATCTCATACTCCTGTATCAGGGTGTTCTTCCTAGCTCGTTTCACATCGTCGGTTCCTTCATGGGTTACCTGAAGAACTTCCCACATCTCCTGAGCCGTTTTGCACACTGAGATCCTGTAAAATTCATCTAATACCAAAGCAGAAGATATTATATTGCGAGCTTTTATATCAAATTGGGCTCGTTTATTTTCGTCAGCAGTCCATTGCAAATATGGTTTTTCTTCCTCTACACCATTTAAATTTACAGTAGGAATAAAAGGACCATTTAAAACAACTTCCCAAATGCCCCTATCAATTGACTCTAAAAATATTTGCATTCTTATTTTCCAAAAAGCATAATTTTCCCCCGTAAACAAAGGAGGTCTATCAATTGAAGCACCCTCTAAATACATTTGGTTGTGACCGCCCATTTTCGAAAAATTTGAAAAACTATCAAAACAAGCTCTGATACCAATTGTAGGTATCGGAGGGGGTAATTTTCGAAGAGTATAGCGCAGCGGAATTAAAACAACTCAGAGAGCAGAAAGCGTGTTCGGTCACAAAAATAGTTCCTTTATCAGTTTTAAATTTCTTGTAAAACTTTTATCGAACAGTTGGAGTGTTAAAAGATTAAGGAGTGTAGGGAAGAGAAAAATCACACAAATGATTTTTATACTGGTTCGAATCAAAAGATTCTACGTCCAGTTTTAAATCACTATAAAAAGTGATTAACTATTTTCACTAAAAATATAGTTGTACAGATTACAAGATAATGAAATGAGTAAGGGATAGAAAACACCTTCCTTCGACAAACAAACCGGAAGAGTGCAGAGAGAAACTTCCTTCGACAAACGAAATGGAAGTGCTTCCTTCGACACACGAACCGGAAGCAAACACTCTACCAACTCGAAGAGAACCGCTCCGACTTTCGACACACGAAACGCGAGCTTCTCCTATTCACGAGACCAGGCAGAGGACCTTGCCAACTCGAAGAGAACCGCTCCGACTATCGACACACGAAACGCGAGCTTCTCCTATTCACGAGACCAGGCAAGGGAACCTTGAACAAGCTTATGAGAATTTCCTCTGACAAACAGTATTCCTTAAGCCTCAGTTCAAGAACGTTGCTTTCTGAAGTTCTCAAGGCCCCTATATATAGCCAGCTAGTCTGAATATGAAAGGTCAAGTCCCAACTGCCAGTAATAATCGATTATTGTAAGTGATAATCGATTATTCAAGTCCGTTACATGTTTTTCAAAAAGGTGATAATCGATTATGTGAGGTGATAATCGATTATTCCTGTAAGACTCATGATAATCGATTATTGCTTGACATAATCGATTATTTCAGTACAAAATACAAGTTTTACAAATTTTAAAGACATTCCTACTACATTTATATTCTACAAAGTGTTTTTAAATATTTCTAATATGTTCTTCAGGTAAAACATCTTGCAGCATCATCAAAACCATTTTCTTCAAGATTTACCAATGCTCCTTATTGGTAACAGGTTTGAGTTCAATGAATAGAATAGGATATAGTTGAAGTTGGATTTGTCACTTGTTGAATAGCTATTCCTATCGTAATTAGAAATTTAGAGATTGTAATCAAGATCAAGATGATAGCTTCCACACATTACAAAAAAATTGATTTTTTTTTTCAAAAGTAAATTACTATATTAAAATATAAGTATAACGCGTTACATAAAATATTAGTGTAGAGATTTAAAAAAATAAATTTAAAACTTTATTGTTAAGTTATTTATTTTTTGAAATATTAAAACTTAAGTTATTTATGTGTGATTGAATGTTTGATTTGGTAATTTGAATGATTATTAATTGTATGATATTGTATGACTGAATTGAATGTATAATTAAATTGATAATTTTATATAAAAAAATTGTATAACTGTAATTTTGTAAAATTTAGGAATGGATCGAAATTGGATTAATTTATCACGTATTAGCGCTGAGTACGAGAGAGGTGTAGAGGAATTTATACAATTTGCACAACGTAATGAGGGGAGAAGTGACGATGAAGTGAAGTTTAGATGTCCTTGTGTGAACTGTTTGAATGGGAGAAAGTTGAACGCAACTCAAATTATAGAACATCTTATCTGTGATGGTTTCCTAAGATGCTATACAACATGGATATGGCACGGCGAAGAAATACACTTTCCGATTGACTCGCAAACTGAAAATGTTACAAATTCCACCATGGAAGAAGATCAACCGGATGAAGACAAATTAGAGGACATGATCCGCGATGTTGGCGCAGAAAATTTTGCCAAAGCTCATGTGTATGAGACGATGTCGACTGATGCCGAAACACCTTTGTATGTCGGTTCAACTAAGTTCACACGTTTGTCAGCCGTGTTAAGGCTCATGAATTTGAAGGCGAGCAATGGATGGACTGATAAGAGCTTTACAGAATTGTTGACGTTGTTGAATGAAATGTTGCCAGATGGAAATACACTGCCCACTCGTAATTATGATGCGAAGAAAATTCTTTGTCCAATGGGTATGGAGTATAAAAGGATACATGCTTGTCCGAATGACTGCATTTTATATAGGAAAGAGTTTGAATTTTTGACAAAGTGTCCAAAATGTGGCTTATCACGATACAAGTCAAAAAACAATAGTGAAGATGATGGTCAGATTGAAAAAAATGGATCTGTTTTGAAAGTAGTTTGGTACCTACCAATAGTTCCCAGACTTAAGCGTTTGTTTGCGAATCCCAAAGATGCTAAAAACCTTAGATGGCATGCAGATGAGAGAAAAATTGACAGGCTGCTTTGTCATCCAGCTGATTCACAGCAATGGAAAAATGTTGATCGACAATTCCCCGAATTTGGTAAAGAGTGTAGAAATCTTAGGCTTGGTTTAGCCACTGATGGAATGAACCCATTTGGTAATCTGAGTACCAATCACAGTTGTTGGCCAGTTATATTGATAATTTACAACTTATCTCCTGCATTGTGCATGAAGAGGAAGTACATGATGTTGTCTATGATGATATCTGGTCCAAAGCAGCATGGAAATGACATAGATGTTTATCTAAGCCCACTAGTTGAAGACTTGAAGGTTTTGTGGGTTGATGGGGTTGAAATATTTGATGCATTCGCTTCAGAGACTTTTATGATGCGTGCAATGTTATTTTGAACCATTAATGACTTTCCTGCTTATGGTAATTTGTCAGGATACAATGTCAAGGGTCATAAAGTGTGTCCTATATGTGAAGAAAACACTGCAGCTCATCAATTGAAACATGGAAGAAAGACGGTGTATCTGCGTCATCGGAGATTTCTAAAACGTAATCATCCATATCGAAGGTTAAAAAAAGCATTCAATGGAGATCAAGAGAGGGACGAAGCACCAAATCCACTTACTGGCCTTCAAGTTCTTGAAAAAGTTAATAAAATACATCATGTATTTGGGAAAACATCCAAGAAGTCATCTGTAACGACCCCTTGGAAGAAGAAATCAATATTCTTTGATCTTCCATATTGGTCAAAGTTAGATGTTCGACATTGCATAGATGTGATGCATGTAGAAAAGAATGTGTGTGATAGCTTGATTGGTACACTACTCAACATTCAGGGAAAGACAAAAGATGGAGTGAATGCTTGTTTGGATTTGGTTGACATGAATATCCGAGAATAGTTGGCACCCAAGGAGGTTGGTAAACGTACTTATTTGCCCCCTGCATGTTACACAATGTGTAGACAAGAGAAGATAAGTTTTTGTGTTTGTTTAAAGAGTATCAAAGTACCACAAGGATACTCTTCAAATATCAAGAGTTTAGTGTCGATGCAGGACTTAAAGCTTGTTGGCATGAAGTCTCACGATTGTCACGTCTTAATGCAACAATTGTTACCGGTGGCTATTCGTGGAATTTTGCCCAAAAATGTTAGGCACACCATAAATAGGTTGTGTTCATTTTTCTCGTCAATATGTAGTAAAGCCATCGATCCTACAAAGTTGGATGAACTTCAAGGCGAGATTGTTATCATCTTGTGTCAACTAGAGATGTTTTTCCCTCCATCTTTTTTTGACATCATGGTACATTTACTTGTTCATTTGGTTAGAGAAATCAAGTTGTGCGGACCGGTATACTTAAGATGGATGTATCCTATTGAGCGTTATATGAAGATTTTGAAAGGGTACGTTAAAAATCCATATCGTCCTGAAGGTTCGATGATTGAAAGGTATATTGCTGAAGAAAGTATCGAGTTTTGTTCAGATTACATGACATCAACGAATCCAATAGGAGTTCCTCTCACATCATGGTTGAATAAATTTTCTACAAGTAAAAGCATCCGAGGTGTGAATGTGGTGACAAAAGATCGCGATGAATTGTTGCAAGCGCATCTTTATATATTGAACAACACAGATGAGGTGATCCCTTTTTTGGAAGCACACAAAGCCATTGTTAAGAATAAAAATCCAAGACAATCAGAGAAATGGCAATTGATGGAGCATAACAAAACATTTATGCCTTGGTTCAAATCTGAAATTGACAAAGAGCCACATCCTTCTGAAACTTTATTGTGGCTTGCAAATGGTTTGAAGTTTGATGTCATGTGTTGTCAAGGTTATGAAGTCAATAATTGCACATTCTATACGAAGAAATTGGATAATAAAAGTACAGTACAAAATAGTGGAGTCAGTTTAGAAGCTGAGTCACTTCAATTTTCCACATCAAAAGATCAATCTCATGTACTTGGATCAATGAGATATTATGGTATAATAGAACAGATATGGGAGGTTGATTACACCAAGTTTTTTGTTCCATTGTTTAAATGTAAGTGGTCTGACAATAAGAGTGGTGTGAAACTAGATGAATCGGGTATGACACTAGTTGATTTTCGAAAGGTGGGTTACCGAGATGAACCGTTTATCATGGTACATCAAGCATCGCAGGTTTTTTATGTCAAAGATCCTGCGTCTGACCATTGGTATGTTGCTCTTCAAGGCAAAAAACTTATTGAAGTTAACGAAGACAATCTGATTAATATTCATATTACTGACAACCATTCATTTCAAACTACAACAAATTTGGATGACCAATCTCTAGTTGACGACGATGTACATGCAATTCGGTCAGATCATGATGAGGGAATATACATATGATGAATCCATATCTTTGTGTATGAATTTTCAATTTCTGTATAAGTATTTTATTAATATCACATTAATTTTGCTTTTACACATTTCTATGATTACTATTACATGTTTTGTTAATTTATATGATATTACATAAGTCTTTTATTAATATTTAATGTTGTTATTTATTTTGACAGATATATGGTTGATCATCCACAGTCTTTAGGGGATGAGGCTCCCCCAACCAGATCCACTAGAGGACCCACTAGGATGAAACAACTATTGCTCAGGAAACAAAGTGGTGAAAGAACTCCGGTGAACGTGAATGTCACCACGGGTGTGGCAACTGGCCGCTATGCAGATTACTTCCGATCATACCTTGGAGTGGTGGCACGTGATAAGATTAGCATTCTCATTCCATCTTTTGATCATGTGTCCGAGGTTGATCGGAACGTTATTTGGAACGATATATTGGTAAGTTAATTAATAGCATTTGAATTAAAATTTGTTTATATTGATAATTTTGTACTAATACAACTTTATTATGTTTATTTCAGGTGACTTTTGACATTCCAAATGTCGCAACACTTAGAAATAAGTGTTTGTCAATTGTTGCTGAAAACTTCAGAAACTTTAAAAGTAAGTTGACAACAAGATACATCTTTGGACACCTTAAACATAAGTCTCCATGTAGTACATATAAGTCCATTGATGAGGAGACTTGGCGGCTTTTTAAAGAGAGTCAAATGACAAAGGAATGGCAGGTTAGTATAGTTGATATTATTCAATTCCTCATTAACAAAAATATATCATATGAACTAATTAATTCATGTGTGTGTGACAGGCAATTAGAAGCAAAGCACAAGGAACAAGTGCTCATAACAAAAACCCCCACCTATTATCTCGTGGTGGGTATAGGAAGCTTGAGGAGAAACTCCTCAAGCAAAAGGCAGATGCTAGACCACCATCTCAGGGTGGTAGCCCTCCTCAACCTCCTTCTCCACCGTCTAGACATGACAAATGGAAGTTGGCCCGTATGCGACCATCGGGCACCTACTCTTCCGACACTGCACGAGAGATTTCTGAAAGAATTGTAAGTTATCACTGTTCCTAAAATAATAAGTATTCTCATTATACATACTACATTAAACTATTTTAAGAATAATGGTGTTTTGTAATGTTAGAGGACGCCTTGGTTGAGCAGAGCTCCCAAGGCCAATTCACTCCAGAGGGTCGCCAGGATATTCTTGTTGTTGCGATTAGACGACCTGAGCACCCTGGACGTGTACGTGCTGCAGGTTCTGGAGTAGGAATTAAAGATTATTTTGGGAGCTCTTCTCGTCAGCGTTCATATTCATACAGCGATACACAATGGATGATAGAAGTGATCACAAAAAAGGTCCGAGAAGACCTTAGAGAGGAGATCAGGGCCGAGGTTAGATCAGAGATGAGGGCTGAATTCCAAAGCATGTTCTAGCAGCAGTTTCAGAACATGCGCGCGGTGCCATCTCTTATAGAGGAACATGTTATCCCTGCCCCCCCACAGGTAAACCTAATAAACATTTATGTGCAATTATTTCTTTCTTTTGTATAATCTAACATTTACTCTAACAGGGAGAAGCGGGAAAGGAAGTTGTTCCGCATCAGCCATCCCAGAGGATGACATGGACGATGGTAGTCCATGTCTGCTATACATTTTAGATGATACTGAGATGGTGTTGGTAGCTCGCGGAACAGAGTTTAGGACAGCGACTGTATGTCATGGTATGCAACTATTAGAGGATGAGGTGAAGGTCTCAGTGGATGAAATGATCATACCAGATGCCATGGTTCCTCTGTCCACGGAAGAGATTTTCACTGTGGAACAAGCATATAAGTCGTTTATTAGTTGGCCTAAATTTTTGGTTAAACTAGTTTCTGACCCCTCGGTATGAAATTCTTCTTTACACTTCTCAATTTTAAAGGTTTTTAATGCTCTATATTACTTATCTTATCTTTTCATGTAACAACAGACGCATGCATAGGAGAAGATTCCTCTATCTGAGGATGATCCTCTTGCTTCATTGCATCCACTTGCTGACATCCTTGATGAGCATCCTTTGGAGGTTGAGTACGATGCTAATGTATTTGGGAGAGACTCTGAGGTCCCAATATACCTTCATAGCCAAGATGTCCGTGAGCTTGCGTCGGGAACACAAGAGTTGAATATTTCAATTATTCAGCTATGGATCATGTAAGTCTATGAGCAATTATTTATATATAAAATTGATTTATATATCAAGTATCCTTATATCAAAGTTAATTTTTGATTTCAGGCATATGTCTGGGGTCAGTAACAAGTTGGGGCGTTGAGATGATTATGGATTCGTTGATCCCCAATTAATTCATGAATCAAATGATTTTGAGCAGATAAACATGAATCTGATAAGAAGTTTTGCAAGCCGCAAGAAAATATACTTGTTGCCTTATATATCCGGGTAAGTGAACTTTGTTAACATAATAAAGTTCCATATGTGATTTTAATATTTAATAGTTACGTTATTATGAATTTCAGGCGCCATTGGCAACTTCTTGTTATGTCTATGCAAGACAACACTGCTTTGTGGTTCTGTTCATTGCACAGGCCTCCTCCCCCACAACTCAAACAAGCAATTGATTGGTAAGAACATCAATGTTTGGACTTTCTTTGTTATATAAATGAATGCTAAAGCCTTTTTTTATAAACAGTTCTATTCCAGCAACTATGATGATGGGTGGGAGATCAATTGCTAACAGTAGAAAGATTACTTGGATTTCTCTCTCAAGGTTTGACATATGCTAAAGCCATACTTTGTTATACTTGTTTTATTTTAATGTTATTCACTAACTATTATCAACTGTGATGATATATTGTAGTGTAACAGACAAAATGGGTCATATGAGTGCGGATACTATGTAATGTATTGGATTACCCATATTGTTCGTTCTCACATCACAAGTCGCTGGGAAACGGTAATATTTAACTTTAACAAATTTTGATTTTTTTCCCAAATGTTGAATTCATATACACTAATTAATATGAATTGTCTTTTGCAGAGATTCAAGACTACTACACCAGTTCCTAAGAAGCCACTACTATTCATTAGGAAGGCTGCTGCGAAGTCTATAATTAGATTATACAATAGCTCTTAGATTTAAACATTGCATTTGATTAGATTGTATTTTCTTAGACTCTGTACTTTATTTGATGTTGAAATACATTTGAATATGTGTTTGTTATGTTGAAATTGAATTTGTGTACATGTTTTTATATGCAGGTCTGTTTTTCTGGTAGTGGATATCACAAAAACAGACCTGCAATTTTAAAAAACTGTAGGGGAATATGCCGCGGTTGTGACCTTAATCGCGGCATATACTTTTTCGTTTTAATTTTTTTTTTTTAAAAAGAGACATATGGCCGCGGTTCTTGCACTAACCGCGGCCTATAGTGGACACTTGTTGCCGCGGTTCAACCGCGGCATATAGTGGACAATTTTTTTCTTTTTTAAAAAAAAAGGATTTAGGCAGCGGGTCCTTGGACAACCGCGGCAGATTACGGAACTTATATACCGCGGTTTTAACCGCGGCCTAAAGTCTCTGACTTACTACCGCGATAAAATCCCCTCGCTGCACTAGTGATTAGTGGAACCCCTTAACAGTTCTTAAAGGAGAATTGGATGTAGCCTAGGTTGAGTGAACCAATTTAAAATATATGCTTTATTGCTTTGCTCTTTAAAATGTTTTCCATATACGCACTTTATAAAACTAGTGTCTAAACAAATTATTTAAATTACATATCTTTTACAATCCATTAAAATATACTCTACAAAAGAACTTTAAAAACCCTATTCGCCCCACCCTCACCTCCCCCCCTCTCACCCCCCCTCCCCACACCCCTCTAGTGTTTTCGTGTGATTTCAAAATATTGTTCATTCGGGTGCTGTGGCTAAGATCTAAAAATTTTAGGATTTCAGTGTATCCTAATTTGAGAAAATATAATAAATTACTTCCCATACGAGTTATAATTAGAATTGATATGGAAACTTTTCTTATTTATTGCAAAAATTTCACTACATCTACTTTCTATCATGGTTATAATTAGAACCGGTATAGAAAATTTTCTTATTATTACAAAAATATCGTTGTGCCAAATTTCTATACTAGTTATAAATAAGGTGTACAAAGTTTTCTTCTGTATTACAAAAATGTCACAAAGCCACTTTTTATATCTGGTATTACAACCGGTATAAATAATCGCTATAAAAAGTACATTTTGCATTAATGTCGTTGTGCCAAATTTTCTATCATGGTTATAATTAGAACCGGTATAGAAAATTTTCTTATTATTACAAAAATATCGTTCCCCAAATTTTTATACTAGTTATAAATAAGGTGTACACAAAGTTTTCTTCTTTATTCAAAAATGTCACAAAGCCACTTTTTATACCTGGTATTACAACCAGTATGAATAATCGCTATAAAAAGAATATTTTGCACTAATGTCATCACAATTTGAAAGTATATTTCCTCTTTATCTTTATATTTTTGCTGTATTTTGCACTAATGTCACTTCCAAAATTAAGACCAAATATAATTTTTATTAAATATTTTCATTTATTATTTTTAAACCAACTCTAACAATATTATTGGAATACTATTAGGTTTAAGTTTGATTTTTTTTACATGTAAAAAATAGGATTAGAATTGGTTTAAAAATAATGAAGAATTTTTCATCTAATTTTAAAAATAATTAAAATTTTTCTCTAATTTTAAAAATAATGAAGAATTTTCCATATAATTTTAAAAGTAACGAAGAAATTTCCTTCTAATTTTAAAAATAATGAAGAATTTTTCTTCAAATTTTAAAAATAAAAAAATTCCTTCTAATTTTAAAAATAATGAAAAATTTTCCTTTTAATTTTAAAAATAATGAAAAAATTTGTCTAATTTTAAAAATAATAAAAAGTTTCCTCCAAAATTTAAAATTGAGACTGAATTGAACAAAATTAATGAAGTTTGAGATTAAATTGAATAAAATTAGCGAAAATTAAAACTAAATTGAATACAAGACACTAACAATAGTATTAATATTGATTTGTCACCTGGAATTGACAGTGACTTAACACGTTCCATTGACATTATCACATAACTATTAATTTGAAACGTAACTTTTTTTAAATTAAGAATATATTTATAAAATTTTAAAAAACCATGAACTGACACGTAGCATAATGTTCATCTTAGGTTGAGAATTTAGACCACATCATATAAAAATGAACAAAATTAAACATAATTTATTAAATTAGAGACCACATTAACCATAAAAAAAATGACTTTAACATCGACAAAAATAGGAACCACAACAATATTTAAGTCTATTCAATATTCATTAATGTTGCATTTAATCCCCATTATATAAATCATTGTTTTTTACATTTAATATTAAAAAATAAAAAATTATAAGAAAAATTCAAATAGAAAACAAATAACCTGCACTCATTTATTAATTAAAAATATCTTTTGGAACATCATAGAGAAGAGTAGAATAATTGTTAATTACAATCTATATTATAAAATTATTAATTAGTAATGAAAATGCTTAAATAACACCCTTTAAACTTAAAATATGAACCTTGTTTAATAAAAGCAAAAAATTTAAAATTATTTTTGGAACTTATCAATGTATTAAACAATTCATTAATTAAATAACTTTTGGGGGTTTTTTTTGACCAAAAGTTTATTTTTTTTGTCCAATAACGTAGAATGAGTAGTGTATGATACATTTCCTTTTATATATAAGGAGTAGAATATGAAACATTCATCTCATCAGAAAAATAAAAAGAATAAGAGAAAAATAAAAATCTCTTGAAATGGCTTCTCGCTTCTGTCATCCTTTTCTCTTTAGTGTTTTGTTTGTTGCTTTGGTTCTGATATCAGGTAATTGTAAAGAATAGACATTATTTTCATCAATTTAGTATTTAGCATATAATCCAAGGGAAAGTAAATTTTTTTAATTCTTGTTTTTTTTAAATAAGTGCAAACCACATAAATGATGGATCCATGTGAATTTTATTGTGAAACTAGATATAATTTTACGAAGAAATTTGATATAATTTTATGAGAAAATTTGATATAATTTTATGGTGATCTGAGCTCAGGAGGAGAAGCAGCAGTAACAGAGGCAGTAAAAGGAATGATAGATGCAGACCTTAAGTGCTTCGGCCTTTGCACTCCAACTTGCCAACAAGATTGCATAGGAAAGCATTTTATGACTGGTTTCTGTATCCAACAGGGATCTCTCAATCAATGTTGTTGTCTCTGATTTATTTATGCCTATTTTATAAAACTTTAATAAAACGCCTGTTTCAATTATGCTTTTTAGTTATATATTATTTATTCAAATTTGAAATATTATTTAAGTGATTTAAATTTGTAATAAAAAAAATGAAATCATGGTTTAAATAGATAAATGATCTGTGTAAGAGTTTAAAAATTATAAAAAGCAAATGAAATCTTCGAAGCAAAGAATCCAAGTGGATGACTATTTGAAAGATCATAAAAATGAAAAATAAATAAAATTTATTTTATATAATATATAATTATGGTGTGAACTTATGTAAAATATCAACATAAGTATAAATAAATAAAAAATGTGAAATATTTTTAGTGAATGATTAAGGGTTTGAATTAGTAACAAAGTAAATTAATTAGGATGTCACAAGCAGCATCAATGTAGTTGGTAAAGAAGAAAGATCTGGGAGCTAGGTTGCATGTAGAGTGTCAATGGTTAAACGAAAATTTTGAGGAATAATAGTTTGATAGATGATAAGTTTCTTCTAAATACTTATAATGCATGAATTGTTCATATTATCCATTAATTCAACCTCTTTAGCTTAATATTACAAAATGAGGTATGAAGAAGTAGATAATTGCGAAACTAATGTTATTTTAATGTATTTCAGTGAATTTTTTAGGAATTAATGATGGTGTGGATAAGTCGCAACAATTGTTGACAAAGAAAGAATTCAAGTTTTGGCCTTATAGTTGAGGAACGACATTTTAGTGTTGAGTTGTAAATAAGAGTAGAGTTTTCTAAAGTTGTAGCATAGATTGATTAGTTTACTACTATTGGTAATTCTTGATACACGATTTTTTAGTATAAGGTATCACATATTAGGTTGAGTTGTATGTAGATGCAAGAAAAGAGATTGGTAGGTTATGTTTGAAGCAAAATAGAAATTACTGAGAAAGTTGTCTCTACTTGTGATATATAGATGATTATATTAGTGTTGTCTTAAAGAATTGAAGGCACTATCTTTATGGTGCTTATTTTCACATATTCACTTATCGTAAGAAAATCGAGTACTTGCTTAACATAAGGTGATAAAAACAAAACATAAAAGATTAATGGATTTTAAAAGGACTATGATTTCAAGTTTATGTACAATCTAGAGAAGGTGAATCTTGTTAAAGATTCTTTCAGTAAGAAAATAGTCCAAGTGTTAGGTGGAATGGTCAAGAACTTAAGTTAATTGAATGTTAAGTACTAACTAAGCTCGATTCAAGATAAAAGTAAACGGGACTTTGAGGTTCAAGATATAATTCGAGTACCTATAAACAAAAAGTTAGAGAAAATGACCTAGTATGAAAGTTATAAGAACAACTTAAAATTCATTAGGCATAACTAAAATATATTAGTACATGAAGAATTATTTTGATAGTTCAACATAAAGAGGAAAGACATTCAATGTCTTTTTATCTATTTGACTTGTTTAAGGACAAAATGGAGTATTAAAATACTTGGAAGAATGTTAAAATAGTTGAAAGTGACTGAGTAAAATGTAGTAGCTTCAATATTCTTTGATTATCTATCTTTCAGATCAGTGAGAGGATGTCTTGCAATCAAGATAATAGTACACCAACTATTAAGAAATGTATAATTTCTTTCAAAGAAGATGGATGGAATTTTGAAATATGCTTAAAGTCATAATGAGATATAAGTGGTACCACTTAAGATTAGAGAATTGGAATTCAGTGAATATTTTAGAAATTTGAATTTCAAAGTTATCACATTATTTGTAATATACTTATTATAAAAAAATGAGTTTCTAGAAATAAAGTTAGAATATAACAGTTTGTGGATTTGAGTTTGAAAAATATTTTGGACCTATTAGGTATTTGATAAAGTTAAAGACTTTTCTATAGCTATGGTTAGAAACAAAATATGGGTGGCAAATAATGATGAATTAAAGCAAATGGTGTTATATGAATGTCATGAAAGTAAGCTCACTTTTCATCCAATATGAGCAAGATGTATCAAGTTCTAAAAGTAAAACCTTGTTGATGCCATGATATGGAGAAAGATATAGCCAAGTTTGTCGTTGTGTGTTTAACTTGTCAAAAAATCAAAGGTTGAACATTAGCAACTTATAAGTAGAGTTGTCAAAACGGGTAACCCGACCCGACCCACCACAGGTTGGTCACTTAGTGAGTCAGTCCAACCCGGCTCATTTATTAGCGAGCCGAAAAAATTTGAACCCGACCCGGCTCACCATGGGTTAGTAGGTTAAACGGGTTGGCTCATTGGCTCACTTAACTTTTTTTCACCCTCTTTTTATGAGATTCTTATAACATGTTACTTTAATCGATCAAATTGAAACAATAATAATTGGACCAATTGATATTAAAGAAAATGAAACAAAAGAACTTTATTGTTATATATTATAAGCTATCAAGCATAAAATTTTGTCAATTTAGTTTAATGAGACATACACAACCGTTTGACCAAGAAACTACATATAGTTGTTAACAAAAATATAAAGCAGAGGGGAACTTTTGGATAGACAACAACACACGCAGCATGAAAAGCTCTACTGCGAAGTAAAGGTTGTGCGTTTTGAATAATTAATTTAATTAATTTGATTTTAATAAAAAAAATAGGTGGACTGGTAAGCCAACCCGGCTCAAACTCGTGGTGAGTCAGGTTGACTCACGAGTTTCAACCCATTTTGACAGCACTACTTATAAGTATGGTAACTTAATTAAACATACAACTGACAAAGTAGAATAATATTTTTGTAGACTTTTTCAACCATTTTCATTATAATGAAGAAACAAAGCTTGGTATACGTAATAATGATTAAACTAACCAAAATTGGACATTTTCTACATATAGAATTGAGGATTTTTGTGCAGAAGTTAGCCTAAACTCATGGTATGACCTCGCACATGGTATAAATAAGGAATTTATTCATTTCTAGATTTTGTACGCGCTTCAAAATGTTTTGGAGATCAAATTTTGATTCACTAAAACATATCATATGTAAGTTGGTAGAAAATCAAAGAGAACTATTCAATTTTTAGATTTACTCAAAACTTATGTGTTGGATAATTTGAGCACTAGGATGAAATTTTACACGATACAAAATTTATTTACTATAATAATTACCAAGCAAGCATAGCTATGACTTCTTAGGAAACATTATATGGGAGGAAATGTAGAAAACATTTATGTTGGTTTTAGAATGGTGAAAGTGTTAGTTTCGGTCAAAATTAATACAATACGTTATCTTTTTCCCTACCTCACTCACTTTCTTTTTCCCTTCTTTCTCCCTATACCTCTCTCTACTGTATATTATCTGTCTTCTCTCTAAATTATTTCATCTTTTTGTAGAATCATATTTTATAACAGTTGAGAAAATGGAATCATTTCTAACTTGTCAGATATTAATATAAAAAATATAATATTTTTTGTTTTGAAATATATTTATTTAAATAACTGTTCATATTTTATAATCTTTTAAAAATAATTAAAAAAAACGTAACTAAACTATTTAATTTACGTATTTGAATTTGTCCGATGGATAAAAACTAAACATTTTTACAAATTAATATTATGGAAAAAGTCTCTTTAACAATTATTTTTACAGCGCGTGACAGTAGTTTATTTTAAATATTTTTTTAAACATAAATTCAAACAGACCAATAAAATGATAACACGTGTTCTGTTGTCAAAAAATTGTTAAAAAGAATTGTCAAAATATCATTGTCCTAATACTATTAGATGATTTTTAATTTAATATGTTCACAAAAATTAAAAATATCTTTTGAAACGTATAGGATAATAATTCATTACAATCTATATTAATGAAATAACGAAAATATTAATTACTGATGAAAATAATTAAATAAAACCCTTTAAACTGAAAATATAAACCTTGTTTAATAAAAAAGACGAAATTAAAAATTAAATTTTAAACTTTCAATGAATTAAACAGACCATTTATTAAATATTTTGGTTATATTTTCTTATCAAAATTTTGATTTTGAATCTATGTCCAATAAGGTATAAGGAGTAGTGGATGATGATCCTCAAGCCTTTATATATAGTGAGTGGAATATGAAACTCTCATCTCACAAGAAAAAAAATCAAACTAAGAAATAAAATTCTCTTGAAATGGCTTCTCGTTTCTGTCATCTTTTTTTCTTCAATGTTTTGTTTGTTGCTCTGGTTCTGACAGCAGGTAACTGAAGAAAAAAAACAAATTAATTTTATTTTTCCAATTTAGTATCCTTTATTCTGTTCTTGTTTTTTCTTTTTTCTTTTTTTTTATTTTCTTTTTTCTAAAATGATGGCAAACCACATAAATCCATAGATCCATATGAATTTTAAGATGAAATTTATAATGTTATGATGATCTGAACGCAGGAAGAGGAACAGTAGCAGAAACCGACGTAGCAAAAGGAGTTGTCTGCATCAGCCATTGCTTTAAAGATTGCCATGAAGATTGTTTAAAAAGGGGGTTTAAGGAGAGTTTCTGTTTGCAAGAAGGAGTTGATTACTCCTGTTGTTGTAAATGATTAATGTATGCTTATTTCATAAAACCTTAATAAAACTGAGTTTTTTAATATATATATTCTTTATTTTAATCTGTTTTATTTACATTTGAAATATTATTTCAGAGTTTTAAGTTTAAGATAAAATTTTGAAACCATAATTTAAATAGATAAATGATGAGAGAGTAAAAAGTTTGAAAATTATATAAAACAAATGGAATCTTGGAATTATTTAAAAGATCATTAAAAAAAAGTAGAAAATAAATAAATTGATTTTATATATATAAAGCTATATTTAAAAACATTTACACAAAAATTAAAAATAACTCTTACATATATATATAACTCTTACTACAAAAAATTATGTTATGGTTTTTCCCTACACCAAAAACCTAAAATAATTCGTTGAGTTTGAACATGACTTTTTCTCTGTATGCTAGTGCAATGGCACATTTGGGGTTTGGTTACAAAATGCTAATAAAATGATGATATATTATCTGTTACTATAACCACAGGAGAAGTTTATATATATAATGTAATTGGAGAATAACATAGATGTTGTCATGTTTTACTTTGTGATAGTATTAAGTCTGAATGAGTTGGAACCGTTTTAACAGCATTAGGTGATATGACATGCTAGGGTGCTATCTTAATTCTGATGTGATTGAATATCTAGTTTTATTATAAAATAAATGATAAAGGTTAACTTGTTATATTATACATTTTAACTATAACATAAATTTATAATTTTTATTATTACTATTTTTAAAATATTTTATTAAGGTAATTTATTGATTATAAAATTATTAACACGAATAAATATTTTTTTTTTAATTTTGAAAAATTTAATAAGAAATTTAAAAATGTAAAAAATTGTAATATATTTAGGGTGGTTTTAATCGTAAAAAATGAAAGTGAATTATTTAACCATTTTAAACCATAAGAAAATATTAATCAAAATAAGAATAGAAATGTATTTTTGGTAGTTTTATCCGTTAATAATTAGTTTTTTCAATTTTAGCAAATTTGTCAATATTTAGATTTTTTTTGATGCACCATTTTTTTTACATGTGTAGATTTGGTGGTAATTTTAATTAGGCTGTTTTTCCATGCATCTCAAATCATTTAATTATGCATCTTTATTTTTCAAAAATATATTAAAGGATACATTTTTTTAACAGATTTCAAAATTTAATGATAGTTTTTTTCTTTATTAAATTTCAAATTTTGATGAAGTCTTGGAAAAATTTTCATCGAATTTTAAAATCAAGAAAAAAAAGTCTGATCGAACTTTAAAATCTGATGAAACGTAAAAAAAAAATAGGATGCAGGGTCTTTTGAATTGTTGAAGATAATTTTAGAATTTTAAAAATATTCGGAGGTACAAAATGAAATGATTGAAAAGATGTAAGATGAGATGACTTTTTAATTATCTAAGAATAATGTATTTGTGGTGGTTTTATCCACTAATAACCTTTTTTTCTTTTTTTTTTTTGTAGCAAATTTACCAATATCTAGAATTTTGACACACCATGTTTTTACATGTGTAAATTTTGGTGGTTAATTTAATTATAAAAAATTTCATTTATAGCGATTTTTTACCGTAATTATTTTAATTATAAAAATTTTATTGGTAACCGTTAATTATTTAAAATAATTTTATATAAATATTAACAGTTGATTATTCAGTTATGATAAAAAAATTCTTCACAATTGTTATATATATAAACTTGTTGGGACGGATTAACAAGTGTAATGAATGGAGGTTGATTTATGTGAGATGAGTATGTTGTTGGGGTTAGATTTCACCAAGTTTCTTCTTATGTATATAAGAATTTCTTTATGCATTAATGTCAACGTCTCTCACTAAATTACCTACCCCGATCCCTCGGTGGATAAGTCTGTCCCTAATTACCAGTTCATACAATTCCTAGCATTCCTGGTAAAAAGATGTGAAGAACAAGATATTAAGACGACCAAGACTTATACCCTCATCCCAGAAAAATATAACCCTTAGGAGTAATTCAACAAGAACCTGAATTATAAGGAACCTCCCGGCACTCATGCAATTCATAAATCATGCTATTGTGTAAGCAAGCATAGAAATAGATGAATTACTCTAACAATTAATGAAAAAGCATATGGAATTAAGAATCAATTCAAATACATAAGAGTTTACAAGGTTACATCATTCCCCAACAACAAATGGAAATTAGTTCCCCATAGACATGGGGGAACTCTATGAATAATGGAGGAAAGAATGAGAATGAAAGCCTAAGAATTGGGAAAATAGTGTATTGCTATCCTCTTCTCTGCCAGGGATGCAAAACCTAGAGCCCCAAGGTCCTTTAAATAGTGTCAAAGACGTGCCAAAACAGGGTCCGGTCCAAAAGAATCGAAATGGAGCAGAAACAGGGCCCGGTCCACGAAAGTCGACGCCCAGGCGCCAGATTTTGACGCCCAAGCTACGAAGCCCCGCCGCCCGGGCGGCGGACGTCGATACAGCATGCTTGAGCCTCGCTTCTGGTCGCCCGGGCTTTGTGTTTTCCCCTCTTCTGGTGCCTTTTTTAGCCCTTCTGAGCTCCATCTTCTTGGCTTTTCATCTCTTCTTCCAGTATTACTTCAATCTCTGTCAAAACAAGGGAAATTAGTCATAGAACCATTAAAATCAACCTCAACTCTCTTATTCAATCAACTAAAGGAAAAAGTATGAGTCCAAGCAAGCTTCTAAGTGAAAAAAGGTGTTTTTAGTATCAAAATTACATCACAAATAACGGTGTTTTAAACTGTTATCACGGTGCATATTGAGTTTCAATAAAATAAAAAGATGAACCTACCAGCTTGAACACATAGGTCCTTGTTGACAACACAAGCTACGAATTAGTCAAACTTGCAATGCAAATACATTAATCATAAACCACCTACAAACAGAAAAGTATAATACCTTGGCAAAGGGAAGTGATGGAATAAGCTCCGAGAAGAACTTCAAACGAACATGCTATGGACTCCTTCGAAGCTTCCTCGAAGAGTGAAACGCAACGGAATGATGAAAAACTCGAAGGAGAAGGAATGAAATCTTAGACGCGAAGGGAAAAACACGAATCCTAGAGCAAACAAACCAAAACCATGAATAAAGCAAAGAAGCCCTAAATTAAACAGTGAAAGAACCCTAAAACACTAAGTTAACTGATTAAATGGATCAAAATGGAGATTAAACGATGGAAAAGTGTTTAATCGAAGTAAAAGAGGATTTAAACAGTTAAAATCAAAGAAAAATATGAAAGATGAGGGAAAGCCTCGAAGAACTAATCGGTGAAGATGGTGTTTCTAAGGCTAAAATGGTTGAAATAAGATAGAAATGTGAGGAGAAAAGGTAGATCTATGAAGAATTGTGGCTGTTGTAGGAGAGAGAACTCGAGGTCTTGTTTATTGGTGATGCTTTGCGAGAATGAGAGAAGCAATGTGAAACTGAAGATGAGGTGCAAGCTAATGCGAGCACAATGAAAATGTGGCAAAAGAGAGTGAGGTGTGGTTTGCTAGTGATGCCTTCAACAACACCATCACTTCTATCATCAAAACACCTAATTTGGAGGCAAGCACGAAGTGAAATTTATGGACAAACCAAAATTTGAAATTTGGGAACAACGACATTGATAAATTTGAACACTAAGTGAAACTGAAATTTAGAAAAAAGGATTTTTTTTTTTTTTTTTTTGGAAAATACAAGAGTAAATAGGAAAAAGAGGGAAATTTTGAAAAATATGATAGTAAAAAGAAGAAAAAACGTAAAATACACAGATAAAGGGGTTCCATAACCTCTTTTCAATTTTTTTTTAACTTTATAATAGATAGTTCTTTTTTAAAAAAACGTTATCTATTAGTCTATTTTAATTTATGAATTAAAAAAATAATATTAATTATTTATAGATAGTGCTTTAAAAAAACGTTATCTATTGCCATAGGTATAGATAGTGTTTTTTTTTAAAAAAGCACTATCTATTGTTCTGCATATTCATAGATAGCACTTTTTTAAAAAAACACTATCTATTGTTCTGCATATTCATAGATAGCGCTTATTTAAAAAAGAGCTATCTATTAAGTGCTATCAATGACTAATTTTGTAGTAGTGTAAGGAAGAGAAAGAGTGTAGATGCAGGTGATTCTGCAGGAGAAGAAGAAGAAGGACATGTAGAAGCTCTTGAAGATGAAACTCCAGAAGTTACTATTGATCCTCCTAGAGCTGAAACTGTGAAAGAATGGAAATCTCCAAGAAATGTTTCTACCAGCAACATCATTGGGGATATCACAAGAGGAGTTTCTACTCGACGACAGCCAATCAATTTTGCATGAATGTTGCATATGTGTCAAAGATTGAGACTAAGAATATTTATGTTGCTTTTGTTGATGAGAACTGGATGATGGCAATGTAAGAAGAGTTAAATCAGTTTAAAAGGAACAATGTTTGGGAACTTGTTCCAAGGGTAAAAACTCAATAAGTAATTGGTACAAATTGGGTGTTCTGGAATAAAATGGACGACTCTGGTGAAATCATCAAGAATAAGGCCAGATTGGTTGCAAAGGGTTATAGTCAAGAATGTTTGAAAACAGGTAGGCTTCTTTTTACACCAAGAGGGGGGGGGGGGGGGTGAATTGGTGGTTTATCAAAATTAAAGTCTTTTTGCAATCTTGAAATCAAAGTATGAAACTTTTCAAACTTTCTTGAAATGCAAGTAATGAAAATTCATGTGCAGCGGAAAAACGTAGTTGACTGCGCAAATAGTAAAGTCGACTGTAAGTAAAAGTGCAGGGATAGAGAAAATCAAACACTGGTTTTTATACTAGTTCGGCTAACAATGCCTACATCCAGTGTCCTTCCAACCCAGGAAGCAAATGCAGTATAATGGTTGCGGTTTTTACAACAAGGAATTTATAGAAGACCTCCACGTCAAAAATATAAATCTCCTCTCTAACTCTTAACCAAAATATAGGTAGTAAACATAACAAGACTTGCAGCAAGATGTCCCCTCTCCTGCAATCTGCCAAACACCACTTTGAACAATCCTCAAAGTGAACCAGACTCCACGAGTCTATCCCCTGTAATCACAACAGCTCCAATACAGCAACTCCACGGATGTTAAACAAAATCTTGATCAAACCAGAAACACCTTCAATGTGCAGAATGTGATCAAGCAATGTGTGCGAAGTCACTCTCCCTTTGAATCTCTTTCAAGAAAGATCACCACCGTCTTCTTGGAGAATTCTTGGAGCTCTAATAACCAGAGATATCAATCTGAAACAGAAATGAAAATGTTAGATCATCAAAAGTCTCTAAACAACTTTGTGTTCAGTCAATTTATAAATTTCTGTTTTACAGATATTCTCTGAGTCAAATACGTTACTAATTTAATCGATTGAGTTATGACAGTTATAACAGTTCAGTCAAAGTGGTAGCATTCAGTCAACCAAAATAAAAACTCATTTAATACAGTTGACCTACTATTCAATGCTCAACTAACTTTTGAAAATATAGTCGTCACAGTGCAAGAGAATAACAGAATTTCAAAACAAACAACTGATATAGTCGAATATGTAGCGCACATAGTCGACTTCGACATGTGAGAACATTTTGAAATTCTTTTCTTCTCAAAATCTCACAAAGCACTGATTCTCAAAATCTGTACAAAGATTTTAGAATAGTCGAATCAATTAATAATGGAGTCGACTGTACTGCAGCTTTGTCACACAGTTATAAGTTCATAAAAGTGTTTGTGGTTTTCATGCTTTAAAACATGTGCAATGCATCCAGAAATGATGTAACAAGTACAAGCTCAATATGTATGCATTCACATAGCAATACAACACATAAACATGTTCAACAGATATATCAATCATACATCATAAGAACATGTAATACAACAACAACAACATATGTGTGCTATTAAGCAATGTGTTGTCATCATCAAAAACCAGAGTGATATAGATATTGTGATGTCAACAATCTCAACAATCTCCCTCTCTTTTTATGATGCACAACCATGATTAATAACCAACCATGTTTGCACAACCAAATACAAAACAAAGTAACAAAAGATATAACACAGTTCAAGTACTCTGCATGTAGCATAACCAGACAGCAAAATATCAAGCAGAATATGAGACAGAAAAACATTCTCCCCCTTTCATAAAGCTTTCATAAATTCTCTCCCCCTTTGTGCATTAACAAAAAAGGAATGCTCTAGATATTTCTGCTGATATTCAACCAGAGGTGCATCAAGAAAAAAAAATATGTGCAATTTCTTAAAATGCAATGTTGTAAGCTGTCGTTGAAGCTATCAAATTAATACTACTTTTCAAGGCAACTTCAGTGTTGCCTAGTAGTATTCAAGAAAGTAGACAGGGCTAAATAACCCTGAGTCGTCTCCCAATGAACACGAAATTGCTTTCGAATATCTAACTCTTATAAATGATATGCAATGCTTATGAATAAAAGTGAGAATGTTTAAAGAATGTTGTAGAACAAAGAAGAAACTTAAAAAAATTATGAAGAAACGGGCTAATTCCATTACTTTTCCAAAATAGATTCATCATCGGTTATTCACAGATCATTTTTCAATTGATTATTATTTAAGTTTCAAAATTAATTAAAGTACATTCTTAATTAATTTGAGGGCGATCATGCAGTTAATCAAAGTACATTCTCAATCAAATGCAAGATCTTTCTAGATTATTCACAATAAATTCAACCAAAGTATATTCTCAATCAAATTTATTGTGTTTAATCATGTCTATTCTTAAATATCCTAACCAAATTAAAAGCTAATCAATCAAAGTAAATTCTCAATTGATTATAGTTGAAATTATTACTACCAACCAAGGTACATTCTCAATTGATAGTAAAAACTATTTAATCATATGAAAGTTCCTAAATTCAATCAAAGTAGATTCTCAATTAAACCTAGAAACCCTAGAACTCATATAATTAATATGCATGTAGATTCAAACATATTATGATGCAAAAATCTTTGCTTTTAATATGATAGAGATATGAAAGACATAGAGAGAGAACAACTTAAATCAATAATCAAAATAAACAATTGCATTAATTCACTTAACCTCAGAATCCATAATGAAATTACAGCAAAATAGTCCTAGATGTTTAGATCTCCATGAATGGAGTAGAATACATGATGAAATAAGAGAAAGAGGAGTGGTGAATGAATGAAGTCCCCCTGGGTCTCTTTATATAGGGCTTGATTGGACTTGGACTCTGAATATTCAGTTGACATAATCTTTTATCATATATCTTCCAAATAACTAAAAGATTTAGATAATTATAACATTATTTAGAAGATATTTTCTGTTTATATTCTCAAGTTAAATTAATTCAACAACTGAATTTTATCTTTTAGCTTTTCTGACTTTCCAAAATTGCACAGATGCCCTGAAATTTTCTCTATCTTATCCCCTTCAAAATTCTTCAAAATTGCAAAAGAGCCCCTTAGTTGACCAGACTTTGACTGTTTGACCAGAGAGGTCGCGCCAATCAGGGCCTGCCACGTGGCAGGCAACTTCCTTCCCAATTAGGGTTACAGAAAATTGGGGAAATTGCTTGCCCCTGCGCCGTTTGTGCTTGCCCAAAACATGGAGACGCTTTCTTCGCAAATTGGTTCGTTCATGGCTTCTGTTTCCTGATGTAGGTGGAATGGAGGTGCTTGCTTGATGACGACAATGTGGTGGTGCACGAGTGAAAGATGGGATGCGGCATCCATGGATGGCGGCTTGAAAGTGTTGATGTGCGATTTAGGCGTTTAGGGTTTGATTCTGGGTTTCTTAGCTGGTTTTCTGTGTGCAGGTGGTGATGAACTCGCGAATCTGGTTCAGGTTGGTTCGATTCACAGCGTTGATGGTTGGGAAAATGAATGATGGCACGATGATGATGAACTCTCGATTTCGTCGTTCTGGTGACGGAGGTGGATGGTTCTGCGGTGACTTGGGTTTCTCTGTATTTGCTTTCTTTGCAGGTGAAGAATAGAATTGAAGGTGGAATTAAAAAATGGCTTCGAGCTCTTGCGCGATTCTGGGGTGATTGTTCGCCAGCGAGGATGATGGTTGCAGGCGATGGAGGTTGAACGGTGGCATGGTGGCGATGCGAACAGACGAACTCGCGAGAGGAAGGAGAATGTTGTGGTGGTGGCACGTTTTGGTCTCTATGGCGGCGACTTTATGGTGGCACGATGATGATGGCGGTGGTTGCTGTGCGACGGCGGACTTGGGCGAGCTCATGGTGGCCGGTGAGAGTCACTGGATGGCTGCCATGGAGGAGGTAGCAGCGGCTAGGATTTCTTGATTTGGGAATTAGGGTTTCATGGAAGATGATGATGTGTCAAGGGTGGTGACGTGGCAGCTTCTCAATGGTCAGATCTGTGTGGAGGATTTGGACACGTGGCATGATCTGGTGAAGTTTGACTAATTAGTGGTAAGAGGGGTATGGATAGGAAAATTTAGGGGTGTAGGAGAAAAGGTTTATTTTATGGGCTTATTTGTTAGGTTAGGTTTAGAAAAGAGAGGTGTATCATTGTAAAAATAGGGGTGCATCCGGCCTCTTTTATTGAATAAACTTATTTCGATTTTTGGCCTCAATTTTTGCACATTTGAACCAATAAACTTATAATTTCATCTGTACAAATAAACATTAGAATATCCAAGAATAATTTATGCGCTAAATCACAATTTTTACGCTTATTTAATTTCAAAACCCAACAATTCCAATCATTCCAAATTCATTCAAAATCAACTATTTAAGCACAAATATCCCATTAAAAATTTGAATTTTAAAGCATAAGTGTGAGCATAAATATGCACTTATCACTCCCCTATCACATTTAATCACATGCAAAAGATAACTACCCCTGAAATGCAGGCATGTGAAGAAAAATGTGTAAAATGTAATACTCCCCCTGTCATCATGCATGGATATCAAAACCAGATCAGATGCACAATGCAGTACAGATAATCAGAGTATACAAACAGTATAGCACAGAGTTGTATCAAAGACAAGATATCAAACAATTTAGTCATGCAATGATACAAACTTCAACAATCTCACAATATTATCTCAATCAAGATATGCAGAATCAATTTTGATTAGAGATAATTGCAGATAATTAAGATAAAGAACTCAATCAACAAAAAATAACCAAATTCCAAAATTGGAATTTGTAACCCTGTTATGATGCAGTCGATTGAATTAATTTCCCAGTCGAATACATTGCTTCTCAATGATGTTGACTTCCACTTGTAGTTTCCAAAGCAATGTTTATCCTGCAAAACCTTTCAAAGATCTTCCACAGATCAAGCATTTTGGTTATGCAAGAAATATAATAAAAAAGAAGTCAATATGTAAAGATGTGTAACAGATAAAGCATAATCGACTTCAATCATATTACAGTAAAATGTATAATCATTTTATGTTACTATCATTTAAATTTCCTAGTTCATTTTGAACTGTGAAAAATCTCTCTTTATTCAGAGGCTTTGTAAAAATATCAGCCCATTGATGTAAGGTATCTACATACTCAATCTTGATTTCACCCTTAAGGATGTGATCTCGAATGAAGTGATATCTTATTTCAATGTGCTTAGTTTTCAAATGTAACACATGATTCTTTGTCAAATTTATGGCACTAGTGCTATCACATTTTAAAGGAATGTTATCTAGTTTTATACCATAATCCTCTAATTGACTCTTGATCCACAGAGATTGTGCACAACAGCTTCCAGTTGCTATGTATTCAACTTCTGTGGTGGATAAAGCCACACAAGCTTGTTTCTTTGAATGCCAAGATATCAGGGATGATCCAAGTAAGTGACATGTGCCACTGGTGCTTTTCTGTCTAGTTTGCAACCTCCAAAATCAGAATCACTGTACCCATCAAGAAAGATGTTTGTACCACTTAGATATCATAGTCCTAGGCCTTTGGTTCCTTTGAGGTATTTCAAAATTCTTTTTAGAACTGTTAGGTGTGATTCTTTAGGTGAAGATTAAAACCTAGCACAGAGACATACACTGTGCATTATGTCAGGCCTACTGGCAGTAAGGTAAAGTAAGGATCCAATCATACCTTGATACATTTTCTGGTCAACACACTTTCCAGCCTCATCAAGATCCAAATAACAGTTGGTTGCCATAGGAGTTGCAGCCTCCTTGCAGTCCATCATTTTAAATTTCTTCAGCAAATCATTGCAGTATTTGGATTGGTGAATGAAAATTCCATCTTTAGTTTGCTTGACTTGTAGACCAAGGAAATATGCCAGTTGTCCCATCATGGACATTTCAAATTCTTCCTGCATAATCTTTGAAAATTCTTTGCACAGCATAGAGTTAGTTGAACCAAAAATGATATCATCAACATATATTTGGACATATAGTTTATCCTTGTTTGAAATCTTGATGAACAGAGTTGAGTCGACTTTGCCCCTTGAGAATCCTTTCTTTATGAGAAATTCACTTAAACATTCATACCATGATCTTAGAGCTTGATTCAAGCCATATAGAGCTTTTCTTAGTTTGTAAACATGGTCAGGATGTTCAAAGTCTTCAAATCCTGGTGGCTGTTCCACATAAACCTCTTCCTTGATGTCTCCGTTCAAGAATGCGCTTTTTGTTGAAATTATTGACAATACAAACTCTATATCGAACTAGTTTTTGATGATGACAACACAATGCTTAATAACAGTAAACATGTTACAGTATTACATGTTCTTATTCTGAAGTGTTTGTCATATCTTTTGAACATGTTTTGTTGAACTGCAACGTTTATGATTGATTGTGTGTTATATTTGTGGAACATGCTTGTATCGAAATGTGAAATAAAATGTTTTTTTATTACAACACATTTCTGGGAGAAAAAGATCACAAGCACCTTTATAAACTTATATTTGTTGTGACAAAGTTCTAGTCCAGTCGAATACACTCATAATGGATTCGACTATGCTAAAATCTTTGTACAGATTTTGTGAACCTGTGCTATGTGAGATTTTGAGTTGAAAAGAATTTCAAAGTGTTTTTACATGTAGCAGTCGACATTGTAGATTGCATATTCGACTGTGTTACTGATCTGTTTGGAATTCTGTTATGCCTACACACTCCAACGGCTATATTTTTCAAAAGTTAGTTGAGCTTGTGTGACTTGGTCAACTGTAATAAATGTGTGTTGATTTCTATTGACTGAGGAGCCTTGTGTTGACTGTCTGTTATAATTGTTTTAATACAGTTGACTGAATTAGTAGGCTATTCGACTGAGAAGATATCTGATCTAACAGAAAACTATAAATAGACATAACGCAAATTGTTCTGTGACTTTTGATGATCTGACATTTTCATTTTCCTGTTTCAGATTGAATTCTCTGTTTTAGAAGCTCCAAGAATTCTCCAAGAAGACGATGGTGATCTTTCTTGAGAGAGATTCAAAGGGAGGAGTCAATTGCGCTGATTGCTTGATCATAATCTGTACAAAGAAGGTGTTTCTTGTTTGATCTTGAAGGCTTGACATCCTGTGAAGACTGTTGCATTTGATTGAAGGCTTGACAACCTGTGAAGTCTGCTGTGATAGGCTTGGCATCCTATGAAAAGTACTGGTTACACGTTGAGGATTGTTCGACGTGGGTTCTGATTGCAGAAGTGGGGATTCTTGCTGCAATTATGGTTTTTGTGTGCAGCTATATTTGGTTTTGGGTTAGAGAGGAGATTTATATTTTTGCGTGATGCTTCTATAAATTCCTTGTTGTAAAAACCACAACCATTATAGTGCATTTGCTTCCTGGATTGGAAGGACACAGGATGTAGGCATTGTTGGCCAAACCAGTATAAAAACCAGTGTTTGCTTTTCTCTATCCCTGCACTCTTTATTTTCAGTCGACTTTATCTGTTTAGCAGTCAACTGCGTTTTTCCGCTGCATTGAATTTTCAATTACTTGCATTTCAAGAAAGATAAAAAAGCTTTGCACTTTTGCATAAAGATTGAGAAAAAATTTTGTTTTTGAACTAACACCAATTCAACCCCCCCTCTTTTGGTGTAAAACGAAGCCAACCTGTTTCCTAACACTTTTAACATCCATCTGATATAACCTGAATTTCATTGTAGATGCAATACCAAATTTCAACTAGAGAAATACCAACATTTAAAAAAAAAAAACTCAAATCTTATAATATCAATAACAATCCTTATTAAGTTAATGAATTTGAATCCCATGATAAACGCTTTAAACTACTTAAATACTTAAATATGACTCTTCTGTAAATGAATAATAAGTTTTAAATAATCTTCAAACGATCGTATACATATTATATAGTCCTACCAAATAGTTAAATTGTCAATTAAAATTATTAATAACAATACATACCATAATAATAAACTCCTTTACAATCTTTATAATCGTATTTGGTCTATTTACTCAATTCTACTTTTTAAAGTAACTAATACAATATGATGTAAAAAATCTTATCAATTTAATATTAATTATGTTCTTAATTGAGGTTTAATTTTGTTAAAATGTTGTCTAGAAACTATATTGTTAGCAATTGAAGTTTTAAATTATAATTAAAAAAAATTATTATGTATAAAATGTTGTTTTAAAGAAATAGCCTATAAGAAAAAATAAATTCATGATAACATTTTCTAAACTATAGTGATGGATAAAACTTTACAAAGAACGTCTAATAAGATGAAGCTTGTTTAAGTTAAAATTGCTAATTAATGTTATATAGACTTAAGTAGGAAGCAAATTATATTTAAAATTTATTTATTTATTATTACTTAAATTCAGAATAATATTAACTTTTATTTACAACTATGATTAATTTATATTAAGATAAATAAATATAAGGTTTTGATTTGGAAATATCTTTATTTAAGTGTTTATATATATTATAACAAAATTTATTAAACATAATTTTTTTTAATACAAGTAATTAATATTATTTAATTCATTAATTTAAATGTGATTAAAAGATAAAAAATAATATTTTTACACATTAACTTATCAGTTAATTTATAATTTAATATGTTCGATATAATTAAAAATATATTAATTATGGAGAAGTGTAGAATAATTATTAATTACAATACATAGTAATAAATTAATGAAAAAAAAAGATTTTATCTGTAAGGGTCTGAAAAATAATAAGGTCATTGGGCCTTAGGAAGAGGTAGCCAGGCCCACCAATCCAATGGCACTTGAGTCTTGGAGGGGTTCCTTTTCCATATCAGAAACTTCATTTCATAGAATCCCCTTCTCTCTCTACAACTATTCTCTTGCCCTAACCCCAAATGCTCTGACATCTCTCTAGATTTCCAACAAATTCCACCCTCCAATCTTTGATTAAGAGCTGCCAAATTATTCCTGGTGTGGAGAGCTTCGATTCTAACGGAGCATTTCTTCGTTTCGCTGGTAAGCCATTTTTCTCCCTTTTCTTGTCTCTGGTTGAACTCTAGGGCATGCAACTTTACAGGTTGCATGCTATTAACATGTTTCCTCATGAGTTTCTGTGCCATCGAACCCCTAATAACAGTATTCCATCACCAATTTGGTGATTTGTAGGTCCTGTTGTGCTCTTGTTGTTTGGAACACCATAGACGCGTTTGAGTGAGCTTACTATTCCAATTAGTCCAGGTAAGGGGATCTAATTATTTTTGGGTTGAACCTGTTTTAGTATATGTATGCATGTTAATTTCGGAAATGATATTTTTTTCTCTATAGCGTGTTTCTGTTTTATCAAAGATTTGTGCATCTAATCTTTAAATTATGTGGTTGCCAAATTTAAATATTTTGGGATATAAGAATTAGGAAGTGTGAGCCAACTGTATGTGTGAAATATAATAATGGGATACATTGATTGAGGAGTTTTATTCCTAGAAGAGATGAACGTGTAATTTATTGGTATATTAAATTATTATTTTTCATTGTATTGGAATTGGCACATGGGTATGTGAATGGAAAGGAATGGAAGTCAAGCATTTCCATATAAAAAAAAATGGGTTACGTAGGTTGAATGGAGAGAGACTCGGAGGAATGTTGTTGTGTGCGTTAGGAACAAAATAAAAAGGAAGAAGGGGTTTCTTTATAATAATAGTATAGGTATGATGAAATTTTGCATGCAGAGGAGGGGTGTGTGAGTTTTGAGTGGGAAATTGGTTGTGGGTCTCGCGGTACTTTGGGAAATTAAAAAAAAAAAAGAGTATTACTTTTGTTTGAATATAATTCTCATTTGGTAGAGAGGTTGTTAAGTTGGTTAGCATGATCTTGGTGTAAAGGGAGAAAGTCTTCCAGAGATGGGTTTAGTATATTTTGAGTTTTTACAGGACTTTATTTGGTTTTGTTTGGTTTCAATAAAAGTAAATGGATTTTATTTTATGAAACCATGATGGTTATTTTGTATTTATTTAATAGGATGGATGCATTGTATCGATATTAAATTATATTAATATAATATAGTTATATATAAAAATTATTAAGAGAGAAAAAAAAGGATGGTATAATATTAAATTAAGGAGTAGGATAGGGAGAGATGAATAAAAACTTTCTTATTTGGTGTGGGACCCATTGGGGTAGTTAGCTAGAAGTGAGATTAATGTAAATAGGTGTGTGTTATAATTTCGGGTGAGAATTTCTTTGCAGAGGAAGAGTTTTGCTTATTCTTAGGTTTGGTATTATTATTTTTATTTTAAAGGAAGTTGATGGATAGGGCATGGGCCTTTGCTTTTTCTAAAAGAATATTGGTACTTAATTTTGTGAAGTGACGTGAACAATCTGGGTGGGAGAGAAGGATTTGTTTCTTGGTTTAGTTAAATTGAGAATATGTTAAATTGATTAATTATATTGGTGTTGAATGGTTTGAGATATGTGATGATAAGTATATTATTGAGTTATGTTTGAAAGGTAATGAGTATTGTGTTATAAGCCTTGTGTTGGATGAGTAATTTATCTTGTTGAGATTATGTATATGTTGATTGTGGCTAAAGTATATGATTGCAAAGTGTGAAAGTACGATTAAAGTGGTAAACTAAGTTCCATCTGTGTAGAATCTCGGTGAGATTCTTAGTGTTTTAGAATGAAAGTAGGGGCTCAGCCTTGGGAGTCATTCTGACGCTCCAATGATCAATCATATTCACTTAAAGAGGTTGAACCATGTGGTGAGGAGTACCAGGAGGTCCTTAGTCTTGGGGGCTCCCAGTATGCCTCAAGGCGCAAAACGGACTAACCTCGTGAGTGTGGCAGGGTGGGGAACCCAAGTTTCATAAGTCACCACGGGTGCAAGACTCGCCATAACCCGACTATCATTTTAAAGTCCGGACAAGTCAAGTCTAGAAATTAACATGCTTAGGTTGTATTTCTGAAATTATTTGGTGTGAGTTATTTCTTGTATGTTACAGGCTTAAATTGAGTTGCATGGTTTTATATAATTAGCTCACCCTTACTTGTTTGTGTTTGTTGCATGCTTTTTCTTTTGCAATGATCATCCACTTGGATGTGAGTAGAGGAAAATGAGGCCTCAGTGGAGAATGTCCTCGAGGGGAATGAGGAAACAACTTCTTAGTCTTTCTAGGAATTCCATAACTTTCCATGTATCTGAACAATTCCAGTTCTTGTATTTTGAAGTACTTTAGTATTCCACATTTTAAAATTTCTTCTACATTCCGGATTACTGCAATCCTTAAATCTTAATTTCTTAGAACCTTATTTGCTATTTTATTATTCTAACTGTTTTCTATTATCATCTATGTTGGCGGCTTAATTTTTATACCTGCATGAAATATAATATTGGGATGTCACATTATCACTCTTCATTAATTTACTCAAAATAGTTAAATAAATAACACCATTTAAACTCGATAATATGAACTCTGTTTACTACTAAAACACCCAAAAAAAAAAATAGAAATGGCTTGGGGCTTCTATCATCCTTTTCTCTTCAGTGTTCTCTTTGTTGCTCTGGTTCTAACAGCAGGTAATTAAAAAAACCATTACTTTCATTTCTATAATTTAGTATTATTTAGCATATAATCATTTGGGAAAATGGTTTTTGTTAATGTTTCTTGTTTTCTTTTTCTATAATTTTTATGTCAAAACTTAAAATAATTTTATGGTAATATCAACTCAGGATCGGCAGTAACAGAAGCAGCAAGAAAAATTATAGAAGGCCAAGAAGGTCATCCTCTTAAGTGCGTCGGTCCTTGTGGAGATTGCATCGGAGCTTGCTTAGGACATGGGTATATGAGTGGTTACTGTAATGCGAAAAACAGTTTATTTCAATGTTGTTGTTTTTGATTGATTTATGCTCTTCTAAGGACATTTTATAAAAATCTAATAAAAATTGTGTTTCAATTGAAATTTTTCAATCTATATTTGTTTGTTAATAAATTGTTTTATATAAATTTGAAATGTTATTTAAGAGAGTTAAATTTAAGATGAAAACTTTTAAAGACATTAGAAAATTAGAATCAAGAGAATTACATTTGATGATTAGGTTAAAAAGCTCTTTTTGGTCCCAATTTTGGTTTGGAAAATTCGTTTTGGTCCCTGAGTTGAATTTGTGTTTAATTTCGTCCCAAAGAACGAATTTAATGTTCAATTTGGTCCTTTTTCAGTAACTCCGTTAAAATGGTTAACGGCAACGTGTCCAGCTCTGCAACTGCTGGGTGAGGTGTCATTTCTTTGCTGACTGGGAGTCCTTTTCAGTTGGAATTAGGATTTTTTAAAAAAATTAGAAGGGCAAAGTGGAAAAAAAAGAAAGATTTTCTTCTTCCTGTGAAACCCTAATTCCTCTACCCAAATATTAGCTGATCTGTTTTCTACCTATTAGCTGATCTGTTTTCTCCTCGAACATATTCAAAAGCACAAATAACCCATCATTCCAAAAGTTACTTCCATGATTAGGATCTCTACCATCATAAATTGAACTTCATTAAAGTATTTGATAAGGATCTCTACCATCATAAATCTCATTTCTTCGTTCTTCCTTCGGAATAAAATCGAACTTCAACATCACTCATTTTTCTGCTCGCAATGAACCCAACATAGAGCTTTTAAGTCATCTCTTTAAAACCACTCTTATATAAGGAAAATTACAAGGGCGTGGCGTTTGAAAAACTTCAGATTTCAAGACAGAATTTGAGAATTCAACATCAAGCTCCCTGCTTCCCTGACTCATTACAAATCAATGCTGCAATTTGCACGGAAAACGTATTAATTGTAGACAAAGACATAAGAGATATTCTTACTAACCTCTGAAACCCTAATAGGGACAAGGAAGAACAACTGTGCCCAAAATTAGGGTTCAGATTTGGGGAAAAGAGCACACGAAGTGGAATTGGAAAATGCTGGAGGCTGCCACGGTGGTTCCCGTTTCTGCTTTTGGGTTTGTTTTCTGCAGGTGCGAGATGCGACGGTGATGGAGGTGTGATGGTGATGGAGGTGCGAGGGTGATGGAGGTGCGATGGTGATGGAGGTGCGACGGTGATGGAGGTACGAGGTGCGATGGTTGCTGACGGCGTGCGAGGAAGAAGATGATGGTCGGTGGTCGGTGGTCGACGGTTGGGGTTTGGGTAATGGTAGAGGAATTAGGATTTCAGAGGAAGAAGAAAGTCTTTCTTTTTTTCCAGGGACCAAAACGAATTTTCCGAACCAAAATTAGGACCAAAAAGAGCTTTTAACCTTTTTCCCACTTTGCCCTTCTAAATTTTTTAAAAAATCCTAATTCCAACTGAAAAGGACTCCCAGTCAGCAAAGAAATGACACCTCACTCAGTAGTTGCAGAGCTGGATACGTTGCCGTTAAAATTTTTTAACGGAGTTACTGAAAAGGACCAAATTGAACATTAAATTCGTTCTTTGGGACGAAATTGAACGCAAATTCAACTCAGGGACCAAAACAAATTTTCCGAACCAAAATTGGGACCAAAAAGAGCTTTTAACCTGATGATTATTTGAAAGATTCTACGGAAAAATGATTTTATATATACAGCTGAAAACACATATATGTCGTGTTCACCTTTTAACATTATAACAAAAATTTTATTAAATATAAAATATATTATATTAAAAATAATTGTAAGAATAAATTACTTATAAAAATATTTATTATTATTAATAATTATCTGAAATATTCAACTATAATATAAATTTTAAGTTTATAGTTATCTAAAATAACCATAGAATTAGTGGTTTATCAAAAACAAAATATTTTCGCAATCTTGAAAACAAAGTATTAAGCTTTTCACACTTTCTTAAAATGTAAGTAATGAAAATTTGTATGCAGTGGAAAAACGTAGTTGATTGCGCTAGAAGTAAAGTCGACTATAAAGTAAAAATGCAAGGATAGAAAAAATCAAACACTGGTTTTTATACTGGTTCGGCCAACAATGCCTACATCCAGTGTCCTTCCAACCCAGGAAGCAAATTCACTATAATTGTTGCGGTTTTTACAACAAAAATAGAAGACCTCCACGTCAAAAATATAAATCTCCTCTATAACCCTTAACCAAAATATAGGCAATAAACACAGCAAGACTTGCAGCAAGATGTCCCATCTCCTGCAATCTGCCAAACACTACTTTGAACAATCCTCAAAGTGAACCAGACTCCACGAGTCTATCTCCTGTAATCACAACAAGTCCAATACAACAACTCCACGGATGCTAAACAAAATCTTGATCAAACCAAAAACACCTTCAATGTACAGAATGTGATCAAGCAATGTGTGTGCAGTCAGTCTCCCTTTGAATCTCTTTCAAGAAAGATCACCACCGTCTTCTTGGAGAATTCTTGGAGCTCTAATAACCAGAGACATTAATCTGAAACAGAAATGAAAATGTTAGATCATCAAAAGTCTCTAAACAACTTCGTGTTCAGTCAATTTATAAATTTCTGTTTTAGAAACATTCTCTGAGTCAAATACGCTACTAATTTAGTCGACTGAGTTATGACAGTTATAACAGTTCAGTCAAAGTGGTAGCATTCAGTCAACCAAAATAAAAACTCATTTAATACAGTTGACCTACTATTCAATGCTCAACTAACTTTTGAAAATATAGCCGTCACAGTGCAAGAGAATAACAGAATTTCAAAACAAACAACTGATACAGTCGAATATGTAGCGCACATAGTCGACTTCGACATGTGAGAACATTTTGAAATTCTTTTCTTCTCAAAATCTCACAAAGCACTGATTCTCAAAATCTGTACAAAGATTTTAGTAGAGTCAAATCAATTAATAATGGAGTCGACTGTACTGCAGCTTTGTCACACAGTTATAAGTTCATAAAAGTGCTTGTGGTTTTCATGCTTTAAAACATGTGCAATGCATCCAGAAATAATGTAACAAGTACAAGCTCAATATGTCTGCATTCACATAACAATACAGCACATAAACATGTTCAACAGATATATCAATCATACAACATAAGAACATGTAATACAACAACAACATATGTGTGTTATTAAGCAATTTGTTGTCATCATCAAAAACCAGAGTGATATAGATATTGTGTTGTCAACAATCTCAACAAAGAAGAGGAATCAATTATGACGAGACTTATGCTCTAGTGGCCAGATTGGAAGCCATAAGAATTCTTCTAGCCATTGCCTCGGTGATGAGATTTAAATTGTATCAAATGGATGTGAAGAGTGCATTTCTAAACGGGTACATTAAGGAAGAAGTATTTGTTGAACAACCTCCTAGTTTTCAGGATTTTGAGTATCCAGACCATGTATTCAAACTAAAAAAGGCTTTGTATGGATTGAAAAAAAGTTCTCCACATCCCTTCATTTGATTAGTGATGGTAAGTAATTTATCAAAATACTCTCTGACTTTATCACCCTCCAACATCAACATTAATTCATATTGTCTGCTTAACGTCTGCAACTTGACCTTCTTGATTTTCTCTCCCCTAGTATGACATATAACAAGAATAGCCTCCCTCGCAGTCTTTGCATGCTGGATTTTTTCAAAATGAGCATTGTTCATGCATTGGTGAATGATGAACAACGCCTTATTGTCTTTCTTTCTCTCCTAAGCCTTCTGATCATTTGCTATACCTGCAGGGAATTCTTGATGATCACCCTCAACAACCTCATGCGCATCTTGATATCTGAATAAGACCTGCATCTGTGTACTCTATCTGCTCCAATTTTTCTCAGTGAGAATTGGTAGATTAGCGGATGAAATATCATTGCTGGCCATTCTACCCACTTCCAATCTTTCACCAAGAAACACAGTCTTGATCTTCTTCATGCTTCAACCACCTTTTCGCCAAGCCTTCGTCAAGCCTTGATGATTTTTAAAGCTCTCAAGTCTTGAACCTTGAGCTCAGGATGCTAGTTGTGATGGAACAGCGAAAGCAACTTCTACACCAAATGACAAAAGACTATTACACCAAATGACAATTTTGATGGAAGACAAAGGACCTTGAACCGAGCGACAGAGAAAAAACTAGAGAAAGAATACAAGAAGAACTAAATGCACTGAAACCGTGTGTATTTCGTAAGTATCACTAGTGCAGAATTGACTTTTAACGTCACCCATTCGACGTCACCCCTTCGACGTCACCCCTTCGACGTCAGTTAAGCGGTGGCCCGGTGTAAATTAATGACCGGTGACATTTTCGTAAATAAGTTGTCAATATAGACGTCAGTTAAGAGGGGCCCGACGTCGGGGCCTTCATGACCGATGACTGGTGGCCTTTTCTCTTTTGGTACACAATATTTTTTTTTAGTTTTACTCTTTTAATAATTTCTTTTTAACTTTAAATAAAAATTTATTTTCCAATTTTATATTTTTAATAATTAGAATATTAATATTTTTTTTTTAGAATTTCTTTCATTTGACTTTTCTTTTCTTCCTTTAATTTTGAATATTTTTTCTTTTCTTTATTGTAGGTTGGACTTGGTTCTAAAATGGGTTGCTGATGCATTGAAAGTAGGGTGTTGATCCCTCCACCCCCACGATTAGGACCTCCACCTCTCCAATTTTTTACAATTCTTTTTAATTACAAAAATAACCTTACTTTTTACTTTTAACTTTATTTAATTAAGAAACCTTAAATTTCTACTTCACTCACAATCCCATATCTCCTTCTCTCGGATTCTCACACCCCCCAAAACTTGACATCTGTTTGCTTTATATAGATTCAAACAAAACTCCATGTTCCAGTATACCATACTTTCAATTTTATGTCCTGTTACTCCAGAAGTTGCTTCCCCATTTTCAATGTTAGTGACATATAGCTGGAGTAAGGTAAACAATTTCATGTTTCATACCTTATCATCCACTTCACACATGCCCACATGCAGAAATGATCCTTCTTATGCCATTTTTGTTTGCGAATGCAAACAAAAATCGTTTTCTATAACATACTGTTCTCTATATCTTGTTCTTCGTAGCAGTAATTTTAATACATTTCCATAGTTAACAATCCCAGTTCAGAATAAGACCAATAGTTTAATTTTTAGGAAGAAATCTTTGAACTCCGTAATTTATAATGAATTTTAATCTCATTCTACCAGTTGAATCAAAACCTTATACGATATTCCAATGAACAACACATTAATACCGTGATATATTATACGTGTACCTCCAAACAGTATAAATTTGGTACAACCAAAAATCATAATACCTTCAATTCATTCCAGATTCGAACTCACTTACATAATCCGACTCCTTAAGAAGGAGAGATGAGACTGTGACTCTAAAGTAGAAATTTAGGGTTTCTTAATTAAATAAGGTTAAAAGTAAAAAAAATAATAAAGTAAAAAAAAGATAAAAAAAAGGTTATTTTTGTAACTGATTTTTTTTTTAAAAAAGTTAGGGAGTTGGAGGTCCCAAACGTGGGAGTGGAGGGATCAACACCCTTGAAAGTAGAATGTTGGTAATGTGCTTGGTTTGCTGCACTCACAACAAAACCATGTTGCAGCCACCATTGAGATTAAGTGCTGATCTGAACAAAATAAATTGGGCTGGGTATTCTTGAATTGGGCCCAATATGCCTAGAGCTGCTTGAAACATTATGAATTGGGCTGAATATGAGAGCAGAAAAGGACGCTGATGCTGATTGAAGAAGGGGGTTACTCCCTGTACCTCCCCTACCTCCCCCTTCCATTTATACCCTTCCTTTATTTTTTTCTATTCCTCTTTTATCCTTTAGTAAAAAATTATATTTAGAAATAAAATTTTATGATTTTATTCCCTCACCCCCCAACCTATTTATTCTCTTTTTACTTTTATACTTTCATTTTTACTCTTTCTTTTCCCAGAAATTTTTTCTCCTATTTTTTGTAGAAATTCTTTCTCCTACTATTTTTGTTTATTGTGATGGTGTGAAGTGGATTGAGATATTAAAATTGCTTCAAAGAAAGAATTTGTTGTTCTCTATCGGTGGAGTTCTATCAGACCTTTATGCAGGAAACTGTTAAAAAGCGGCGAGGCAAGGTATGTAACTCCTTCGGAACCCCTTAAACGGATATGGATGTCGACATCCGTTATTGCCTGAAATGTTGTCTTCTTCACAAACACACAACAACTAGTATTTGATGTTGTCATCTTCACAGGCACACAACAACCAAAACCACACAGCGATAATCAAAGAATAGTAAAGAATTAAAAAAACGAACCTGGAAAGAAGATCCCGCACGACACCACCGTACCATCGAACTGCACCCACCGCACTACCGCACCGCACCGCCACACCACACCGCTGCACTGCACCGCCGCAGTGCACCGCCGCAGTGCACCGCTGCACCACCGCACTGCACCGCTGCACCACCGCACCACCGCACTGCACTACACTCAGGCACTACCACTCAACAAAGTTAACGAAGGACGAAAGAGCTAGGAAGAAAGTGAGAGAAGAGGCACGAGGCTCAAAATGTTTTGGGGGGTGCTGGGAAAGAGAGTAAAGGTGAATTTAGGATTAGGTAAAAAAGTAAAAATTAAAAATGTAATAAGGGTATAAAGGTAAAAGAAGAAGGACAGTTTTGTAATTAAAAAAAGAAAAATTGGGGAGGTGGGGGAGGAAATTGGGGAGGTACAGGGAGTAACCCCTTGAAGAAGTGAACCGCTGATGCACCCATACTTGGGCTACCTCATGGTTGAATCCATTGGAGCAAAAGTATATTGGGTCTGCTGTTCTGCAGTGCTTCTTGGCTGATCATCCATTGAGATTAATTGAAGATATTGACCTGGATCTGACATTTAATTAACGAACTTTGCGTTTTGGCTGGAAATTGGACTGCACTTGAATTAATGAAAGAGTGAGTTTCGCAGCAGCTGCCTAAGGGGTCTCCTCCCTTGCTTTTCATTTGCAAAGCTGCCCGAGACATCCATTCAGGGGAGAAAAGGGAAGATTAGAATAAAAATGTCAGAAGAGTTGAAAATGAAAATAATTAATGATACTTTCTTTCATAGAGTACCAATGGCGCCGCAGTATCCTCTAAATGTCCCCAATTCCACCACCGCCTTCTTCCATCAGCCACCGCAATCTTTCTCATTCCCCAACACCGCTCGGCCATTCCCTCAGAACCCGCCCCAAAACCCTAAACTCGCAATTGACCACGCGGAGCGCGCCGCAGCCGCCGCCTTCAGCGCCGTCCTAGCTGCTGGTGGCTCGGTCTCGGCATGGGAGGTCTCCCAGACCACTCTGTCGATGCTCCAAGTCGATTCTTGGAACTCCTTGGGCATCAAAATGCAGCAAGTACCCTCCCTTCACCGCATTTTGGTCACCTAAGGCAAGGTATGAATGTTATGTCATTACATTTAATGTCACATCACTCGTTGGAAATATTCGGTTAACAATTGATTTTTACTTTGGGTTGATTAATGAATTAAGAAACCGTCAATATGTGCGCCTGAAGTATTACTAATACTCTTTCCTAATTGTCTCCTAAAGTAATAAAATTTTTTATGCAATCCTGAAATATTGAATATCCGTCTCGTTTAGTCCTAGTTTTATGTAAACTAGTAAAAAGTTTAAGGACCAATTTGAATATTTGGCAGACTACTCAATGCGATTTCCACTGCTTCTAGGGCTTTTTAGATATTTTTATACTATTTTGGTGCTTTTTGAGTAAGAAAGGGGGGTTATTATGTATTAATTGATGTGCAGGTGAATGCTTTTGTCCATTGCTTTGTAGGGGTCCGGAGGATCACTTCCTTGTATGATTTGGAAGTGGCAATATGCAAGAATGAGGGTGTTGATAACTTTGAAGCGTTAGGATTGGGACCTTTGTTGCAGCATCCTTTGGTTATTCATTATTTCAACCTTCGCTCTGATGTAACCCAGGTGTTTAAGATAACTAGTGAGGAGATAATTCAGTTTTTGAGTGAGTTTTTGGATGCTTCTACATGTGACAAAATTATTAAGGTTGAACAGTTTTTGGATTTTATTGCCAAAAAGCGATTGGTTAAATGCAAGGAATGGCTTGGGATTCGGATTCAGAACTTGGGGTATGTTATTTCTTGTTTCACTTACATGTTGGTTGAAGTGTATTGTTCATAAGTAGCATTAGAATGATGAAGTGAAGTGTAATATGTTGGAGATTTTCATGTGATAATGATTTGATTTACGCTTCTCACTCAGTAAAATTGATGACATGGGAGATTTGATATAATGCTAAGTAAACAAGTGCAGTTAGTTAGCCAGCAAAATTCTTTATAGGTTTAATGCGTGGATCAAAATTTAATATTCATAGTATCAGTGTTAATATTGGCATAATTTGCAACTGAATTATCAGGTTTAGCTCTCATTGAAGATTCTTCAATCCATTCTCATAAAATAACTTTTGTTTAAGCTGATTGAGTTGTATGGTTATGTCATGCTGAACACACAGATCGAAAGGGGGAGTATTTTATATTTTCGTCTTTGAATGTAACTTTTCGTCCAAATATTTTTAACTGGTTATTGAAATTATTTTATTTCATACCTTCAAATTTTGGGACTCATACAAACTAGTTTAGAGTAAGCTCTACGATTTGCTTCTTGCTGGATCAGAACCCTTTTTCTTGAAATTGTATTTTGCTGTGCTTACTTTTTAGGCAGTAGTTGTAACATGACTTTTTTTGCAATCTTGTTTATTAAGTAAGACATATTGTTTTTTTTTTCTAGCTTTCTCCCTTGTCTTATTTTGTTCACATCATGTCAATGCCAACAATCATTCATATCTCCATTTTCCCGCTAAATTTCAGTGATCGAGACATCTTTTTGCTGGACTTATTATATTGTAAGTATTGTAGTTTCTAATGTTCTGTATTGAGATTTGAGTATAATTTTTCTACACAAGTTTTTTTCTGAAGACCAAAAGTGTGCTTGGACAGTTCACTATGGCAACATGCATTCTATCAGCAAACAATAATCTCCTCCACAACCTTCTTAAAAAGCTCACGGAGTAGAGAAATAGTTGCTTTTATGTTTTCTGGGGTTTTGTTCTCTGTTCTGTGTTGGGTTTAGAGTGGCTTTCTTATCCAAATTAATGTTTTTATAATCACAGGATGCATATATCTGCTATACGAGAAGCTAGAAATTCGGAGCAATCAACATTAGAGAAACACTCGAAGACCTTAAATTTGAAGATTGATAAGTTTGGGAAGCGTTCTCTCTCTTCCTCTCAGAAAAAGCAGTTAGATGAACGTTTTAATGCAATTACTCAGCGCATTGAATGTTTTTCTCCTGTAAAAAAGTCTTTTTGTGGAAAGCATATAAGATTTATGTCATCAAGCTCTGAAGACGAAGATAGTGATTCTTCTGCACCTGAACAAAGTAATAACATTATGGGTAACCAGTCAAACCCATCACCACAATTCACTAGAAGTTCAGAACGAGTAAGTAGTTGTCCTTATCCATCTGCAACTGAAGAGATGGCACGACTTGGGGTGAGGAGTGATCTAAGTTCTACAAGAAAGGAACCAAGAAAGAAAAGGAAATTTGAAAATGTAACTTCTACAAGATCCGCTGCTTATAAGTTGCAAAAGAGAAACAGACTCGGACGTGCTGTAACCCCAATCCATAATGGTAACAAAACAGACAAAACCAAGGTACCGATCAATATGGAAGGAGATCTTTCAATCACTAATGATTCTTTGCACTTGTTTGTCACAACCTGGAAGGAGGCATGTTTAGAGCGCACGGTTGATGAGGTATGTGTTAAAAAGATCACTCAAATGAGATGATACTTTTTTATGTTTTGTTAAACGGGTTAAAATAGTCAGAATGTTCAGTAAATAACTAGTCTTGAGGTCTCTGGGAGTCTTAGGCCCTAGCAGGAAACAACCTAGGATTTTGTCAACTGAGCATTTTGTCTGTGGTTTTTATATTATTGGGATGCCTGAGAAATTCATTTATAAGGGAAATCTATTGCAAAATTCAAATGATTTACATTTTTCCTTCCCTCATGTTAACACATTTGTCTAATAAAAGCATGCACATTCTGGTTCTTTTTTTGTGAAATTGCTTACATCCCTTATATCTTTCATCATTTACTACTTTATCAGCCTAAAATTTGCATGCACAGTGTATGCTATCTTGGTAAGTGCTAATTTATGTATCAAATGGGTAAAGATGAAACAATATCAGTTAACAGCTAATATTGCTTTTTAATGCACGATGTCATGTTTTTAAATTTTCTAATTTTTGCTGGTTTTTATACCAAAGTATTTTCATTTTAGTTGTTTCTAATGGTATGCTGTTGTTGAAGCAATTAATTAGTTTTTTGTTGCTTGCTGTATTTTTTTTTCTTTAGAAAAGTAGAATACACTATTTTCACAACCATATGCAAAGACCAAAGATCTCAGTGGTATAGTTTTTGAATAGAAAAAGATCACCTTATGCTGACATACAAACAACTTGGATAGACTATTATTTTTGTTTTTGCGAAGAAGTGGATTTGTGCAGAGTTTGAACCAATTTATCATTATAACGGTTGTTTTTGGAGGATTATTGAATTAAATTTTATTTATTTATTTTATTATGGAGTTATTTGGTTGTTGCCTTTTACATGGAGAGCAATGCCCGCTTTGAAATATATTTTCTTACTGTCCTCTCATTACTTCATTGGGATGATGTAGTCTCCTTGTCATCTTCCTATGTGGCACCTTAGTTGTTCATATTCTGAGATGTCAATGTGGTTTTTTCTCATTCAATTAATGTTTTCCTTCTCTTTGACCCCTTTCTACCCAAGGATGGCTTATCCAATTATGCTGTACTTTTTCTTCTTCTTTTTCAACTTCAATGAACTTCTTTTAGGGAAACAAATACTCTTCTATGAATATTATTCATCAACTTCAGCTAGGAATAGTTTTTGCAGAAGTATACTTGTTTTAGATATGTGTAACATAGGTGTAACAGTTCTTGATACAAAATTAATATGTAGGTTTTCGAGAGGATGCTTCAATTCTATAAAGTAAAACACTGTCGCTGGTGGAGAATAAAAAATTTGTTCTCATCATATCCTTTCATTGGGTTACTGAATGTTGCTGTAAGCTTCCTTTTATTCATTCCATTATATTAACCTTGCATATGTAACTTTATTTACTTCTTTTATGGTATATTTACTTCTTTTACTTTGTTAGTTAATTAGCATTTTAAATTTAGCTCTAATCCCCCATTTTCACTTATAATTAGTTGGTGTTAAGAGATGATTGATTTTGTTTGTTAATTCGGTTCCATCTATATTTCCTTGTCATAGTAAGCCTATTAGAAATAATTATTTCTTAATGAGAATCTGATATTATTGATCTGAGAATAATGAACAAATATCCTTCGGTCCAGTTTACTGTATATATAATAATATAGCTACAAACAGGCAACAATTGTAAAATGGGATGCTCTTTAAACTTGATTGAAAACCCTTTAAGTGACATTAATGAACATTATTGACCAAGGAACCACAACATCATTGAAGTGGACCAAGATAAGTAATTCTTCTAGTGTTTTGCATTTAATAGTAGGAGTACTATTAAACAAAGAAACATGACCATTGTAGGCTATCTCGAAGATAGGGCACTATAATTGAGACCAAAATAGAGATGCATAGTAGAAAATACGTGACAATACATTCTTAACAACTTCAACTACTTCACGTCTGTTGAAACAAAAAACTAATGTCAATAACAAGGTTAGAGAATGTTGACGAGTCTGGTGGGGATACACAAAATCACTGTGGTGGCTGGAGGGTGGTGTGTGGTCTTCTTGTGCATGGCTTGAGTGCCTAAGGATCATGCTCATGGTGGTATGTCATGTAAGTCCCTATGCTTGTCAGAGAAAAACGACAGTGACCAGTGGCGGATGATGGTGAGTGCGATAATTCACCATACAGTTACCCATCAAAATCAACTTGCTTTTATACAATCTTGAATTTAGAGATGACAAAATTGGTCAGACTTTTCTCAGCTGATGTATATGTCTGTTTATGTGTGTGAGATGAGCAAAAGTATATCTTAAAGAGGAAGGCTACAACCTATGTTCCTTAACCTATATCTAGGTACACCTAAAAATAGCTTTTATATAAGTTGTAGAACAAAACAATATCACCTATTTCAGCAATAACCACAAGACCTTTGTCAAGATTATCTATGTTGAGAGGCCTGTTAATTTTGATATGTATGGTCTTTTCATGTTGTACTATATTATGGGCAATGCTCACAATTGACTTGTTATTGTAATACATTTACATATGGATAACCTTTAGTTTAAAGTCATCTATAGTATGATTTTTATTTAGGGTCCACATATACCTTGAGCAAGGTCTTGAAATTTAGCTTTTGAACTAAAACAAGGTACTCTATCTTATCTTTTTGCTTCTTTAGGCTACTAGACTTTTCCAAGAAATGTACAATACCTAGAGGTAGTTTTTCTGTTAGTAATAAATCCTACACAATTTGCATTAATCTATATTTTTATGGTTAAAGTTGTTGGGAATCCAAGTATGAATTGAGGGTGGTGTCAATCTTCTTAAAGAGCTACTGATGCATTTATTAATGATGTGTTTATTACAATGTTTTGGTACTCTATATATAGAGTACCATGGTAGGCAGAAAAGAACCTCAACCCTTAAAGTTGGGTTCAAACACACAAAACAATATTAAACTTAATACATTTCAACAAATCTCTTATGTGGTTGGACTTGGGTCTCATTGGTGTTGTGTCTCTCCAGTGAACCTCTCCTGTGAACCTTCTCCTCTGATAAACCCAACAATGGTATCATAGCCGATGGTTAGCCTTGGTGACTGGCTCAGTGAGTACAATAGTCCTTGTATCGAAAGTTTTCCTGAGAAGGGCTGCAAGTAAGCATGTCCCGTTAAGATGAACGACGGTACGAAAAGAGGCACTTGTGATTGAGAATTCTTCCACTGGAGGGGAAGTGTACCAATATGGAAAGGACTCACTCTTGAGATGAGATTATTGGGAATCCAAGTGTGAATCTAAGTCCTACATTGGGTAGAAATGAGAAAGTGGAACACCATATAAAGGTAAAGATGCATTAATCTATTGTCTTAAGGTTTTAGGTTGAGAGTGGTGTCAACTGCTTTTGTGTTTTTCTCTTGGTTCATCATGCTCAAATTGGCTTAGCAAACTAATTGAATATGAAATTTTGGTCATGTATGTGGTAGATGAATGAGTTACCAATCTTTGATATAGAGTCTTTTTTGTAAGACAATTCTCACTTCCAATTCTATGATCCTGCTCAATGGGAATTCCCGGGGTTCTTGTTAGAATAAGTATTAAATTTGAGTAGAAAGTAGTTGTGTTGGGAAGTACTACATGTACCTAGTTCTATACCTTGGTTTCTAGTTTATCCTTTTGTTCTTTCATCTTCTCATTGAATCAGATTTCTATCTTTATAAATATGGGATCATAAGAGAGGCATTTGTAAGCCTTGTAAAATATATTCTCTCTTAATTAATCTTAAGTTGGTATCAAAGTGGGTTGATCCCACTTTGTTAGTCTTAGTTTTCTTCTAAGCTGTATTCGTTGTCACCAACTTTTCTTTAGTGACCATTGAATTTGGAGTGTCTCCTCAAGCGATGGCCCACCTTGCTGGTCCTTGATCCAGTCTCTACTCCATGTGCTTCCACTCACACAGTTTCTCCTTGCTGCAGCTGGGCACTTAAAGTCCACATACCACCTTCCTCTCTTGGAGCAACGTCGGGACTCCTTGTTAGGGCTTGTCAGACTTCCTCCTCGTCATTCTTGTCCCTAGTCATCCATTTTTGGCATGGTTAATTGGTTTGCTAGTGTTAGGTTTCTGGAATTAGAAACCTCGAAAACTCCCTCATAACCACTCAATAGCAAGAAATTGGGCAGAAAAAATAGTATTAACCAAAGAATCAATGCACAATTATATGGTTCCACGGGAGCCTAATCCCTTTCTTCAGGCCAATGTCCTGATTTTACAAGAAAATATACCAACCAACTAAATAGAATTACAATCGCTCATTTTATAGTAGCTCTTTCCCAATTCCCCCCAATATAACTGTTTTTACAGTTATACTTCTAACCAAACTCTCCCCCCTTCCCTCCTAACTTGCTTTACTCTCCTTCCTTTTCTCGTAAACTTTCCAACCCCTATCATTACCCTCTGCCTGAAAATTAACCTTGTCCCCAAGGTTAAATTCAGGGAATTGATCCTGAATCGCCACCATATCCTCCCAGGTAGCCCTATCAGCTCCACCTTCATACGATTCAATTAAAACCTGTTTTGTCATATCCTCTCCCTGTTGCTTCTATCTTCTACCCAAAATTCGTTGTGGCCAAAACGATGGTCCTTCTACCTGTAAGTCCTCTAGTAACTCCTCCACCCTCTTCGTTCCTACTGCCAGCTTTAACTGAGACACAGGCTGTATCCTTGCTGTGACTGGTAATAACAACCTAAAAGCCACCTGTTGCACCACCTTGAAAGGCCCGAAATATCTGACCGATAGCTTAGGATGTAACCTTACTGGCATGGAGGACTGCCTATGGGGCCTAATCTTCAAGTAGACCCAATCATCAACCTTGATTTCTATTGGTTTGCTCTTGCGGTTAGCATGCTTGGCCATTAGATCTTGAGCTCTCATAAAATGGAATCTGAGCTGTTGAAGGGCCTCATCTCTGGTTCGCAGCTTTTGAGCCACGACCTCCACTAATGTTTCTCCTGGAATAAACCTTGTTAATGCTGGAGGTGCTCTCCCATATACTATTTCAAAGGGTGTACACCTAGCTGCCCCCTGATAATTGGTATTATACCAATATTTAGCCCAGGGAAGGATATAATACCAACTCTTTGGCTGTTCCGAACAAAAATATCTCAAATATCCCTCCAGAATCCTGTTAATACCTTCGTTTGGCCATTCGACTCTGAATGATATGCAGTACTCATTTGGAGTTGGGTGCCTTCTATCTTGAACAACTCCTTCCAAAACAAGCTAAAAAAACAATCGGTCTCTCTATCACTCACAATGGTCATCGACATCCCATGCAACCTCACCACTTCCTTCACGAAGATTTCAGCCACTGTGCATGCTGTGTATGGGTGTTTCAGGGGGATGAAATGCCCATACTTGCTTAGGCAATCAATCACTACCAAAACTGCATCATGGTCTTGCGATTTTGGAAGCCTCACTATGAAGTCCATACTAATCTCTTCCCAAACCGCCTGAGGTATAGGTAATGGCTACAACAGACCTTGGGGCGAAGAGGCCAAGTATTTGTGCTATTGACTGATTAGGCAATGGGCTACATAATCTGTGACCGCCTTCTTCATTCCTACCCAATATAACGACTGTGCCACCCTACGGTAAGTTCTGTATACTTCAGAATGACCCCTAGTTGTAGTGGTGTGGAATTCAACTAAGATTTTGGGAATCCAAGCTGATTTTGCTGATATAACCAACCTTCCCTTATAGTAGAGTCTGCCTCTCTCCATTGTGAAAGCTGAATTTAACTCAGGATTCGCCTTTATGTCCTCCATAATCCTCCTTAAATGTTCATCCTCCTCTACTTGCCCCAAAACCTCCTGAAAATCCTGTTAATATGGCCTCGCCACTACCCTCAACTCTTTCTCCTCCTCTGCATCACCTCCTTATCTAGTTAAGGCGTCTGTCACTTGGTTTGCCACCCCTGCTCTATACATGATGTCAAAATCATACCCTAGAAGCTTGACTATCCAATTCTGCTGGTTTTGAGTGGTAATTCTTTGCTCCAACATATATCTTAGACTCCTCTGGTTTGTATGCACCATAAATTTCTGCCCAAGGAGATAAGGCCGCCAATGCTGGATAGCCAATACTAGTGCCATGAGCTCTTTCTCATAATCGACTTGCTCAATGACCCCTCAGATAATGCCTTGCTAAAGAACGCAATGGGCCTTTTGTTCTGGGTGAGAACAACCCCTACTCCCCCTCTAGATGCGTCACACTCAATGTGAAACTGCTGGGTGAAATCAGGCAAGGCCAGGACTGGTCGTTCTCCTTTGTCTACCGTTCGGTCTGACCGTTCTCCTTTTTGTCCACCGTTTGGCCTAACCTCTCCATGCCTTCCATCGCTCGGCCTTTACAGTCAATACTGTTTGGCCTCACTTCCCCTTTTGTCCACCGTTCGGCCTCACTTCCCTCCCACCTTTCTTCTCCTTCTCATTACCTCCCACCTTATACCCTAACATGGGATCTCTCTATTGGACAATTGATAACAACAATATACCCTTAATAATTGCCTTGTTGAGAATCAAACTCATGACCTTGTCTTTGATACCAATTGTTGTATTGAGTGCTTATTAGTAGGCTGAAAGTTATACCTTATAGTCTAGGAATAACTCTTTCCACCGAAGAGTGTAGCAACAGAAGTGCCATGACTCGTGTTGATTTGATCCACTTGGCCTTTTGGTATGTGACAATTGATGCATTTCACAACAACCTCAATAGTAGTGGTGACCACGGATAACGATGATGGTGGCTGTTTTCGTGGCAATGGAAATTAAATTTCCAAGAACAGGAGCTTTGATACTAAGTTGAACTATGTAAGGAAATATAGAGATCTTTTATTGATAATCATAATGCACATTATTCTCTCATCACCTTTATTTGTAACAACCAAATGTTCTATAATAAGAAAATAAAAATATGTTGAAATAAATAGGAAGACTTAAAAGATATTTTCTCCTAATCAATATGAAGCTATCAAGAATATTTTTTTTTTTGAATAAAATGCTATATACAACAGCAAGGTTATTGATTATTTGCTAGAATTATTTAAGAATATCTTTAGAGCTTGTTCTACTCTTGGTTGCAGGAATTTGATAGTTTTAGGATTTCACAGCTTTTTGGGATCAATGGTTGAAAAGATTTTTGATGTTGATGTTTTTTGTGTTCCCCTTTCTTGCACATGTTAGCTAGTATTTCTTTTCATAATGCATTAGTTTTCATGCTAATATTTATATTCTCTATTATTAGTGTTATATCTAAGTCAGTTTTTATTTTTATTTTACTTTGTACTAGCTATGCCACTTCAGCACTGCTCTGTACTCTTTATTCAGTTGTTTGTAGTTATTTGGAGGTTACACTGTTTTGTAATCATTAATAACGATTTTGTAACCGTATGTAATTGTCTTTTCCTTTTTCCCTATCTGTAACGTGTAAAACACTTTTTTGAGTCACAATATACTACATGAATTTTCTGTACGTTCACCCAGTCACAACACTGCATATTCATTTGTTCAGATTATGCCTTTTCTGTTTTTGGTCAAACTCTAATATCTATTAATATTGCTGGTTTATGTGTCTTCTTTATGGAACAGATATAGGCTTCTTGGTAAAAATGTATATCATCATATGTTGAAATTTTCTTACTCTTCAATGCTTTAGGTTTCATTTATCAAGTCGGGAATGAGGAACAACATGTATGATACCTTCCAAGATATCATTGATAATGAATTAAATAACTCCCCAACCAAGCGGTCTTCTGAACATGAGACTATTGATGTTGGACCATGCCAGGAGAAAGTGCCAGTCATAACAATGGATAACATAGAGAATGCAAAGTGTGAGTGTTTTTCCTTTAATTGAAGCTTTGGTTGACATATTTTGTAGTTATATTCTAATATGACAATGTGTACCTTTATACTTCAGTTTCCATAAGTAGTCAAAATCATATATACTACAATGAATTGCACTTGGAACTTAATACAGCTTAATCTGCTGAATATTTTATATGCCTAATTTTATATTGGAGTTGTATGTTAATGATTTAAAATCTATTTGATGAAAACTTTAGAAACTTAATTCCTTTTCTTTTAAATTCCCAAGGATACGATCATTATTGTTCTAGGTTTTTTTTTGGTAGTTTTCCTTATTATGTATGTGATCTTTTATATTGTTGGTGACATGGAAACTTCATTATTGGATGTCACAGGTATTTCTTCTGGTGATGTCATCATAAAAATTGGAACTTATTTTGACCATGACAATGAGATAAATAGAGTTAGTAGCAACTCACTAATGCAATACAGAATTATGTTGTTGAGGAAGTTTTGCAGCTGTGAAAATTGGTTGGCAAAGGAATTTGGTATTAAAAACTTCGATTCTCTTGGTTATGGAGATTTCATATCATTCCTAGAAAAACACATTAACCAGTTGCCTCATGATCTACTGAAGTTGTTTGATGGCGATGGATGTGAAAATTTCCCTTTTGGGGCCTGCATGTCTACAAATCAATTGACTGCTCTAGTATCTCAGGCTCTTAGTACTTTGTGGGAGAATGAAATAGTAACCAAACAAATGCTATCCATGCTTCTTACGAGGCAGTTCCCATCAATTATGTTTGATGTTCCTCCAAATGACTCTCTAGTGAATCTGTTGAATGCTATTCAGGGGCATAAATCTTGTGTGACTTCAAAATGTGTTGTATTTTCCGCAACTATTACAGGAAAGAACTATAATGGAGAGTCATCAAGTGATAGAGATAATAATTGGTCAGAAATGACGACTGATAGGACTGAGATGAGCCATGCAAAAAAAAATGAAAATGTTATGGCAAAAAATGCTATAGAACTCTTTCTCAAGTCTCCAATGTTGTCTGATTTGAGCAAGTGGTCTCATTGGGATCTTAGGTTTGATCCCTTTCTAGGTCCGCTAATATCATGGTTGTTGAATGATGTAAATCCCCAGGAATTATTGTGTTTAGTTACCAGAGATGGAAAGGTGATACGGTTAAATCATTCTGCTTCCTTAGACTCTTTCCTGGAGGCCGCACTTCAAGGATCCTCTTTCCAAACTGCAGTGCATTTGCTGTCTCTGATCTCACTTGTAGGGGGGGAAAAATATGTTCCATTGTCACTTTTAAAATGCCATGCTTGTCATGCATTTGAAGTTATGTTCAGAAACACTGTTGAAGATGTTGAAGTTAGTGATGATGTGAATGCTCTCTATCAGTCTGTGGAAGCATTAAGTAAAACAAAAATTTTAACTGAAATCTCAAATGCTAAAATGGGAAGTGAGTTTAGTAAACACATACGGAAAGTGAGTAAAGTTGCATCCATTCTCTCAAGGTTTGTGCTTGATTGTCTTGGTCACTTACCAGCAGAATTTCACAGTTTTGCTTCTGACTTGTTGCTTTCTGGGATGCAATCTGTTTTCAAGGATGCTGCTTCAGCTATTTTATGTGAATGCAACAATATTGAGCAACGTTTCATGCTTCATGAAATAGGATTATCTTTGGGTATTTCTGAATGGATCAATGATTACCATTCATTTATTTCAAACAACACTTCTGACATTCATTGTACTCAAGTGTCATGCTTAAAAGATGCCAAAACTGATATAAATGCAAGGGGTCATGACCAATGTACTTTGGATAAGTCTCCTATTCCTGAAGCAAATATTGAAGTCACTGGAACAGTTCATCAAGAAAAACCTAACCAGGAATCTGACACTTTCTGCCTGGGAAATTCATTTCAAAATGATGCTGATGTGGATGCTCCACTGCTTATTGAATCCATCAGGCGGGATGAATTTGGCCTAGATTCAAGTCTTTCTGATATTGATACTTCAATGTTGAAGAAACAACACGCTCGGTTAGGGAGAGCACTGCATTGCCTTTCACAAGAACTATATTCTCAAGATTCACATTTTATTCTTGAGTTGGTGAGAATAATTCTTTAATGTTTTATCTTCTGATTAGTAATAATGGAAAAATGTAGGATATTTGTGATTCGTTATTATTGTTCGTAAATACTATGTGCTGAATATCTAAGATGAGTTTTACTTTTTACATTACCTTAGAAGTTGAATTTTGTTGGGAATGGATAAAAATAATATCTAATATAGATTTAAGACAGACATAACATACTGAAAATGTTTCTCATATCTGAATGATTTTAGTTTTTGGAGTAGTGACATCATATCTGCACCATTGATAGATTGTTTGTGCTATGCAGGAGGGTAAACAACCGAGTCTGATTATCTTAGAGCAATTCAATTTAAATCTTCAATATCATTTTACACTGTTCATGTGCAGTTGATAGTAATAAATCATTTACATTGACGATCCATTCTTAAATTTGAAACTTTGTTTATCTTGTTGGCACTTAGTAAAACTATTGGTAGCTTTTGAGAGTCAATACGTCCTGTGCCTGATAATTGGTCCTTTTGGTTCAGGTTCAAAATGCAGATGACAATAATTATCCAGAAAGTGTGGAACCAACTCTTACATTTATTCTTCAAGAATCTGGTATAGTTGTATTGAATAATGAGCTAGGTTTCTCTGCTCAAAATATGAGAGCACTTTGTGATGTTGGAAATTCAACAAAGAAAGGATCTAATGCTGGATACATAGGGAAAAAAGGCATTGGTTTCAAGTCTGTTTTCCGGGTATGTTTCCGGGTATATTTTTTAAGTTCTTAAACCGACATTCTTTTATCCAAAGACCCAACTTCAATTATATTAAATGCTAAAATGAAACCATCTACCAGTTTTTACATACCCAAAACTCTTGAATTCTTATTTTGTTCTTAATATTTCCTTGAATGAAGCCATTAAATCGTTTTAAACCATCTTGTGTTCTAGACTCTGTTCTCTCAATCCCTAAGCCAATGATGCAAATTTGATCAAAAATTTCATCTAACCTTTCTAACATTTGGTATCTCTAATCCCATCCCAAACCTCTACGTGTTGAGTTGGACTTGATTGTAACTACAATTAAAAAAATATCAGGGACTTAATTCTAGTGAAAAATTATCAAGTAACTAAAACTATAATTATATACAAATGATTTGGAATGAATTTTAGAGTGAATGTCCCTCTCTTAGGATCTCAAATTTATCAATAAGATATACTGCCAAAGTTTGTTACTATACTTTTAATTTCTTTCTTCCTCATTGTTTAACAAGGTTTTCATCTTTTGCAATCTACTATTGAACTAGTCAAGTTATGTAAGTATTTAGTTTGCAAACACAAACCAACTTGTATCATTAGCTTGTTGCAAAATCATGACAGGTGTTGCTTTTGCATTTATAGCAAAAGCATACATACTCTTGAAATAAAACAGAGAGATGCATAAGCTGAATCCCTATTGTGTATTGAGCACATAGGGTTATGCATTTATAAATAGGAAAATATAAAGAGATGGGTCCAAGTTTGTTACATCTAACACTCTCTTTCAAGTTAGTGTATATAAGTCGCATGTAAAACTTATTACAAATATAACAAATTTTTAGAAGTGGACTTGAAGCCTAACTCAACCTCACAAAACTGACTTGTAAGGTGAGGTTTGCACCACTTGAAGTTGAGAGAAAATGAAAAGACTTTATTTTATGATGATTCAAGTGATACAACTTACTACTGTTTATATAGAACACAGTAGTTCTAAGAAATAAAAGGGCGGGAAGCCCTTAACAAAACCCCTAACATAAATATTAATAATAAAATAAACATTATACTTCAACACTCCCCCTCAAGCTGGAGCATATAGATCATATGCACCAAGCTTGGAACATATAAATTGAATTCTAGGCCCCCTTAGAGATTTGGTCAGAATGTCTGCGAGTTGTTCATTAGAGTTGACAAACTCAGTAATGAGATCCTTTGACAATAACTTCTCTCTGATAAAATGACAATCAATTTCTATGTGTTTTGTTCTTTCATGAAACACTGGATTGGAGGCAATGTGAAGAGCGGCTTGATTGTCACAGTATAACTTCATCTGCTCATTTTCACAAAATTTCAACTCTTGAAGGAGTTGTCTAATCCACACAAGTTCACATGTAGTTAAAGCCATAGATCGATACTCAGCTTCAGCACTAGATCGAGCAACAACACTTTGTTTCTTACTTTTCCAAGATATAAGGTTTCCTCCAAGTAAAACACAATATCCTGTGGTAGATCTTCTGTCAATTGGACAACCAGCCCAATCTGCATCACAATATCCCTCAACTCGAGTGCTTCCCTTGTCCTCATACAACAATCCCTGTCCTGGGTTCCCTTTTACATATCTAAGAATGCGAATCACTGCATTCCAATGATCAACATGCGGATTTTGCATAAATTGACTCACAACTCCCACTGGATAAGAAAGATCAGGTCTTGTTATGGTAAGATAGATGAGTTTTCCAACAAGCCTTCTATATCTCTCTGGGTCTGAGAAAAGTTCACCTTTGTCTTTCATTAACTTTTGATTTGAGTCCATAGGACTATCAATGGGCTTGCAATTTGTCATGCCTGTTTCCTCCAAAATATCAAGAGCATATTTTCTTTGTGAAATGATGACACCTTCCTTTGATTGTGCCACTTCAATACCAAGGAAATATTTTAGCCGACCCAAATCTTTGGTTTGAAAGTGGTTGAACAAATGATTCTTTAATTGAGCAATTCTAGTGACATCATTTCCTGTAATGAAAATATCATCAACATAGACCATAAGATAAACACATTTATCAGGAGAAGAGTGAGTATAAAATACTGAATGATCCGCCTCACATCGTTTCAATCCAAAATTCTGCACAACCCGACTAAATTTACCAAACCAAGCTCGAGGTGATTGCTTCAAGCCATAGAGGGAACGTTGTAATTTGCAGACTAACCCAGACTCCCCCTGAGCAACAAACCCAGGAGGTTGCTCCATGTATATCTCTTCTGCTAGATCACCATGAAGAAAAGCATTTTTAATGTCCAACTGGTAAAGGGGCCAATGACGAATGGCAGCCATAGCAAGCAAAATACGAACAGTACTGGTTTTAGCCACAGGAGAAAAGGTATCACAGTAGTCGAGGCCATAGACTTGAGTATATCCCTTAGCTACCAAACGAGCTTTGAGACGATCGATTGCACCATTAGGACCCACCTTAATAGCATAGACCCATCTACAACCAACAGGCTTCTTACCAGGAGGAAGAGGAACAAGGTCCCAAGTGCCATTGTGTTCAAGTGCCTGCATTTCATCAATCATGGCTTGTCGCCATCCAGGATGACCAAGTGCCTCATGAACATTATTAGGAAGCTGAATGGAAGATAAGGAAGAAACAAAGGAGAAATATGGAGGAGACAAACGGTGATAACTCAAAAAATTATAAACAGGATAAGGATTACGAGTAGAGCGAATACCTTTTCGGAGGGCAATAGGCCAATTATTATCTGAGTCAAGAGAGGGTGAAGAGGATGAAGGATCCATGGTTTGGGAATCTGATGGAGGAGGATCTGAGTCTTGAGGATCTTCAATGTTTGGAGTTTGAGATTGTGTTCGACGCTGATATGTGAGAAGAGGAGGAGGAACAATATCATTTGTAGTTTGAGTTTGAGGTAAAGAAGCAGGAGTAACCAAGGGATCACATGAGGGTAGAGGAAGCATTTGTTGAACAAATGAACGATCCTCCATGGAGGACAAGAAAAAAGGGGTATCTTCAAAGAATGTGACATCAGCAGACATATAATACCTCTTGGTTAAAGGAGAATAACATTTATATCCTTTCTGAAGGCGAGAGTATCCCAGAAAGACACACTTAATAGCTTTTGCAGAGAGTTTATCAAGACCTGGAGACACATTATGAACAAAACAAGTACACCCAAATATACGAGGAGAGACATGGAAAAGAGGGTCATTTGGAAAAATGACAGAGTGAGGGACTTTATTCTCAAGAGAGGAAGAAGGCATTCTATTGATCAAAAAACAGGCAGTAAGGACTGCATCACCCCAATGATGAACAGGAACATTAGTATTCAACATCAGGGAGCGTGCAGTTTCAATGAGATGTCTATTCTTTCTCTCTGCAATGCCATTTTGTTGTGGAGTGTGGGGACATGTTGACTGATGTAAAATTCCTTGGGAAGATAAGAATGAAGAAAATGCTGTAGAAAAGTATTCCTTAGCATTATCACTTCTGAGGATTTTAATTGTCTTCCCAAATTGGTTCTTAATTTCATTAAAAAAGGACACAAATATTGCAAAAAGTTCAGATCTCTCTTTCATTAAATAAACCCAAGTACATCGAGAAAATTCATCAATGAAAGTTACAAAATAATTAAAACCAAAAGAAGTAACACGACTTGGTCCCCAAATATCAGAGTGAATAGTTGAAAATGCAAAATTACAACGCGACTCAGACTTCTTAGGATAGGAAGATCTAACATGTTTTCCTAACTGACAAGACTCAATCTAAGACTTGAATGTGTTTGAGACTTGGAACCATCATCTTCAACTTGGATAAGCTTGGGTGGCCCAATCGATCATGCAAAAGTTTTGGGGATGAAGTTGCAAAACAGGAAATTGAGGAGTTAGGTTTCAAGTAATAAAGTCCTCGTGACTCATGTCCTTCTCCAATCAGACGACCCGTACCATGTTCCTGTATAACAAAGGAATTAGCAAAAAAGGTTACAAAACAATTTAAGGAACGAGTCAAACGACTCAAAGAGATTAAATTGTAAGGACAATGAGGAATATATAAAACAGAATTCAATTTTAGTGAAGGAGATAGGGAAACTGTGCCAATTCCCTGAGATGCAACTTTGGATCCATTGGCAACAGTAACAAAATGAGGAGTTTTCGGAGAGGACATGGAAGAAAATGAAGGGATGTTACCAGAGATATGATCTGAGGCACCTGAGTCAAGAATCCATGGACTATGACCTTCCACAGATTGAGAGATGCAGGCAGTTGACACATTTGGCATTGAGGAGGATTGACCAAGATTAGAAGATTTTCCAGACTTGTACCTCAAAAACTCTTGGTACTCTTCATCAGAAATTTTAGATTCTGAATTATCAGATTTAGACACATGAGCAGCTTTGTCTGGAAAGCCATGCAAGGAATAACATTTATCTTGGGTATGACCCATTCTCTTACAATATGAGCATTGAGGACGTCCACTTCGTCCACCACGTCCTCCTCGATTGCTCCTACCTCCTCCTCTTCCTCGCGGTGTCACCATGGCTGATGTTTCAATAACATCACTTAAATTCTCTTCCTTTACCAATGTAGGTACCCGAAGGAGTCGAGTAACTAAGCCATCCATCGACGGGATTTGATCACCAGCTAAAACTTGATCACGTACATGATCAAAATCAGAGTGCAAACTTTTCAAAATTAGGACCATGTAGAACTTGTCAAGCTTTTTGTTGAGATTTTCTAATGAGTCAGCTACAAAGAAGTTCTTTAACTCTTCTACCGCAGCCCGAGCTTTTGCAACATGAGAAACCATATCATGGTTAACTTGTTTGAGAGAAGTTGCTCTTTGGGTTGCATCAAAAAGACGTTGTACATCATTAGCAAAAATATCTTGGGCCATTTTCCAAAAAGAGGAGCATGTCTTATAGGGTCTCAAGATATCTAAAACCTCTTGCTCAACTGATTGCCACAAAACAGCACATAATTGAAAGTCTAATTTCTGCCACTGAGATTTTTCTTCTTCTGGGACCATAGAAATATCTTGTTCAAGGTGATCATGGTGTCCTTGACCAAGAAACCACAACTCCACAGCAGAGGACCATGATAAATAATTTTTCCAATTCAGTTTTGCAGATGTAATGATAGGGGTAGCAGATAAGGAGGAATTACTTCCAGTAGAAGAAGCCATTTTTAAAACTGAGAGAAGAAATAGGACCTAGGGTTTCAAAATACGTAAGGAGAAAACCCTAGGTATGAGCCCAAGCCAACGAAACAGAGAAACAGGAACCAAAACACACTCCAGAAGCTCCGGCGAGACGTTCTGCGGCGACGCGGTGAAGCTCCGACCACGGGAAGGCGGCGCGTGCAGAACACGCGCCCGAGGCTGGCCGGAAAGAAGCGGCGCGTGACGGCTGGTGCGGAGGTTCCAGAGGACGGGACCACCAGGGTTGGGTTGCGCTTCTCAAGGCGCACCTAACCCTTGACTTCGCCGGAGAAAGCGACGGCGGACGGCGGCGGCGACGGCGGACGACGGCGGCGGCGGCGGCGGACGGCGGACGAACGGCGGAAATGACAGGGAGATGATGTCGCCGACGATAGAGGAAGAAGACAAAGAGTCTGGCTCTTGATACCAACTTGAAGTTGAGAGAAAATGAAAAGACTTTATTTTATGATGATTCAAGTGATACAACTTACTACTGTTTATATAGAACACAGTAGTTCTAAGAAATAAAAGGGCGGGAAGCCCTTAACAAAACCCCTAACATAAATATTAATAATAAAATAAACATTATACTTCAACAGCACCCACTTATATACTATGAATTTTCCTTATCTCTAGTCGATGTGGGACTTCCAACACCCCCTCACGTCGAGGTATATACATCTCGAGCGTGGGACTAGACATTAGTGAGTGGTCCGATAGTGACCCGATAGTGGGTGGAACAATATATCCAACAAACAACAAATATCGTTAGGATAAACTTTTTAACGATGGTTCTGATACCATGTAGAAAAAAAAACTGATTTTATTATTCTTGAATAATTAAAAATACATTCTCATACCCTCTATTTGTAATAATCTAATTCTCTTAAAAAGGGAAATAGGGAAACTAGGAAAAGTAGAAAAATAAAATAAAATAAAAGATTATGTATCTATTTCCTCTAATTAGGAAGATTCTAAAGATATTAGCTCAAATCACAACACTCCCCCTCAAGTTGGTAAATGAATATCAATCATTCCCAACTTGCTTACAAGATCTTGTAATCTACCTAAAGGAAGCCCTTTTGTAAAAATATCTGCTATTTGAAGTTCTGTAGGAACATGAGTTGTAATCACAAAGCCTCTGTCAAGATTATCTTTGATAAAATGTCTGTCAATTTCAATATGTTTGGTTCTGTCATGCTGTACTGGATTATGGGCTATGCTCATAGTAGACTTATTGTCATAGTGTAGTTGCATCGGGTTCTCCACTTTGACTTTAAGATCATCAAAAATGATTTTCATCTAGAGTCCTGCACACATTCCTTGAGCAAGGCTCGAAATTCAGCTTTTGCACTAGAATGGGATACTCTATCTTGTTTTTTGCTTCTCCATGTTACCAGACTATCTCCAATAAATATACAATACCCAGAAGTAAATTTTCTGTCAGTAATAGAACCTGCATAGTTAGCATCAGTATATATCTTCATAGTCAATGTGTCTTCCCTTTTGAATAATAGCCCCTTTCCTGGTTGACTTCAAGTATTGGAGAATTTTGTCAACTGCTTGCATGTGTCTCTCTCTTGGATCATGCATAAATTGGCTCACTACACTAATTGCATAAGCAATGTCTGGTCTTTTGTGTGATAGATAAATCAATTTTCCCACCAATCTCTGATATTGGGCCTTCTCTACAGGAGCACTTTCTTCACTTCCAATTTTGTGATTCTGTTCTATAGGAACTCTTGAAGTTCTACATCCTAGCTTTCCTGTTTCTTTGAGGAGATCAAGTACATATTTCCTTTGGGAGATGAAAATACTGTTCTTGGAGCAGGAAACCTCTATTCCAAGAAAATATTTGAGTTTTCCTAGGTTTTTCATTTCAAATTAAGCTGCCAATTTATCTTTTAATGCCAATTTTTCTGTTTCATCATCTCCTACAATAATATCATCTACATAGACAAGCAATAGAGTGAGTTTACCTGTAGAAGAGTGCTTTATGAATAAAGTATGATCTCCTTGGCTTTGTCTGTATCCGAAGGAAGCCATTGCTTTTGTAAATCTTCCAAACCATTAAGACCATACAATGCTTTCTTCAGGAGGCGTGCCTTGTTTCTTTCATTTTTCACTTCAAAACCTAGGGGAATCTCCATGTACACTTCCTCGTCTAGATTTCCATGAAGACATTCCAAAATGGATAGCCAAAGCGAGAATAACTCGAACTGTATTCATCTTTTCCACTGGGGCAAATGTCTCCTCATAGTTAATTTAATGTAATTTGTTATTGTGAAATAGTGAAAAGAGACGAGGGGAAATCTCCCTTGTGTGTCTTTACATACACATAGGGTTCTCTATTTATAATAGAAGAAATATGGGCTAAGCCCAAATACAAATGAATATGTAAGAATAAAATAAAATAAAATAAGAACAATGTTTCCCTAATAAACATATAGGTACTATGTTTCCCTAATTAACATAAACACAATAAAAACTAAATATAATATTTCTAACACTCCCCCTCAAGCTGGAGCATACAGATTGTATGGACCAAGCTTGGAATAAATAAACTCAATTTGAAATATATGATCTGTCTTCAAGAGTGTGCGACAAACATATGCGTAATCACATGTCGACGAACAACTAACAACAATTTATGGACAGTGGTGGACAACCGCGAAACTTCAAATAGCACCATGAAACTTCAAGTGGAGTGACTTTGACAAAATAGCACCATCAAGTAAGGATGAGGCTTGCATCAAAACTACAGGGATTGCCATCACTGACTGACGGGGCCTGTAATGGCTAAAAGCGACAAAACTACAGGGAATGCCATCACTCACTGATGGGTTCTGTAGTGGCTAAAGGCAAAAAAACTACAGGGAATGCCATCACTCACTGATGGGTTCTGTAGTGGCTAAAAGCAACAAAACTGCAACGACTGCCATCATTGACTAGTGGAGTCTGCCTAACTTGGTTCATACTCCCCCTCACGACGAACGGCGGAAATGACGGCGCGCCGATGACAGACCGTGAAAGTGGAAGATCATAATGAGTTCTTATTCATCAAAGCACCCAAAAAAAACAAAAACAAAGGGTTGGTCATAATTTTAGTGTTGAAATTTCTTGGTGTTAACCACTAATTGTCCTTGAAGACCTTTCAGAAAAGATAAGATAGCGGAAGCAGTAGAGGTAGGACTGACAACAGATTGTGACAGCAGTGACTGATCGTAGTGGCAGCACAAGCAACAGATGGCAAGAAGGTCCAATCGGTGCAGCACGAGAAAAGGGAATTAGAACCCATTCATGGAGGCATACACCAGAACTCAGATACGAGAGGAAGATTCCACAATGCGAAAGTGTGTGGCGAGAAGACGAAGATGCTGAAGACAATGACGATGGCAGCAATGGTTGCTTTGGAGGGTCATACCGGAGAGAGGAAGCTCTGGCGAGAAGACCGGCAGTGGCGCAGTGTGATTCCGACACCGAAACAGCGGCACGTGAACAGTACGCGTCCGAGATGTGTCGGAGAAAGACGGCGCGTGGAGGCGCGTTGAGTGGAGACGGTGGCCGGAGACGACGGCCGGAAGCAGTGGCCGGAGACGGTGGTCGGCGGCGGCGAACGGCCGGAGACGGTGCCGGTGGCGGTGGCCTTTCTTGGCTGAAGCAGAATGACATAGGTTGAAAGACTTTTAGTAGGGGCTGCCGGCGACCATGGCGGCCGGCCGCCGGCAGACAGCAAAGACAATGGCTAAAGAATCAGAGAACCTTGCTCTGATACCATGTGAAATAGTGAAAAGAGATGAGGGGAAATCTCCCTTGTGTGTCTTTGCATACACATAGGGTTCTCTATTTATAATAGAACAAAAATGGGCTAAGCCCAAATACAAATGAATATGTAAGAATAAAATAAAATAAAATAAGAACAATGTTTTCCTAATAAACATATAGGTACTATGTTTCCCTAATTAACATAAACACAATATAAACTAAATATAATATTTCTAACAGTTATTATTATTAATTACATTTTTACATGTTTGTATGTCTTGTACGTTATAATTTTAAATGTTTATGAATCATGAAACGATTCATGGTACGAAACATTAGCTCTCCGATACACAATATGATTCACGATTGAACCACCATGAACAAAAGCATTTGAACCAGAGTTCTAATGATCCTCAAACAATTTGAAAAACTCGTTGAAGATAGTATATTGTCCTCAAGGATCAAATGTTGATGTTGAAGAAGAGGCCATAGATAATTTTACATTGGGAAAGTAATTATAATGCAAAAAATTCCTACGAACCTAAGATCGAAAAAGGGTGGCAAGATGAGTTGGATGAGTTGGGGAGACCATACTAGGTGGTGGTAGCACGGTGGTGGCAAAAAACAAAAGCTGTTAAAAGAAATGATAACATTGCCAGAAAATAATTCCATAACAAAATTTAGCATCACTGAACAGTGGGTTCACTGGAGAGGCAAGGAAAAACCCTAACTTTAGATACCATGTTGAAATAAAGAGAGGCATCGGCTGTATCCTAATGCATACCGAGTACATAGGGATATGCATTTATAAATAGAAAAATATAAAGAGATGGACCTAAGCCCTTTACATCTTACACACGAAGAAATTTTAATTTGTTCACTATATTACAAACAACTGACCTTTCCCTAATGTTTTGAATTGTAATAAAAGACATGATAAAAAGAAAATAGTCCTTTTCCACCAGGTAAAGTCAGCCATATGAACCAAATGACATGGTTAAGGAAAAATATTAAAGAATATAAATTTATTCGTTTGCACTGGTCTCTGGTTTCACTTTAGTCCTATTAATTTACACCTCTAATTGAAGATAATGTTTTCTAAACCCTGGCTGGAACTCAGTTTCGTATGCCTGAACTGATGGTTTTATGCATTTTTCATTATTTACAAGTTTCTTTTCCTTTTTTCTTACTTCCTATTTGCGAGGTATTATCATATTTCTCCTTCATCTTCTTTAATCTGTTAGAGGTTAATTGAGCTGAGAGTGGATTAATGCAAGTGCTTTTGTTCTTTATCATATTTGTCTATATAGAATTATCACAAAACACATTTTTTTCCCGTCATTTTTTATATATTCAGATAATGAATTTCATTAATCTTAGTTCTCGTTGCAGGTCACAGATGCTCCAGAAATTCATTCTAATGGTTTTCATGTTAAATTTGACATTAGTGAAGGCCAGATTGGTTTTGTTTTGCCCACAGTAATACCTCCGTGTGATGTTGGTATATTCAGGAGGATGGCATCTAATGATAGCAAATTGTATGATGATGGTCCCTGGAAGACATGCATTCTGCTTCCATTCAGATCTCATCAATTAGAAGGAATGCCCTTGAATAGTATTTTGACTATGTTTTCGGATCTTCATCCTTCATTGTTACTATTTCTTCATCGCTTGAAGTGTATCAAGTTGAGAAACATGCTTAATGATACACTCATTGTTATGAAAAAGGAAATTTTAGGAGATGGTATCATTCAGGTTTCTCATGGGAATGAGAAAATGGTGTGGTTTGTAGTATCCCAGAAGTTGCAAACAAATTCCATTCGCTTTGATGTGAAGACCACTGAAATCTCTATGGCATTTACTTTGCACGAATCAGATAATAGTTACATTCCATGTTCATCAGATCAACAGCCTGTTTTTGCATTTCTTCCTTTAAGAACATATGGTCTGAAGTTTATTCTTCAAGGTGATTTTGTTCTTCCTTCATCTAGAGAGGAAGTTGACGGAGACAGTCCTTGGAATCAGTGGTTGCTGTCAGAGTATCCTAGTTTGTTTGTCAGGGCACAGAGAGAATTTTGTGAACTTTCCTGTTTTAGGAGTGAGCCTGAAAAGGGTTTGTCTGCCTTCATGAGTTTTGTTCCATTAGTTGGTGAAGTTCATGGTTTTTTCTCCAGTCTTCCTCGTTTGATTATTTCTAAACTGCGAATGATGAATTGCTTACTTGTGGATGGTGAAAATAGAGAGTGGGCTACTCCATGTAAGGTATTGAGAGGCTGGACAGAGCAGGTGCGTGATCTTATTCCTGATAATATGCTTCTTGAACACCTTGGGCTTAGATACCTGAAAAAAAATACAGTATTGTCTGATGCATTAGCAAGGGCACTAGGCATTGAGGACTTTGGGCCTAACATCCTTGTTCGATTACTATCATCTTTATGTCATAGAAAGACCACCCTTATATCGATGGGCATGAGTTGGCTAGCTACTTGTCTAAGTACTCTTTATTTAACAATGTTCAATTCATCTGCCTCTGTGTCAATCAACTCTGAAATGGAAGATATTCGGAAAAATCTTCAAAAGATACCATTTATTCCACTTTCTGATGGGACATACAGCTCAGTGGATGAAGGCACTATATGGTTGCAGTCCAATAATTTAAACTCAGGGTTTGACGAAGAGCATAAAATTGAAGCGTTCCCTAATATATGTGCTAAACTAAGGACTGTAAGTCCTTCCCTTTTCTCTACATCTTCTGGTACTCTGAGCTTGAATATGATTTTTATGGACAATATCACCCAGTTACTTCAGGGTATTGGTGTTCAACAGCTGTCTGTACATGATATAGTGAAGCTGCATATTTTACCTGCGTTGTCTGATGAAACCATGGCAAACAGAAACAGAATGTTAATGGTGGAATATGTATGTTTTGTAATGCTACACCTGAACTCCTCCTGTTCTGATTGTTTTACTGAAAGCGATCATATAATATCTGAGTTTAGATGTAAATCTTTGTTATTGACAAATTGTGGTTTCAAGTGTCCTGCTGATACACCAATTCATTTCTGTACTGGATTTGGGAATCCTGTTACTCCAAAATTGCTGGCTGACTGTGTAAATATGACGTGGCATGAGGTAGACCTAATCTATTTAAGCCATCCAGTAAATGAATCAGCTTCATCTGCAGCGGTGAAGTGGAGGAATTTTTTTGAGAAGATTGGCATCACAGATTTTGTTCAAATAGTTCAGGTTGATAAGAGTGTTGTTGATATAGGTGATGCCACATTTAAGCGGGTGATGTGGGATAGGGGTCTAATATCGGCTGAATTATTAGTCAAAGACTGGGAGTCCCCAGAAATAGTGCAATTATTGTCCTTGTTGTCTAAAGGTGGCAATCTTGAAAATTGTAAATATCTCTTGGAGGTTCTTGACATGTTATGGGATGCTTGCTACAGTAATAAAACAACGGGTCATTTCTATCCTAAATCTACTGGGGATGGCCATCCCTTTAAGTCTACATTTATATGCAGCTTGTGTGATGTCGAGTGGGTGGTTTCAACCATGGATACAGACGTCCACTATCCTAGGGATTTGTTTTATGATTGTGAAACAGTCCGGATGATCCTAGGAGATTTTGCACCGTATGCTGTTCCAAAGGTTAGTTTTGGGCACATTTGTGTTATTCAGTGAGAGAATGTATAATTTCCCCTTTTGGATTTCCTAACATATTTTTCTTCGGTTAGTCAGTGATATTTTTCAGTCTGTTATTTCTGTTAGGTTTTTGGGTGTTACAGTGATAGCTGTTACAATAATTGATTTAGCTTGTGCATGCATATTCTAATTAAGGAGGAAGCAATAATTATGGAATTACTTTTGCTTGATATGAATAGGGAATTGTTTTGCCCATATAAGCTCACAAGTAAGGGATGCCATTTCTGTTAGGTTTCTTGGTGACAAGAAACCCAGATTTCTCTGGTTAGGTTCCGAACCATAACAGGCAAACAGACAAAACACTGGAAAACGGTATTATTATTCCAAAACAATAAGTATGTTTGAATACAGCCAAGGGACACAACTTCCCTTCACACAGGATGTAACAGATCCTGTTTCTACTTTCTCAATTACAAACGTGTCTTTCACAAGACGCCTCCCCCCTATATATAGCCATGCCCCAAGGGACACTATAACAGCATAGCAACCCCAAACCTCTTAACAGCTTATGTTCTATTTTTTAATTCCCTTTCTCCTAACATAGACTCTTATGGTCCTATCATTACCTGCGTGGCTTGAACAGTGGCCTGAACAACCATGTCCTCTAGGTTAAACTCGTGAAATTGATTCTGTATACCTCATCCTCCCATGTAGCAGCCTTTGGTGCCCTTTCCTGCCACTCAATGAGAACCTGCTGCACTGGTTCTCCTTGTTGCTGACTCGTCCTTCTCTCTAGCACTTTGATGGGAAAACAAACTGCTCCTTTGCCTTGCAAGTCCTTTGGCATGTCTTTCTCCACTTGTTGAGTTCCCATTGCTATTTTGAGTTGAGACACATGGAAGATTGGATGGATACATGCTGTACCTGGCAGCTATAAACGGAAAGCAACTGGTCCCACTTGTTAGAGCACTTGGAAGGGACCATAGTATCTAGCTGACAACTTTGGTGTAATCTGGTTGGCATTGACAATTGTCTATGGGATCTAATCCTTAAATACACCCAATCCCCTACCTTTATCATTGACGGCCTTGACGGCCTGCATCTTTTGTTGGCAAACTTCACCATTTGCTCCTGTGCTCTTACTAGGTGATAGCGCAATTGTTTGTGGGCCTCATCTCAGCTCTGCAACTCTTGTGCCATTGCCTCTACCACTGTCTCCCCTAGCACAAAATGGGCTAGGGATGGAGGGGTTCTCCCATACACTACCTTAAAAGGAGTACACTTGGTTGATCCTTTGAAATTGGTGTTATACCAGTATTCTGTGCAGGGTAGGAAATTATTCCAACTCTTGGGTTGTTTCAAACTAAAGCACCTTAAATATGTTTCGAGGGTCTTATTTAACACTTCTGTTTGACCATTTATCTCAGGGTGGTAAGTTGTGCTCGTATGCAATTTTGTGCCCTGTAGTCTGAATAACTCCTTCCAAAATATGCTTAGGAAGGTGGGATCCCTATCACTTATTGATGGCAACCTCCTTAGCTAGGTTGGGCCAAAGCTAGGAGATGTGCATGGAGGGATGTTTCCTTGGATGAATGGTGCGGAAATGTGGTGGTAAATGGTCCAACGATGATGAGTTAAGGTATGGATGGGGTAGAAAGCTCAAAGCCTCTAGGAGATATGGTGGTGGTGGTGTAGTGTTTGGTGGCTCCAAGAGAGGTTAGGCCAACTCAAGGAGGAAGGTGACTAGAAGGGCCTTTAAGGTTGTTCTAGTCTTGATCAAGGAAGAGTATGGCCATATTTTGGCAGCACAACATTACTTAATTCCAAGATGAAATACAAGGGTGGAGACACCTTTATTTATAGGCCAAGGGTGTCTCCTTCTAACCCTAAAAAATGAGGCCTTCTAAGGAGTGGACAAGTGTCCACAAATCCTCTCCAATGATGGAAGGACATGTGGCCACTCACAAAACACAATCCTCTCCATTCCTAGAGTGCCATGTGGCAACTACTAAAAGTAAATCCTTTCCACTCCTAGGGTGCCATGTGCTACCTTTTAAAAAGTAAATCCTCTCGAATGGAAGCATGACACATGACACACACTTTCCACTTGGTTTGGATGTCTAACTTTAAGGAAAATCCTATGCTAGTTAGGCCTTAATACAAGCCTTAAACAAACCTACACACTACATGGCCAAATACAAGGCCTAAATAATCCTACATTACTCTTCATTACATGCCCCATGATGGCTCCAAAGGTGGCCCACAAGGTAGAGTTGATGTCATCTTCATGGATGGCTTCCATTCTCTTGAAAGTGTTTGACAATGACTAGGGAATTTGCCATCATTCCCTCCCTCTTGAAAAGGATTTGCCCTCAAATCTTCAACATGGAACAAGGCAAAACTTCCTTATCTTCTTTGGAGTTTTGTGTGCTTCTCCACCAAGGTCAAATACCCATTTTATAACACAAGTTAGAACAAATGTTTTATTAGTGAGTAAATGAAGAATATAACTCCCAATAATGATACACCTTAAATCAAATGAATGATCAAGGTCTTGTGGATTAGGATCATCTTTGAAGCTTTTATTTGTCTTGTGTTGGATGTATATGTTTGAAAAACTATCCATTCCAACACAAGATTTAATTTTTAGGGATATGTCATCACTTACTATAGATGAGGAAATGCTGTGGAGTTTCACCACTTCCTTTACAAAAATCTTTGCAGTACCCAAACCTTAGGTCTACCTTTGAAAAGAAGTTAGCTCCTTGCAATTCATCCAACAGTTCCTTTATGGAAAACTTGTCCAGAATGGTAGCCTTATTTAAGACCCTATAGTTGATACAAAATCTCTAGTTGCCATCTCTCTTAACTAGAATAACCGGACTTGAATAAGGTTTGTTACTGGGTTTGATTATTGCCATTCTCAACATTTCAGATACTTGTTTCTCAATCTCTGTCTTCAAGAGGTAAGGGTATTTATAGGGCCTAAAATTGATAGGATCCACTCGAGCCTTAATTGGAAATTTGTTGTCCAAGTGCCTACTGGGTCGTAGACCCTTAGGTTCCCTAAATACCTTCTCATAGTCCCCCAAAATTGATTCTAGTTCTGACTATTGTCCTGGGGTTTACCACTCTCCATTTCTTGCAATTCCATTTTCTCTAAACCTCATATTAACATGATAGCTTCAATCTTTGTCTTCTTCAATAGAGCCTCGGTGGTGACTACCTTTTTGGTCCGAGTTGGGTCCCCTTTAATCAAAACCTCCCTTTTCCCTTGACCACAACTCATGGTCAGGTTTTTCCAATTAATCTTGACTTCCCCCAATGAGGCCAACCATGCCACTCCCAAAAGGAAGTCCACTCCTCCCAGTTCAAACAGGGAATTTCTCTTTTACCTCCAGGTTCTCCATGTTGTATTATGATGTTGTGACAACATCCACTAGTAGTGTTAGAAATATCATATTTAGTTTATATTGTGTTTATGTTAATTAGGGAAACATAATACCTATATGTTTATTAGGGAAACATTGTTCTTATTTTATTTTATTTTATTCTTACATATTCATTTGTATTTGGGCTTAGCCCATATTTCTTTTATTATAAATAGAGAACCCTATGTGTATGCAAAGACACACAAGGGATTAATTCCAATATATAATTTTCACTATATTTCACATGGTATCAGAGCAGGTTTTCTGATCCTTTTCTACTTTGTCCCTGTTGTCGCCGGTGGCCGCGGCCACCGGCGGCCCCCCCTCCTAAAAGTTTCTTTTTCAACCTATGCCTTTATACTTCAATGGGCAATCTCTAGTTTCTGTCTCACATCTGTCCGGTGTTGCTGTCCGCCACTGCCCATTGCCGCTTGCCACCAGCCGCCGGCCACCGTCACCGGCCGTCCGCCGTCTCCGGCCACCGTCGCCGGCACTGTCTCATGACCAACCCTTTGTTTTTTGGGTGCTTTGATGAATAAGAGCTCATTATGATCTTCCACTTTCACGGTCTGTCATCGGCGCGCCGTCATTTCCGCCGTTCGTCGTGAGGGGGAGTATGAACCAAGTTAGGCAGACTCCACTAGTCAATGATGGCAGTCCTTGCAGTTTTGTTGCTTTTAGCCACTACAGAACCCATCAGTGAGTGATGGCATTCCCTGTAGTTTTGTTGCTTTTAGCCACTACAGAACCCATCAGTGAGTGATGGCATTCCCTGTAGTTTTGTTGCTTTTAGCCACTACAGAACCCATCAGTGAGTGATGACATTCCCTGTAGTTTTGTTGCTGTTAGCCACTACAGAACCCATCAGTGAGTGATGGTATTCCCTGTAGTTTTGTCGCTTTTAGCCACTACAGGCCCCGTCAGTCAGTGATGGCAATCCCTGTAGTTTTGATGCAAGCCTCATCCTTACTTGATGGTGCTATTTTGTCAAAGTCACTCCACTTGAAGTTTCATGGTGCTATTTGAAGTTTCGCAGTTGTCCACCAATGTCCATAAATTGCTGTTAGTTGTTCGTCGACATGTGATTACGCATCTGTTTGTCGCACACTCTTGAAGACAGATCATATATTTCAAATTGAGTTTATTTATTCCAAGCTTGGTCCATACAATTTGTATGCTCCAGCTTGAGGGGGAGTGTTAGAAATATCATATTTAGTTTATATTGTGTTTATGTTAATTAGGGAAACATAATACCTATATGTTTATTAGGGAAACATAATACCTATATGTTTATTAGGGAAACATTGTTCTTATTTTATTTTATTTTATTCTTACATATTCATTTGTATTTGGGCTTAGCCCATATTTCTTTTATTATAAATAGAGAACCCTATGTGTATGCAAAGACACACAAGGGATTAATTCCAATATATAATTTTCACTATATTTCACAAGTAGTTTTTCTATGCTCATCTCCCAGGCAAACCTGGTATGGTGGTGTTTCCTCCACTACAAGACCTAGTTCAGCCACCAAATCTGTTGAAATAAAATTGTGGCTGACTCCACTATCAATTAGAATCAACACTTTGTTCCCTTCACCCACCTTCAAAAGACACCTCCTTCCTATATATAGCCATCCCCCAAGGGACACATAACAGCCTAACAACCCCAAACCTCCTAACAACCTATGTCCTGTTTTTTAATTCCCTTTTTCCTATCATAGACCCTCATGGTCCTATCAATTTCTCTATTAATAAGGGACCATCTTATGTTCTTGATATTACAATAATGGTGTTTAGGTGATATATGGTCATGAAGATTAAAGAGGACTCTCTAGTCTCTCACACACGGCATAACAATAATAACTATTCAAATTATTTAACCCTTTACAAGTGGTGGAGAAGTCTTCTTATATAGGTTTTGGAAGGGACCCTCTTAGCTATTGCACAAAGTGTGATTCGAGAAGGTAAGGCAACCTAGAAACTAGAACAACCTAGCATGACCTAGATTCTAGTAATCCTCCTAGGAAGAGCCTCTTCATCCTCACGAGGAGTCATGGACTCATCATCCTCCTCTTGGAGAGAATTCGACCATGAATTTGTGACACCCATATCAAAAGGAGAATGATATCCAACATTAAAAGTAGGGCTAATGTTATAACTACAGAGTAAATCTAACGCAGGCATTGTTATTGATCCTCATCAAAACATAGGGGTTGTGAATTGCTTCATATTGTGCAATGCGAATCGTGTATCATATGATACATACTACCATGCTGAGTATTGATATGGTTTACATAGACTAAGTGTACAATGTAATTCAGAATTTATAGATTAAGTACTGGTATGATTTATATACGGATAGGTCTTAGAAGGTTTATGTCAGAAAAAATAGAAAGAACAGTTAGTAAGTGGTGGTTGGAGGAGTTAGGAGAGGTTTTATAGCAGTTAGCAGTAGTTTCTTTGTCAGTTATGTTTTGTTTCTATCTTTTAAGGAGTTAGGGGTGTATTGGGTTGGGTATTGAGTGTTTTCTTTGTGAAACAGGATCTGTCCTGTATAAGGGAAAGTTTTTCCCTTGACTGTTGTTGATTGCTTACACTGTTTTTCCATTCAATAAAACTATTTCTCCCTTGTGAGAATTTATAAACTTGCTGTGATTATTGACTCTAATATAGTATCTAGGTTACTTGATACCAAGAAACCTAACATATACTTAGGTCATTTTTATGTTATTATTATGTTGTATTAGAATTGCCTTTCCTAGCTTGGATTTTGGTTGTCGTTTGGTTGGATTGCTTGTCCTACTAGAGCCAGAATTATATGTGAGGATATTAATTTTTCTATCTGCTAATTAAGTTTCAAAATTTGAATTTTTGATGAACTACTGCTTTTTTAATGCTTTCCTTTGGTTGCAGTACCTGTGCTACATCAATGTTGTGTACTTGTATTTTGGATTTTGAATACTGTGACACAGTTAGCTGAAAAAGGAATATAGTAACTGGAATTTGACAGTTTTTTTCTGTGTTCAATTAGGTGAAAAGTGAAAGATTGGTAAAAGATTTTGGGTTTAAGACTAGGGTTACACTTGGTGATATTTTGGACGTTCTTAAGGCCTTGAGAAAATCATCGAAGACTCCATTCAAGGCAAGGTATGCATCATTTCCTTCTTATCGAATCCAAGGGGGACTTCTCATATTTAGAATCTTTCTGCGGTGTGCTCTGTTTACTATTCTTTCGTACTCTCTTCTCTTTACCACGCGATAGGTACAGCTTTTACATATGCAGTTTAATTAGAGTTGTTTGATTAACTGCCAGACTTTTCATCTAGAAGCGCAATGACATAAAAGATACGGTGACACATAAATTTGAATTAATTGTACCCAACACTGTTTGTATGCGACACATATAATGACTGTAAGATTAATATTACAACATGTGCCGTATTGTGGAATGATGGAGGAATGGTTCGGAAGCTTGAAGAAAAAAGGAGGATTTGAAGGAGGACAAGTGTTCAGTGGATGAGTGATCTTGAAAGAGGTTCGGCCAACTCTCAAAGAAGAGGCTAGTGGCTAGAATTTAGGAGACTAGCGTAAGGAACTCAAGAACAAGTATGAGACCAAATTAGCGTCATATCATTCCTCATTCCGAGTTTAAAATACAAAAGGTGGAAACCTATGTACATGTGACTCTAAATTCATGGCACCATGAGTGGATCAAGTGACACTTGTCAAATCGTACTTTTGACATTGCAACATGTGCAAAATGCGCAAGCGTCTTCGAATGTGTAACTAGACTAGGGTTTCTCTTGGGCTTGAGTGAGCCCCATTGAAACCCTAATTAGACTACTCTACCCCAATCTAATCCTAGTTTGTACAATCCAAGCCAGAAAAACCTACATTACTTGGCCCGTATACAAGGTCCAAACCTATAGACTAGACGGTGCAAATATAAGGTTGGAATGATCTACACTACTTTTGTATATTTTATTACATATTAGGGTTGACCCATGTTGATAAGAGCTTGGCCTATTGAAGTAGTTATTATTATTATATTCTCTTGGCCGTTGCTATAGTGGTTGGTTCCTTGGTTAGGAGTCTTCCATTATCTCCTCCTTGTAGCAAAATACTAGTCCTCAAATCTGTAATGTCTACTTCATCTGCATCCACCATCATGCACTACTTTTGTACATTTTTTATTACATATTAGGGTTGATTTGGTCTTATCAAATTTCGGCCATAGTGGTACCATGGTGGAAACCGGTAGTAGTTTTTCGACTTGCTGCCACAACAAGGCGGTGGCAAAACGGATTTTTTGTGGTGGTTCATGGTGGCTACTTTTTGCATAATGGCTGGCGATGGTGGAATGGCGATGGCGGAGGAAGGGGGCTGTAGTAGAAAGATGACATCTATATGGAGAAAAGTAACAACAAAGTGGGAGATGGGAAGGGCATCAGTGACGCAGATGATAGAAACCCTAATTTCACCAACCTTATTTGTTTTCTATGTTTAAAATCAAATAAAAGTTGGGCCGGGCCCAATAAAAATTTCAAACCCATACTAATTCACACAACTTTAAAACATTTTCTTTTATCCTTTTTCAGCTGCCCTAACTTACTGCCACCAATAGCCACCACTGCCGCCACTGCTTGCTGGTTGTTGCCACCACCGCTCGCTGGTTGCCGCTGTTGTCAGCTGTGGCCAGCGAAGCCTGTTTTTCTATTTTCAATTATTTTTTAAAATTTTCTTCTCTATTTTCACTATAATTATTTTTCAAAAAAATACCTATTTTCACTATAATATTGTTACTTTTGCATTAGAATTACATGTGGTGGTATTATATTTCTTTTGAAAGCAATATTTCCACCATAACCCGTTATGGTTTCTGTTATAATTTTATGAAGGATTTTTGAGTCTCCAATATATTTCTAGCCAATGTCGTTTGAGAAATTATCACTCCTTCCTTTGATTGAGTTAGATTTTTGTCCAAAAAATATTTGAAATTTTCAAGATCTTTGGTCTGAAAATGGTTGCATAGAGGCTCCTTAGAGATTTTAGTCGCATCATTTCTTGTGATAACTATATTGTTAATATACAGTGTTGTATACACATTCTTTAGGGCAGGTATGACAATAGAAAACAGAGTGGTCTGCCTCATTGCATTTTAGCCAATGGATTGAACAATGTGGCTAAACTTTGTGAACGTAACTGTGTTTTAGCCAATGGATTGAACAATGTTGCTAAACTTTGTTAACCTAGCATGAGGAGATTGCTTGAGACATTAGAGAGAGCGACACAACTTACAATCCAAAGCAAACTCTCCCCGAGTAACAAGCCCAAGAGATTGCTCCATGTAGACTCTTTCTTCTAGATTGCCATGCAGAAAAACATTTTTAAGGTCTAGTTGATGATGGTGTATGAGAGCGAGTAGACTAATGCAAAATGTCGTGTGAGCTTAGCAGCTTATATAACGCAAAAGAAAAGCATTCTTTAGCGTTATCACTTAAGATTTTGATTATTTTTCCAAATTGATTTTTAATTTCATTAAGGAAAGACATAAAAATTGGTAGATATTTATAGAGTGATCTTTCATTAATAAATTCAAGTACATCTAAAGTTGTCAACTTATTTGTGGAATGATTACCTTCACGAAAAATTATGTGAAACTTTCAATTCCATGGATTTACACAACTGTAAGCATTTATGCCATCTTCCCCTAAGTCTTATAGGAGCAACAAAATAGGATGTAAAAGACCGGGAAGATGGAAAATATGCCGCACGTGCCGCCACGCGTGGCTGGAAAAGACGAAGTGTGTGAATTTTGATCGGTGTGTGGGAGCGCATTTGGACTTTGATGGTGGTGGTCTCAACAACATTGAGGTCCCTTGGTCAAGACGAGTAGAACCGTGTGATTGCTGGTCAAAATTGAACCTTAGGGGATAGGTGGGGAACGACTATGGCAGCAGCGGGTGCGGTCGACAAGAGTGACAAATTTTTTTCGAAAGAACCTTAAGCTCTAAATACCATATTGAATATAATAAAAAACTATATATGAGATTAATCTTCCTTGTGTATACATATAAAGTATTGTATCTATAATAAAGGAAATATGGACTAAGTCCAATAAAAAATAATAACAAAATAACTAAAGATAAAAGATAAATATAAGATATCTACTTAAGATATCTAATAATCTAATATATCTAACAAAAGTCAAAGCTATTTAAAACCTAAAGCAAAAAATTCAAATTCAAGGTATCAAAGGCTTTAGTAATGTCAATTTTAAAAGCCACAATACCCCCTTTAGCCTTTTTGATAACAAATTGATGGCTTCTGAAGTAATACTAATACAGTCCATGATATGCCTTCCTTTAATGAAACCATTTTGATTAACCGAATTAACCCTGTTAGTAAAATATTAGGCAGTCGTCTATCAGCCAAAAATTTTTAAATGACTTTGAATCTGAAATTGATCACTGCAATAGGCCCAAAATCTGTGATTTTATCAGCTTCAGCAATTTTGGGAATGTGCGCAACAACATTGGAGTTCATAACTGGCAAAATCCAACTTTGAATAAAAAGTTTTGAGGTGCTCTACACACATCATCACCAATAATATCTCAACAAGCATGATAAAATGAGACCCCAACGCCATTAGGACCCAGTGCATTGTCTCCTTTCAGCCCAAAAACCGTGTTTTATCGAGTCAACAGAGAAGCAGTGTCCAACTGAGATTGTATATCACTTAAATTTTTCTTTTTATCAATCACCATATTTAACCGCTGCAGTTTTTTTCTACAGAACCACCGGCAGTTAGGGATTAGATCATTCCAGGAATTTTGGGTAAGATTTTTACAATCTGGTTGCAAAAGCAACATAATTTTGGGTAAGATTTTTACAATGTGGTTCCAAAAGCAACATTTTTTAAAAAACTGAATAAGTCAGACCATTTTTTATTTAAGTAGTCTTTTTCACCAAAACTTAATGTGAGTCTTTGTAATCTTCTCAATAACAAAATTTGGTTGCAGTAGCAATTTGACTTCCAATTTATTACCTCTTGCATTCCTTATTTTGTGACTTTCAAGTTATTACCTCTTGCATTCCATATTTTTGTTCTTAAATTTCATTAGGTTAACTATATTAAAAGCTTGGAAATTACTGGTGTAGGTGATAATGTCAATCAATCCAACCTATACTCGTTTGAGGTTCTAGTCTTCATACCTTAACTTTTGAAAGGCTAAAACTTATATACAAGACTACGCTTGCAATTTCATCAACAACTCTGACTTTATTTTTTTCTTTCTTTTGCACAACTTCAGTAGGTAAACTTGTACACTAATAAACACTATAAGATAATGCTTGAAACACTGAAGCCAGGAAAAATAAATTGAGATAAGTAATGTTGGAGTAGGATTTTCTTGTAAATATTAAGCTAAAGTCTTTTAAGATTTCATCTGCTTATAAGCTTACCTTACTCAGCAAATTTTATTAAAATGACAAAGGAGGGAAGAGGGCGGGTCATCTATATTGATGTTGGAACTTGGGATGATTATCATCAGTACTATTATTATTATTATTATTATTATTATTATTATTATTATTATTATGTTGAAGAAGTTTATGTGCCTATTGGTAGGAAGAGAAAAGTTAAGTAGCCAAATTTAGAAATTGGCTGTCATTGACTATCAGTGATACTTTTGTTTCTTTGCTTACAATTTTAAATTACACAAGTTTACTCACAAATAATGTCGATTGCTTTTGCCAGCATAACACAAATGACCAAATTATATACATTCATTTGGAATGAAATGGCATCTTCAAAGAAGAAAACTATGGATGACTTGATGTCTGGACCTTTCATATTTATACCATACTCATCTGTCTATGATCATAATGACGCTTATGTGGGACGTTTGTGTATCCCAATGAAGTTTATTGGCATGATTCAATTGGCTCTGTTCAGCAAATGGAGGAGTTCCATCCTCAGTGCAACTCATCTTATTCCCCTATAAACAAGTTGTTATTTAATATTTACCCTTCTCTTCGTGGTTTCTTTGTTGATGAGTGTCAAGTACAAGAGGCACCTCCTCTCTGCAGCTATATTCAATTTTTGCTGCAGTTATCAACTGTCATGTCGCCTTCGCAAGCAGCAGATAAAGTAAGTTTTGATTTATAAATAGGAAGTGTTTCTTTTACCTGGAATCTTATCCTGTGCTCTCTCCAGATTTTGCAGGTTTATCTCAAGTGGGCAGATGGACTAAAGTCTGGTTCGCTTAGTATTGAGGCTGTCAGTTATCTGAAAGAATGTCTTTCCAAATTAGAGTTTCCTGTGCTTCCCACTGTTCATGATAGGTGGGTTTCGTTGCATCCTTCTTTCGGTCTCATCTGCTGGTGTGATGATAAGAAGTTGAAAAAGGAATTCAATCATTCGGAAAACCTGGACTTTCTCGATTTTCGAGAAGTGACCGATGATTGTAAGGAAATGGTGCAAGAAAAAATTTCCATCGTCATGAAAAGCTTTGGTATTCCAGCTATCTCGGAGGTATGATCACACTTTCTCCTGTGATTCTCTTTTTCTGCTGTATATTGTTGCAGTCTAGACTATTAAATTATTTACAATCGCATTTTCCCCCTCATTTTATAGTGCTGCTGATTAGTTTTATACTTATGTGGTTTAGACATTTTTTAATAGCTTGATTAGTTCATCTGCATTTAATAGCTTAGTGAGCCAAATGATATCTTGTTTTCCAACACAATTCTAAAGTTCAATAGAAATATCATCTGGACTAACATCTTTACCGTTTTCCATCCTCCTCAAGGCTTCTCTTGCCTCTCCAATTTTAAATATATGATAGTAATCCAATTTTTTGTCATATTGGATTTCTAGTCCTTTCTTATTACAATCTAATCATTGTTCATAATTGTAAATTTATAAAAGTAATACCTCCCATCCTCTTTAATATCTTGATATGTGGTCAGAAGCAAATCATTGTTCACCACAACTCCTTCTAGGAGCAAAATTAAAAAAATGAAATTAACTTTTTTCATGAACTAAAATTAGAATGTACAGGATAAAAATAACTATTTTTGGAAACTAGATAAGAGAGCTTCTATAAATTAGCTTATGCTTATACTATATTTAACTTACAGAGAAAGTAGTTTCAATTTTTCCTATTTTATATGTTGGTTGATGAACACAGCTAGTTTAAATTTTTCTGGATGGTGCTTTTTATCCAATGCTTTAGTTAGTTCTATATTTATCTGGCTTGGAGTGTGGGTTTAGACAGGGTAGTATAGATAAGTAAAGATTGTTACTTGTAGCTTAGATGCTCCCACTGACCCAACCATCACTGCTGGTCTCACCACCCTTTAGCTATCTCCATTACTAGACCATTGGTTCCTATTAAGAAGGAAGGTATTTTCGAAAGAAAAAGAATGTGTGCTCTATTATTTGTTCACTTGTGCACAAAAACTGTGGAGAATTATTTCTACATTTCATACAGGCATGCCTTTATAACAACTTCAACCATTGATTTCCCAATTAATGGCAATCTCCTGCATTTTACCTTCTAGAGTGAACCCCGATGGTGGGGTTATGTTAAAAAAGGATTATTATGAGTTTATGGATAGATTTATTTCATGCAATGGAATAAGTTTCATAATTGTCCCTTGTTATGTTAATATTTAATTTTGTCTTTTATACAATCGTATACTTCGGAATTTACATCAATGCAATGACTTTGTGCAGGTGGTAACTCGGGAACCAATATATTATGGTCATGCTGATTCTAGTTCAAAAGAGTCATTGGTAAACTGGGCTCTGCCATATGCACAGCGCTACATTCATAAATTTCATACTGATAAATATGATAAACTTAAGCATTCTGGTTTTGATATTTTGAAACATCTGAAAGTCATTGTTGTTGAGAAGCTGTTCTACAGAAATGTTATAAAGACCTGTGGCAGTGTTTCGAAAAGACGAGTTGAATGTAGCTGTCTTTTGCAGGTATGTTTGGTTCAAAACATTTTATCTAAATGCTGCATCATTTATCTGGATGCATGTTCTTCATTAAACTGAACCAAGCTTGATGGAAGTGTTCACTTGGATAAAACATTGAAGCAGGCAACTTTTAGTTTGAAAGATCAATTTTTTTCACCTTGACCAGAGATTTGAATTATGCCTCACACTTGATTTGTTTTGTTTCTTTTTTCTAAATGGTATTTAGGCATCCTGCATATGAAAAGAGAATATTTTCTTCAAATTTTTAATATGTTCTTTAATAATTAAAATCTGAACATGTGCCGACCTTTTTAGGGTGACACTTCCTGTGTACGATTTGATTCTCAATTCATCATTAGTAATGTTTCGCTGCTGAACCTGTATTTATATAATGTGTTTGTATGTTGTTACTTACAGGGCAACAACTTTTACACTACTAAAGAATCAGATTACCATTCATTATTCCTGGAGCTCTCTAGTTTATTATTAGATAGGACTTCTGAATTGCACATGGCAAATTTCCTTCATATGATAACAACCATGGCAGAATCTGGATCCTCCAAGGAGCAAATAGAATTTTTCATTTTGAATAGCCAAAAAGTACCTAAACTTCCAGTTGAAGAACCTGTTTGGACTTTGTCTTCTATTTCTTCACTTACAGAGTCTGATGCTTTGAAACCTTCAGATCTTGTTCCATCTGCAAATGAACAGATCTTTCAAAGAAGGAAGACTGTCGTATGCCCCAACTGGCCACCTGCTGATTGGAAAACTGCACCAGATTTCAGTTATGCCCGGGCCAATGGTTTCAAGACCAAACCAGCTCAGGTTGGCAGCTTTTCGGAAATGAAGAAGGATGATGTTTCTGGAAGCATAATTTCCCCACCATTTTGTGCTGAACAAGAATCACTTACTGTTGACTGGACCATTAAGGAAGATCCATCAGCAAGTTCTGTGGCGCTAGTGTTGCATAATAATGTGAACTTTGAAGATCAATCATGCAATCTTTTTGAGCCCTCTGCTTTTAGTACCCATGCTGATTCTGATTCTGTTGGTTTGGATGAAGCTATAGATGAATCTCTGGATGAAGCTCATTTTAGTTTGCCAGCTTTTTGCAACAGAGAACGACTACAAACTGGCACCTTTGATGCTTACCAAGGGAAGGTTACTGGCAGATTAGGTGAGTTTCTTGCATGCAAATACTTTGTTGACAAAGTTGGCAAGACTTCTGTAAGGTGGGTTAATGAAATTAATGAAACTGGACTTCCATATGATTTAGTCATTAGGGAAGATAACAATGAAGAGTTTATAGAAGTCAAAATCAACCAGATCTCCAAAAAAGGACTGGTTCAACATATCTCTGAGAGAGTGGCAGTTTGCAAACGATAGAAGCGAATCTTATAGCATTGCATTTGTTGCATTAATGGCAAATAATGTCGCAAGGATCACCATATTCAAAGATCCAGTAAAGTTATGCCAACAAGGTGAGCTGCAATTGGCTGTTATGATGCCAAGACAACACAAGGCGTTCTCTGTTGTCTCATAGCCTCCATTCGTGTTTATTATATTGGGTGTACAAACTTAGTGAATCGAATATCAATGACTTGAAAATGCATATCATCTGCATCCTGGCTTGGCAGAGAGATCTGGATATCACTTACGCTACATACGTTCACTTAAGTTGTACACAAGATTTTGCTGCTACATGGGCATCTTTCATTCTTTTCATGGAGGATTCCTGAGGCAAATAATGTGGGAGTAAATAGCAGAATTTTTTCATCTTTTCATATTCCTAGATTCAGTTTCACTAAGGTCTTCTATATTTTAAAAGAATTTCTGGTCAGCTTCAGCTATTTGTATGTGCATATCTAGCGTTTTTGCCTTCAACATTTATGTAAATTTTTCGTTTAATTATGGGAAGCTCAAGGTCCAACCGCAAAACATGTAAATATAAACTTGTTTCTGTTTAATTGGTAACATGATAGCCCCAGTTTGGGATATAAATGTATTATTCTACGGATTTGGAATTTTTTCTTTTCTCAAATGGTTTCATGGTAGCACTTCCTTTATAGTTATAGAATTATAGAACGTGATATTAACATGTTAGTAACATTATCTCGTCCTCAAATTGTCGTTATTCTTTGTTGTTTTTCATTACTCCATAGTAGTAGTCACCCTTATTTTTTTCCTATATACTTGATGTAATTTTTGGTTACAGAGGTTATAGGTTCTACCATTTATGTTTTCCTCCAGTCCTGGAAGGTGCATTAATTATTCATAGTGGTTGTTCTTTTCGCAACTAAATATGGTAGTTATGTTGTTTCTCCGATGTTATCCTCAAATTGCACGTTAGATTTTCCGAAGTTCATGAATCATTCATACTCGTTAACTTTTGCGCTACATAGAATCATATTTAGAAATTCTGACGTTTTTGCAAAGCGCAATCCAAAGTATGCCTAAGTTTTAAATATAAAATATAAAATGTCTCTCGCTAGCATAGCAAGGTAAGGTAGTTTGGGCGTTAAGTTTGGCAAAGGCATTTAAAGTCTCGGCCTTTGAAAGACCTTTAACCAACTCTTTTTCCGCAGCATTGAGGTCAAAAGTGATGAGATAATTTTCTAAAAGTTATATGACTCAAGTTAAAAGGAGATTCCAAAACAGGTGATGGTTTAATGATGGTGAAAATATAGTGTGTACATGGTGGTTTTGATGTGATGAGATGATGACTCCTCTTCTAAGTTATATATGACTCAAGCAAAGGATAAAAACTATAGTAGTGTTTAAGTGCTATGAAAAGAGGTTAGATAAACTCCTAAGGAAAGGTAATTAGAGGAAATCTAGAAGGGATACTTTAGTCTTAGTGATATGAGCTAAGTAATATGATACAAATTTGATAACATAACAATAATCAATTCAAAGGTAGATTTACAAGGAGAGACATGTCTATTTATAAGTTTAGTCCTAAATGTGTCTTTAAATTGTGGAAGCAAAACCTTAATATTCTAACTTGGAGAAAAAGTTAAAATTCTATCCATCAAGAAAATGACACAAGGTCACTACTATGGAGAAATTCTCTCCATTAAGAGCATGACACATGACAACTTCTAACAAAAAATTCTCTCCATTATGTGCTTGACACACAAGAGCACGTGTCTCACCAAAGAGTACGCTAGCCAAGGGTCAACAAGCTTCAAGAAGATTTACTTTCCAAGTTAGGACTTTTACCTTATATTCATGTGTCTCTTTAGGGTCCTTCTCTTCTAGGTCCAAATATAAGGCCCAAACAAAACCTTAGACTCTTATACAAGGTTAAAAAGAAAATTATATATTACTAGGTCCATAATACAAGATCTAAAATAAACCTAATCTATTAAAAATTTATGGCCCATGATGATAAGAGCTTGGGTTTATATTCCATAAATGATTTCAACTCTTCTTGAGTATGCTTAACCATGGTTCCACTATAACTTTCACATGATTACAAATGAGTATTAGTACTAGTCTCGGTACTTAACAACCCTACTGAGATTTTCTTTGAGTATTATCACCACTCTTGGTACTCAACAACTTCATCAAGATTTTTTTTTGAGTATTCGTACCATTCTTGGTACTCAGTAACCTCGTTGAGATTCCTTTTGAGTATTCACACCATCCTAGTATTCAGTAACTTGGTGAGATATCCCTTGAATATTTGCACCACTCTTGGTACTTAGCAACTTTGCTAAGATTCCTCAACTCAAATAGAGTTCAATTAAAAGTATTTTAATTCTCTTTAGAATTGTAATTAATGAATGCTTACAAGCAGTTCAGATAATATCTCTCGTAGAGAAGATTTAATTACAATACAAAGCAGTATAAACACTGACAAGTGTTTCTCTCTTCTCTCTTACAATAATAAGCAATATGACAATGAAGCTTGAAAGTATCTCTTTCTCTTCTTCTTTTCAGGATGAATATATTTTTGTAAACTTTGCTTTTCTTAAGTTGTCCTCTTAAGCTATCCTATTTTTTAGAGATCTTTTATTTATAGGCTTCATCAATATTTGTATGTTAGACTAAGTTTGTGGCTTTCATACTCGTGCTTTCTCTTTCTTCTTTGCACAACAGTCGTTGGGTAAGTCAACTTGTCAGAGCATACATGCTTTTCAGTCCTTTGTTTGAAGTAGGTTGTACGATCTTTTAGACTTTGCTTCAATGAGGAACATTCTGTGAATATATCCTTTGTCTCTAACATTCACTTATTGATATTTGATTTGTAGCAATGTGGATGCGTGTAAAATAACTTTATCTGATGCAGTGGTTTGATATTGATTTTGCATGATGGGTATTGCTTGATGATGCTTTGATATTGATGATGTTGAGAATGTGCACTTATATGTTGATATACAGGTGGAGTGTTCACAAGCTATGTGAACAGATGCATGATGTTGTGTTTGTGATTATGATGCTAAGCAGGGTGTTTATCTAAAAAATATGGAATGTTGAGTGAGCCTATATGTGAGGTTTTGAGATCTAGAGTTTTTGTTATGAATGATTGCTATCTATTTGAAAGCATGATGATTTTGCCCATATTTCTATGATTGAATGAATTGCATGCATGTGTCATATGATCAAGACCATTTTCAATTAGCCTTTTCTTAGCCAATGTATAAATTTTCGTCCCAATGCAAAAGAGAACAATGTTTTCTACCCTTTTTGAACCTAAGCCTTAAACAGAATATGAAAACCCTTTTGAAAATCTTTACCTTGAATCAAGTTGAGAATCATTGTGTGGTATTGATGAAAGTTCAAGTTTGGAGTTTTTGGGACAGTTGAAAAAGAAAGACAAGCATTAAGCTAAGGTGTTGAGCAAAGCATGAAAAGAAAAAGATAGAAAAGATAGAATGAAAGATAGAAAAGCTTAATGCAAGAAAAAAGGGAAAGTTTGGAATGAGTGAGATTGGATTGCTCAAAGAGAGTTTGTGCTTGAATTATAAATGTATGAATGACTCTCTTAACTCAAGGATTTTGTGACCTAAAAAAACCAGTTTTTCTTGTTAGCCTAGCCACATTATAAGCCATGAAAAGCCCTTATGATGACATGTGTGTGTGAGTATGTTTGATTATGGTAAATGAAAGGCAATTTTGTTCTATGTGACATATGGATAGTAGAGGGAAGGAGTGACCTCTAGAAAACCTGTGTGATTGAGTGAAACACTTTATCTGGTGAGGAATGATTTGATGAATTCATGATTACATCTGTGCTTAGTTAATTGATCATTCATAAGAATAACATCTGTTGGATATTATGTGATTGTGTGAACACCATGATGAGTGATTTGAATAAAGGCATGTGTGCATCTTAACTGAATTTTGTTTGATGAGATGATTTGGATAATTACTTGTCTTGGAAGAAAGAGTTTTGGAATGTGTTGAACCATTGTGTTGATTGGTGGAAGACCGAGTTGCATCTTGTTTGCTTGAAGACAAGCAAAGTTCTAAGTTTGGGGTTGTGATAACGGTTGCCGCTATTTTTATACTTAATTTTGATACTAAACACATGACTTAGAAACTAGCTTGAAATCATTTTTTTTTCTTAAGTTAGAGAATAAGAGAGTTGAAGGCAGTATTATTGGTATTATGCTTGGTTTTCCTTATTTTGGCAGGAATTAACATGAATTGGATGAAGGAAGTTGAAGTGGTAAGGAGCTGGACTCAAGAGAAGAAGGAAAAGTGCACAAAAGAAGAACCACAACCACCGTTGAGCGCAATTCCCCTAAGCGCCAGCCTCGTTGTAGAGTTCTCTGCCAAACATTTAAGCACCAACGCTGAGGGGAAAAACAAGTTTCGTAGCCACCGTTGAGCGACAATTTTACCGCTAAGCGTCAGTCTCTTCAATGAGTTCACTGCCAAACGCTTGGGCGTCAATGCTGAACGTTATTTCTAAGTGCCACACCTACCGTTGAGAGGTATTTTAGCGCTGAGCGCCATTTTTGTGGGTCTGGGCCAGTTTTTCCGTTATTTTTATAAGCTATATAAGGTTTTACTCGACCTAGAGGGTCTACCTTTTGACAGAAAGAAGCGCATAAACACTCTCTTCACCCCTCGGAGGCGGATTTTGGATGCGGAAGCTCCAATCTACAACTTCTAGGGTTCTATCTTTCATTCTTTTCATTATTTTCATCTAGTTCCACCATGGCTATGGTGAACTAAACCTCCATTGTTGTTGGGGAAACGATGTAATCCTTTGAAACTCTCATGTATTGAATTGATCTTGATTATATATGCTTTACTGTATTAATTGTTAGGGTTTTTCCTCTATACTCTATGCATGCTTTGTTTAACTTATTCAATTGTATGATCATTTAGTTTGTCGATATGGACACATACAAGAAATCTAGACTTGGGGAAATTCTCTCGGGAGCAATATTACTTAGACATAGGGATAGGAGGACCGATTGCCTTTAAGCTTCTATGCAAATGTAATGCATGATTAATTGCTAGGGAGATAAGACATTGTAAACTAGTAATTAAGAGTAGGCTTTCTTCACGGAGACATCGGGTTTAGGGTAAATTAGAAAGTGACATTGACATTAATGAAAAAGTTAAATTCGTAAATACATGAGAGTGGATAGGATAAGTTGGAAACCCCAACAACATCATTCCATAATTTTATCAACCATTCACTTGCGTATTCTTTGGTCAATTGATCACAACTTGCATCCATGTTTATTTTCTATTTTTCATTCTAAACTTAATTTTCGTTTATCAAGTCTTAAATAATTAAAAAATCACATGACTGTCTAGGCCAATGAATCTCTTGGGAAAATGATACTTGGTCTTACCATTTATATTACTTGATATGATTCGATAAACTTGCCGAAGTCTTAACATTGATCGCCCTCTCACTGATATGCTGAAGAAGGGTAGTTTTGTGTGGATAGATTTGGCTAGGGAAACAATGGAGAAGTTAAAGGAAGCCATGACGACTGCCCCTATGTTGGCACTACCCGATTTCACACAGCCCTTTCATGTTGAGTGTGACGCATCCGGAATTGGAGTTGGAGCAGTTTTAACACAGAATCGGCTGCCAATAGGTTTTTTCAGTAAAGCTCTGTTTGAAGGGTCCTTGAGCAAGTCCATATATGAGAAGGAGCTCATGGCCCTAGTACTGGCCATCCGACATTGGCGGCCCTTTTAGGTCAGAAGTTTGTGGTGCATACTTGTTAAACGATCGGCAAGTGTACCGAATTGTATCAAGCAATATAAAATGGTAAGACCAAGTATCATGTCCCAAGAGACTCGTGTTCACTAAATAATTGTATAATACCTTAACTAATTAAGACTAAAGAACAAATTCAATGATTGGAATTAAAATGCAATAAAAGTAAAATAAAACTGGAATGTAAAATTGATCAATTGGGGATAAAACAAGAATGAATGAATGATGTTGATTATATGAGATGAAGATATTGTTGGGGTTTAGATTTAATCTACTTTACTTTCATGCATATAAGAACTCTTCTTCTTCATTAGAATGTTAATGTCACTTTCTAAATTACGCAAAAATCCTATCCTTAATTATTATACCTCAATCCCTTGATTCCATAATAATCAATTCTACATTAAGAAAAGAAGCTTAAGACAACCAAACGTTCTATTTCTATCCCTAGACAATAGTCCCTTTAGGTGAAATTCTCCAGATCATGGTTTCTATGTATTTCCCAATAACAAAGAAATCCAAATATCAAACTATGAATGGCCAAAACATAATTAGTATTACGAATAGGAGAAAATAACTAACATTCAACGAAAGAAGCATAAAATTTTTAAATCATATTTAAATACATGAGAGTTTAGAGGTTACATCTTCCCCAACAACAAATGAATTTAGTTCTCCATTGTCATGGAGAACCTGGGTGTAGATTGGAAGAACGAATGAGATGGAAACCCTAGAAAGAGAAAAGGAAAGCTCACGTATCCCAATCTGTCTCCAAAGAGCCGAAAATCCTGTTTATGTGCTTCAGCCACCAAAAGATACGAACCCTAATGTGTAAAAGCCTTTAAATAAATAAAAAATGGGCCAACATTGCCAGCGCTCAGCGCCCTAACTAGAGGCAAGCAAGCGAAAATGTGAGAGGATCGGTGCTCAACGCCCTGGTTGAGGGCAACTAGGCGTCATGCGGTGCAACTGACTGGCGCTCAGCACCCTAAAGAAGGGCAACCAATCGTGGTTGCGCGAACATCACCGTTGAGGTTCCCTGAAAAGGGCAAGCAAGCGTCCATGCACGAACACCTACGCTGAGGGCCCCAGAAAAGGGCAACCGGGCGTGGTTGAGTGACAACTAGCGCCCAGGGCCCTAGAAAAAGGGCAACCAGGCATCTTTGAGCCTTCTGCAGCCTTTTATTCTGGTGCTTTTGCTGGCCTTCCTGGGTTCCAACTCTTTGATACTTTACTCATCTTCCAAAACATACCAATAACTTACAAAATTAAGGAAATTAGTGATAAAAATCGTGAAGTATAACCTCCACTATCTTATTCAAAAAATTCAACTAAAAACAAGAGTTTAAGCAAGCTTCAAAGTCAAAAAGTGTTAATTTAGTATCAAAGTTGCATCACAGATAATGGTAAAATCAACCATTATCAATAACGACCAAAGGAGTTTGAGATATTTTCTAGAATAGAGATAACCAATTTGTTAGGCTTCTTTAGTCAAGAAGTCTAACTATCACTCCAAACAGCACACATTCACTCACCAGATTATTGGAAATAGAATTGTATTATGATTGTAACCAAAGAATACAAGAACAGGAGAGCACTCTCTCCTCCAAGGGTTTCCCCTTCATAAAGAGCCAAAGCTCAATCTACAAGATTATCAAAAGTCCCCTAAAGCTAGAGCTCCCTGCCTTCTTCTAAAGGCCCCCTAACCAACTAACCAAACTCCAACTAATTCGTAAATTGTTTCCTTTTATTCTGCACACATTACCCATTATATCCTGTTACCTTATATCCTAACATTCAATTGTTAGGTTTCTGGGTATGAAACCTAACTAACTTCAACCATCAACAATGAATTAACACTATAAAAAGAATGGGTTTGAATCATTAACAATGAATTAACATTGTAAAAAGAATGACTTTCTATTCAAACAATGTACGCAAATGGCCAAAGCCAAGGAGCCTAATCCCCCTCTTCTAGTAAAACTCCAGATTTTACAAAAGAGTGCTAATAATCCCCCTCTGTATACAACACCTACCCTATTTATAAAGTCCCTCTTCCTTCTATCTTAAACCCCTTATATCATATTACTTATATCCTATCATTACACACCACTACAGAACAACCTTGTCCTTAAGGTTGGAACCGTTGACTCCTCTTCATCATCGTGTTATCATATGAAGGGAATTCACTAGTTACTGCCCTCCAATTCAGGTCTGGAGGCTTGGGTGGTGGCAACTTCTCCTCCAATGATTTCCATTAACATTCTAGTAACATCTTTTCCAAGATAATATGTCTTGAGAAAATGATCTTCGATGTCTTTCAATGCTTCAAGCAACCCTCTCCCCTCTACAAAAGTATCAAGAACTACAAGCCCCATTTGTTCCTCTTGGTTTTCGGTGGCCACACCCACCACTTGCTTGCTCCGCAACCCCTTCACTATTACTTTTATTATTATTCTCTTCAACCCTTACCACTTTGTGCTCAACCTCTTAATTTTTCATTCACGAAAAGAATGGTTTTTACTCATGCTCTTCTTCATGGTTGTCCTCGTGGCTTTGTTCAAGTTTGGGCTTTTGAATAGGGTGTGTGAACTTACTTTGTTGCCCTTTTCTTTCAGACCCAATTTCCACAGTGGCGTTACGCGCATTATTCCATGCTTCGGTATTACTCTCGGGATCAGCCATGCCCCTCTTATCACGTGCCCTCACAAGGCGTTCGTAATCGAAATTTGGCAGCAACTTGCCTCCCATGGTGGTTGTTCCTCTGATTGGCGTTGATGGACGCCTGACTGCCATTTGATAGCCCCTCTTGGTCGCGAGTCCTCCCTCCCAAGATTCTCATGACTTCTTGCAAGTCTTGATGCATCGCCGTTGAATCTTGGCTCAACACCTCTGTCTCGGCCTTTATTCCATCACTTCCAGTAGGCGAGAACTCCTAACTGCCTTAGCAATTAGGGAAAGGCGGGAAGAATAAATATAAAGGTAGCAATACCATGACACGCCTACGTGTCATTTACCTTCATTTGACACGGGCGACGTCATTTTTTCTTTATAAAAATTGTTTGTTGACCGAGGGTAAAAATGGGAGAAACTTAAATTTCGCTTTTACTTCTTCTTTCTTCATTTCTTGGTGAATGAAAATAGCAGACTTACTTTCTCTCACTTTCTTCTGTCGTCGTGGTGTCTCCTTTTTTCATTGCTTCACATTTGTGGTTGAATCGGTGATTGTGTTGGTATTTCGTGGGTTTAAAGGTGGTTTAGCATCATTTTGGCGCTCTCATTTGGTGGTTGTGGAGTTTTCGGGTTGCTGTGAAGTTGACGGTTGTGGAGATCTTTGGTTGGCGTTTCGATTTGTGTCGCTTTTGTGGTGTGTGACTTTAAGGTATGATTTTTTCAATTTTTATCTATGATAGTTTAACCTTTTTGAGCACTTGGGGTCATGGACCCATTTATTTGTCGTTGCATAGAATCTGTGTTATTTTAGCGGTGCCTCAAATTTCTCTGCTCCTCTAAGAAGTGTAATGGTTCCTTCCTGGAAAAATAATTTAGCTGATTCGTTTAATTTCGTTGCATAAGTGTATGAGATTCTAAAAATTTGGTCGTAATACACAAAAATTTATCAAAACTCTGACACAGCCCTATGGAAACAAAAACCCGGAAACAGAATTCAAAACACTAGACAAAATTACGAAAAAGTTCAGATTTTTAGATTAGGGGAAATTCCAAAAGTGGATTTTTTTGTTTGTGGCCTCTTCCGCGTTGAACAATGGGACCCTGAAAGGGGATCAGGGCATGCAGTTAATTGAGAGAGGAGGGTTTAAATTTGGAAGGGTTTAAAGAAGAAGCAATTTATGGGAGAGAAGGGATAAGAAAATATAATGGTATGTTAGGAATAGAGCTAAATCCAAGGTAATCTGGTAGAGAAAAGAGGAAATTCCAAGAGGAATGAAGAAGACGGAAGGGAGATAAAAGGGAAAAGTGAGGAGGCAAAGATGCTTAGCAGAGTGTACAAGGAAAAAGAAAAAGGAAAGAAAGAAATACATTTAATTTTATAATTTTTTGCTTTTTGTAAGGCTCTTTATTTTATAATTTTATATTTAATTTTCTGCTACTGGTGGTGCTGCCTGGGTTTAGAGGATGAAGAGTTTTGTGTACAGAAATACATTTTATTGGAGAGGGTAGTGTTGTGTTGGTTTCTTGCTGATAATAATAATAATGGTGAGTGTGGTTGGTTTTGTATCCTTCCAGCCTGTCCTTATTGATCCAAAAAAAAAGTAGGATGTATCCATTTCATATGAGGTGGAGAATGTAGCAATGAAGGAGTTAAGGGGCTGAAACTGTGTCTGTTTATCTATTTAGCCTTTGAAGTTTGACCTCCTTTTGTTAGCCTCTGAAAAATTGTCTTTTTTTGCCTGGGATTTTTATATCTTTAGTTTTTCCATGGTGGGTCGGTCTTTGTTGCCAATAAGTGACTTGAGATCTCAGAACAAGGTTTCAAGTTAAGGGATAATTAGTGACGTTGTCAATGGCCAATATATTGGGTTCTATCATATAACCACTTGTTTCTAAGATTTTTTTAATTTGTAGGTATGATTGTGGTATGTTGGTGATTAAATATATGGAGTTATGGGACCACACACCAAAATTTGATGGGAATAAAATGCCCGCTTACACAAAGGTTTGTATTTATTATGTATATGGTCATTTCAATATGATTTATGATAAAAGGTTTTCAAGTGTATTAAACAACGTTATTGTTATCACAGGAAGAATTACAACTGGTGCGACAACAGATGGTTTGTGAGTGGATATTACACGAAGATAATGTTCATCGAAGTATGATATTGAAAAAATGTGGGATGGTTTAGCCATTCATTAAGTCATGAAGAAGGACATCATCACCGAGTTGAATACATAGAAGTAGGGGAACAATTAATGTACAAATTGAATACAAATGACATCAAATATGAGTGATTAGTACATGATAATTTGGGAAATGAAATGTTGATATAGTAAATACACTTTTTTGTCTACATTTTTTGGCAAAGGAAAATTTTAGCTTGGCTTGCAAATTGTTTGAGAATTGTAGTGGTGCAGGTGTCAGTGCATATTGAAAGAAGAAAGTGCACAAGACCTGCAATATCATTAATTTTTCCCTTCACTAAAAACCAAATATCATTGATTACAAAGTTTAAGTATGAAATAAAAATAAAAACTATTTTTTGGAAAAGTTTATTACAAAGGTTGCTTAATAAAGAATAGTTTTGCCAAAGCTTTCATATAACTTTATTAACTACATTTACACACCTAATAGCCAGAAAACCATACATTTAATATAAAAATAACTACATAGAGTAAACGATGCTGGCATTATAAATTTAAGTTCATCGTTATGAGTGATTTACAAAACGCAGTCCACAAATAACCACTTACAATTGACAAGATAACCACTTACTAGACCAAAAAAAGTTGTAATTGGGATTGAATTAAACCACTTTTAGTGTTGTACAAAACATCTTTCTAAAGTAAAGACATAATACTGAAGAAATAACCACTTACTACACCAAGACATATGTGGTCAGTGAGATTGAATTTAACACTTTTATTGTTGTACATAACGCAGTCCACAACTAACCACTTACAGTTGAACAGATAACCACTTAGTGGACCAAAAGAAGTGGTGTTTGGGATTGAATTAAACACTTTTGCTTTTGTACAAAACGCCTTTAAAAAATAACCACATAGTACTGAGGAGATAACCACTTACTGCAGCAAGAGATATGTGGTAATTGGGATTGAATTGAACACTATTATTGTTGTACATAACGCAGTCCACAACTAACCACATACACTTGAAAACATAACCACTTACTGGACGAAAAGAAGTGGTGTTTGGGATTCAATTAAACACTTTTGGTTTTGTACAGAACGCCTTTAAAAAATAACCACATAGTGTGGAGGAGATAACCACTTACTGCAGCAATTATGTGGTAATTGGGATTGAATTGAACACTATTATTGTTGTACATAACGCAGTCCACAACTAACCACATACACTTGAGGAGATAACCACTTACTGGACCAAAAGAAGTGGTGTTTGGGATTGAATTAAACACTTTTGCTTTTGTACAGAACGCCTTTAAAAAATGACCACATAGTACTGAGGAGATAACCACTTACTGCAGCAAGAGATATGTGGTCAGTGGGATTGAATTTAACACTTTTATTGTAGTACATAACGTTGTCCACAACTAACCACATATACTTGAAGAGATAACCACTTACTAGACCAAAAGAAGTTGTTTGGGATTGAATTAAACACTTTTGCTTTTGTACAGAACGCCTTTAAAAATGACCACATAGTACTGAGGAGATAACCACTTACTACAACAAAAGATATGTGGTCAGTGGGATTGAATTTAACACTTTTATTGTTGTACATAACGTTGTCCACAGCTAACCACATATACTTGAAGAGATAACCATTTACTGGACCAAAAGAAGTGGTGTTTGAGATTGAATTAAACACTTTTGCTTTTGTACAGAACGCCTTTAAAAAATAACCACATAGTACTGAGGAGATAACCACTTACTGTAGCAAGAGATATGTGGTCAGTGGGAGTGAGTTTAACACTTTTATTGTTGTACATAATGCTGTCCACAACTAACCACATATACTTGAAGAGATAACCACTTACTGGACCAAAAAAAGTCGTCTTTGGGATTGAATTAAACACTTTTGCTTTTGTACAGAACGCCTTTAAAAAATAACCACATAGTACTGAGGAGATAACCACTTACTGCAGCAAGAGATATGTGGTCAGTGGGATTGAATTTAACACTTTTATTGTTGTACATAACGCTTTCCACAACTAACCACTTACAGTTGAACAGGTAACCACTTACTGGACAATAAAGAAGTCGTCTTTGGGATTGAATTAAACACTTTTACATGGTGAACAACACATTAATGAAGGAACATAACAACACATTGTCAATTTTTTTTTTTTTTGATTTAACAACATCATATATAACTTAAAACATAACATACATTACATAACCACATTAATGAAGCTGGCTTTGGTACTTCACTAATTGTACTACATAACAAAGCCTTCTAAAGATGCACCCTAAATGAAACTCACAACAAGGATAAAACTAAAATTCAAATAAGCAAACTACGAAAGGCCTTAGTTTCTTCCACTTTTAATTATTCTTGTTAGCTCCACTGCCTTCAGGTTTGTCATTGTCAACAGGTGGAATCAACTTGTTAAGGATGTCATCAACGGTACGAGTTGGAAGCTTGTTAGTAACAATTGGTATTGATAGACGAACTAGTTCATCAGTTGGGTGCCCAATATCTGTTGGAAAAACCTACAAATACGGAGAAGAGCCAATATCCGTAAAAAAAAAAATTACAATTCAAGCCAACACTAAAGGGTAAGAGCTTTTAATCCTAAGTACCCCAAGATTAAAACCATAAGAAAAAAATTAACAAAAGAAAGCTCAATTAAGAAGATAAACAACACTATAGGACAAGCCAAAGTAAATATAGTTTCCATAACTTTGAATCAAGTAAACAAACTTACATAGCTTGGAGGAATATGTTTTCCACTGACAAGTCAACCAAAAGTGTGCCAAAGCTATAACTTACACTCTGTGGATTGTCTCTGCCTACAAAACCAGGAAATAGGAGGGTAAACACAATGTTATATACTTATAATTATTACTTATGATGATATGAAATGAATATAATAATTAAACCATCATCACATCATATAAACAAGATTTGTTACAGGATATGGAATACAATGACTATTAACCATATATAAGCAAGCAACTTCAATTAATTTCAAAAGTTTTACACCTACACCACTCACGTCCAAAGTATATTCAAAAAGGAAGTAACTTTTAATCTACAATTAAAGGAAGGCCTACTTCAGTTGGAATCTACCCCATAAAGAAGTTCTCAGTTGCTCTTTTATCTTTATATCCCAACACACCTTCAATCTTTTCAGCTTACAGCCTATATACAAGAAGAGAATAAAATAACTTGTTCTTCTATGTGTAAATATTTTCAACGTTAGTTTTTCTTTATATAATCAAGATAATAGGGAAACTAAAAACTTAAATTAACAAGTAAACATCGGCTTTCAGTTAGCCATTTTCAAACTTATATTAATTACCTTGATTTGGGTTCGACGATTTTGGAACAAAAAACTTGACTTGACTTCAAATTAATTCATCAGGGTCACTCTTTGAAAAGCCTGTAAAACAACATTACATTCATCTAAGTTTTCTATTTTATTCCATTAATCAATGTCAATAATCCAAACTCAGTTTAACACGTTATATCACAATTTGTGGGGAGCTGTAAAACCATCTAAAAAATCCTAACAAATTTATTAATTATTATTTTCTTCATAATCTGAAAAGAATATTGATGAAGTTCTAGAAGTTAATAGCTTTTCGTATTTAAGATTAACACAAGAAATTATACCCTGATTTTCCCACTCAAAAAGCTTTAAATGCATAAAAAAGACAGGGAATTGACTCTGAATTACACTAAGCCAAAGAGAGCAGCAGAGCAAGGTCAGAGAGATACAAAAATGAAGCAACAAGAACGAAACTAGGGATTTTTGCCCCCTTTACTCTAGGGTTTACGAAAATGAAGCAAAAAGAAATGCAAAGAACAAAAAATAATGACAACAGAAGAAACGAAAAAGAAGCATACACACTCCGATTAAGCGACACCCATGGAATTCTCGCGTTCTCTATCACCCAACCCTAGCATAACACGAACACTTGCTCTTTGACTTTTCGAGTTCTCTATCAGCTCCAACCCTAGCACCACACCAACCCTTCCTCTTCGACAAAGCACATTTGAATTGCCGCTCCCCACGCTAGCAGCACACGAAAACTTCCTCTTCCACTTCTCGCGTTCTGTCAGCCCAAACCCTAGCAGAGCATGAAGAGTTGCTCATCTAAAATGAATTGGTTTCAGAAAGAAGCGAAAGTGAAAAATGAAAGTCATAAACGAAAGTGAAAAACGATGCGTTTCATTTAGCGAGGGTAAATGACGATATTATCCTTCATTACAGTCACCAAATTTGGGCCCACAGCGTGTCATATGAATGTCAAAAACTTTCTCCGTGTCACAATACTATTATTGTAAATATAAAAGGTTAGTGAGTTAACTGCATACTTTGTATAGACAAATCTTGAACCTTGTGAGGAGAGTTAGGCTCACACAGAAGATATTCTCGGATCAATTCAATAGATTCTCACCCACGCTATTCTACTTTATCATACATCTCCTAACTTCATATATCAATTAGCGATTATGATAAATGATCATTTGCTTTTGGCATGTAGTTGAATTAAATAATTTGGATTTTTTAATACTTAGGATTGGAATTTTTATCTTCAAAAAATTACATTTGTGTGGTCAGCACTTCAGTTTTGGTTAAATGGTATAAGAATTAAGAATAATATTGTATTTCTAGACTATTGTGAAATTTGAAGGCACCTGGTTATGCTTATACTAAACTTACCATAATGATCAAGTTATTATATGAACTTATTGTTACTTAGTGGAACTTGGAACTATTGTATATTTTTTTTAATCCTTACCTACAGATTTGGATGGTACATAATTAGTATATTTTTTTTTGTAGTGGGTTTTTATCCACCTCTCTTTCATTGATCATAATTTGAGCATGTTTTTTTCAATAATTATCATATATTTCTTCTTTTTCTCATCTCAACTTTAATTTCTTTTCGATTTATGAAATGAACTCATCAATAAAAGATTCGTGATAAACATTAAGTTTAGGAGCACTTTTAGTACCACTATCTTCCATAAGTCTAAAAGTTCAAATAAAAATTGAAAGTATATACAAATTTGTTTTAACTAAATATCAAAAGCCCAAGCTCTTATTCCAACTGATGAAAAACATAGGAGATCATTATGATATTCAATTTTGAGAAGCATATATACTAACACCGCACTGAAGAAACATGAGAAGTTTAGTGATAAGTCACGAGGTTGACTGCAATAGGTTACCTTAAAAAGATCAAAAATGGATTCTTATAACTTAAAACTCTAAAAGTCAATTAAACAAAAAAAAAAAATCATTTTCTTACAAAATTCATAAATATCTCATTTGTATTACAATTATATTCTTTTATAGGATGAATTATATAAGACCCACTACATTTCACATTAATTCTCTATAATGAATATTTAATATCTACTAATGTTGTACTTAATCTCTATTATATGAATAATTATTTCTTACATGTAATTAAAAATATTTAATTATAAAGAAAATTCAAAATTACATTCACAAAGATAATTTTATTTCCTCCTTTTTCAAGAACATTCGTCATTAAATGTCATACTTCCTACCAAAGAAACATATTAGTTGAGTTAAAAAAAAAAAGCATTTTATTGATTTTCCATTTCAAAACTAGAATGTTTGCAAAATCAACTCATTGATTTATATCAAATGATGTGTTGTTGTGGAGACATCTCATAAAAAAAACTCTTATTCATGATTTTGAATGGAAAAAATAACATTTTTTTCACAATCATAAAAAAAAACATCATTTTTATTGTATTTTTATTATAAAAAAACAAATTATAAAGATAGGAAATGGAGAGAAGTAGAAATTCCAAAACATCATTTTTTTTTCTTTTCACTTTTTTCCTTTTTCCTCTTTTCTCCTATTTTTTTTTTTTTGAATTTCTACTTCTCTCCATTTCCTATCTTTATAATTTGTTTCTCTTAACTCCTATTTTATTTATTTTTTCTCAAAAATCCTTTTTTATTTCTTTTTATCTTATTTTTTTATTTCTTTTTCTTCATTAATTTTCTTTTTCTCCATCTCTCCTTTTTCTTCATCACAATTTGAGCATGCCTTTGTTAAGACAAGATCGTCTAGAGATTAGACTATCTAAGCAACTCAGGTTTTGAAGTTTAACAAAGAGCATTAAAGTAAATGTCACTCTGTATGGAAAGTTGTTTTAAAGAAATAACGTTTAAGAGAAAATTATTTTGTAACGTCCTTTATAGACGAAATCAATCTTATAATAACCTTTTCTAGACTGGATTATATGATAAACAAAAGTTTATGACCAACATTTAAGGAAAGAAAACATTATGAATAATCTAATAGATGATATGAGTAACAAGATAGTGTTTTATGAATAAGAAGTGTCTATTTCATGATAACACTGAAGCTTAAAATATGTTTTATTCAAATAATGTTAATTCAAGCAAATCGTCTTATGAAATGCACCATCTAATATATAACTGCTAAACACTATATTTATAAATAACTTTTGATAAAACATCTAATGTTTTACATCATTTGATGATCATATATGTTGTATGTTTTACCAAATGATGCATTTATTAATGAAATGACAAATGATAAAATATTTTGAACATGCTATACGACTTAACACTTATCAACATTCAAAATATTTAATGCATATAAGATAAAGTGATTCGATGCTTGTATACCTTGGTCTTGATATTTGTGCATATTACTAAAGTAGAAAGATATGATCTGAATGACTACACCCAAGAAAAAGATGTTGAGAGATATGAAGAATATTCTTGGAATGTTTCCTTTAAATCTTTCTGCTTTGCCACATTCTACAAGCTCTGTTTAGATAAAGGTTATAATAAAGCATTGTACCTCTATAAAGTAGAGTTGAGTCTGATGTCTCACCTTAAGGCTACCTGCTCTACTAGAAGTCAACCTCTTTGTCTGATGGCCATTTCTTCATAACAGCTATAAATGGACGAAAGCTTGAATATAAGGTAATGAGGATAACATAGTGACCTCGTGAATGCTCAAACAAGCTTACTGTGCTCATATTTCTTCTAAAGCTAAATATTTTCTAAGAGAAAACCCTTAGCAATATCTTAGATGTCTTTGTATTGATTTCATCCTCTCTTTGAGAGATATGAATTTGTATTTACTCAAAACATTGTTTGTGTTATACATTTTGAAGAGAATTAAAACACCTTTTGTTTAGCTTAGTTTATTTATACAGTTTAGATGTGTTGCCTAGGATTTGACCAAAAGTGATTAGAATACTTGTAAACGAGAAGTGGTTAAACTCGGAGTAGTCGTGTTGACACTACATGTAAAATGATAATTATCAAAGGATTATTACCGACGAACTACATTCTGTTAATAAAGCTGCTTTACCAACGGATTTACTGACGATCATGTCAATGGTTGATTACTGGCGGCCTATGCTCGTCGGTAACGGCGTAGTGACTTTAAGGAAGGAATACGATTGTCGGTATAAGCATCGACTTAATTAAATAAGAATTTGGGATTTCCCTCTCCCATTCTCCTAAATTTTGTTTTCGTGAAAGCTTCTCCCCTAAGTGAGAAGTTCTTCCCCTTAATCTTCCTCTCTCGTTCAAAACCCCTAACCCTAACCATTGTTTACACTCTTTCGCAGTCGTTCATTGCCTTTTCGCCCTTCCCCGCTTTTGTGATTACACATTTGTCTTCAATCGTTGTGTGGTAGGTTTCTGTCGTCGAAGGAAAGTGTCAATGAGGAGGGTGGTGGTTGGCGTGAGGCATTACATTGTTGCGAGGGGGTTATTCAAAGGGCTTTCTTGACGAGGTTGTTATCGCGACTTGAGAAGGGTGCTGTGGGGGCGTGATCAAGGCTTCCGCTATTGCGACGAGGCCACTCTAGGGGCTCTCGCTGCGTGAGAAGGGCTTAGACTATCGCTAGGGAGGCTATTGGAGGGGCTAATAGACCTAGGGGGTGTCGCTACCGTAGAGGTGAGTTCGGTATTTTGTGAATGATAAAGAATTTGTTGATGAAGGGTTGATGAAGAATTTGATGTGTCGTTGTTAAATGTATCCAGTGTTATGTATTTTTCTCTAAATTGGTTTTGTTCTTTGTTCCGTAAATGAACAATGATGTTGAAATTATGTACAGTAGGTTTGTTTTGAAACCATGGCCCCTATAAGATCCCTTTTGATTTTACTTGATGAATAATAAACCTTTAATTTGTGAATGAATTTGGTTGTTGAATTTGAGGCGTATTATATGTATTTGTTGCTGTAATTAGCCTTATTATATGTAATGGGTTGAAGACTGAGCAATTAATGTTTGATAAAAGACATTGCAATTAATGGTTAACTAAACATATACAGTTTCATCACTACACTAACCCTGCATTGCACTGAGTTAATGGCATAAGCTATTAACAATTCAATCTCATTCCTCCTTGTCTTACCATGGCATTAGAATTTGTTCGTGGTGTTGTTCTTCAAATTGTCCATCAGGTGCCCTATGAGAATCTAAGGGAGTCCCCAAATTCTCTATTTGTTTTGTGCAAAGTGTTGGAAAACAAGTTCACTTCTTTCTTCACCAAGAGGGGGAGGTGAATTGGTGTTGTTTCAAAAACAAGTTATTTTCACAATCTTGTAATCAAAGTCTAAAGCTTTTTAAACTTTCTTGAAACACAAGCAATCAGAATATGTATGCAGCGGAAAATACGTAGTTGACTGCGTAAAGAACAAATTTGACTGTAATGTAAAAGATAAGGGATGGAGAAATGCAAACACAGGTTTTTATACTGGTTCGGCAAACAATGCCTACATCCAGTGTCCTTCCAACCCAGGGAGCAAATGCACTATAATGGTTGCGGTCTTTACAACAAGGAATTTATAGAAGACCTCCACGTTAAAAATATAAATATCCTCTCTAACCCAAAACCAAAATATAGTTGCAGAACAAAACCAGACTTGCAGCAAGAATCCCCTCTTCAGCAATCTGAAACACCATTTTGAACAATCCTCAAAGTGAACAACCCCTGTAATCACCAACAGGTACAAACAACAGTCTTCTTGGATGCGAAGCCACACAAACGATTCCAGCAGTCCTCACAGGATGCCAAGCCTTCAAGATCAATGATTGAACACCTTTTTGTGCAGATATTGATCAGACAATGAATGTGCAATACAATCTCCTCTTTGAATCTCTTTCAAGAAAGATCACCGTCGTCTTCTTGGAGAATTCTTGGAGCTAAGAGAAATCTGAAACAGAATTGAAATTTCCAGTTCATCAAAAGTCCTCTAAACAGACTCGTGTTAAGTCTATTTATAGATTTTTGTTAGTTAGATGATTTCTCAGTCGAATACGCTACTAATTCCGTCGACTGTATAATGACAGTTATAACAGATCAGTCAACATAGCAGCTTTTAGTCAACTAAAAAAAAACCACATTTAATACAGTTGACTAAGTCACCAATGCTCAACTAACTTTCAAAAATATAGCTGTTAGAGTGCATGAGCATAACAGAATTCCAAATCAGACAACAGATACAGTCGAATGTGTAACTCACATATTCGACAATCAACATGTAAAACACTGTGAAATTCTTTTCTTCTCAAAATAACACACAACACTGATTCTCAAACTCTGTACAAAGGTTTTAGCAAAGTCGAATCCATTAGTAATGTAGTCGACTGTACTATCACTTCGTCGCACAAGAATAAGTTCATAAAAGTGCTCGTGATTTTCAGCTTTAAAACATGTGCAATAAAACATATGAAATGATGCATAGCACATAACACATTAAGCATGTAAACCCGTTCCAGATATATATCAATCAATCAACTTAGGAACATGTAACACAACACATAAACATGTTCAATAGATATCAAAATTAATCAACATAAGAACATGTAATGCAGTAGCAACATGTGCTTGTTATTAAGCAATGTGTTGTCGTCATCAAAAACCAGATTGATATAGAAATTGTGTTGTCCACAATCTCAACACAAAGAAGGTTGATCAGAAGCTGTTGACCAAGTTGGAAACCAAGTTGCAGTCAAGCTATTAATTATGCTTTATAGTTCTTAAGAGTATAGGAATGAGGAAAACTAAATATGAATTGGTTAAGTTCAATGATAATATGCTCTATTTTGATAAAAGTGAATTAACCCAAAGATTAAGCAACTTGAATTGACGATAGTATAGATTCTTTTGTTGTAAGGGTGTAGTGATGAGTGTCACAAACCATGCAAATTTAATTTACATAAAGAATGCAATATAGTGCTAGGAAGTGACTCCTAGGTCGTCTCTCAAGGACAAAACTGTGGTTCGAGAATCAGGTCAAACACGTAGTGGGGGGGTTGGTGAAGAGTTTGTGAATGCAGATGAAATAAATCAAAACACGGATGCAAACAGAAATGTAAAAACAGAATCAAATACAGAATAAAAACAGTTGCTCATTAACTCAATTACTATGATTCCAATTGTTAACACTCTGGCAAGTGTACCAGATCGTATCAAGTAATAATAAAACGGTAAGTCCCAGTATCGTTTTCCCAAGAGACTCAAGGCACTAAACTGTTGTGCTTTTGCTTAACCAATCAAGACTATAAAAATAATATTTTGGGGTTTTTGAATATAAAGTGTGGAAAAATAAACATGAATGCACTTTGATCAATTGAGGTTAAACACAAAAGTAGATGGATGATGTTGATAATCTGAGATGAATATGTTATTAGAGTTTAGATTTCACCTAATCACTCTCATATATCTACTATTCTTATTTGTTATCAATGTTCATGCAACTTTCTAAATTACTCTAAACCCGATCCCTCGGTGAAAAGAGCCTATTACCATAATTACTAGTTTACTATCCCTAGTCTCCCTAGTAATTACTAATGCATTAATCACATAAACTTAAAGCAATTGACCGTCTTATTCCTATCCATAGGCAATATTTCATAATCAAGAAAATTCTCCTCAGTTCTAGATTTCCCCGTATGTCCCCGTATTGACAAAATCAAAGATTATGACACTGAATGAGTTAAACGATGCAAGCTTTAAAGTACAAAGAAGAAAACCCAAAACTATTAATAACACAAGTATATGAATAAAATAAGAACTTCGATATAAGAGAGTTTAGAGGTTACATCTTTCCCAATAGCAAATGAGATTAGTTCTCCATCGTCATGAATAAGCTAGGTGTACAATGGAATGAAAGAGATAGAAACCCTAAAAGGAGAGTTGTCAATTCCCCAAATCTGCCCCCAAAGGGGTGAAAAGTGTGTTTCTGTGCCTAAGCCATCAAAAGATAAGTAAACAAGATGAAACGTAGTCTTCCACTAATCATCACAATGGTTCAATACCGTTTAAAAGCTCTTTCTTTCCAAATAAGTAGTCACTCAAATCAACTCATCAATAGAATTTAGTCAAGATGTGCACATGCTTTAATTCAAATTACTCATCATGGTGTTCACACAATCACATAATCTTCCAACAGATGCTATTCTCAATAATGATTAATTAGCTAAGCATAGATGTAATCATAGATTCATGGAATTCTTCCTCACCAAGTGTTTCACTCAAGCATGCAAAAGTATAAAACTCAAGCACTCAAAAGTGTTTCACTCAAAGGTGTATAAAGTCACTCATTCCCTCTACTATCCACATGTCACATAGAACAAAATTGCCTTTCATTTGTCATAATCAAACATCATCACATACACATGTCATCACAAGGACTTTTTCAAGGCTTATAATGTGGTTGGGCTAACAAGGAAAATTGGTTTTTCTAGATCACAAAATCCTTGAGTTAAGAGTTATTCAAATAATCATGGTTCAAGCTCAAACTCTCTTTTTACCAATCTCACTCATTCCCAACTTTCCTTTTTTCTTTACATTGAGCTTTTCTTCTCATGCTTTTTCTTTTTCCATCTTTTTCTTTCTTTTTCATGCATTTTCATTCAACTCAATAGCTCAATGTCAAAATTTTTCTTTTTCAATTCTCCTATCAACCCCAAACTTGAACCTTTAACAATACCACAAAATATTTCTCAACCTAACTCAAGGCAAAGACTTTCAAAGCAAGGGTTTTTATCCTGTTTCAGGCTTAGGTTCAAAAATGGTAGAACATAAGATGTTCTTTTTTCATATGGGACGAAAATTTCATCTGGCTAGAAAAAAGGCTTATCAAAAATGGCCTTGATCATATGACACATCCGTACAATTCAGTCAATCATAGAAAATTAGGCAAAATTATTAATGCTTTCAAGTAGATAATAATCATACAATAAAAAACTTTGGAGTTCAAAACCTCACTCATAGGCTCAATCACTATTCCAGATATTCTAGATAAACATCCTGCTTAGCATCATAATCACAAAGATAGAAAAATCCTGTTCTAGAGCATATAACATCCATTAGTAGATGTTATCTCATCATCTTCCTCTATAGCTAGAGCTTCAGCTGCTCCAACTCCGACTCTTTCCTCTTGTTCCCCATAGTCTTGATCCTCTTTCCTAATGAGGAGGTCATCCCTGCATCAAGTACAATTCACAAAACCACAAGAAATCTCATTAAACGTTAGTAGAACATAAAACTTCTTCCAAGGAATGTGGAGGAATCAACCCCAAATAGTTGGGCTCTTACAAAACCCCAAACTTGGATGAAAAAGTGATGCTAAAATGGTGGAGAAAGGGTTTTCTAGAAGTGGGATGATAGGAGAAGTGAGAAAAGTGCTTAGAAGAGTGTTCGAAAGTGAAAGAGAGGTTGGGGATGTTAAAGTAGACGTTTGGGCGAGCCTTAAGGGATATAAAATTCATGCAATGGGTCAAGAAATCAAAGACCAAATTTAAAAAAAAACTTTGACCCCTCAGCGTCACCACCGCTCAGTGGTGAGTTCACCGCCCAACGGTAGGCGCGATTTGGCTTTTCCCCCTTTTTGCTTTGCTTCAAACGTCTTTAACCCTGTAACCCTCAAGTTCAACTTTCAAATTTTAATTTTCATGCAATTCTCACTCACTCTACTTACTTATGCAACAATTAAGCCCTAAATGCAACTAGAACAGTATTAAAACATGCAACAGAAACAAATCAATCAACTGGGTTGCCTCCCAGGTAGCGCTTGTTTAACGTCATGAGCCTGACCCAAAATCTTTCTAGCACCCATCAGTAGGTGCAAACCTTACCATCACCCATCAGTAGGTGTACCTTCTTGGTATCCTTCAGTAGATACTCAATCTTTTAGCATCCCTCAGTAGATGCTAATCTTTATCGGCATCCATCAATAGATGCTTACTCCCCTAACATGATGTTGGGACAAATCGGCAAGTGTACCGAGTCGCACAAGTAATATAAAATGGTAAGACCAAGTATAGTATCGCAGAGGACTCTCGGCGCTGAACAGTTGTGTGAAAACAAGATTAATTAAGACTTAGAGTAAAAGAGATCATTGGTTTGTATTACAAAAATAATAAAATAAAACAAAATAAAATTGATCAGTGGCAAAAGAGCACAAAGATGAATGGAGGCTGATTGATATGAGATAAGTATGTTGTTGGGGTTAGATTTCACCAAGTTCCCTCTCATGTATATAAGAATTCTCCTTTATTCATTAATGCCAACGTCCCTCACTAAAACACTTAAACCCAATGTCTCGGTAAATAAGTCTGTCCCTAATTACCAGTTCATACAATTCTTAGCATTCCTGGTAAAAATATTTGAAGATCAAGAGGTTAAGACGACTAAGACCCATACCCTCATGTCTGAGCAATATAACCCTTAGGAGTAAGTTAACAAGGACCTGAATTGAAAGGAACTTGTCGGCACTCATGCAACTCACAGATCCTGCTATTGTATAAGCAAGCAATAAGAATAGATAAATTACTCTAACAATTAATAAAAAAAAGCATATGGAATTAAGAATCAATTCAAATACATGAGAGTTTACAAGGTTACATCATTCCCCAACAACAAATAGAAATTAGTTCCCCATAGACATGGGGGAACTTTATGAGTAATGGAAGAAAAGAAGGAGAATGGAAGATTTAGAATAGGCTAAGAGTGTATTGTTATGCTCTCTTCTGCCAGGGATGCAAAACCTAGAGCCTCAAGATCCTTAAATAGTGTTAGACGCGTCCCAAAGTGCGGCCCGGTCTGAAAGAATCAAAACAGAGCAAAAACAGGGCCCGATCCAGGTGATGTATCGCCTAGGCGTCGCAAGGAGCTCGCCTGGGCGAGATTTGAGGTGCATGTTGGGTTTGGGTGTCAAATTTGGACGCCCAAGCTTCGAGTGTCCGTCGCCCAGGCGTCCCCGGGCGAGCAACGACGATATGGCTCGTGCTGTTTTCTCGTTCCTGTTGCCTGGGCTTCGGGTTTTCTCTCTCCTTGGTGCCTTTTTGACCCCTTTTGAGCTCCATCTTCTATATTTTTCACTTCTTCTTCCAGTATTGCTTCAATCTCTGTCAAAACAAGGGGAATTTGTTAGAAAACTGTTGAAATCAATCTCAACTCTCTTATTCACACAATTTATTGAAAACACATAAGTCCAAGCAAGTTTCTAAGTGAAAAAGGGTGTTTTTAGTATCAAAATCACAGAAAATAATGGTGTTTCAACCTGTTATGACATAACATCCATCAGTAGATGCTTAATCCCCTAACATCCATCAGTAGATGTTGTCATCTTTGCCATCAGAAGCAACATATAACCTAAAAAAATAAAATCAAATCAAATCAAATCAAATCAAATCAAATGAAACAAAATAAAAGATAAAAAATTCAGAAACCGGGTTGCCTCCCAACAAGCGCTCTTTTAACGTCATTAGCTTGACCCGGTAAAGCTCAAACACCCATCAGTAGGTGTGGATGTTGGCGTTCTTCCTTCCTTCATGACACCAACAACATCTCGAAATTTTTCTTCATCACCAACTCTAAGGATCCTCAATCTCAAGCGCTCTGTTTGTTTTGATAGTCTTGACAACCCATAACCTATTCTTGAATTTCACTGGTGTGCCAGGTTTGGGTTCATCATTTTTCACGTCAGGGTGTTGGTGAACCAATTCTCCTTTCTTATTGCCTCCTGATGATCTTGTGCTCCTAGTACAAATTTCATCCTGTATACACTAAAGAACACTGCACTAGAGCACAGATTAGCCCAAAAAATAAAAACAGTAAAAGATATTTTTTTTTTCAAAATAATAAAAACAGTAAAAGATATTATTTTTTATTTTTTATTTTTTTTTTTTAGAAAAAAAATAAAAACAGTAAAAGATATTATTGTTTTTTTTCGTTTTTTTTATTTTTAGAAAGATAAAGATAGAAAAATAAAAATAGAAAGATAGATAGAAAGAAAAATAGATAAAAAGATAGAGATAGAGAGATTGAAAGATAGATAGAAATACAGAAAGATAGAAAGATAAAAAGTCTAATAAGTTAAGAATCACACACACAGAATAGTTATACCAATGAGTCCCTAGCAGCAGCGCCAAAAACTTGTTAACACTCTAGCAAGTGTACCAGATCGTATCAAGTAATAATAAAACGGTAAGCCCGAGTATCGTTTTCCCAAGAGACTCAAGGCACTAAATTGTTGTGCTTTTGCTTAACCAATCAAGACTATAAAAACAATATTTTGGGGGTTTTTGAATATAAAGTGTGGAAAAATAAACATGAATGCAATTTGATCAATTGAGGTTAAACACAAAAGTAGATGGATGATGTTGATAATATGAGATGAATATGTTATTAGGGTTTAGATTTCACCTAATTACTCTCATATATCTACTATTCTTATTTGTTATCAATGTTCATGCAACTTTCTAAATTACTCTAAACCCGATCCCTCAGTGAAAAGAGCCTATTACCATAATTACTTTACTATCCCTAGTCTCCCTAGTAATTACTAATGCATTAATCACAGAAGCTTAAAGTAATTGATTGTCATATTCCTATCCTTAGGCAATATTTCATAATCAAGATAATTCTCCTCAGTTCTAGATTTCCCTGTATGTCCTCGTATCGACAAAATCAAAGATCATAACACCGAATGAGTTAAAGGATGCAAGCTTTAAAGTACAGAGTAGAAAACCCAAAACTATTGATAACACAAGTATATGAGTAAAATAAGAACTTAGATATAAAAGGGTTTAGAGGTTACATCTTTCCCAATAACAAATGAGATTACTTCTCCATCGTCATGAAGAAGCTAGGTGTACAATGGAATGAAAGAGATAGAAACCCTAGAAAGAGAAAAGGAGAGTTGTCAATTTCCCAAAATTTCCCCCAAAGGGGTGAAAAGTGTGTTTCTGTGCCTAAGCCATCAAAAGATACATTCTCTAGGGTTTCTAGGTCTTTAAATAGGCCATAAAAATAACAGCAAACAGGTCCAAGCCCAAACAGATCATAAAAATCGCAGAAAATATATTAAATCACGATCTGGTTGACTTTTTCTGGATTCTGGTTGACTTTTCAGCACTCTGGTTGACTGGTTGACTTTTCTGCATTCTGTTTGACTTTTCTGTACTCCAGCTCCTTAATACTTCAACCCTTCTTTCAAATCATTCCAAAAACCTACAAAATCAAGGGAATTTTTTGATAAAATCATAAAAACATGTCCTCAACTCTTTTATTCACAAAACTAAAGCAAAGTCATGAATTCAAGCTAATTCTAAGTCATAAAGGGTGTGTTTTAATATCAATTTTAAGCATGAAAATAACGGTTTTTGAACCGTTATCACCAATCACAGATTAACGACAAGTACTCACTACTCTAATCCACATCCAACACGAATCACCCAACTAAGCGAAGGCTGATTCGGTTTTCAAAATTGCAAACTAAGCGAATGCAATACACAAGTCTAATTAGTCGTGCACCATACAGTCTAATCAACTAAGCAAAGATTAAACACCGATTAGGCAACTAAGCGTATACTCAATCGCAAGCACACAACAGATTAAATATTGAGTCAAATCAGAGCAGCATCATAACAAATAAAGTGCAAGAGTCTCATGAATAAACTACTCTAACCTATAATCCAACATAGCTAACCGACTAAGCGAAGGTTAGTCATGCTATCATAATCGCGTACTAAGCGAACGCAATACACCTATTCCATCCAATGTGTTCTATACAGATTGATCAACTAAGCGAAGATGCAATCACCAATTGGGCAACTAAGCGTATACCCATTACAAGAACACAGTCAAATTTCATAGAATGTTAAGCAGGGCAGAATAAACACAAGTACAGTCCAAGAAATCTCAGGAAAACAATGTAATTTTGTTAACGACCAATCCAACTTACTTAAGCTAACATCACAATTAAATTAACGAAAACTTGCGTGACTCACTTGAAAAACAATTGATAAATCCAAAAACACGTCTTTTGTTCTTAAAATGCAACGACAAATGTAATTTAAACAAAAAGCAGCGGAAATAAAATTTCATTTCGACTTTTGTAAAAAACTTGAATTGCAAGGATAAATCATCATTTAATGCTAGTAAATTGCAGTATTGAATTAAAAGGTGAAATGCTCAATTCAACAGCTTCAACACACATCCATAAAGCAAACAACAAATTAAAGAAAACTCATGAACATTATAATAAACTAAATGAGCAAGCTACTTCAACCTCAATGCATTCCAATATATAATATAAAAGATTCTAGTTGCAAGACAAAGTAACGTTGCTGGAATAAATAAAAAGAAAACATTCAAATTCAAAGATTTCTAAAGGCCAAATAAAATAAATCTAAAAGGGTAGGTGGTGATGTGTGCTTCTCAGTAAAAATAAAATGAGCGCAGCACCCCTAGACCTAACCCAGGTCTCTCCATTCCATCCTCAATGTTCAAGAAAGCTGGAAACGAAAAATCTCTCCATTGCTCTGCACAATGTCCAAAAGCAAGGCCTTAATAAAAATGAGTGTGGCGTTGGAAGCTACTCCAAGGCCGTAGCATTACTGCTCTAATATCCGCTTCTTGATTCTCCCTTTTTTGCGTGTGGTGGCTCTCCATTTTATTCCAACACGACTTCTTCATTTTTCTCCCTGGATGCTCCAATCCAATTGCTCATGGACCAGCTGTTGTCCAAGCTGTTGGAGGTGTCTCTCTTCAAGCCCAAAATGGGTCTAGCATCATTTCTCTCTAAGCACACACCTCAAGCTGCTGCTACCACGTGCTGCTTTTTTTTTCTTTTCTCGAAGCAAGAAAGTGGAATCTAGAAGCTTGTGTGCATGGAGGCTGTTGGACGTTTTCTGGATCAGGTCGTGAGTTCTTGCAGTTGGACGTGTTCTGCTGGACGTAGCTGCACATCGATCGTGCTGAACCATCAAGCTGTTGGACGCTGCCTTTGCTGTATGAAGAAACATGTTGGATGCAATCTTTTGCACACTGGACCATGTTGGACGTGTGTGTTTGCTCGATGCACCTCCTTAGTAGCTGTTGGACGTGTGTATGCAGGCTGTTGGCCCATGGCACGTTTTCTCCTTTCTCCAAAGCAAAATGAGTGCAATGTGTGTTGCTTCCCTTCAGGCCGTGAAGCAGCTTCAGCCTAAGTGAAATGCGGTAACCCATATTAAAACAAGCCCAAAGTCTTTTAAACCAAGGCCCAACCCATGAACCAAACAGAAGAAGAAATATCTTCTGATAAAGCACTGCCTCGAAGCAGTCTTGTGTCAGCAGAGAAAGGAAAATTGAGAGAGCCATCTGGAAACTTAGAGAAGGTAGACGCGAAGCTAGCTTGCAGAAAAACGTGAATGGGTGTTATTTCAGTAAAAACAAAACTCACGTCTTTTATTTCAGTAAAAGTATTTTGATATATTCTTGTGTTACAATGGAACCGAGAGGATCTCAATGTATATATAGAGTTCAAGGGAGAAAAGAAAAACAGGTTCATAAATGATCCCAACAAAAAAGCAAAACAGAAAACTAGAACCTAAAACAGAAACTTTAATACCCACCCCTCAAGCTAGATGGTGGATGTTCACTAATCCGAGCTTGGGAATGATAGATCTAAAACGAGTGCGGTGAGGAAATTTGTTGAAAACATCAGTGAGTTGTTCTTCGGAAAGAATGGGGACTAGATGCAAAAGTTTAGCTTGAATCTTCTCCCTCACAATATGACAATCCAGCTCGATGTGCTTGGTTCGCTTATGGAAACTCTAGTTGTGGGTGATGTGTCTGGCAGAGTTGTTGTCACAATAAAGAACAACAATAGCAATAGGTTGAACATGAAAATCTTGAGGTCGATAGTGAAGCCATTGTATTTCACATACAATGGCAGCTAAGACACAATATTCTGCTTCCATAGAGGACCTGGAAACAGTGCCTTGCTTCTTTGATCTCCACGATACAAGGGAGAAGCCCAAAAATATGTAGTACCCAGTGGTGGATCTCCTGGTGTTAGGGTAGGTGGGCCAATCTGAATCGTTGAAACCTTTGATCTGGACATCAGAATTGGCAGCAAAGAAAAGCCCCTCTGAAGGACTGGACTTCACATAACGAAGGATGTACTGCAAAGCCTGATAATGGTAATTAGTAGGTTTTTGCATGAATTGGCTTAAAAGATTGACAGTAGGTTTCTAGCAATAGTAAGGTAGAAGAGCTTCCCTATCAATCTGCGATAAGCACTAGGATTGTCCAAATAGTTCTCAGTCTTGTATAGGGAACTATTATCGTTAAGAAACGGTGTAGAGCTTGGTTTGCTTCCCGTCATTCCAATTTCCTCAAGAATATCCAAAGCATATTTTCTCTGATAGAGATGTATACCTTTCTTAGACCTAGCAACTTCAAATCCTAAAAAGTATTTTTGAGTTCTCCCAAGTCCTTTATGTGAAACTGGTGGTGCAGAAGAGTCTTTATGTGACTAATTTCATCCATAGTGTTCCTTGTTAGGACAATGTCATCTACATATACAAGTAATGTTGTGAAGCTTGTTGAAACTTTCTTGATAAAGAGAGAATGGTTAGAACTAGATTGAACATAACCAGTAGAAATAAGAAAAGTAGATAATTTATCAAACCACTGTCAGCTGGCCTATTTTAGGCCATAAAGGGATTTAATCAATTTACAAACCTGTCCTTTAGTGTTAGTGTTCAAACCTGAAGGAGGATCCATGTAAACATCCTCATTTAAGTCCCCATGCAAGAAGGCAGTATCTACATCAAGTTGATGTAGAAACCAATTCCTTGAGGCAGCAAGGGCTAGAAGTAATCTAACAGTGGTATGTTTAGCAACAGGAGACAAGGTATCCAAAAAGTCAATTCCCTCTTATTGGGTGTAACCTTTAGAGACTAATCTGGCCTTATACCGTTCCACAGTCCCATCAGCCTTATGTTTAACTTTGTAAACCCATCTACAGCCAATAGACTTCTTCCTAAGAGGAAGTTGAGTTAGGAACCAAGTACCATTATCCTGTAAAGCCTTGATTTTCTTTTGCATGGCATCTATCCACTTAAGACTGTTTCTAGCTTCATCATAGGAATTGGGCTTTTTGCTGGCTGTTATGGCTAGAGTATATTTCAGATGTTTATCAGATAAAAATTGGTAAAACAGGACATTAGTGATGAGGTAAGGTGTTTTCAAACCGTTTTTGACGCATAGGGAAGTAGATGAGGGCTTATCAACCTGCGGTATGTACTCTTTTAAGTATCCAGGAGTCCTTTTGGTTCTGTTTGGCCTTCCCTGATCTTGAGAATCTTCCTGTTCTATGGGATCAGCATCACCATTTTGACATCGATGTCCTCAGTAGGGTTTTGATCACCTTCTCCATTTTCGGCCAAATTCTTCTCATAGTTGTAGGAGAGATCATCCAGGAAATGTATTCCTTCTTCACTTTCACTGCAGTCAGCCCTATCATTCTGTTGTCTTTTGTATGGGAAAATATCTTCATAAAAGATAATATTCCTACTAATGAAAATTTCCCTATTGTTAATGTCAATTATGATGTAGCCCTTTATACCATTTTTGTAGCCTAGGAGAGCACCCTTTCTAGCTCTAGAGTCAAGCTTACCTCTATTATTTTCTAAAGTAAAAGCAAAACACAAGCAGCCAAAAACTTTCAAGTTAAGATAGGTGGGAGAGTCATTGTGTAAAACATCATAAGGCGTTCTATCTTTAATGATAGGAGAAGGAAGTCTATTTATTAGAAAAATAACATGAGATAAAACATAAGACCAGTAAACATGTAGGAACATTTAAGATATGTTGATGCTTACGTTCCACAACAGAATTTTGCTGTGGGGTTTCCACACAGCTTCTTTGATGTTCTATCTATAGGAATTAAAAATGTTGGGGTAGTTAAATTCTGGCCCATTATCAGTTCTAATGACCTTAATATTTTTATCAAATTGGGTCTTAATTTTAACAATGAAATTCTGCAATAATTCTCTAGTTTGTCCCTTATTGTGCATAAGAAAAACCCAAGTATGTCTACTACAATCATCTACAATAGTGAGAAAATACTTGTGCATGTGAATAGAAGTAACAGAATTAGGGTCCCATATATCACAGTGTATGATATCAAAACAGTTAGCAGACACAGAATTACTTTTAGGAAAAGGCAATCTATGTTGTTTGCAATAGTGACAAATATCACAAGTATTATTGGAATTAGCTTGAACATAGGGAAAAGTCTTGCATATTCTGTCAATAGTTTTGTGTCCAGGATGGCCTAGCCTATAGTGCCATAAGTCTACATTTACATGCTCATAAGAAAAGATAAAATTTGGTCTGAGATCCGCTTCAAAAGGTTGTAGATAATAGAGTCCCTTATAGACATTAGCACATCCAATCGTCTTCAATGTTGAGTTGTCCTGGATTTGACACATCTTAGAGGAAAAAGTTAGAGTGCAATTTGTATCTTTGATCAAGGCTTAAACAAAAATGAGATTAAAGGCAAAATCAGGAATGTACAAGACATTAAAAATAGTGAAGTATTTAGAAAAATGCACATTTCCTACATAATGGGTTGTGATAATGGAATTATTTGGTAGTTTAATAGATATAGGCTTAATTTTATAGAAACTAATGAACTGACTTTTGTCATGGGTCACATGATCAGTGGCCCCTGTATTTATAATCCAAGAAAACATACCATGGCTGTCATCAGTGGTGTCTTTATGTATTTGACTAATGCTGTGAGCAGGTCTATCATTTTTCTCTATTATCTGCAAAATATTCTTCATCTGTTCTAGGGTAAATGAATTCTGGACAGAATTTATGTTGTTTTGCTGACTGATCTGTGTTTCAGAAGAGGTAGTATAGACATTAGCAGCCCCCCAATCATTCTGCCCCACCTTTTCTTGGCCATTGTTTTCATTTTTCTTATACCATGGTGGATAACCATGCTTAGAATAACACTCATCAACCGTGTGATTCATTTTATGGCAATAAGAACATTGCTTTCCAAAGTTGGGATTTCTTCCTCTCCCTCTCCCTTGGTTACGGGCTCCAAAACCATGTCCAGGAGCCTTCCATTGGTTTTGTCTTTCTGCAGCACTGGCTAAAACCTTGATTTCATTCTGATTAGTAGACATTGTCTCATGTTTTCCCTGTCTTTCTTGTTGTATAATTAGAGAAAAGACTCGGTTGATGTTGGGTAGAGGCTCCATCAACAATATCTGTGTCCTAACAGTATTGTAACACTCATTCAAACCTTTCAAGAAACAAATAACATGTTCCATATCTCTATACTTGTGAGAAGCTTTAGACAGATCACAGCTGCAGGGAATCTTACAGCTACAACATGGAATAGGCCTAAGAAATTCTAATTCTTCCAATAAAATCTTCAAGTCTGTGAAGTATTGGCTGACACTCCTATCTCCTTGTCTGATAGAGTGTATTTCTTGTAGTAAATCTGAGAATTTGAAATGGTCACCTTTAGAAAATCTTTCCTTTAATTTTTCCCACAACTCACGGGCATCTTCCACATACACAAAACTTTCAGCTATTTGAGATGAAAGAGTCTTGATTATCCACAACAATACCATCATGTTATTTCTTTCCTAGGAATCGAAAAGGGGGTCATCTTTTTTACTAGGTTTCTTGATCCCTCCATCAATAAATTTCAGTTTGTTCTTGGAAAGGAGGGCCCTTCTCATACTTCTACTCCAAGAAGTGTAATTAGATTCATTTAAAACTTGTGAAATGAGGGATATACTTGGGTTTTCTCTAGGATGGAGATAGAAAGGGCTGGAGGGGTTATTGAGTTTATCAGCGTTCTGCATGATGACCAGAAAAACCAAAAGAAGCACCAAGAACCCAGCAAAAAGTTAAGCACAACGGAAGTAGGGGCAGAACAGGCATAGGACCTGCTCTGATGCCATATTAAAAAAGGCCCAAAGTCTTTTAAACCAAGGCCCAGCCCATGAACCAAACAGAAGAAGAAATATCTTCTGATAAAGCACTGCCTCGAAGCAGTCTTGTATCAACAGAGAGAGGGGAAAACTGAGAGAGCCATCTGCAAACTTGGAGAAGGTAGACGCGAAGCTAGCTTGCAGAAAAACGTGAATGGGTGTTGAGAAGCGGAGTAGAAGCAGATCGGAGAAGATGATACAGGCAAGGTAAGAAAAATAAAACTCACGTCTTTTATTTCAGTAAAAGTATTTTGATATATTCTTGTGTTACAATGGAACCGAGAGGATCTCTATTTATATATAGAGTTCAAGGGAGAAAAGAAAAACGGGTTCATAAATGATTCCAACAGAAAAGCAAAACAGAAAACTAGAACCTAAAACAAAAACATTAATAGCCCACTTCTTCCAATTCCAAATCCAAATTAAAGTTTCTCCTTGGAGTGCCGCAGGGAAGGCGTGAAGGGCAGCAACTTGGAGCGTGAGATCCAGCATGTGCACCACCTCTTCAAGCCCAATGTATATGCATGTGGTGGCTGCCTTTTCTTTTCTTCCAACAGTGAAATAAATGAGCGCATGTGCACTTCAAAACAAATCAGCATGTTGCCATGTGCGTGTGCTTTCTCTTTGGCCCAATTGCCATCTCTTTTCAGCCCAAAATAATTCAACCCATGCTTCATATTTATGTTGCAATGAAACGTGCAAGGAAAATAAATTGCAAATATGTGGTGGCTGCACTTCATTTAACCTTGAAATGTCCCAAATTATATTTCCAAAATTTTCCCTGCAATTAATAATGCAAATAATTAGCTCAAATAATTAAATTAATTAAAATAAGAATTTCTGATCAAATTAAGCACAATTAGTAAAAACGAAAAATTATTAGACATTCAAGCACAATTCCATGATTAAATTCAGTACAATAAGCTAAGTGAAGTCAAGAAAATATTGACTCATCAAAATAGACAACACTTAGTCTTTTGCACTCCTGAGCAAAATCAAGATGCAAATCAAGGAATAGTTCAAAGGACATCAAGGAAGTTACACAGACTCTGCACACAGAAAACAAAGACTAACAAGGACAGAAGCATAATTACACAGTCTTCAAGAAATCTGGACAAAGAAAAGAAGTAGACAATATCCAACACAGAATCATAGAAAGCAGATACTCATGAAGTCATCCAAGCAATTCAAGACATGGCAAAATGATCAATCAGCTTGAGAGGTGAATCAAAAGCAACAGAACCTCACAGATGCACTATAAGTGTTTCTCTCAAGTGTCTAGGGTAAACAATGTTCAACTCAATGCACTCAAGAAAGCAAGCAACAATAGACTTGGCAAGCCTCTAATATCAACACTCAAAACATATGCATGTTCAAATCAAAAGGTCTTTTATGGATGTAATAGGGCCAAAGACAAGGGAGGATAACATGTGGATGAGAAACTGCAAACCAAAAGAAATAGAGGAGTAATGGGGAACAAGTATAAACACAATTAAATCATACCCAAAACCTCTAACACAATATAGAAAGAACAATCCTCTTTCTACAATACCCCTTTGAGACCATTCTCAAAGAAACAAGAACCACATGTTCTTCTTCTTGGCAACACGCACAGGGAAACCACAATCTATGGATTGTAAAAGATAAACCTGATCTTCACAGCAGACACTCCAATAGTGCAGATATGATTAGCAACCTTTGAGCACAGTTCTTGATGTTGGAACAATCGATACCAATTTTTGCGTAGTGGAATTAAAACATATACGATTGTTAAAAGTAGAGAGAGTGTTGCGGTCAATCAGATGGTTCCTTTAACAATTTTAAATTTCTTGTAAAACTTTTATCAAACAGTTGATGTGCTAAAACTTTAAAGAGTGTAGGAATGAGAATATTAACACAGATAATTTTTATACTGGTTCGAATCAGAAGATTCTACGTCCAGTTGTTAATCACTATAAATAGTGATTAACCTTTTCACCAAAATATTGTTTCACAGATTACAATAATATGGAATAAAAATTAAGAACAAAAAACACCTTCCTTTGACAAACGAATGGAAGAATCTTCCTCCGATAAACGAACCGAAAGAAAACTGCTCAACAAACTTGAAGAGAACCGCTTCGATCTTTGACACAAAAAGCACGAGCTTCTCCTATTCATAAGACCTGACAAGAGCAACACTATCACTTGAGAACTTCCTCAGACAAACTATATTCTCAAATGGCATAGATAACCCTCTAGAGGGTTTGACAAAAGTATATATAGCCTACAGGTCTGAAACTTAAAAGACACATCACAACTGCCAGTGATAATCGATTAATGTAAGTAATAATCGATTATTCACGTCCTTTATAGGGTTTTCAAAAAGGTGATAATCGATTATCCAGAGGAATAATCGATTCTTTGTGCAACTTGGGCAGTTCTGATTCAGACCAGTATAATTGATTATTTCGAGCAATAATTGGTTATTTGCGCGAGCAATGGTTTTTCAAATGAGCTTGTGATAATCGATTATTATACCAAATAATCGATTATCTTCACAAACTTTTTAAGGATAGACAAACTTCTAAGATTTTAAATCATAATAGTTATTCCTAATACAATTGAGTCTACAAAAATATTTTTAAATAAATTACAACTAAAGACTTCAAGTTCTTCACTTTGTAGCATTATCAAAATCATCATCTTCAAGACACCAATGTTCCTCATTGGTAACACTTAACAAAATCTTGATGTATTAATCTAGAATTAATCCTTAATTCTTCAAGATGGTTCTTGGACGCTTTCTGTAATCAAAACTCAATCACAACGTTAGTTATAAAATTGTATATCTTGTGTATTATTTTGAAACAACGCGCAAGACAATTATTTATATGATTTTCACAATCCTGACTCTTTTTAATCAATTACCAAATTAATGTAATCAGGTAAGCTTTTGACAGTGTTGTCACAAAATTACATCAAAATAGATGTAACAAACAATTAAAATAATTGATTGTATAATTAACATAAGTCAAAACAATTCAAAATATGACAGTTATGTTAGTTAGGACTTATCATGAAAACAATTTTCAATGTGTACAGAGTTTAACCGATTAAGGAAATTGTGTAATCGGTTAAGTATTACCCTTAAGCAACTTTGAAAACTTTCTCTCCTTAAAACTCACCACAGCACACAACAAACAAGTGTTAGCAAAGACACGATTCTTAATCGATTATGCATATAATGTAATTGGTTAAAACTTGTAGTTTGCCACAGTTTAAGCATTATTTGATGAATTTAATTGATTACATAAACATTGTAATCAATTACTTCATACAGATATGCATCCTGCAAATGGTTTTGACATTTGATAACATGAATATGCATACAAACATATATAAGCACATGTATGATCACGGTAAGTATGCATACAAATCATTTCAAGCATGTTTGTTAGAGCATAAAACTTATAGAACCATTATTGTTGTTGTTATCATCAAATAAAGTTGTTGTCATCATTAAATGAACACATAAAAATATTTATGTTATTGTCATCATAAAGAACAAAACACACAAGAAATTTGGGTTAAGCTTTCACATTGCTCCCCTAGCAACAATTGATGATAAGAATATTATATTATTAAAGAAAGAAAATTGAGAATAAATGTTTTCCTATAATTAAAATTATTTCTATGAATAAAATTTAAATGAATTAATTAAAATTAACACAGAAATTAAAAGAAAAATAAAAAGTGAAAAAGATGTTATGCTATAATAGAAATAATTTTTTAGATAAATTTTTTCTTATAATAAAATTATTTTATCAATAAAATTTAAACGAAATAATTAATTAATTAGTAATAAAACTAAAAGAGTAATTAAATAATAATAATTAATGGTGAGAAAATATTGTACAATAAAAGACGAAATTTGAGATAAATGTTTTCAATGAAAAAAAGAGAAAATACAATAATTAATGGTGAAAAAAATAATATAATATAAAAGAAAAGAAATTTATAGTAAATATTTTTCTATAAATAAAATTACTCTTACAAATAAAATTTAAACGAATAAATTAATTAATTAACATTCTTGATATTATTTCACAATATTATTTCACAATATATTATTTCACAATGCATAATTAAAATACTAATATCATTCTTGATATTAACACTTTTAAAACGTTTACACAACTTGTGTAAACCGTTTAATCGTTAACAAAGTTATTAAATGACGCTTTAGTAAAAAGTTTTTCATAATACTATTTAACTCCCTTTAATATTTTCCAGTTATTTCATGAACACGAGGATACTTCACAAATGGATAGGGACAATATGAATTACAGTTTGTTAGAGAAGAGAAGAATATTAAAGTTTTCATGAACTTTTGTATTGGACTAACATCTAAGGCCCAGTCATTCATTATTATTATGAAATTTATTAATAGTTTTAAATAATTGAATAATAAATCATTGATAATAAAAATGTTATATTAATAAAGAAAGAAAAGTGGAAATAAATGTTTTCCTATAATTAAAATTATTTTTATCAATAAAATATAATTGAATTAATTAATTAATTAACACAGAAATTATAAAAAAAATAAAAAGTGAAAAAAAATATTATACTATAATAGAAATAATTTTTGTGATAAATTTTTTCTCATAATGAAAATTATTTTTATCAATAAAATTAAATGAATTTATTAATTAATTAGCACTAAAACTAAAGGAGTAATAAAATATTAATAATTAATGGTGAGAAAATATTATACAATAAAATAGAAAATATTAAACAATATATTAATTAAATAACTTTTGAGGGCTTTTTTTTACCAAAAAGTTTATTTATTCATTTTTGTCCAATAAGTAGAATGGGTAGTGCATGATACATTGTCTTTTATATATAATGAGTAGAATATGAAACATTCATGAAACAAAAATAAACAGAAAAATAAAAATATCTTGAAATGGCTTCTCGCTTTTGTCATCCTTTTCTCTTTACTGTTTTGTTTGTTGCTTTCGTTCTGATATCAGGTAATTGTAAAAAATAGACACTATTTTTATTTCTAATTTATTTATGTTTTTTTTGTCTAAAACGAATGTAAACCACGTAAATTTATAGATGTATGTGAATTTTATTGTGAAATTATGTTTAATTTTATGACAAAATTTGATATAATTTCAGGAGAAGCAACAGTAGCAGAGGCAGTAAAAGGAATGATAGATGCAGACCTTAAGTGCTTCGGTCTTTGCACTCCAACTTGCCAACAAGATTGCATAGGAAAGCAGTTTATGACTGGTTTCTGTATCCAACAGGGATCTCTCAATCAATGCTGTTGTCTCTGATTTATTTATGCCTATTTTATAAAACTTTAATAAAACGCCTGTTTCAATTATGCTTTTTGGTTATATATTATTTATCTTTATGTTGTTTTATTCAAATTTGAAATATTATTTAAGAGATTTAAATTTATAATAAAAATATTGGAATCATGGTTTAAATAGATAAATGATCTGTAAGAGTAAAAAATTTAAAAATTATAAAAAAACAAATGGAATCTTCGAAGCAAATAATCAAATTGGATGATTATTTGAAAGATCATAAAAATGAAAAATAAATAAATTTATTTTATATATATTTAAAAGTATAATATTTACGTAAAAATAAAATTCTCTTCTATGTATAAATATAAATATAAAGATATTAACATCGTTTTAACTTTCATTAACAACTATACTATTAATAACTTAATACAACCGTAAAATTTTATAGAAAAAAAGTGAATTGCAATGAGAACCAAGAGGGATTTACCTCTTCGGCTTTCAACATAAACCGGGAGGGATTTACCTCTTCGGCCTTCAAGATGAACCGAGAGAAATTTACCTCTTCGACCTTCAATAAGAATCGAGAGAGACTTACCTCTTCGGCTTTCAAGATGTACTTTTGACGAGAGGGATTTACCTCTTGATCTTCAACATCAACGAGAGGGATTTACCTCTCGGCTGAGGGAGATTTACCACTCGGTCTTTAACTTCATATTCTTTCTGGGGGACTGTTTTTTATTTATAGTCCATGGGGGACTGTGTTTGATTTGTAGTCGTGTGACTTGCAAGATATATAATATAAAAAATATAGGCAAGACCGGAGTGGGAACGACCTAAGAGTCCTTGGCTTTTTTCAGGAAGCCCTTGCAACCATTGGATTGGTTCGTTCAAAGAGAGTGAAGGGTTGATGTCCATCCCTTTTTCTTCCCTTGTGTATGAGTGTATATATACTTGTATATATATTTCTAGTATTCTCTATATAAAATAGTTGTTGTAATGTTTATTGTAGTCAGATATTTAAGATTTTTGTATTTTTTAAAAAATACTTATTTTGTTGGTGATGATTCATGTTGCGTAGCTTTTATTAATGTTTCGGTAGATATTTTGTGGGACCGAGAAGGGATTTGTTTGATGAACCTCAGTTCATAATTGAGTATTTAGTGATTTTATGATCACTGTAGAATATTTCTAACTGTGAAAAGAGAGTGATTAGAAGTTTGATTGGAGGATACCTGCTTGTGGCCCTCATTCTCTATTTATAATTTGTCTCATTGACCTTGAACTGATATAAGCCCAGTAAAATATAAACAGAATAAAATATAAACAAACTTACCTGAAAATAGATATTCTTAATTATTTAATCTTCTATTTATCAATATCTTTAATAAGATATTCTTGATTATTTTATATCTTTAGTAAGATATATCGCTCGGTTCGGATATCCTAATGTTGTACAAAAATATATTATGATTTTAAATTAATGTAAATCTATTATATTTATATTTTTCGTACAATTTTTAGCACACTCAATAACTTTCATTTACTACTTAGAGTTTTTTCATAAAAAGAATCTTACTCAACGAGAATTGTCTAACACAAAATATTATTGTGATTTTGGACTATAAGATTCTTCTTACTTAAATTCACGGTTATATTAACTTTTTTTTCTAACTATGATTAATTTATATTAAGATAAAATAATAGGTAAATATAATTTATTTTCTTTACAAAAAAATAAGTAATACTGTCCAATTTAATTCATTTTGATTTGCTTAATTTATAATAACTAATTATAAATTTACATATTATTATTATTAGTTAATTTTATATGTAATATGTTCACAAAAATTAAAAATATCTTTTGAAACATTTTATGGTGAAGTGTAATGTAACAGACTGATTATATTAGTTCAATTAATTTTCTTAACCTTTTGATTTTAACCAATTAATTCAATTTTAATATTTTTACACATATTGTCAAGTCATTCCAACTCAGCATGTCACAATATCAATAAATGCACAAGTAATTAATTTTTTGTTAGGGAAATTAGTATGTCGTTAGCCTTTTTAATTTAGGGATTTTACCCTTTTATAATTCTCCTATGCACTTGAAACAGTACCTCTGAAAGCGTCAGCGTGCCACATGTTCAAAAACTTCACGGCGTTAACTGCATTTAACGGAAAGGCTTTTATTGATTGAAATTGACAAAATTAGGGACCTAATTGATTACTTCCAAAATTGAAGGATCCAATTGAAACAAACCCCTAAATATAGGGACCTTTGAACCTATTAAACCTAGATATTAAACCTAAATTAATTCATGTAGTAGTTTGAAACTTAGTTAATAATAATGAATACTTGTATTTTTATTGAACTATAGTGTCAGTTTCTTTATAGTATCAGTTTCTTTAAGTGTGTGGACCTTTTGTCAGATAAGTTAAATTTGACAAAACTTAAATTTAACATAGAAATTGTAACTTGACAGGTATTCCTCCGTATTTAAGTAAAAAATCAAGCTCATAGTTCTTGTTTGTCTATTTTTTTCTTCATGTATAATTGTAATTAATGTCTATTATATATCATATTAATAATACTTTTTATTTGATAATATGCTATGATATAATTATTTGAAGTTTTTATTGATAAATTTGTATGTTTACTGTTAACCTTTGACTGAATTCCTTTATCTTGAAAGTATTAAATTTTTTGTATGATTAATATATTTTTTATTTGGACAATATATGGGTTATATATTACAAAAAATAATAATGACAATTAAAATACTCTATTGATTCTTTTTCTGATGAAAATATGTGTAGTAGTTAAAATCGTAAATACACAAGGTTTAACGGCCGATAATAATGTTATTCATTGTTGCAAAATTACCAGCGCTGAGATAAAACTGCTAAAAGTCATTATTGACACCTCTATTAGTGTTAGTAAAAACTTATTTGTAACCTTTTATAACTGTCGGAAACAATATTTTTAACCGCCATAAACTTAGTATTTATTTTGTAGTGGTGCATTGTTATTATATAGTAATGAATTGGGATTATATAGAGTGATTTGATATTCAAATATACTCATTGAATATCTTTATAATCCTGAATTAACTTTTTTTGTTTATGAGCTATCTTGAATTAACTTATATTAGCATCTTGAATTACCTTTATTAAAATTCATCGTAGAAGAATTTTCAAATTCAAAACTCAAATAATTAAATAATGTTATTGATTAAGATAAAATTAATTAAATTATTCATCAAACATTTCTTTAAAAACGCTCAAGTTATCTATAGTTTTTAATTAAATGATTCATGTATACGTTTTAAATTTTTTTAAGAAGCAATATTTTATAAATCGTAACTATAATTTCTGTAAAAAAATAAAAGCAACATTCTTTATTTGAAACGTTAAAGGTATAATTTAATTAAATATGTAAAATATCATTCAAATTTAAAGTAAAAATTTTAAACTATATTTTGACTTTCAAAACTATTAAATAACCTGTGATTTATGTTGACCAGAGATAAAAGAAAAAAAAACATTTTTAATTAAAGATATTCCTCAAAATTCTATATATATTATACAGTGAGTAGCATATGAAACATTCATTTCACCAGAAAGAAAAATATCAGAATTTCAGACCTAAAATTCTCTTAAAATGGCTTCCCGCTTCTGTCAATCTTTCATCTTCGGAGTTTTGCTTGTTGCTTTAGTTCTCACATCAGGTAACTGGAAGAAAGAAGTTTTTATTTTTATTTTTTTTCAAAACTGCAAAAAATCCATATTTATTTTTCAATTAATGCTGAAATTCTGATCTGAATGCAGTACCAGAAGCAGTAACAGGAATAACTGATCCAGGCTTTCACTGCATAGGGCAATGCACTGGACAATGCAACACAAGTTGCACTAAGAACGGCTTTAAGAAAGGCTTCTGTCTCAAGCAAGGATCTCTTAATCTTTGTTGCTGTTCCTGATTCACTTATATTTTCTTCTATTTTATAATAAAATGCATCAGTAGTTTGTGATTTCAACTATCACTAAAGGGTGTTGTTCCCTTCACCTCCTCAAGTGCTTCTCCACCTCCCTATTATTTTCATTTATTTCAAAAATATTTTATATCTCTTCACTATTTTCTTTTATTTCAAAAATACTCTACATCTCTCCACTATCCTTAACAATCTTTCTCTTTCTCTATCTACATTAATGAAGCATTATGGCTCAGTATGATATATTACAAAATATAAAATTCAGAGAAAACTTCAATATTAGTACTTCTACCATTTCCATTTTATAAAATTAAAACTTAGATGCAAATACAAAATAATAAATATAATAATATTAATAGTAAATAATGATATATTATTATTATTATTATTATTATTATTATTATATACTAAATAATGACCAAAAAACTAAATAAATTCTAAATCTTTAACAAATAATTTTTTTTTATATTTTAAGTATTTAATAATAATTTTATATTATTTATCTAATAAATTAAATATTTTATTCAAGATATTTGAGTCAAACATGTCGGTAAGTTAAAATATAATATAATGTTAAAAATTATAGATATTATATGTAAAAAGAATACACATATATAAACATTTTTCTACAAATTTAGAGCCAAATTTTACTATTTATTAAGTAATTTGAAGAGAAAAAAATAAAATAAGATTGAAACAATCTTATTTAAGAAAATATATCACAAGTTCAAATTTGAGTCATGTAAATGCTCCCTTAATGATCCATGTGAATGCTTCATTAATGTGAAGAGAAAAAGAAAGATGGTTAAGGATAATGGGGAGGTATAGGGTATTTTTGGAATAAAAAAATAGTGGAGAGATATAGAATATTTTTGAAATAAATTAAAATAATGAGGAGGTGCAGGACCACTTAAGGAGGTGGAGGGAGCAACAATATTATTTCTTTAAAAAATTTATTTCTTTAAAAAAATTGAAGTTAAGTGTAAAACAGATTAACCATCTAATTAAGCTAAATTAATTCTAAAAGAAATTTCGATCAAAGAACAAGAATTCTCATTTTAGAATAAAAAACATGTGATAATTACGGATTTTATTGTCTCTCCTTTTTTTACACACACACACACATATATATATATATATAATATGAAATTCAAATAATGTTTTTGAAATTTTTATTTAACTATGAAAAATTTAAATTATGCTATATATTGTTTAATTAATTGATTTGAAAACAAAATATATTCTTTCATTGATGAAATTGAATTTAATTATGAAAGATATTTTTGTTCAATATTTTTTTGTTCATTTCAACTTGTCACCTTGAAGTAGTTCTTTTTTAATTTATTAAATATTTTATTTATGGTATACGTGAGTTTAGGTGATTTGATATACTTTTGTAACAATTTTTTTTTAAATTATAAATGTTTATAATCTCAAAATTTATATACAACATTAAAAAAATTATTTCAAATTTTAATATATTTTAATTTCAAACTTTAAAAATAATATATAATCATTCTAATTAATAACATTAATTAACATAATATTTATTTATTTATTTTTAAAGTTTAACACTAAACTATATCAAAATTTATAACAAAATTAACTTTTAATTTCGCATCAAAATTTTATAAATAAAAACATATTTTAACGTATTCATCTATTCATGTATTTAATGCCAAAATCATACTTCATTCTAATAACTCCTACATCATTTTAATAGTTTTCCTTGAAGTCTCATTAAGTGAATAAAACAAACAATCATTATGAATTTAATATTTTTCTATGAAACTTTGAAAATAAAAAATAAATTATTTTAACTAAAAATAAATAGAATTTTATGAGTTTACACTAGCAATTTTAGAAACATTTTTTTTATCACATTTAATAGTTTCACATAATTTAGTACTAGAGGTTTAAGGCAATTTAAATACATTAAATACTTATTCCTTCTTCCACTATCAAAGAAGCATCTTATCAAAGTGAACAATACCTCACATGATAAGTGATTGACCTTAACAATGTCAAAATAATTTTTAATTTTAAATATATTAAAATAATTTTAAAAATGTATATGGCTACGTTAAAAGTAGTTTCATTGTTATTTTTTCAAATGCTGATATTCAAAATACAAAAAAGCAAATACTTCGTGTACTACATATAAAATATATGAAAATTGAGAAAAATAAATGACTTAATATTTTTAAAACATAATCTGTTTAAAAGAAGTTTGATAACAACATATTGGTAATAAGAATTATCAAAAATCAATATGCATAAATTATTTGCCAAATTTCGGCCTCTTGTAGTATTTGTGGATTAAGATGGAATATAATGGTAAAATATGTTAGGAAAAAACACATCATTTTTACTTATAGAATCACTCTAGTAACACAAATAAATAAACACAAGGATACAAAAAAAAAATATAAAGTAAAATCTCTGAATCTGGACAAAATTACAATCATTATCAAAACACAACAAGAGAATAACACTATATGTAAAAATTTGTACAGCACATAAAAAACATTCACAAACCCTTTGACTCTAAGTACTTCCACACAAACAAGAATTTAACTACACCTTACAATACTCTAATATATATATATATATATATATATATATATATATATATATATATATATATATATATATATATATATATATATATATATATATATATATATATATATATATATATATATATATATATATATATGCCTCTTTCAATTCTTCTCTTCTTTTATTTAAAAACATAAATGTATAATTCTTTATTCTCTCAAACAACTTCTCTCAAAAAATAAAACTTCCATCGTATTTCTTTAAGAACTAAATCTCATCTATTTTTTATTAGAGACTAGTGTTGCATTTTCAAGTTTAACCGAACAAATTCTCCATTCAAGTTAGTCGTAATTTCGTATCCTTTGATTCCTAATTTTTTTTTCTTTGTTTGCGGCCTTTCTTAGGTTGCATGTGCTCCCAAAGTCTTATATTTCTCTTGTTGCTAATATGTTGTATGTTTGGTTCGGTCTAGTCATCTTCATGTTGTCCTCAGGTTGTGATAGAGATTTCACTAGTTCGGAGGCGACTTGGGGATTCTCACACTTTTGGGCTGTTTTCGAAAGTGAGGAAAGCTAAAAGGTCTTACAACTTTCATGACTGATTTTCTAGAATATAAGTTATGAGCATGTTGATTTTTTTATTCTTTTTCTCGGTGAAAATTGAGAACTGTTATGAGTTATATAGCATGTGATTGAGTTGAATTTTCTCTGTTTGTTTTGTTGTTTGAGTTGTTTTGATGATTGGTATGACAATATATGTTAAATGAGACCTTTGTATTCAAGACTAATTTCAAATTGTGAATTGCCATAATTTTTAAGATGCTTGGAGTTAAAATTTTTGAATGTCAGTGCATAACTGAATGTGAGAATTAAACTTGGACAATTGGTACAACTAATGACATTTTTAAAAATTGATTGATGAATTGTTGAGAATAGCTCTGTGTGAGACTTGAATTAAGGAATATGGCACTTCCTTACTTAGGAAGATGAAAGCTTAAGGTATTTAAGGGTTTATTAAGTGAGAATTAACTTAAAAGAGCCAAATTACTCAATCCAAAGCTCAAAATGTAAGTTCTGGGTATTTATGCACCGTTAGACGTAGTTGCAACGTCGTAAGGTGCCACTAAGACAATGGCCACTGAATTACGGGCGTTGGGCGCCACTTTTGGACCATCGAGAACACTCAAATCAAAGGGTTCTAGGGGTTTTAGCGTCGAGCACCGCCTTAGTTTTCTAGTATGTGTCATCTTGGAAAAAATGGGATTTACGTTTCGTTAACCATCAAATCATGCTAAAATTTTGACAGCGGGTCCTCCACACATGAATTGCTACTTTGACTGGTGGGATCTTTTATTTAAGGTTTGTCGTTAGAAAATTTAGTCTCTTATGTTTGTCGTATTTTATATTTCTTTTTTTTTTTGTGAAAAGCATTCCTTATTTGTGGTTTTGGTTTGATCTTGGAATAAAAAAAGGTATATGGTCGTTATTATAATTGTTGATTCGTTCATTTATGATTATGCATGTGCTTAATGATGTATGAAATTGTGATAATGATGGGTTTGTTAATAGAGATGAACATCTATGAAAATATATGATGATTGTATTTAATCACGAACATGATATTATTTAACATGGATGAATACTAATATGGGTGATTGTTTGGTATTGGGAATTTGATGTGGAATCATGTTTATGGATGAAATTATGAGTTTGGCGTAATTTGAAGAATCTTATTGGAAGATTATATGGTAGCGTTCCTTCAATACTAGAGATTTATCCTAATACTTTAATATCCATTCAAGTCTCATGTAGAGTAGAATAAGTTATATGGTGAGAAGGGCAAGAGGTATTGTCATTAAGAATGACCCTAGGGTTCTTATGATAGTTAAAGAGACTTACCCTATGTGTGGTGAAACCATAGGAAAACACTAGAAGGGGTGGTGTTTAATAGTTTTATAAAACTGTTTTTTGTAATGTAGCGTCTAACAAGTATTATAAAGTAAGTTGATCAATAGGGTTTACTTAGACGTTGTTGTTTTGCAAAGCTCGTGGGAAAGATATGTTCAATAAAATAGTATATATAGTGAGCACAAAGAAATGTGTTTCTTGATTCAGTGTCTAGAAAATTTAGGGTTTAAGAGTTGTGCATACGCTAAGTTTTATGAGAAAATTTTCAAGGGAAGATTAATAAAATGAAGCTTAGAACAAGGAGTATTTTTACACTGGTTCACTTCAATTGAGCTACATTCAATTCTCCCCTCAAGAACTCTTGAAGGTTCCACTAATCTTTTCAAATATTACACAATTACTCTCAACAGTTTTAGTTTACAATGAGTATTCTCACCACTCTTGCTTCCCTAGAAAATTCTGATATCTTCATGATACGCTGCCTAGTCAAGTTTTACCACTTCTGGTTTGCAAGTATTCTAACCACTTCTGGTTTACAAGTATTTTAATGACTTCTAGTTTACAAGTATTATAGCCACTTCTGGTTATAACAAATCCAACACAAGATGTACAACAAGATATAGATGGATAACTCTCTACAAGAGAATATGTTTTTGATACAATATAATTTGTAAATCTTGATGATGTTTCACTCTTTTTTCACTTGAAAGCTTCAGATGATTAATGAATTATAACCACATATATTAGAGTAACAAAATGTATTCACTTCGTTATCCTTCTTGTCTTTTCTTCATACGTCTGGCTATTTATAGCTTTCTTGACAATATGCTCGTTAAGTCTTGAGTTGAGTTCTTGTAGATTATGTTGACAGCCTTTTTAGCTTCTAAGTTAGACTCAGGTCTATTTTGAAGTTGTATAGTGCTTTATTAGAGTTTTTCATTGATGTTCAACTTGTACGGCTTGTTTGACAAAAGTCTTCAATAGAAACATTCCTAAAAAGTACTGTAATTCTCTCAAGGCCTTTATCAAATGTGTGCTTTGGTTCTGATTAATCCATTGTATATTTCTTACTTGCATAGTGAGCGAGGACAAAGCATACAAGTAAAATAGCACTTTGCAGTACATGCATTAATGGGCATTTAATGTTTTTGAATGTTTATATATGTTAAGTACTATTTCTTTGTTCAAAACAATGTCATATGTCTTGTCATTAATGAGTGCATCGTTGAGGCATAACATTCAACTTTCATATGGTCGTTGTAAGCATATTAACATAAGACAATGTTAAAGCTTCAGATGCTTTCTAAATTTTAATACTTTTAATAATAATATTTGGCATGCTTTTCATTAAACCATTTCTCTTTAAGAGACGCTTTTCATTTTCAACATTGCTTTGTGTATATTTTTTATTTTCAATACTACTTTGTATATGTTGAGATTGTTGATAAGGGAAGCACTGGTTTAGCTAAATTAATCTCACAGTGTTCTGGTTTTTTATGATGACAACACATTATTAATAACACATGTATTGATATGTGTTACATGTTCAAAACTTTATTGTGTATGAATTCTTGAAGAACATGTTTGTGTTGATTTTCGTATATGTGTGCATATTCACAGCTTTTCTACATGGAATATCATTTGTGACTGCATTACATATGGTTCAGAAATGCACTTGGTTGAACTTATATTGTGTGACAAAATTGCAAGTTTTAATTCGACTTCATTATGAAGTAAGTTGATTAAAACTCGTGACTTTGCACAAACTTTCAAAAATAGTGCTATGAGTAATTTTGCAAAGAAAAGATTTTCAAAACTGAATTGAAGTGCATAGTCGACTACATGCGCAGTGAACTCGACTTAGTTAGTTATGTTTTAAATTTTTGTTAATGTTTGTGAACTATAACCACTATATTGTGATTCTTTAGTCAAGCATTAAATGCAAGTCAACTGAATTAAATGCGTAATCAATTTGGTTGGTCTGACTACTACTAATTGACTTAACTATTATAACTGTCTGATTACAGTCGACTATATTAGTAGTGAAGTCGACTACAAGAGCGTATGTTTTATAGAAAAATATAAATAGATGTAATTTTGTTCTTCACAAAGACTTTGGCTATTCTAACAATTTCATTTCATTGTTTCAGATTGTGATCTCTGTGAAAACGCTTCAAGAACTCATCAATGTTGTGATTAAAGGAAGAGGACATGTTGCGTTCTGGGATAAGTTTGAGGATTGTTCAAAGTTGACAAAGACTGCAGGAGAGGGGATATCTTGCTGCTTTCTTTGGGTGTTGTATGCCGATATTTTTGTTAGAGGGTTAGAGGGTTAGAAAGGTGTTTTATATTTTGACGTGGAGGTCTCTATAAAAACCTTGTTGTAAAAACCTTGACCATTATAGTGCATTTGCTTCCGGGTACAGCAAGGACACTGGATGTAGGTAGTTTGGCCGAACCAGTATAAAAACTGTGTTTGATTTTCTCAATCCTTGAACTCTTATTTTAAGTCGACTTTACTCTCTACATAGTCAACTTTATTTTTCCGCTGCACTAATTTATCTTTTTCCTTGAGATTCAAGAAACTTTTGAAAGCTTCATACTTTGCGAAAAAGATTTGAAAAAGACTATGATTTTTAAACCTCACCAATTCACTCCCCCTCTTGGTGTTGAAACTAAGCCATTCTTTTTGCAACAATATATACTTTTCATTTTCAATTACTACTTTTGTATGTACTAATTGTAAGGTTATAGTGTTTTGGTCTTTCTCAAGGATAAATATGTTAATTTCAATTCTTAAGAACTTGTCCTTAGGTTTTTCACATGTTTAGGCGATGCTTGTAACAAATCATTTTTGTGGAACATGTTTCTACCTTAGAAGGGATTTTCACACTCACTGTTTTACAAGAGTAATTCAGAAACTTTGTGCGTAGGTATCTCAAGCATGGTGTCTTACTAAGTTTGTGTAGACTTCTTCTATTGATCAAACACTTCTTCCTAAAACCCGTTATGTTGTTTAGTTAATCTTTTTCTTCTAAGATAACATCTCTGAAATTGTAGCTTGATAGAAACTGTTTGTAATTTTTCTTATGATAAAACTTTTAGGTTAGTGCTTTAGATGCTTTTGAGCATAAATCTTCTAGGTTTTTTGTTTCTAGTTAGACAGGAATCTAGGTGATTCACTTGGTAGATGCTTAGATGATTTAATGTTGTATGTTACCACATGTTAAGACGCTCTTTCTTACTAAAGAATTTTTCATGAAATATATTTGTTAAACTTCAAGTTGCTAGATAGTCTAGTCTTTATAAACGATCTTGTCTTAACATATGGTAAGGTTAAACCAATTGATAGTAAAAGTCATCACAAGTGAAAACCACTAAAAGTTATACATAAATGCTTGTATCTAGATAAATGAGTCTTTTATAGTTTTCTTTTGTAAATTGTAGGTGTTGATGAATGATTGATAAAATCTTATAACATGAATTATATGTTCTTTATATGATACTCTTTTTGTAAATTAGTTTAGCCTTTCTTTTTTGTTTGTTTGTTATGTGTTGTGTTCTTTGTAAGATCCGAGAAAAATGTGGTATTAGGGAATAAAGCGGTTGTAAGACTTGAGTATTATTGTTTGATATAATTGGTGTTTAATACTGACATGTTTCTGAGAACTATAGTTGTTATGTTGATTATTTAAGGTTGTGTTATTAAATTGGTGATTTGTGTGTACATGATATTACCAATATGATATGTTGGTTTATTGATATAAATATTGTTTATGATGGAATGAATGTGGGTTTAATTCCTAGGGAGAAGAGTTTAAGAGAAACTTATATTTTAATTATATTTTTAGCCTAAGGGCAAAGTGGTTTTTTTAACTTTATTAAATTGTGCAGAAATTATTTTAGGGGGTGTGCAAAGTAAAAGAAAGAAATAAAATCTAAATTTTAAAGGGTAATTACGTGAGTCTTAGAGGATTTAGTAATTCTTGACATTTTAAAAAAGTGGTTAAGAGAAAATAAAAGAAGAAATCTTGGTGGTTTTATAGATTAAGGGAGGGATTTTATTTTAATAAAAAAGATAGAGATAAAATAAAAGAAGATAAAAAGGAGAAGAGAAAAAGGGGTCTACATATTGTTACCCAAATTCTAAAACACGGAATTGAGAGAGATAAAGTAGAGAAGAGATATTTTCTAGGAGAAAAAAGGAAAAGCTACAAATTACCTTAGTGCAAGGGAGAATTTGTGAGGTTTTTTAGTATATATAAAGCCCTAGTATTGGGCAAGGTATGAGGAAGCTTACCATTATTTGTTTTCTTATTTGTTTGTATGGTGAATAGGGTTTGCTTTTGATTATCTTGAAAGGTAATGTTGTTTTGATGCATGTGGATGTATGAGAATATGTTCTGCATGGTGATAGGGTTATATCATGGTTGTGTTGGGTTTTTCCTATGAATGTATTTATGGTTTTATTGGGTTATCCCATAATAGGGTTTGATGCTAAGGGGAAACAAAGTTATGATATATAATTGGGGGTTCTATCATGCAAATATATGTTATAAAGATGGTATATGCAGAATATTGTGTTTGTTTGGGTTATAATTTGCATAATGTTGGGTTTTGGATGATTCTAGTGATATAATGTATGTATTAGGGTATGTTCATAAGGGTCTGCGAGGGTTGAATGTATGCATGAGGTTTTAGGGGAGCTTCCTTTGTGACTTAGGGTTGATGTATGTGTGTTTGAACACTTAAATTTTGTCCAGGATGTGTTTTGATTCAGCAATAATTGATTATCATTAATTATAATCGATTATTTGCGCATTGATTATGAGTTGAGTTTCGGGAATAATTGATTATCCCTTCATGCATGATGAATTATGGTGAATTTCTATGTAGAACTAATGAGATAATCGATTATCTTAAGTGATCATTAGTACAAAAATATTGTATAACGTCGTTGTTTTTTAGCCTTTCACGTCGAATTCGAGGTCAAGTTATATCGGGAGACGTTAAATTGACGACGAATTTTTTAAATTCGACGTTAATCAAATTGACATCGAATTTTGTCAATATTCGACGTTAAGTAATTTTTGTGTTTTTAAATTAATTGTGATCCTTTTTTACAACTCTACGAGACCTGAAAAGCTTAAAAACAACCAATTTCAGTTTTTGGTATTTTATAAAGCATGAACTATGAACGTGTAGTATAATATCAACAACAAACAACAATAACAAACAACAAAAAACAATAACAAACAGCAAACAACAATAACAAACAACAAAGAAGTTCAATCAAACAACAAAAACAAACAAGTTCAACCAAATTAACAAGAACAAACAAGTTCAACAAGAAAACTACAAATAAGTTCTTCTAAATGAAAATGAAAACTAACCTTCAAAAGGGGGTTTCGTCAGAATAAAGTGTTTCCACCAGTGAGAGAGAAAGCATAATGTGCCTATGAAGGACAAGAACACGAAAATAATTGGTTAAAATAAACGAAAGTCATACATAAAGTAGTTAATTAACATGCATTTGTATCAAATGAAAGAAAGATTACATGTGATGGTCGTCAAACTTCGTTCGAGAAAAGTTTGAGAAGAGAAGGAGACTCGCGCGCTAAGATAAAGTAAATGAATTTTCAATCTCCCGCTCAAATTAAAAAGGGGAAACTTTTGGTTGACAAATAATACGTCGAAGTCCCTACAAAATTCGACGTATTATTAGTGGTTTAAAAGAAAAAAGAATTAAAAAGGGGTAACTCTTTGACTTCTGGCTGAAAAATAATATGTCAAAGCCCCTACAAAATTTGACATATTATATGTGGTTTAGAAGAAAAAAGAAAAAAAGGAATTAAAAAGGGGTTACATTTTGGCTTCTGGCTGAGAAAGAATACGTCAAAGCCCCTACAGAATTCGACGTATTGTTGGTGGTTTAAAAGAAAGAAGAAAGAGAATAACGCGCTGGTGATGGTGTGTTCCCTGTCCTTGTTTGGCAGGATTACATGTTCCTTAGCTAGATTGCGGGACTACTCAAGCTTATCTGTAGGGCAAGCTACAGATTGATCTGTAGGAGTGGCTACAAGCGGGTGAGGTAAGGTACAAGAGTAAGACCGATTCTTTCCACTATGGTGTTATGGTACGATGATGCTCATGGTGTTTTTCATGACTAGGATAGTCATGATGATGGTGTTAGGAAACAAGTTGGCTTCAATTTACACCAAGAGGGGGGGGGGGGTGAATTGGTGTTAGTTCAAAAAAAAAATCTTTTCGCAATCTTGGTATGAAAATTCAAAGCTTTTGATCTTTCCTTGAAATGCAAGTAATGAAAATTTCAATGCAGCGGAAAAATGTAGTTGACTGCTCTAAATATAAAGTCGACTGAAATAAAAAGTGCAGGGATAGAGAAAATCAAACACTGGTTTTTATACTGGTTCGGTCAACAATGCCTACATTCAGTGTCCTTCCAACCTTGGAAGCAAATGCACTATAATGGTTGCGGTTTTTACAACAAGGAATTTATAGAAGTACCACGCAAAAATATAAATCTCCTCTCTAACCCAAAACCAAATATAGTTGCACATAAAACCAGAATTGCAGCAAGAATCCCCACTTCTGCAATCTGCACCCACGTTGAACAATCCCAAAGGTGTCACTAGCACTCTTCACAGGATGCCAAGCCTATAACAGCACGCTTCACAGGTTGCCAAGCCTATCACAACACATTTCCCAGGTTGCCAAGCCTTCAATCAAATGCATCAGTCTTTACAGGATGCCAAGCCTTCAAGATCAAAACAGAAGCACCTTCTCTGTGCAGATGTTGATCAAACAGTATGCGCAATTGGCTCCTCAATCTGAATCTCTCTCAAGAAAGATCACCACCGTCTTCTTGGAGAATTCTTGGAGCTTCCAAAACTGAGAAATAACTCTGAAATAGGACAATGAAAATGTTAGATCACAAAAGTCTTCTCTCATAACATATCGTGCTCTGTTCTATTTATAGGTTTCCTGTCATTCTAAGTCGAATACCCTACTAATCCAGTCGACTGTATTAAAACAGTTATAATTGACAGTCAACATAGAGGCTCCTCAGTCAACCAATTCAATGCACATTCATGACAGTTGACTTAGTCAGTCAATCTTAACTAACTTTTGAAAAACTAGCCGTTGGAGCAAGTAGGTATAACAAAATTCCAAAAATAACAGCAACACAGTCGAATAGGTGTTCCACCATGTCGACTGACACTTGGAAAACACTTTGAAATGCTTTTCAACTCAAAATCTCATCAAGCACATGTTCATAAAATCTGTACAAAGATTTTAGCTTAGTCGAATCCAATACCAGTGTGTTCGACTGAACGAGATCTTTGTCACAACAAATATAAGTTCATAAAAGTGCTTGTGAGCTTTTCTTTAGAAATGTGCAAAAAATAATCAAAATTATTTTATCACACATTTCAATACAAGCATGTTCCAAACATATATGGTAATCAATTATGCATTTAATGGATGCACAACAGTCAAAACCTTGCTTGAAAATTATCACAATTGCTCGTGATAATCGATTATGGCAAGTCATAATCGATTACTGATAATCGATTATTATAAGATGATAATAGATTATCCTGAGTATAAGATGAGGTTTTCTGATTCAAAACGCATTCTAATACAACCTAAGACAAACACTACATAAAATCAAAGATAAACCACAACTTATACATAAATCTACTAAATTACAAAAGCTTTAACATAAAAACAAGTCTTCATGAAGATCTTCTTGCAACAAGAACACTTGATACCTGACTTTAAGACATCATCAAAACTTCTTCTCTTCAACTTTATGCTAACAATATGATGTTGAGGCATGATAGATTCGAAAGACGTCTTACGATTAATGAGTCTGTTATCTTAGCGATTATGATTAATATTCTACTTTTTATATATTTTTGATCTATTAAATTCTTGTTTAATTTAAATGATTCTTCTATGTTTATATTTAATTGAAATTGAATTGTTGATGGATTGTTAATAAAATTGTTCCTTTTATATGGTTATTTTATATTAAAAATTATTTTTAATAACTTATCTTTTTATTTATTTGTTATTGTGTTTTAACCTATAATAAATATAAGTATGAATATGAGATACATGTCTAAAATTGTATTTAAATGTAATTTATTTTGATTATATATATATATATATATATATATATATATATATATATATATATATATATATATATATATATATATATATATATATATATATATAAATGTAGGTTGAATTTGAATTAAGTAACGAAACTTGACACAAATGAAAAATTTAGGTTAGTCAAATTATATTTTTTATATATAAACTAATTTTTAATTAAAAAAAATCATTTTCTCTATTTAAACAAACACATATGATACTAGAATTTATAAAAATACGAAAATAATGAATATGAAAGTATAGTATAAAGTTTATCAAGAAAGGTAGAAAATGAACTTATTAAAAAAAATTATTCAAACCAAAATTTTTCTTACTTTTTTCTATTTTATTGTGGTACAATTTGATATCGTAAGAAGATATTAAAGGTAAAGATTAGAAAACAAAGATAAGTAAAAGATAAAAGTAAAACATTAGGGTAATTTTTATTTTTAATATTATAGTTCAATTTAAATTGTATGTATAGTTCATAATAAATTTTGGTTCTAATTTATTTTTATGATACTTGTTATTCTAAAATTATTCAAAAAATTATAAAATACCTTTTAATAGGCAAGTTGTTAAACATTTTATAAATATGAACTATTTTAATATGATTATTAATTTTGATTTTCTCTATTCTTTATAAGCTAATTATATAGTTTTATATTAAAAGTATAATAAAAATGCATTATTTTGTTTTAATAAATACAAATATATCATAAGTAAAATATAAGTTATTAAATAATATAAATATTGATTAGTTGTTAAATAATTTTAAGTATATTATACTAATACAAAAGAGATATTTTGTGTCTATATTTTGAAAAATTAATAATAATATGATTACATAACTCGGTTTGTATTTACATGGGTTATTTATAATATGTTCTGGAATTGAATTCGAATGAATTTGCTTTTAACATAGGATAGGATAATTTATTTTCATTTTTTTAATTTTGATTCTATTCCCACGTTTTATGGGAGTACATGTGCGATGTTAATTAATTTTACGAAATAGTTGGAACACAACATTTTATTGTGTTAGTTATACTATTATGTTTGAATTTACTTTAACAACAAACTGATATAATATACATTATATACCTTACTCTCATTCTAATACCAGTTTCAACTACTGCATTTCCCTTGCAAGATTATTTATATATATATATATATATATATATATAATATAATATAATATAAACATGTCATAGTATACGTTTTTAGTTTTTCTTCTCTTATGATAATGTAACAGTTATATAATTTTTGCACGCAAAGTGGAGTTTCACTCTGAATTTCTATTGGAGGTGCATTGTTTAATCATGTTTTACTGAGGAAGAGTTCCTTTGTCATAAAGACTGTGACACCGTTTAGTTGCACCACTCAGGATAGAACCAATGGCTGTAGGCACAAAATCCGGAGGTGAGACTCAGAATCAAGCGGCACAAGGTTTTGTTTTCATTGATGCCTTCACTTTTCTTTCCAAAAACTGCTTTTCTCTCTCTCTACAAACCCACCAACTTCTCTCTCTTACTTAATCTCCCAATGCCAGTTTGAACTTATCTTAGAAAGAGAAAAACAATAATTCTAAAAAATTTTAAACTTTAGACAAGCAAAGTGAAACTTCCCAGAACAAACCAGAACATACACACATGGGGGGTTTCCTAGGTCTAAGTTTTAGTCACTTTAACCCTTTGGGTGTCCGTCAAATTGCCATTCTCACGCCAAGGTCTTGATTGACTTTCTGGGTTCGGAGAACAACTCTCACTTTGCTTTTGTTCATCTGTGTAATATTTATACATAGCCCCCCCTCTCTCTCTCTGTAATGTAATTAGCCCCATCTGTTGTAAACTTTTTCCTCTTCATGTAAATTCAGTGGTGAGAAGTGTATTTCTTTTCCTTTGTGTTGTATGATTATTGTTGTTGTATTGAATACTGTAGTTGGTACGTTCATGACCCAATTGGGAATAAAAAATTAAGTTAAAAACTCTCATGAACAGTGTGGGTCTCTTTCTATCAAGGTATGAGAATTTTATTGTATGGTTTACGGTATCCAAGTTGATGATCCTCTCTTGTGTGTAGTGTGATAATGCATATATAAAACCAGATGTTTTATGTTGCATCCCTTTGTTGGATTTGAGATACCCTTATCCCTTTGCTTCCTTAATTGGAAACAAGCACACAATAGCAGATCTTTTCCCTTTTTCACTTCTAAGTACACACATATCACATACATAAAAAATTAAGAAAAAAAGAAAAAAAAAAAAACCATACCTATCTTTCTCCTACCCTGTACTTTCTATCTGTACGTCTTTATCTATTTTTCTCTCTCCTCTTTTTCACCCCAAATACCCCATACCCACACCATATCTGAAGCCAACAGAATTCCCAGAAGGGTTTTCAAAGTTTCAACCTTGATAGTGGTTTTCTTCTTCTTCTTTTTTTTTTTAATTTTTTTTCTGCATACCCTTTACAAGATCTTGAATTTGTTGAAATGGAGTGTGAAGTGAAGTTACAAGAGGGAGATCTGCATGCAGAGGTGGTAACTGAACCAAACCCTGTTGGTTTTGACAACATGGAAGAAGAACACACTTTGTCGGTTGCCGAGAGAGAGATGTGGCTGAATGGTGACCAAGACGAGATTCTGGGAGTCAATGAGGCTTCTATGTTCTACGACGATTTCCCTACTCTCCCTGATTTCCCTTGCATGTCGTCATCGTCTTCTTCATCTTCAGCGCCACCGCTTCCTCTGAAGACCATGACGTGTTCCACCACAACCACAGCAACCACCACCACTTCCTCTTCTTCCTCATCCTCTTCATGGGCCGTGTTGAGGTCAGATGTTGAGGAAGATGTGGAGAAAAATCATGGCAACGGCTACATGCATGACCAGTTTGATGCAACAGCTTTGTCTTCCACCGCTTCCATGGAGATTTCCCAGCAGCAAAACCCTGATCCTGGACTTGGTGGCTCTGTTGGAGAGTGCATGGAGGATGTTGTGGACACTTTTGGGTACATGGAGCTTTTAGAGGCCAATGACTTCTTCGATCCTGCCGCAATCTTTGAGAACGAGGAGAGCGAAAACCCTTTAATAGAATTTGGCACACTTGAGGAACAGGTGTCACTGCAAGAGGGGCAACAGGAAATGATGCATCAGCGAGAGAACATTGAAGACGATCGCAAGGTTCCTGTGTGTGAAGAGATAAAAGGAGAGGAAGAAGGTGGTGACGGTGGTGGTGGCGTGGTAGATGATGAAATGAGTAATGTATTCTTGGAGTGGCTCAAGTCTAACAAGGACAGTGTTTCTGCTAATGACTTGAGGAATGTTAAGCTCAAGAAGGCAACAATTGAAAGCGCAGCAAAGCGTTTAGGGGGAGGAAAAGAAGCTATGAAACAGTTGCTGAAGCTGATTCTTGAGTGGGTTCAAACCAGCCACCTTCAGAATAAGCGGCGCAAGGACAATAGTGAAAATGCTAACGACCCTCTTCAGGCACAGATTCAGGATCCCAGTGGCCAGAACAACCAGAACACTCATACTAGTGGCTCATTTGCACCTGAATCGAACTCTTGTTTCAACAACCAGACGCCCTGGTTGAGTCCTCAAACTTTTGGGACAGATCAGGCCCCTATCATGGTTCCATCACAGCCCTATTCACAACCCATGGTGGGGTATGTGGGTGACCCTTACACCAGTGGTTCTCCTTCGAATAACATCACAGCCACTCATAACCATAACAATAATAACCCTTACCAACCAGGCACGGACCAATACCACATGTTGGAATCAGCACATTCATGGCCTCATTCTCAGTTCAATGTTCCTTCTCCTTATAGCCAGTCTTATGGGGACAACGGCCTTTTCACATCTGGGGGTTTTGGCGGCTATGGCAATAACCAGTACCCTTATCAGTTTTTTCATGGTCCTGGTGATAAGTTGATGAGGTTAGGACCCTCTGCAACTAAGGAAGCAAGGAAGAAGAGAATGGCGAGGCAGAGAAGGTTTTTATCTCATCACAGGAATCACAACGGTAATCACCACCAGAATCAAGGGTCTGACCCACATACAAGACTGGGAAGTGATAATTGCACCACTGGTTTGGTTGCACCTCATCAAGCAAATTCTGCAGCAGCCAATTGGATGTACTGGCAGGCCATGGCGGGTGGCTCGGCTGGTCCTTTGGCGCCGGTGGTTCCGACCGATCCGCTGGCCGGACAAACGGTGGTGGACCGGTCCACCATGCACACACAGAATTCTTATCAGAATCGAGCTGCATCAGATAGGAGACAGGTTGGTGAACCTTACTTTGATCAGATATTGATGTTAGATTATTTGTTTGGCTTAAAGTATGATTGATATGTGATTAGTAGAACGTATGTTCAGAATGTGATCATTATCGTGAATTTCTTGATAATGAACAATAGTTTCATTATGTTATGAATAATGTGTGATTCGTTCAGTCATTATATGTGTTTGATCGACAGGGTTGGAAGCCTGAGAAGAACTTGAGATTCCTTCTGCAAAAGGTGTTGAAACAAAGCGATGTGGGAAGTTTGGGAAGAATAGTTTTGCCAAAAGTAATAATTTATCTGGCTTTTTCTTTGTCAACAACTTGCAAGTAGTTTTTTGTTGATGATTTTATATGGTGGAAATGTGTACTTCATTTGTTAACTTAGATTTGAATTGTAATTTTGATCAGAAAGAAGCAGAAACCCATTTGCCAGAGCTGGAGGCAAGAGATGGAATATCCATAACAATGGAAGACATTGGAACTTCACGTGTTTGGAACATGCGCTATAGGTATTCCAACATCCATTGACATGTTTTTCTGTTTTTCCTATCGCTTTCACCTTTGTGTTAAGTTGAGATTAAAATGTTCTCTTTCGAATAATTTCTTGTTGGAGCACCAGATACTGGCCAAACAACAAAAGCAGAATGTATTTGCTCGAGAACACTGGTGAGTCTCACACAATAATAATAACCTCTCGTTAATTTTTCTTCCATTTTCAAGAACCTTGGTTATTCACATATTCATATTCTCATTTTGCAGGTGATTTTGTGAGAGCCAATGGCCTCCAAGAAGGAGATTTCATAGTCATATACTCAGATGTGAAGTGTGGAAAATATGTAAGAAGCCTTTTCTGATTTCCATTTTTCATTATCTTAACATGTTTTGATAACATTATCTCTTTATACTTACGTCTTTCTACAAATTTTTTAAGCAGAATATATGAATACATTCATTCAAAATCTTAAGAATTAATTGGTGTGGGATTTTATTTTTAATTTTTTTCTTAAAAAAACAGATGATAAGAGGAGTGAAAGTGAGGCAACAAGGTGTGAAACCAGAGACGAAAAAAGCAGGAAAATCGCAGAAAAACCAGAATGGGACTAATGCATCAAATCCAGCTGGAACTGCTGCCAATAATGGCAGGTCATCGCCACCGAAACCAAAAGCTGAAAAAAAGTAGCAAATTAGTACAATAATAATTACATATAATATATAATATTAGAATAGTATGTATGTACAATATTACTATATGAATTATATCATAATAAAATAAAAGACTATGAAGTCTGAACACGGTGCTCACATAAAAATTGTGGGGTTTCAGCATCCCTGCAACTGTCAACAGGGATTTGTATAACAGTATTTTGAGTTATATTTCTCTTCGTATTTAAATACAATTTTATGTGAAAATGTTGTATCATGTTTCTAACATTTATGTATGGATTTATATCTTACTCTGATAGCTATCTACGTTATATCTCTTTATGTCTCGAATTTTGCATTAAAGTTGATAGAAAATCACAATTTGGATTCATTACCATTTTAATCAACAACTATGTAGTTAAATAATTTTTAATTATTCAGCTGTTTTATGATATAGTGAATAGCTTTTAGAATAGATTTAAAATAAAACAAAATATTGGAGTGGATAAGTCTAACTAGATTGATGACAGAAGCAGGAAGTGATAGAAAATAATATCTTGGATTCTCGACTCAAGCTAGAGCAGAGAAGAAAGTAATAATTATTATATGAGAAAAAAGAGAGAAAGAAAAAAAAAAAAAAGTAGAAAGTGGTGCATGTGACGTAGAATTTGACTTGTTTTGGGTATAAGGATGAAGGAGACGTGTGGGTAGTGTCTGTTGAAGGAAAATGATGATTTGATGTCAGGAATGGATTCTTAGCCAAAAACAGCACATGTCATTTTCGAACATTTTCTCTTTATTTCTCTCTCATTTTATGTGTGGAGAGAAAAAGAGGTAAAATCTGAACATGAACGAAAATGCTAAAATTGTAAAGAGACCTCACAGAATTTTATTTGCATATCTGTCGCACCGATCAGCAATGCTTTCAAATGAATGAGTGAAAGGATTAAACATTTTCGGACAGCTTTTATTTATATTATCGTACAAGATCTATTTCATGTTGCAAAATCAAATAAATTGAAATGATCTTTTTATCTAATTTTTGTTTGTCTTTGGTTTAAGTGATTTGTGATAATTTATATAGAAAGCTGTGAAAGAGAAAATGAAGTGTGGGACATAGGAGAAATATATGTAGGTTTGTCTGGAGATTGTTTCGTAAATTATTAATTTAATATAAATATATCTTAAATTTTTTATAATTATTATTAGAAATTAAAAAATAAGAGATTATTTATTTTCATTTTCTTAAGTAATTCTTTAAATAAAAAAATGTTTATATTTTAAGAAATAATTTACCAACCTTGATTACTTCTATTAAATCAATCACATCCAAAAATAATTTTTCTACTGAAATCTAGTATCTCTCTATTAAATCAAAATATTTCATTTTTCATTTACCGTTTCTTCAAATTACTACAAATCAATCATTGACTTTTCACATCTTGACCAAACAAAATTGGCTTTGTTTGATGGAAGTGAGAGTTCAAAGGATTGGAAAAATAGCAGAAAATGTGATGGTTTAAATAAGATATGGATAAAAAGTTTGAAGAAAATACGACTGATACAAGTGAAAAAAAAAAACAAAAGTTATATGTTTATCTAATCATTTGTTAAAATGTTCTTAGATTTATTTTGTTAAGTTTAAATAATTAAATTAAACATGTATATTTATATTTAAATGTGTATCTTTATATCAAATTGGAGATAAAAGTAGTAATTTTTTTTTATTCAAGTAATGTTACAACTTTTTTTTAATAGAACAATTCTTTTATACATGTAGAAATAAAAAAACATGGATACAAAGATACAAAAATAAATGTATGTAATCTCTATAATGCAAAAAGAAGAAATTTAAACTTAGACAAGCGTAAATTAAAGTATATTATAAGATTCGTATTTAAAAACCCAATAGTATCAATAACTGTAATGCAAAATGTTACCATTAATAATACTATTTAAAGTATAAACGAAACAAGTTATTAAATTGGAACAAACGAAAATATCATTTAAACTCATCCTTAAAATATATCAAAACCACTCTTCGAATTTACCTCATATCGGAAGAAATAATATACACGCTTCCATAAAATTTAAGATAATGATATTTAAACAACATTTTTTTGACAATATTTGAACATTGATTACGTGTCAATTTGTGATTGGTCAAAAATTATTCCACAGATTGTGGAGTAATTTTTTACCAATCACATATTAAAATGTAATCAATGTTCAAATGTTGTCAAAAAAATATTGTGTAAATATCATTATCCTAAAATTTAACATAAATCTAAAGACACTAGTTGCTACATACATTTTGAAACTCTTAAATAAAGGAAACACATGTTTCATTAATTGCTACATACTAAATTTCATTTACATTGTACAAGAAACATAGTCTATAAAAGAAGTTCAAGGATTAAAAGATACACAATTTGGTAGAGCCATTAAGAAACATATATCACTCAATATAAAAAAAAAAACCTACTCAAAGAGAATTGAAAAGGTATATAAAAGTAAAAATATTCTAACAAATTTATATTAAAAATTTAAAAGAGAAACACAATCAAAATATTAATCTAGTTAAAATACAATTAACTATATTCAATTTTAATAATTTTAGATTTATCACTTTTAGATACTAAGGTTAACCCAATTATTTTATATTAAAAATATTATTTCATTAATTCAAGGGGAATAAGTTTTATTAAATAATATTTTTTTTATTTTCATATTTTGACCTGTTTTAATTTTTCTCATTTTAATTGATAAAATGAGTAAAACTATGTGAAAACTGACAAAATAACTTTAAAGTAGTGATGACTTTAATAGAAAGATATGATAATAAAATGTTAAGTTACATAAAAGGTTTTTAATTATGGAAGTTCATTTTTATAAAAATCATATTTTCTCTAAAATTCTTATTTGTAAGTTCTCTACACATTTTATTTTTGATTTTGACATCAATATTCATCTGATTAAATATTAGAGACAGTAAAAGTGTTCTTAGCGAAAAATTTTGCATAACGATCAAATAGTTGAACTAGTAGGTTTTCATTTTATCTCCCTTTAGTTATTTTAGCTCTTGAGTTGCATATAAGCCTTAGGATGACGCATGTGACTCAACATTGCTCTTGATGAATCTCTATTGCTCTTTGATCATGATGTTATGATTATAAATCTAATTGGAGTTTTGATTCGTTGTTTATGTGATCTTATGTATTTTAAAGTTTTAGAAAGTCGTGTAAGAAAATGGAATTTCTCTTTCTTACGAGCTAATTTTAGCTATTTATATGTTTATTTTCCTTTTAATTTTTATTTGTGCATGATATGTCTATTTTCCTTTTAATTTTTATTTGTGCATGTAAGTTGTGATCTTGAGCCTATAGTTGATTTTTTTTTTTGTTGAATTGAGTTAATTGGATTGTATGTATAATTTTTGGAAGATGGAATTTCTCTAATTGGTATATATATATATATATATATATATATATATATATATATATATATATATATATATATATATATATATTTATTTATTTATTTATTTATTTATTGCGGTTTGAAATTATGAAATTAGTTTCTTGGTTGAGAAGTAGGATTTTTATGATATACACGGTGAAATGTAGAATCATCCTAATATGTTTAACTTTCACCTTGTTTTATCCTTAAGTTTGGTGTGTTTTTATGTTTTATTGTGTTTTAGTTAGTTTTTTTTTTTTTTTACTTCTAACACTAGTGCAGAAAGGGCTTTAGACGTCTGTTATTTTTGGCTTTTGATGTCACATTCAGACCCGACGTCTATGTGGGTGACGTTAATTGGATATCGGTTATTTGCAGGTATGACGTCAGAATAGACGTCGGTTCACTGACATGACCGACGTCTATAAAGACGTCGTTCATGGAACTAAATGACGTCTATGGGTTTTTATAGACGTCAGACACAGAACTACTAGATGTCTAAGGGCACTATAAAGAGGTCAGAAGTGGCACTAGCCGACCTCTAATGACACTATAAACGTCGGACATGACATTAACTGACGTCTACGATGTGTTCGTTGTGTTTTAGTGCAGTTCTCTCGTGTCTTTGGGTAGCGTAGTAGCACCTCATTCCTTTTCTAGTTTCTTCGTAAGGAAATGCGTCTTTTGCATCTCCTATGGTATTTCAACCCAAAAATGAACCTGGGTCGTTTCCTAGGTCCATTCCGACCGCCAATGAAAAAGAATACGATGGGTGTCACTGCATTCTTTTTCTTTGGCGGTGGGAATAGAACTAGGCAAGGACTCAGGTTCGGTTTCAGGTTGAAATGTCGTAACAGATCCAAAAAAATGCAAGTTTTTCTTACGAGGAAACTAACAAAGGGAGAAGGCGCACTACGCTACCCAAAGACACAAGAAAAATTGCACCAAAACACAACGACAACTCATTTTAATCGGTTCAAATGAAACATAATACATCAAAGACTACTTTAATCGGATTAAAAGCAAGTTTAAACGGTTCAAACACACCTGAAAATGAAATGCAGCGGAGAGAAAACGCAAATAGAGACGATGGTTGCCCAGGAGAAACTAGTGCGCAAAACTGCTGGTTCGCAATCACTCATTTAACAAGAAATGAGACGTAAGTTGCCCAGGAGGCCGACGTCTATAATGGAATATATATCGAGACCTCACTAATCTGACATCCATTCGATTTAAAAAATAATATTTTTGGTATATATAGACGTCAACTGTAGTGGGGACCGACGTCTATAATCAACTATAGACTTCGGGGTGGCGCGTTCGGACGTCTATATGGCGGAAATAAATGACTTTTGAAATACCTGTCAGACTACAGACGTTCTGGCGGGCGGGACACTAACGTCCATATGGCGAAAACAAAATGACTTTTCACCTACTTGGCACACATATAAACGTCAGGTAGGAGGGGCCCCGACGTATAAAATCCTATAGACGTTGGGGATCTCCTAACTGACTTCTATATGTCTGACAGGTAGGTGAATAGCCATTAATTTCCACCATATCGACGTCGGGGCCCCTCCTAACTGACGTCTATATGGCAGAAAGAAATGACTTTTCACCAACCTGTCAGACATATAGACGTCAGTTAACAGATCCCCGATGTCTATAGTGTTAGCAAAAATTCAAGATGAAGTTTTGATGATGTTACACAACACAAGATCAAAGAAGACTATCTGCAGATCCATTACCATTAAAAAGCTTTTGTAATAATCATATTTGATATATTGTTAAGTAGAAATGAAATAGGATTTAATTCATGTAATTAATCATTGCCCAGGATCAAAAATAGGTTGTTTTAATCGATTAACACATGGTTTAATCGATTAAAACCGAGGCTCATATAGCAAACCAAAATGGCTCTGTAATAATCGATTAAAGCCTGTTATAATCGATTAGGTAATCGATTAAAATGGCCAATAATCGATTAACACTAGCCGTTAATGACCTTTAGTGTTTGGAAACCCAAGTGGCTCTGGAATAATCGATCAATCCTTGTTTTAATCGATTAGTTAATCGATTAAACTGAAGAATAATCAATTAACACTAGCCGTTTGTGACCGTTAGTGCTTTCCACTTTCAAAAACTAGCCGTTGAACTTATTTTAATCGATTAAGCAGTAATATTAATCAATTAAAAGTGCTTAGATGGCAAGTTTCGAAAAATGAAAGAGTAGTTGCTTGAGTCTATAAATAGACTCTCAATATGCTTCATTAGCAAATCTTCCCTTGTGCTAGAAACATCTGAAATCATTGAGAACATTGTGTGATTGCTGAAGCTAAAGAAACTCTTGTCTGCAATGCTGTGAAGTACTACTGCGGTGACAGAGGAATAGCTTATTCATCCTTGGTGTGTCTGAGGAAGTGCTTGGAAGAGAATCATCCTTCGTGAAGTATTCGAAGGAGGTGGTCATCCTTTGTGAAGACTCAAAGGAGGTGTAAGTTCATCTCTTGTGGTATCAAGAGAAGTGGTATTCTAAACTCTTACAAGTTAATTTTTTGTGTGACTATTAATTGTAATTGTTTTGTGATTAGTGAAAAAGGTTTATCTTGTTTTTGAGATAAGCGACTGGACGTAGGATCTTTGTGATCTGAACCAAGATAAAATCATCTGTGCAACTTTTCTCTCTTCCTTACTTTATTTATTTCAGTTTAATTATCTGCATCGTAAGTGAATTTGAGAAAAATTTTAAAAGGCACGAAAATAGTAATACAACCAATTCACCCCCCTCTTGGTTTGTTATTCCACGCTAACCATTCCGCTGCAGCCGCTCTGACAATTGGTATCAGAGTTTGCCTTGATAGTTATTCAAATGGCAGGATCATATCAAACCTTTGCAGAGGGTGCCTCTATCAATAGACCACCGTTATTCACAGGTGAAAACTATGCATTCTGGAAGGTTAGAATGCAAATTTTTATTGAATCTATTGATTGTGAGATTTGGGATGTTATTGCATCTGGTTCGTCTGTTCCTACTAACCATTTGCAGGAACCAAAGCCCCGTGATCAGTGGACTGCTGAAGAAAAGAAAAGGTTTCAAAATGATGTAAAAGCTCGTAATATTATTTCATCTGCCTTAACCATTGATGAGTTTTACAGGGTCTCTATCTGTAAGACTGCTCAAGAAATGTGGGAAGTGCTGAGAGTAACCCACGAAGGTACAGATGATGTAAAGAGAGCAAGAAAGAATACCTTGATCCAAGAGTACGAGATGTTCAGGATGAAGCAAGGATAAACAATATCAGATGTTCAGAAACGCTTCACGAATATCGTTAATCATCTAATTGGATTAGGTAAGTCTTTCGAAAATGATGAACTTAGTATAAAAATTTTGAAATCTTTAGACAAGTCGTGGCAACTTAAAGTGACTGCGATTTTGGAGTCACAAAACCTCAACACGATGACTATGGCGGCACTATTCGAAAAGTTGAGGGAACATGAACTTGATCTTGGAAGACTTGATGAAGAAGAAGCAAAAGCCAAAAACAACAAACAGAGTTTGGCATTAAAGTCTGAGGTCGAGAGAAGGAAAGGCAAATCAGAAGATGAAGACTCAGACGTAGAAGAAAACTTAAGTCTTGTGATTAGAAGGTTAAACAGGTTCATGAAGTCTAGAGGTAAAGGGAGATTTAGATACGAAAAGAAAGAAAACCAAGGATCTTCCTCAAATTACCGATGCTACGGCTGTAGAGAAAAGGGGCATCTAAAAGCGGACTGCCCAAATCAAAAGAAAGGTGAAGACAAGAAAGAAAAGAAGAACTTCAAAAAGAAGGCCTACATTGCATGGGAGGATGACAATGAAACCATTTCAGATTTAAGCGATTCAGATGAAGAAACCAACATCTGTCTAATGGCAAATGACGATAACGCCAGTCAAGTAAGTAACTCTAGCTATTCTGATAATGATAGTGAAATTGGTGAAGATGAATTGCATGAAACTTATGCTACATTATTAATTGAATCAGAAAAATTAGATGTTGCTCACAAGAAACTGAAAAAGGATTTTAAAGATTTAAAATCTAAATTTGATAGCCTTCTTGAAGAAAATGAAAATTTAATTTAACACTGAAGATCTTACTGAAGAAAATAATGTTTTGAAAACACAATTTACAAATATGTCAGAAGAAATTAGAAATTAGAAAAATAAAATTTTATATCATGAAAAAGAAAAATTTGTTGCTAGTAGTGAATGCGAATCTTGCATAAGATTTAAATATTTATTAGAAAATACAACCACAAGAGAATGTAGTAAAATTTTTGAAAGAAAGGTTGTTAGAAAGAAATTTGTTCCTAAAAATAATTATAATAATAGAATCCGTAGAACCTGGATAGAAAAAGGAACAATAAACAGAAACACTAATGTTGTATCTTACTTTTATTGCATGAGAAAAGGTCATACTTCAAACAAATGCAGAATTAAACATTATGGTGTTTCTAGTGGAAAATATGTTTGGGTTGCAAAACGATTTTAAAGCTTGTTCCTTCTATTTTGCAGAATTTATCAATTTCAAGGAAGGTCATGTGGTGTTTAGATAGTGGATGCTCAAAACACATGACAGGAGACAAGACAAAATTCACAAACTTACGGAAAAAGGAACAAGGATTTGTCACATACGGTGACAACAACAAAGGAAGAATTCTTGGAAAAGGAGATATTCGAAGCAAAGACACCTTGATGATCAAAGACGTACTGTACATAGAAGGACTCAGGCACAATTTAATTAGCATCAGTCAACTATGCGACAAAGGTGTAACCTTTGAACAAAATTCTTGCACCATTTTCAAAAACGATTCTTCTGAAGTTGCATTAAAAGGAATTAGACATAATAATATTTATTTAATTGATTTAAAAAATGCATCAAGTAAAAATATTTCATGTTTAGTTGTGAAAGAAGAAAATCCATGGTTGTGGCATAAGCGTGCGGCTCATATTCATATGTAACAATTGAATAAACTCATATCTAGAGATTTAGTAATTGGTCTACCAAAATTAAAGTTTGTAAAAGACAAGTTATGTGATGCATGTCAAAAGGGTAAACAAGTTAAAACCTCTTTTAAATCAAAAAATGTTGTTTCTACCTTGAAACCCTTAGAACTTTTACACATGGATTTATTTGGTCCTTCAAGAATAAAAAGTTTTGGTGGAAATTATTATGCTTTGGTTATTGTAGATGATTTCTCAAGATATACTTGGACTTTATTTCTTACTCTTAAAAATGAAGCCTTCAAAGAGTTTAAACAATTTGCTATTTTGGTTCAAAATGAAAAGGATCTAAAAATAAAAGTTATTAGAAGTGACCATGGTGGTGAATTTCAAAATGAACTATTTGAAAACTTTTGTGAAGAACATGGTATTTCTCATAACTTTTCTGCACCTAGAACTCCCCAACAAAATGGAGTTGTAGAAAGAAAGAACAGATCCTTAGAGGAACTTGCTCGTACCTTGTTAAATGAAAATAACGTTCCTAAACAATTTTGGGCTGATGCTGTGAGTACTGCTTGCTATGTTTTAAATAGAATGCTTATTCGACCTATCTTGAAACGTACTCCATATGAACTTTTTAAAAATAGAAAACCAAATATTTCTCATTTAAAAATTTTTGGATGCAAATGTTATGTTTTAAACAATGGAAAACAAAATTTAGGAAAATTTGATTCCAAAGCTTATGAAGGCATTTTTCTTGGATATTCTTTAACAAGCAAAGCCTATCGAATTTTTAATCGAAAAACTTTCACAATAGAAGAATCTGTACACGTTGCCTTTGATGAAATTGTGGACCTTGAGGTAAAACCTCTTGAGTCAGAAGAATCTGATGCAGGTAGTAGTGAAAATTTATCAAAGACACCAACTAAAGAAAAAGGTGTCAATCCTCAGGAAGAAGAGTTAAGCAGAATATGGCAAAAACCCAAAGGATTATCACTCGACAATGTTATTGGCGACATCACAAAAGGGGTAAGCACAAGAAGCAATGTAATAAATTTTTGCATGAATGTTGCTTTTGTGTCACAGTTTGAACCGAAAAACATCAAAGAAGCCCTTCAAGATGAACAGTGGTGTATCGCAATGCAAGAAGAACTCAACCAGTTTGAAAGAAATCAAGTCTGGGAACTAATTCCTAGAAAAGACACTCATCAGGTAATTGGAACAAAGTGGGTGTTTAGAAACAAACTGGATGAAGAAGGAAATATCACCAAGAATAAAGCTAGGCTTGTTGCACAAGGATACAATCAAGAAAAAGGTATAGATTATGACGAGACATATGCTCCGGTTGCCAGGTTAGAGGTAATACGCCTACTTCTTGCCTATGCATCTATAATGAAATTTAAACTATTTCAAATGGATGTTAAAAGTGCTTTTCTAAATGGATATATCAAAGAAGATGTTTATGTAGAACAACCACCAGGATTTGAAGATTTTAAACATCCTAATTACATCTATAAATTAAAAAAGGCACTTTATGGTTTAAAACAAGCACCTAGATCTTGGTACGAAAGACTTAGCAATTTTCTAATAGAAAATGATTTCAACAGAGGAAAAATTGATTCAACATTGTTTATCAAAAGAGAAGGAAAACATTTTTTAATTATTCAAGTATATGTTGATGATATCATATTTGGATCATCTAACAAAACTCTTTGCGAGAATCTTGCTAAGACCATGCAGGGTGAATTCGAAATGTCAATGATGGGAGAGCTTACCTACTTCCTTGGGCTTCAAATTAAGCAGAAAGAGGAAGGTACATTCAACTGTCAAACAAAATATTGCAAAGATATTCTTAAAAAATTTGAAATGGACAAATCTAAAGAAGCGTCTACTCCCATGGCAACATCATGCTACTTGGACAAAGATGAGTCAGGTAAAGAGGTAAATCAAACCAAATACAGAGGTATGATTGGTTCTTTATTATATCTTACTACTAGTAGACCTGACATTTTGCAAAGTGTTTGTGTGTGTGCTAGATATCAATCTAGTCCTAGAGAATCTCATCTTACTGCAGTTAAGCGTATCATAAAATATCTTAAGGGAACAAAATCTTTTGGTTTATGATATCCTTCAGGAGCTGAACCTAGTCTTATAGGTTATTCAGATGCTGATTATGGAGGATGTAAGATAGATAGAAAAAGAACTAGTGGAACCTGTCATTTTCTAGGTAGCTCTTTAGTTTCCTGGCACTCTAAGAAACAAGCCTGTGTAGCCTTGTCAACCACTGAAGCTGAATACATTGCTGCAGGTAGTTGTTGTGCACAAATCTTATGGATGAAACAACAATTAGAAGACTATGATATTCATCTAGATCATATTCCGCTTAAGTGCGATAATACTAGTGCCGTAAATCTTACAAAAAATCCTATCATGCATTCTAGGACCAAGCATATTGAAATTAGGCATCATTTCCTTAGAGATCATGTGCAAAAAGGGGATTGTGAAATAGAATTCATTGACTCTAAGCATCAATTAGCAGATATTTTTACCAAGCCATTACCTAAGGATAGATTTTTTGAGCTTAGAAGGGACTTAGGGATACTAGATAGTGTTTAAGGTGTATTTTCTAGCTTAACTATGCATGTTTGCACTCATGAACGCATTTAATCTGCTTGTAAACCGATTAAAAACGCTATTGCACTCATTGAGGGAATTCACGTCTGGATTAATCGATTAATCCAGATTTTAATCGATTATTTCCAAATTTTATCGATTAAAAGCGCTGCATTTCATTTTTTTTGGTTTTTCTACGCTACATTCAATGAACTAGCCGTTGCCAACGGCTATAAACGACTACTTCTTCAATTTCTGAACGTTGGAGAGCCTTTCTTGACCGATAAATACCCCCATTGAAGCCTACTTTCCATACTTGAATCAATCTTAAACCCACACTCTTACTTTCTCTCCTCATTGTGCTTCCTTGCATCCTATTGCTTCCTTGCCTTTTCTTTTCCAAATGGCTGAACCTACAAGAAGAACAAGGAGAAAAAGAAGTGAGGCGTCTGAGAGCAGCACCCGTCAATGCGATGCTTCCATTGAAGGGTGGATATCCGATGAGCCAGATCAACAATCCTTCTCCCACTTTTGGAAGGAAAGGAAGCTCATCAAACAAAAATTCATTGATCTAGCTTGGTACACTTTTTACAACTTCTCCTTTCCCACTCTTATAATTGAACAAGGGATTCAACATATAATGGAACTCCATGGAAGGTACTATCCCGATCTTGTTCGTGTCTTTTATTTCAATTTAAAAGTTCGTGATGGGATTTTTCACACAAGGGTCAAAGGAGTAGACATTGTCTTGGACAATGATATTTGGATAAATGTGGCAAAAGTTCCTATCCTAGAAAATTCGCAGATCGTTCCCAGTGACTTTGCCCATTTCAACAAAATAATGGTGTACCAGTCATTCCTCCGCAATCCTCAGCAACGCAACGCTCGCCTTTTCCTTGCTGGAGGACTCAAGATGGAAAAGCGTCTTTTACATTACATAATAGTGTGGCTCCTGTGTCCTAGAGGGTCAAATCATGCACAGTGCTCTGAGACTGATCTAATCATCATGTACGCAATACTTCAGAGCATTCCACTCAACTGGCCTCATCTACTTCAAACCATAATGTACAAGGCAAAAAGGTTAGATGTTGCGCCTCTCCCATACCCTCTCCTTGTCTCTCAGATCTGTGAATATAAAGGAGTAGATGTCTCCAATGAACACTATGAAACTGTGCTTCCGAGCCATAAAGTTGGAGATACTTCCCTTAGGCAAATAGGATTCATCAAATAAGGGAACTCATATATTCACCCTGAGGATGCTGTAGGTGGTCAAGCAGATGAAGATGAAAATGTAGATATCCCCATGCCTGAACCAACTAATGTTGCAGGACCATCCCAGGTAAATCAAGAATATAGTCTAGAGAGTCTTTCTAGACAAATGTCTGAAATGGCTAGACTACAACATGAGATGATGGCTATCCAAACTACTCGACATGAGGAAATATGTACTCATCTCAAAGGCCTTGATGATAGGATATCAGGATTAGAAAACCTTCTTGATAATGATGAGAGTAATGAGTTTTAGGCTTATCTTGTGTGTTTATTTCAAAAATTAAATAATATTCTGTGTTTTATTTGTTTGTTTCTTCTCTTAAACTATGCATACAGTCTTTTCTTAAGGGGGAGTCATAACTTTTTAATTATGATCAAAAAGGGGAAGAAAATAGTTTAAAGATCATCCTTTTTATTATCTAATTGTGCTCTCTTCCTTTATGAGTTGAATTTTTATTTCAGATTATTAAAAAGCTTTAACACTTGGAGATAGTTTTTGATCATCATAAAAAAGGGGGAGAATGTTAGCAAAAATTCAAGATGAAGTTTTGATGATGTTACACAACACAAGATCAAAGAAGACTATCTGAAGATCCATTACCATTAAAAAGCTTTTGTAATAATCATATTTGATATATTGTTGAGTAGAAATGTAATAGGAATTAATTCATGTAATTAATCATTGCTCAGGATCAAAAACAGGCTGTTTATAATCGATTAACACATGGTTTAATCGATTAAAACCGAGGCTCATACAGCAAACCAAAATGGCTCTGTAATAATCGATTAAAGCCTGTTATAATCGATTAGGTAATCGATTAAAATGGCCAATAATCGATTAACACTAGCCGTTAATGACCGTTAGTGTTTGGAAACCCAAGTGGCTCTGGAATAATCGATTAATCCATGTTTTAATTGATTAAACTGAAGAATAATCGATTAACACTAGCCGTTTGTGACCGTTAGTGCTTTCCACTTTCAAAAACTAGCCGTTGAACTTATTTTAATCGATTAAACAGTAATATTAATCAATTAAAAGCGCTCAGATGGAAAGTTTCGAAAAATGGAAGAGTAGTTGCTTGAGTCTATAAATAGACTCTCAATATGCTTCATTAACAACTCTTCCCTTGTGCTAGAAACATCTGAAATCATTGAGAACATTGTGTGATTGCTGAAGCTAAAGAAACTCTTATATGCAAAGCTGTGAAGTGCTATTGCGGTGACAGAGGAATAACTTGTTCATCCTTGGTGTGTCTGAGGAAGTGCTTGGAAGAGAATCATCCTTCGTGAAGTATTCGAAGGAGGTGTTCATCCTTTGTGAAGACTCAAAGGAGGTGTAAGTTCATCTCTTGTGGTATCAAGAGAAGTGGTCTTCTAAACTCTTACAAGTTAATTTTTTTTGTGACTATTAATTGTAATTGTTTTGTGATTAGTGAAAAAAGTTTATCTTGTTTTTGAGATAAGCGATTGGACGTAGGATCTTTGTGATCTGAACCAGGATAAAATCATTTGTGCGACTTTTCTCTCTTCCTTACTCTATTTATTTTAGTTTAATTATCTGCATCGTAAGTGAATTTGAGAAAAATTTTAAAAGGCACGAAAATAGTAATACAACCAATTCACCCCCCTCTTGGTTTGTTATTCCACGCTAACCATTCCGCTGTAGCCGCTCTGACATATAGGATTTTATACGTCGGGACCCCTCCTACCTGATGTCTATATGGCCAACTTATTTACGAAAATGCCACTGGTCATCAATATACGTCGTGCTTACCCCTAACCGACGTCTAAGGGGTGACGTTATACAACGTTTTTGCACTAGTGTAATCTCCTTTTGAGTGTGTGAAATAAGGTAATATAAAGCACTTTTGATGGAGAAAACAAGCTCGAAACGAAGTAAAATCTCACTCAAGCAAGTAAAACATGGCTATGCAAGCTGAAAGTGAAAACAAAATAAAGGCTCTGTAAAAGTCTCGCCAAAGTGAGAAAACATCCCTCGGGCGGGAAACCAGTGTCGCTTGGGCGAGAATCTGTCACCCAGGCACGATCCCCGTTCGTTGGGCCAGAAGACTGGCTCATTCGGTGAGTAGCAAAAAGCGGGAGTCATTGGGTGAGAGAACTATGTTATTGGGAAAAAAATGACAACCCTAATACATAAAAGTGTTCTTAGAATTTTATAAGGAGTAAAACTCCTAATTTTTATCCAATTCCATTGAGTTTTTAATTTTTCATTGTTTTCGTCAAAATAGAGTATTTCTACATTTGATTTGTGAAAATTATCTATTTTTATGTTTTTCTGTTGTAGTACAAATTAAATATCTACATTAGTCTTGTATGAGTTTTGGTGTTTGAACGAAAATTTTATTAATTTTCCTTGCTTATGTTGAACTACAAAATTGAAAAAGAAAAGAAAGAATAATGGATCCAAGTCAAAAGGAAACAAATATATATTGAAAGAAAAAAAAAACAAAAGTAAGAATCCAAGAGTTAACAAAAACTTATAGAGTTCAACACAATTATTATGTTGTATTATTGTTTATGATTATTAATCTATTGAATTACATTTAGTCTCTTTTTTAAGTCTTCGCATTGTCTCATTTAACTTTGTTGGTAGTCCCATTATTTTATACTTTTATTGTTTTTTGTTGTTGATAGGGGGAGCTATGTATGTGAAAGCTTAATACAAACCCTTGTGTGTTTTTTATAATGACAACAACAAAAATGTTGTGATAAGTTACTTGCACAACAACATAAATGTTTAACTCTGTTTACATGTTTGTTTGTGTTTGAACTATTTGTTTTGCATACTCACTATGGTTATACATGAGTTTATATTTGTGGTATGCATATTCATGGTTTTGAATGATAAAACTCTTTGTACAATGCATATCTGTATGAATTAATCGATTAAATATTTATGTAATCAACTAGATTCATCAGATATCAGCAAATGATTAACTGTGGCAAACTACAAGTTTTAACCGATTACATTATATGTATAATTGATTAAAACTCGCGTCTTTGCTTATACATGTTTGCTAAGTGCAGTGATGTGTTTTCAAATGAAAACAATTTTCAAATTTCTTAAGTGTTATACTTAACCGATTACACGGTTTTCTTAATCGGTTAAATCATGTGCACACTGAAAATTGTTTTCTTGTTAAGTCTTAACTACCATAATGGTCATATTTTGAATTGTTTTGACTTAGATTAATTGTGCAATCGATTACATTAAATGCGTAATCTGTTAATTTATGTTTTAATATAATTATGGTATAACAACATTAATTGCTTAACAGATTACATTAATATTGTAATCGATTAAGATGTGCCAGACTTGAGAAAACTATATATTGACACATAATACTTTACAAAAAGAACTTTGGATCTTTCATCTTTAATAATCTCACAAAGTGAGTTGAGATAAGATTTTGCAGGGGTGTTCATTCTCCAAGAATCAAGAAACGTGTATTTTGGAAATAATAAAGGATTCTTGAAGGAATTGTTGTGAGCTTTAATTGGTTGACCATCATCTGCACTCTTAGGTGTTCTGAACCAGATCAGTGTTGATTTTGCAATCTATGGATTGTGGTTTCCCTATTGCCAGTGGCCAGGAAGAGAATGCGAGGTTTTGGTTTCTTTGAGAGGTGTCTCAAAGGGTTTCTGCAGAAAAAAGGATTGGTCTTTATGTGTTGTTGTCTTTCGATATTAGATTTTGAGAAAATAATAAACAATCTCAATAAAACTCAAAACAACGTATTAAAACTCCCCAACATAATTTATTTAAAAGAAATAACATTTTGAAAATCCCAAATAATTCCTCACTCGGCTCTCGATCTACATAGCATCAACATCATTAGTAACTTCCTCTATAACTTCCTCTGCAAATCACAAGTGGAAACCATCACTACAAATGCAATGGCGAACAACATCAACATCAAAAACACATCTAATAATATAATTATTATAATACAGTTATCTAATAATGTATAAGTTTATAACACCAATCCATTTCACAACACAAAGTACATTGTTAATCCAAACTATTATCTAGATAAACCATGTTTCCACTACCAATCTTTATCCCTATATGTCATCTTCTATACTCCAAAACGCACAACTAGTTAACTAAAATCGGGCCTACCCACAAACGTAGGACTTCTCGTTCACCAAAATAGGGATCATGTACTGACGCAGGTCTTGCTTGTTCACCAAAACAGAGCCCACGCACCAACGAAGGACTTGCATGTTCACCAAAACAAAGCCCATGCACCAAAAGAAGGACTTTTTCGCATCACAGATAAAAAGTATGTAAGACGACATACAATCCACTATCTCAAACACAGTTGACACAATAACATGGTGTATCAGACAATAGTAAGGAAAAACAATTCAACCAACACTACAAACACTCCAACAACTTGGCATATACATACAACAACTTGACAATCACATCATACAACTCGAAAATTAATTTAAACAGCTTGGCCACCTAGACCAACTTGGCAAGGTGCTCAAAGAGCTCAACCGACACCATAGACAACTCGGCTAGGTGCTAAAACCCCCTAAGCCGACCTAAACCACACTGAAAAATAATTTCCAAAACCCCAAAATTGAGGTCCCTAAACAGAACGACCATACAGCTCGGCCAAAACACAAATAATTTAAACAACACATCAAACATCTCACCCAACATCACTAGCAGGTTGGTCAATATCAAAAGCAACAACCCTAAGAACATCTAAATCTGAGATCTAGAACCTCAAAGTCGAGGTCTAGAACATCCCAGACCTGACATCCAAACCAGCTCGATTAGACACCTCGGCGAGTCTAGCCATAACTCGACTAGCCTACTATCACACCTTATTTCACCCATAATAGACTAGTAAGGAACAAAAACATGGAAACACACCAAGTACTCGTCAATACAATCATAAAATATAATTGTAGTCAGAAGCATGGAAATCAACTATAATAATGCATATAATTTGATCATCCCATAGACATCATAACCTCATGTAAATCAACCAATTATGCATGAGATCATTATAATAATGCATAAATGAACTCGTCCCTACGTAAAACAACCTTAAAGAATTTGACATAGTCTATTAACAACATGTGGCATATATCAACATGCATTGCAAATTCATAACCCGACAACCCCATAACACATGTTATACTAACCTTATAACAACCCAACATCACCTAATACCACCCTTACATAGCCCAGTCTTCGAAAACAATAATCCAATAAAATCATATAATACATGAAATCATGTCTCAAGTTCATGCAACAAGTAAAAACCTTAAAACTCTAAAACCCTTCATAATAATTTACAAATATAAGGATGAACATAACTCAACAAAAAACATGCAACATATTGACATTAGGTTAAAACAATTAACATAACTCACATGATACATACCATTACCTTCACGACACATACACCTAATAAAAGGGACATGCACTCTATTAAAAATGAGAGGCCTTATATCTGAATCAAAGAGGGGGGGAGGTGAATTGGATTTTACCCTGTTCAAAAATCTTTTTCAAATCTTTATAAGTCCTTGGATCTTGAAATCAATAATCAAAGAATTATGAATCAACTAAGTAAATAAGGAGAAGGAAAAGATCAAGACACAACAATCTATATTGGTTTGGCTATCACAAGTCTACATCTAGTCCTCCTTCAACAACCTTAGTTGAACGAAATTCACTATAATGATTGAGTTTACAATAATACAATGACAACCCTCAATTGCACTCCAAACACCACTCAAATCAAAATAGCAAAAACAAGAGATGCACACAATCAATCTCTTACAAATCTCAAGGGTAATCCCAACTCTCAAACCTGGCTATCCTCACACAAGTATTCCACATATTAATGATGAACCTGATCTTCAACACACTCTCCAAAGTGCAGATTGAATCAAAACCAATGAAGTCCAATGTCCTGAAGTAAATCTTGATGTGTAATCACCAAATGCAGCTTAGATTCTCCAAGAACATTTCTTGAGATCACCTATAATCAAAACTCAACAAATCCGTTCGTATTTGAAAATTATAACCTTATAGGAACAGGTCTCAAGTCACGTATATATAGGATTTTCAAATCCTGTCATAGAATAATCGATTATGTTATTTGCATAATCTATTATGATTTTGCCTCAGGTTTAACAAATTATCCCATGTATGTAATCGATTATTTAAACTCTTATGCCTATGACTGCTTCTTTTAATAGTCTTAACAGATTAGGCTATTTGGGTATTATACTATGTTTTTTGTTTTAATCGATTATCAAACTTATGAAATCAATTATATTAACAGTTAACCATATTAGTCATCCATTCGCCCTTCCTAACATATTATCTCACTTATATAACATATTATGGTTTTCTCTCTGTTTTAATTGGTTATGTAACTTATATAACAAATTATAATAGAGTGATTTGTCCTTGTTTAGCTTTCTAAATGTTCTAGTTAAATATGTTGAGATTGTTGATAAGGGGAGCACTGGTTTAGCTAAACCTTACAATCTCACAGTGCTTCTGGTTTTTGATGACGACAACACATTATTAATAACACATGTACTGATATGTGCTACATGTTCATTACTTTCATGTGTATGAATTCTTGAGAACATGTTTGTTAATTTTGTCTATGTGTGCATACTCATTACTTTCTACATGAGATATCATTTGTGACTGCATAATGATAACGGTTGAAATAACGTTATTTTTATACTTAATTTTGATACGAAAAACACCCTTTATGACTTAGAAACTAGCTTGAAATAATGTTTTTGCTTCAGTTGAGAGAATAAGAGAGTTGAAGGTGGTATTATTGGTTTTATTCTTGGTTTTCCTTGTCTTGGTAGGAATTAATAGGAATTGGATGAAAGGAATTGAAGTAGCAAGGAGTTGGACTCAGGAAAGGAAGGAAAATTTCACAAAAGAAGAATCGCAGTTGAGCGTTAGGATCGTTGTGGAGTCCACTATCTGGCGCCTGATCGCCATCACTGAGGGCCAAATACAAGTGTCACACCACCGCTGAGTGCCACGTACCGCTGAGCGCCAGTCTTGCTGATGAGTTCTCTGTCTCACACTTGGGCGCCACCGCTGGGCGATAATTCTGAGTGTCGCACCTACCGCTGAGCCTCATTCCAGAGCTGAGCGTTGTTAGCATGGGTCTGGGCCAATTTTCTATAATTTTTATAAACTATATAAGGGTTTAGTCGACCTAGAGGATCTATCTTTTGATAGAAAGAGGCGCAAAAACACTATTTTCACCCCTCAGAGGCAGATTTTGGATGCGGAAGCTCCAATCTACAACTTTTAGGGTTCTATCTTTCATTCTTTTTCATTATTTTCATCTAGTTTCACCATGTCTATGGTGCACTAAACCTCCATTTTTGTTGGGGAAACGATGTAATCCTTTGAAACTCTCATGTATTGAATTGATTCTTCATATATATGCTTTACTTCATTAATTGTTAGGGTTTTTCCTCTACACCCTATGCATGTTTTATTTAATTCATTCAATTGCATGATCATTAATTTTTTCGTTATGGACACATACGGGGAAATCTAGACTTGGGGAAATTCTCTCGGGAGCAATATTACCTAGACATAAGGATAGGGGGACCAATTTCCTTAAAGCTTCTGTACGAATGTAATGCATAATTAGTTGCTAGGGATACAAGACATTGTGAACTAGTAATTAAGAGTAGACTTTCTTTACCGAGACATCGGGTTTAAAATAAATTATAAAGTGGCAATAACATTAATGAAGGAGTTGAATTCGTAAATACATGAGAGTGGATAGGATAAGTCAAAAACCCCAACAACATAATTAATCCATACATTATCCACCTACGTATTCTTTTGGTCAATTGATCAATACTTGCATGCATAGCATTATAAACACTTATTTTCGTTTTTCAAGTCTTAAATAATCAACAAATCACATGACTGTCTAGGCCAATGAGTTTCTAGGGAAAATGATACTTGGTCTTACCATTTTATATTACTTGATTCGGTACACTTTCTGGAGTCTTAACATATAACATGTTTTGGAAAAGTAAACCACATGCACTTTGGTTGAACTTTTATTGTGTGGCAAAACTGCAAGTTTTAAGTCGACTTCATTATGAAGCAAGTCGAATACAACTCGTGACTTTGCACAAATTTTCAAAAAAAATGTTGAGTATTTTTGCAAAGAAAGATTTTCATAACTGCATTAAAGTGACATAGTCGACTGTATACGCAAACTACTCGACTTAATTAGTTATGTTTTGAATTTCTGTTGATGCTTGTGAACTATAACGACTATATTTTGTTTCTTTGACCAAGCATTAATTGTTAGTCAATTGAAGCAATCAATTTAGTTGGTCTGAAAGCTACAAATTGTTGTAACTGCCATAATTGTCTGATTACAGTCCATTGTATTAGTTGCGTAGTTAACTTTGGGAGCGTCTGTTTTACAGAAAACTATATATAGACGTGATTTTGGATTCTCTAGAGAATTTTAGAAATTCTAACATTTTCATTAAATTGTCTCAGATCTTGATCTCTGCTAGAAAGTGAAAAGCTCCAAGAACTCATCAAGAAGACTGTGGTGATCAGTCTTTGAAGAGTTGTTTGACTAGCAAGTATTAGTGTGCGCTTAAGACTACTTGATCATTCTACACTAAAGGTGTTCATACGTGATCAGATACTTCTCTCAATCTTGTGAAGATTGTGGCTGCCCTGTTGTGATTATAGGAAGGGGACGTGCTGCATTATGGGAACTTTGAGGATTGTTCAAAGTTGACAAAGACTGCAGGAGAAGGGATATCTTGCTATTGTTCTTTGGGTGTTGTATGTCTATATTTTGATTAGAGGCTTAGAGAGGTATTTTATATTTTGACGTGGAGGTCTCTATGTAAACCTTGTTGTAAAAACCTTGACCATTATAGTGTATTTGCTTCCGGGTACAGAAAGGACACTGAATGTAGGCAGTTTGGTCGAACTAGTATAAAAACTATGTTTTGAATCTTCTATCCCTTAACTCTTTAAATTTCAAGTCAACTTTATATTATGCACAATTAACTATTTTCCGCTGCACTTGATTTATCTTTTTCATTGAGATTCAAGAAACTTTTGAAAGTTTTATACTTTGCGAAAAAAGATTTTCAAAAGACTCTTATTTTTTATTTTCACCAATTCACTCCCCCCCCCCCCCCCCCCTCTTGGTGTTGAAACAAATTCATTCAATTTCCAACAATTGGCACCAGAGTTGGTGTTCATAGGATATTTGAAAATCTAGTTGGCTACATTTTTCTTTGAATATACTATATTCCTGGAAAGGGCTTCTATTTTTCAAACCTTTGGTGAACAGACCACCACTGTTTGTGGGTGAAAACTATCCTTTTTGGAAAACTCGAATGCAAATTTTTCTTGAATCCATGGATAGAGGTATTTGGCATGCAACAGTAAATGGTCCTTTTGAGACAACTCTTGTTATCAATGGAAAAATTGTTTTGAAAAACTTTTTTGAGTGGTCTGATAACAGTATAAAAACCGTTATTTTTATACATTAATCTGATATCAAAACACAACTTTTATGACCTAGAATTGGCTTGAAATCATGTATTTTGTCTAAGTTAGCGAACAAGAGAGTCAAAAGTGGTTTTAGAGATATTATGCTTGATTTTACATTGTTTTGATAAGATTTTACGAGAATTGAATGATGGAGATGAAGAAGGAAGGACTTGGAACAAGAAAAGGTCAAGAAAAGATGAAAAATAGGTACCGCAACCACCGCCCAGCGTTAACCTAACGTTGGGCGTCCAAGACGCAGAATGCTGAGCGTCAGGAAGGGTTGAGCGTCTAGCGTCGCCACCGCTGAGCGTTAGCTAGCGCTGAGCGCCTAAATGAATGGGCATGGGCCGAATTCTGTTACTTTTTTGGCTTATGAATAGACCCAGTGTGATTTCAGAAGTAATCTTTTGGTAATCACAGATGTCCAGAGCTCTTCTTCACTCCTTGGACGCGGTTTTTGGATGCGGGAGCTCTGAATCACCAATTCTAGGGTTTATCTTTTCATTCTTTTCATTTATTTCATCTAGTTTGACCATGTCCCGGTGAACTAAACCCTTTGTTTTTGGGGAACAATGTAATCTTTTGGAACTCTCTTATATTGAAATTCTTGTTTTACTCATATGCTTGCATATGCTTATATTATCAATAGTTTGAGTTTTCTTATCTGATTATAATGCTTGTCTCGTTTAACTCATTCGGTGTATTGATCCTTGATTTTGTCGATATGGGAACGTACGGGGAAGTCTCGAACTGATAGGAATTCTCTTGGTTAAGCAATACTACCTAGGAATAGGAGTATGACGACCAATTGCTTTAAACTTCTATTTTTCATGCGTTATTGGTTACTTAGGGAGACTAGGAATGGTAAACTAGTAATTGAGAATAGGCTCTCTTCGCTGGGGAATCGGGTTGAGTAGATTAGATAGCTGCATGACATTGATAATAAAGCGAATTTAACAAGAAGAGTAGATATAGGAGAGTGGATAAAGATGAAATTGTAAACCCCAACAACTCCATTAATTCATAGTCTTTTCTTTGCCAACTGATTCAAATTTGCATCTACATGTTTAAATTTTGTTTTTGCATCAACCTTACAAATTACTTTTCTTTTAAGTCTTATTAAATCAAATCACATGAACGTTTAGGCCAGTGAGTCCTTTGGGAGAACGATACTTGGTCTTACCGTTTATATTACTTGATAACGATCTGGTACACTTGCCAAGGGTTGAACAGGTTATAAATTCCATTTACTGGAATTTGTTTATTCAAATTATTCTTCATATACTGTTTTCTTTCAATATATATCTGCTTTATGATTAATCGATATATTTGTGAGATTATATTGTGAGATTGTTGATTGATTGTATCTATGTTTAATTGAGTTGTTTACAAATCTTTTGATACAATTCTGTCACATGCTTTTATATGCTCTAAAATTTGTGATAACTGCATTGTGCATTTCAGTTTTGATTATAAAACATGCATGATGACAGGGGGAGCATTGCATGATAGTTTAGATAGCCTACACTTAAGGGGGAGATTATTTCTTTATCACATGATTATTTGTGACAGGGGGAGCATCATTAATTGATTAATATGTTTACATTGATGCATCTCTGGAAAATCATTTATCAGCATATCATTATCATAAAGCATACCTTTTTTGCCAATGCACAAAGGGGGAGAAATTTGAATGTTTTGATTGCTTATTGCTTGATATTGGTTGCTTGATATTGATTGATACAAAGTATATATGTTGTCTTTGTGACTCTGATATATTCATTTTAAATCTGAGAAAGACTTCAATTGTTTGCTCTGATATATTGTTAAAATCATTTGCTCTGATTCAGTTTGATTATATGAATGATTATATGAGCTGTTGTGTACAAACATGGTTGTTTATTAATCATGGTTGTGCATCATCAAAAAAAGGGGGAGATTGTTGAGATTGTTGATAAGGGGAGCACTGGTTTAGCTAAACCTTACAATCTCACAGTGCTTCTGGTTTTTTATGATAACAACACATTATTAATAACACATGTACTGATATGTGTTACATGTTCATTACTTTCATGTGTATGAATTCTTGAGAACATGTTTGTGTTAATTCTGTCTATGTGTACATACTCACTGCTTCCTACATGAGATATCATATGTGATTACATATCATATGTTATGGAAAATTAAACCACATGCACTTTGGTTGAACTTATATTGTGTGGCAAAACTGTAAGTTTTAAGTTAGCTTCATTATGAAGAAATTCGATTAAAACTCGTTACTTTGCACAAATTTTAAAAATAGTCTTGTGAGTATTTTTGCAGAGAAAGATTTTCAAAACTACATTGCAGTGACATAGTCGACTGTATACGCAAGTTACTCGACTTAGTTACTTATGTTTTGAATTTATGTTGATGCTTGTGAACTATAACAACTATATTTTGTTTCTTTGAACAAGCATTAATTCTTAGTCAACTGAATCAAATATGCAATCAACTTAGTTGGTCTAAAAGCTACTAATTTTTGTAACTATCATAAGTGTTTGATTACATTCGACTGTATTAGTAGCATAGTCAACTTTGGGAGCATCTGTTTTATAGAAAACTATATATAGACGTGATTCTGTATTCTACAGAGACTTTTGGTAATTCTAACATTTTCAATAAATTGTTTCAGATCTTGATCTTTGCTAGAAAGTTAAAAGCTCCAAGAACTCATCAAGAAGACCGTGGTGATCAATCTTGGAAGAGTTGCTTGACGAGCAAGTGTTGGTGTGTGCTTAAGACTGCTTGATCATTATGCACTAAAGGTGTTCATACGTGATCAGATACTTCTCTCAATCTTGTGAAGATTGTGACTGCCCTGTTGCGATTACAAGAAGAGGACGTGCTGTGTTCTGGGAACTTTAAGGATTGTTCAAAGTTGACAAAGACTAAAGGAGAGGGGATATCTTGTTGTTGTTCTTTGGGTGTTGTATGCCTATATTTTGGTTAGAGGGTTAGAGAGGTGTTTTATATCTTGACGTGGAGGTCTCTATAGAAACCTTGTTGTAAAAACCTTGACCATTATAGTGCATTTGCTTCCGGGTACAGGAAGGGCACTGGATGTAGGCAGTTTGGCCGAACCAGTATAAAAACTGTGTTTGAATTTTCTATCCCTTAACTATTTAAATTTCAAGTCGACTTTATATTCTGCACAGTCAACTATTTTCCACTACACTTGATTTATCTTTTTCATTGAGATTCAAGAAACTTTTGAAAGTTTTATACTTTGCGAAAAAGATTTTGAAAAGACTCTGATTTTTTATTCTGACCAATTCACCATCCTCTTGATGTTGAAACTAAGCCATTCTATTTCCAACAAAATATAACAGATTATTCAACTTATGTAGTCGATTATTTATACCAGAAACTAGATTTCTAATCTGTTTTAGGGTTAATTCACTTAACAATAATGGATTCAAACATCGATTTTCCTCGCTCAAGCTTCCATTCTGGGCGTCCGGGCTTCGTGTTATCCCTCCTTCTGGTGTCTTTTTAGCCCCTTTTGAGCTCCATCTTCTTGGCTCTTCATCTCTGCTTCCAATATTACTTCAATCTCAGTCAAAACAAGGGGAATTAGTCATAAAATCATTGAAATCAACGTCAACTCTCTTATTCACACAATTTATTGAAAAAGTATGAGTTCAAGCAAGTTTCTAAGTGAAAAAGGGTACTTTTAGTATCAAAATCATATCACAAATAACGGTGTTTTAAACCATGATCACCAACGCACTCAAGGAAAATTAATTCCCAAAGTGCAATAGCCAAGGTTCAAAGACAAGTCCTCCCACGCGTTGACAACTAGGTCCAATACACCTACTAATGAGCCAGCATACCTAAACTAATAAATGGTGCAAAAACTAATATATAACCCCTTTTTACCTCCTTTCGTAGCTTTCCAACATCATACAAAAATTAACAATCACCTATATAATATTACACACATTGACTCAACACCTTTAAACAATAGTAATTTTCCTGGGTATTACATTGCACAAGTCCCTTGGGAGAGACAATATAAATACTTATTACTTGCTACATTCCAATCGGAGCATTTACCGTAGGTTTCGAACCCAACACCATGCATTTTCTCCTTTCTCCAAGCACACAACACACAATACAACAGCTTGGATCCTCCACCAACAACGACACAACAACGTTTGAGAGGAGCATCGTCTACAACGACAATGAGGGCTTCCTTCTAGTGGCTACAAGGGCTTCCTTTCAACTTACATTGTCATCTCTATTTTTTTTATTAATAACCCCACTCATTATCCATCCACCTCTCACATTTTTATTCCTTTTACCCTTATTTTACTTAAACTTAATTTTTTTTCTGCTCATGCATTTTTTTTTTAAAATAATAATAAAAAATTTAAATATATAAAAAAAATCAAAAAATGAAAAATATTTTCTTTCTTTTTCTTTTTGGTGTCTATCTTATCGTTATGTCGCGTGACACCCATTTTTAAATAATTCAAAATATAAAAACTTTTCAAAAATCATTTTCTAAATTTTTTTCAAAAAAGAACTAGGGAAACTTTAATTTCTCATTATGAATGAGAATACGTAGGAGTAAGATCAATCCTTGTCAGGTCCAAATAAATTTAAATTTGTTTATTATTTATAAGTGCATAGTTTTGTTTTGATTTTGGGATGAAAATAAATATTTTAAAATTTATTTTTATTTTGTACAATAAATTAAAGGAACTCCTCTTAGGACAAACATTGTGGAGTGTTAATATCTTTCTCGCACGTAACTAACTTTTGAACCCAAATTTGATTTTTAAGACTATTCTATTTTTAAGATTTTTAATAATAAACTATGTGGTAACTTCACTAGTACAAAAATAACTTATAACATCGATTATTTTTGGCATTTCACGTCGAATTTGAGAACGATATCATATCAGGAGATGTTAAATTGACGTCGAATTTAAAAAATTCGACGTTAATTTAACGTTGAATTTTTTCAATATACGATGTTATTTAACGTTGAATTTTGTCAATATACAACGTTAAATAACGTCGAATTTTGTTAATATACAACATTAATCAAATTTTTTTTTAAAATAATTGTGATCTTTTTTACAACTCTACGAGACCTAAAAAGCAGTTAAAACAACAATTTTCAGTTTTTGGTATTTTATAAAGCATGAACTATGAACAATAATATAGGATCAATCATAGAATAATAACAAACAATAAAGAAGTTCAATCAAACATCAGACAATAACAACAAACAAGTTCAACCAAACAACAACAACATCAAACAAGTTCAACAAAATCAATAACAAGTTATCAACAAATAAGTTCTTCAAAACGAAAACTAAAACTAACCTGGGTTTATCGGAATAAAGTGTTGTCATCAGTGAGAGAGAAAGCATAATGTGCCTATGAAGGACAAGAACACGAAAATAATCGGTGAAAACAAACGAAAATCATACCTAAAGTAGTTAATTAACATGCATTTTTATCAAATGAAAGAAAGATTACCTGTGATGGTCGTCAAACTTCGTTTGAAAAAAGTTTGAGCAGAGAAAATGGTCATGCGCACTAAGATAAAGTGAATGAATTTTCAATCTCCCGTTTAATTTTTTTTTTAATTCACTAATCTTTTAACGTCTAACGCTTGGGCATTCGACGTTTTATATTCTATTACGTTGAATTACAATTCTAAAAGACGTTTAATAATTGCATTTATCTACAAAAATGCCACCGATCATTTTTAAGGTTGACTATTGAGTGGTTCGACGTTAAACATATGACGTTATAAGCTGTTTTTGCACTAGAGCTTCCTTTTTTTTTTAATTGTTTTCACCTTCCAGTAGTGCTCCTAAAGCGGTGGTACTAGCGACGTCACAACCCTAACAACAGTTGAGTTCCTTCCCAATTAGTGGTGCCTCCCTCACTCTCCAGCCAACTCCAATTGATGGTGTCGTAATCTGGTTATCCGTGAGAGGAAGAAGGTCGGTGGCTTCTTTCAGGCATTATGGTGTGATTGACGGTGATGGCCTTGACAATGTTGGAGTTGCACGATAATGGTATTGATCAGACGATGGAGTCGCAAATTAGGACTATGTAGTGATGTTTCGAGCGACGGGGAGGCAAAGCCAAGATGAACATGGAGGAAACCTTTGGAGTATTGTGCTTTGGAGGAGATCCAACAATACCTTCTACACTGCATGGCCAATCTTCACACCTTTTGCACCCATGGCAAATCTTCACACTTTCTTTATTTTCTTTGCAGAATAAACTGTGTTTTACCTTCTACACCACGTTTTTCTCTTATATGCACCTCCTTATATTTTTAATGTTTGACTATTCCCATTGTATCCAATTAATTACACATGAAAAAAGGGTTGGTTTGCGGATAAACGGACCAAGATGCAATGCAAGGGTGGACCAAAATATTCAGTTTGCATTTCCAAAACGGGGACGAGCAAGCCCGACCCACTTTTTAAGGGTCAACTATGGAAGGACCTTAACGAGTCAGATTGGCCTACATTGTCATCCTTTTCATATTGGCCTACATTATCCATCCATCTCTCACACATTTTACCTTCATTTTAATTAAACTTCATTTTTTCGTACTCACACATTTTTTTTAAAATTATTATAAAAAAATATTTTAAAAAATATAAAAAATAAAGTTAAAAATAAAAAATGTAAAATGTTTTCATTTTTTTTTTGGTCTCTGTCAAGCTACTGCATATCATGATACACATTTTCAAATAATTCAAAAAATATGTTCAATGTGTACATATATGTTTTCACCTTGTTCCATTTTAGTACTTCCACCCATAACACTCCATATCATTGCATATTTTTCATTCCATCCTACTATATAATCTCTGATTTTTCATTGAGTGGAAATACGTTAAGAAAAGACGAGTTTAGATTTTCTACTGGAGTTGAACATTAAAAATACAATGATGTTAGTATATTATAATTCTTTTTAATATATTTTAAAACATTAAATAAGTGTCCATTAGTATATTTTATTGAAGACAAAATAGAGAAAAGTAACAGAGAATCCAAATTCGGAGAAGACTTGATACAATGATGACATAATCCATCTTAAGAAGTCTTTACAGTTAATAGTTATCATTGTACTTTGTAACACTACCAATAGCACTACAAGTACATTTAGAGACACGTGAACAAGTAGGTTTATGCTGGCAATTCATATTAACTAATGATGACAACAAACAAAGGTGAAAGACAAACTTCACTTCACACTGAACAAGTTGAATTTGTTCAACTATAACTTGTAATATTTTCTTCAGCTAACTACACTCTCTTAGAAAGGAACTACCTCATAAAGTAACAAGTAGATTATACTGGTTTGTTTATAGGTATTTCAGTACTGAAAAAAAAGGTATATAATAAACAGAGATTACTTCATTGGTCACAATTATTAGACCTTTATCATTATACACAAGGAAACCAAAATTACGATGCAGAATTAATTGATGACAACATGATAGAAACAATTCTTGCTAAGAAAATCCTAGTTGCCTAGCCTCATTGCTATATTGACTATTTGAAATATTTCTTTCTTGTTGATCATTTGCAGAAGATGCATGAAGAAGCAAGTCAACTTTCACACATTCCTCTCTTTCCTGCCTAATTTCCTTCATCATTGCTACAACATCTTTCATGGTTGGTCTGTCATCTGGGCTTGAGTTCACACACAGCAAAGCCACTCCTAAGGTCTGCAACATTTCCTCAATTTCGGATTCTGGCCGAGCTCTCAAGCTTTCATCCACCACTTCAACTCCACCTCTTTTCTGTCTTACCCAATCAACAATATGGAGTCCATCAGGTATTGTTGGATCAATTGGTTGCTTCCCTGTCAGGACTTCTAGCACAACAATGCCATAGCTATAAACATCACTTTTCTCTGTTATTTTCATCATGTACCCATATTCTTCAATCCCCAGATACAGAAAAAGGTAATAATGTATAGATGTCAGTATACAGTTATGTAGCATATTCAGACAGAATGTTAAATAAAAGTTCAGACTCTCCTTAATGGAGAGTGCTAAAAGTAACACTAAATATTTAATTTAAGTATTGGGATAGTAGTACTATACTAACCAGGAGCAATGTAACCATAGGAACCAGCTAGTGTGCTAGAAGATCGAGCAAAATCTCCATCATCAACAAGTTTTGCAAGCCCAAAATCAGCTATGTATGGTTCAAATTCAGGGCCTATGAGAATGTTGTTCGCCTTGATGTCCCTATGAACAATAGGAGGAGCACAATCATGGTGCAAATAAGCCACACCTTGTGCTGCTCCTAGTATTATCCGAAACCTTATGTCCCATTCCAAGCAGTTGCCACTTCGTTCATGAAGCAGACTTCCTAGACTCCCATTTGGCATGTAATCATACATAAGCAACCTTGTCTTTCTGTTCCAACAGCAACCCAAGAACCTTACAATGTTCTTGTGGCGAATTGAACCGAGAGTTTTTACCTCAGCTGAAAAGGAATCACGTACCCCGCCATTAACTGCTAACTTGTCGCTTTGATCATCACATTTTGCAGCTATTGTTGTTGGCCATAGTCTTTTCACAGCAATGATATCCCCATTTTCCATTTCGGCACGATAAACAATCCCTGAACACCCCTTTCCAATTACATTGGATTCCACCAAACACTTTAAGACTTGCTCCACAGAGAAGTTTACCTTTTGGAATGGGGTGAACTGCCAAGGCCATGAATCTCCTCCCATCTCAGAATCATTGTCTGCTTGAATGATTTTCCTTGCTCGAAAGACAGTAACAACTCCAAAGACTGTCATTGCAACAATCAAGGCACTGAGCAGCCCAATAGCCAGTTTGATTATCTCTGACCTCTTAGAATTAGTACCATTCAGCATTTTTGTCATAGCCTCACTGCTAACAAAACATGAATCATGACCATTAGGACACAAACCTTGGTTTCCAGCCAAATCTGTTGCTGATAGTTGATGGAATAACTTTGTGTCTGGAAGATAACCAGTGATTTTGTTGTAGGAAATGTTAAGAGAAACGAGATTTTCTAGCCCTGAAAAGGCCGTCAAGTCACCTTCAAGATTGTTGTGAGAAAGGTCTAGAACTGACAGCTTTTTCAGAGAAGAAATCTCTGGTGGGATCACTCCAGATAATGCATTGTGACTCAGATTTAGAGAAATATCAAGTGCTTCAATTTGAAGCAGTTCTGGTGGAACGCTCCCTGAAAAATTGTTGCTGCTAAGGTCTAGCAGCTGAAGACCTGAACATTGCCCAATTGAGGAGGGAATTGGCCCAGAGAAAGAGTTTCTACTTAGGATGAGTCTAAGAAGTGAAGTGAGTTGACCAATACTTATTGGAACCTCACCAGAGAAGTTATTCCTAGAAACATCCAAGACCTCTAGCCTTGTGAGAGAAGACAAATAATTAGGCAAGGCGCCAGAAAGGGAGTTGTTGCTTAAATTCAGCATTTGCAGTTCTTTACAGTTTTCAATCTCAAATGGTACTGACCCAGTCAGCTGATTTTCAGACAGATCAAGGAAATAAAGGCTCTTAAGAGAGCCGATTTCTCTCGGTATCTCCCCACTGATTCTGTTGCCTACAAGCCGGAGGCGAATGAGGGAAGTGCAGTTCCCAATCTCAGGAGGAATAGGGCCAGAAATATCATTAGAGATTAGGAGAAGCTTTGTTAAATTTTGAAGTTTAAACAGGCCTGGGGGTAAGCTATCAGTGAGTGCATTGTATGACAAATCCAAGGCCTCAAGGCTTCTACAACCTCCCAACGATGATGGAATGCCACCTCCAAGTTTGTTCTGCCAAGCAAAAAAGACTGTTAGCTTTGTCAAGCTTCCAATCCCAGGTGGAATTGAACCTGACAGCTGATTTGTATCCAACTGCAACTGTATCAGGTTTGTGAGATTGGACAAAGCTGGTGGTATTGAACCAGAGATGTTATTATTACTCAACATAAGTTCTTCAAGATTTGAGAGTTTCCCCAGACTTTGGGGTATTCCACCAGAGAGAGAATTCAAAGAGACATCAAGAATCTTCAAGTTTCTGCAGTTACCAATTTCCTCAGGAATGTCCCCAACAAAATTGTTTTGCCACAGCAGCATCTTTTCCAGCTTCTGAAGCATACCAATCTCTCTTGGTAAGGAACCAGAGAGGTTATTCTCATAAAAAAATAAGTTGACAAGCTCTGAACAGTTCCCTATTTCGGGAGGAATCTCACCAGAGAGCATAGTACTATAAATAGACAAGGTCTGAAGCATACTTAGCTTGCCTATTGAAGCAGGCAATGAACCAGAAATTTTTGTCTCGGCAAGACCCAACACTGTCAAATTTCTGCAATCTCCTAGCTCATCTGGAATCTTCCCCACAATGCCACTGTTCCCTCCAGCTCTTATAACCTCCAGATTCGACAACTTCCCTAAATCCACAGGAAGATCCCCACTAAGACTGTTATCAAAAATGTCAAGGGTCTTGAGATTGACACAATCACCAAGCTCACTTGGGATTGACCCTGTGAGATGGTTGGAGTTCAAGCTCAAGTTTTGGAGGTTTTTGAGCCTCCCAACACTCGAAGGAATGCCACCCACAAGACCATTGGAGCTAAGGTCAAGGACTCTAAGCTCAGAACAGTTTCCAATGTCAGGTGAGATAATCCCAGTGAGGTTAGCCCCAGAAATGACCAATATTTGAAGGAAAGAAAGGGATGAGATTTTCGAAGGGAAGGGAAGGGCCAGCTCAACATTTTGAATGGTTATCTCCGTGACAAGGTTTGCTGAGGAGCATTTGATGTAAGACCAACTGCAAGGATTGGAGTCCAAAGGGTTCCAACTAGAAAAGGCTGAATGAGTTTTGGAAGAGCTATGCATCCAGGAAAGCAATGCAGTAACTTCATCATTAGCAGCAAATGAAAGAGGAAGAAGAAATGCAAAGAGAAGAACATGGCGAAGAAGGTGATGGTGATGGTTTGTGATGAAAGCTTGCCTCGACATTTGGTTGTGGTTTTGGTTGCTCAAGGCTTGCCTCGGCATTGACATTAGCAATTCCCTCAAAAACTCAACCACAAGCATATCATATCAAGCTATCAAAAACTCTTGGTTTTCCATTGGGTCTCTCTTTTTTTTTTTTAAGACTCACTAACTCTTGTGCCACCATAGTTTCTAGGATTACTATTATTCTTGCTTTGTAGTAAAGCAAGAAAAGGAGACAGGGTATTATTTTATACGATTTTGAAGTGAACAAGCACCACTCCCTCTGCCTCGGGGTTCTGTTCTTTTGCCTAATATTTTCTCTGGCATTGAATTGTGCATGACTTGTTTGGCACTAAACTAGTTAATAACCCATGTGTTATTGCATTGTTTTCCTCAACTTAGTCACTAACTCTGCCTGCATCATTTATATATTGTGTTGATAAACGAGCTTCTTCTTTAATTTGAAAGACTTGGTGCTCTACTTTCTGCCATTTGCTCCTTCTTTCCAAAGCTTCATTCAAAGCAGATTCCCTTGCATTTTCCAGATTATTACAATTGCTTTCCAAGCATCTTCGTCAACATAAAAAAATGCTACTGCTACAACATCAAACCATATATTACTTCAGTTTCATTACTATCATAAATAATGTTTTCTAAGTAACATTTACTCTATTTCTTTATAATATTAACTTTTTTTTCATCAAAAACTAAAGAAACTGTTTCATAGTTTATTTATAGTATAATCTCAAATGAGTTAACTATTAAAAAAATGAAGATAATAATATATTGTAGCTATTGTGTTCTTCTTAAACAACATCCCACATATTCCTTTGTTTTAGGAGTTGAAGGATATTTTTCACCCTAACTAAGAAAGTTATTTAATTTTCTATTTTTAGTATAATTTTAAGTGATTAACATACTTCTTTCAGTCTTTTTATTTCAATGTATATTTGTATGTAATTATATATTTTTTTTATCATTACTGGTTGTCCTTTCTCCAATATAATTAAAATAAGATGCATAATTAAAAAATAGTTAATTATAAAACTTTTTTTTTGTAAAAATAATTTGACATTTAGAATGGAAAGGAAAGGAGGGGTATGTAACATAAGAAGAATTACAGTATATGTAATTGTGGACCATACTGTAATTAATCTAAATGGCATTATTTTAAGATCACCTAATAATTATTTTTTTTCTTTGAAGTCTTGGTCTTGATATCAATGATATGACAACACATCATAAATTTATTTTTCTTAGAACTAGATTTATTAAAAAAAAGAAAATATCTTCAAATCATAACATAATTTGTACCACAAAAATGTACAAAAAAATTAAATAAAAAAAAATCCGAAGATAGTGACAGTTCAATTTTATTACTTCCACTCCAATTATTACACTATGAGAATAGTTTTGAACTTAAGACAAACATTATCTTCAACCCGGTTCCATTTTTTTAGGAGAACTAAATACATATATGCTGAAAGTTTGTGATGGAAATTATTTTAAAAATTTCTATTGTGTCCTTTTGTTTCCCAATAATTGCAAGCATATGGATAAACGTTAAGGGATAACATGAGTGTTGTTGATAACTGGCAGTGGCATTCATAAGGGAATCCACTTTTCTAGGTGACATTTTTAAGGTAGATTTGGACATGCATTGCCCCTCTTTACCTTTTAACCTAATCATCAATGTTTGATTCTCAAACAAAGAACCATAACCTCTCAACACAGTCTACAAGATCAGAATAATTATTATAGGCAATAGTAGCCATATGACTCTACTTTTTAGGGTATAGATATTTTTCTATACATATTTAAGATAATTAGAAACTATTATCCATAGGAGTAAGAAAAAGACTATCTTGTGCTTGATTTTAGAGACACTGAATAGATTTGAGTTTAGTTTTTTTAGTGGATTTGGAGTTCACTGAAAGTGAATTTGTAAATAAAGTTTATAAAAGTTAATATAGGGTTTTATCGATGTGATAGATAAAAAAAATTGTTTAATTGGTAAAAATAGAATATTACCAAAATGTCCTTAGTTATAAAAGTAATATAAAATGATAATTGTTAATATTATATATAATTATAAAAGTGTTTATAAGGAGAAAAAAATACAAATTAATTTTTAAAATGTAAAAAAAATAGTAATTTAGTAAATTGAAATAATTATTTTTAAAATATAATATTTTTTTAATATAATTTACTACCAAGTGGTTTGATTTTTTTTTTTTTATTTTTTTTGTTTTTTAATATAATTTACTACCAAATAATTAACCGAAGTTACAATATTTCATGACATAAAAAAAGGGCAAACATAATAAGATACAAATATATTTTTCATAGTTTATGATGAAGTTGCTTTGGTTAGGTATCTAAGCAACCTATTCAAAAGATTTTGTATTGGCATCCCTATTAGGCGTCTTGTATGGGATGGATGTGAAGATAGAAACTCGAAGCAACGTTTGAATAAGTTATCATCTTAAATGTTCATAGTCCTTAATAAGTTATCAATTTCTTCTAAAGTGTGATTAGATGAATGAGTCGTGGTTGTTAACAGTGCATCTCGATGCTCCATGGCTTGTAGTTGTCGTTGAACAATAGCACATAGTCTTATTGTTTCAATATTTTCCTTTTCCAATTCATCAATTATTCGAGAATCCATCTTATTTGCAATTCATTAAGGTGACATTTACAATAAATAAAAGTATGATAATTGTTGTGAAAACAAGTAGAATTGAAATATAGCTAACCTAAGAAATCAAAGACATAACTTATGTAATATAATAAGTCATGTAATACAGTCATCAAATAATAAAGAACTTAATTGTTGATAGGGGGAGCAATATGAGTGTTGAACCTAATCCTTGATGAGTTTTGTTTTTTATGATGACAATACATTGATTGTAACAACACATAGATGTTGTCATGACACAACAAAAATATGTATTAGTGATTGATACATTTATGGATATGTATATGTTTATTGTGATTAATACATATGTTGACATACTGTTGATTCTGCATACTACTGATCATAATGTGTTTATATCTTTATATGCATATTGTATGTTTCTGTGTGATAAAACCACAAGCACAAAAGCAAATTTGCATGACCTAATCGATTATAGTGAAGTTGTAATCAATTAAGTTCATCAGACAACTTATGTTTTAAATTGTGGCAAAACAACAAGTTTTGAATCGATTACATTAGTTGTTAAATCTATTAAAACTCGTATCTTTGCATATATCACTTTCAATTGTGTTGTGATGAGTTTTTGAAGAGAAAAAGTTTTCAAAATTTGTTTAAGTGCTTAGCTTAATTGATTACATATTTTATGTAATCAATTAAGTTTGTTATCTTTTGCAAATTGTTTTCAACTTAGTCATAATTGTATTAACGGTCATATTTTTAAATATGTTTGACTAGCATTAAATGCAAATTGATTACATTAATTGTGCATTCAATTAGACATGTGTTAGTTGTATTTCTGTTAAATCTGATTTTAATGTAACCGATTACATTACTAACGTAATTGATTATTATGTGTCTGTCATGATGAATTCTATAAATTGACGCATTACATGCAATTGTAAGCACTTTCGGTCATTTGTACATTTTCATATCTGATATCTTTAATCTGAGAAAGTTTTACAGATTGCTTAGACGCTCCAAGAATCAAGAAGTGAAGAATTTGAAGAAACTTGAAGGATTCTTGAGAGAAGCTTTGAGAATGTGACTAGTTGATCTTATCCTCACTATTGAGGTGTATCCGCATTGATCAAAAGAGTATTCTACAATGTTGATTGTGTTGTTTCCCTGTTCGTGCATGACAAGAAGAAGAGTGAGGAGCTCTTGGACTTTGAGGGGTGTTTCTCAAAAGGGTTCTACAGCAAGAACGTGTGGTGTTGTATGTGTAGGTGTTTTCTTTCTTATATTTGATTGTTGAGTGAGAAAGGTGTTTACATTTGAGAGAGCTCTGTAAAACCTTTGGTGTAAAACTCAAATCATTATAGTGAAAGATCCTTCCTCTAAGGTTGATTGGAAGGGAAACTGGATGTAGGCATTGAGGCCGAACTAGTATAAATCTGTTGTTTATATCTCTTTCATTATCTCTTTACTCTCTTTGCATACGTGCTTTACTTACAACACAAAAAAGTTTAAAGATCATTCTAACTTTGCAAAGAAGATTTGAAAAGTGTGCATTTTTATAAATCATCAATTCAACCCCCCCCCCCCCCCTCTTGGTGTTGAGAAACAAGTCTCTTTATTTCTAACATTAATCATCTAAATGGTGCAGAATTAAGTTAACATTATGGTTGAGGTTAGCGAATTTTCGGTTCATGTTAAGGGATAAGTTGGCCAAGTTATCTTCAATACGCTTAACCTGCCCCTGCATTTGTTCCATATCCTTCATTCTATATTGCAAGTCTTGTACCCCCTCCCACATTTGAGTCATCATGTTAGGATTTGAAGGATAGGGGAGGAGGTTGCACAAGTTCGTCATGTTGAGGACTATGATGTTGTGGTTGTTCTTCGTCCTCATCATCACTGACGTTGTGCTGTCAAACACCATTGATGTTTACAATGTTCAATCTCTTCAAAGAATTAGTCAAAAAATGTTGTCTGGTCCTAATCTGAGTGTGGCGTCTTCAAAGAATTAGATTATCAAGACACCGTATGGTAGATGTATGTCACCGACCTTGCATTTAAGCATATGATACATGATGTCATGAAACCAATTGATAGCTATATTATTTTTAACCACCCATAACATAAAGATAACCTCATGCAATAACTTTGCAAAATTTCCAAGTCGTGGAGTCAACATGTGCACAATAACATAATGCAAAAGTCTATCATTAATATTCAAATAACCAATTGTTTTAACACATTGACCCTGCATTTCTGGTCTGAGCATAGTAGTCAATGTCATCGCCCAGTCATAGGGAAAGTCATCCAGGATATTTGTGAAACACAATTTCTGACCCTCGTACATGGGATGAGCAACATTCAACCAATCAACTATTTTTAATATAATTCTTCTCTTGTTCACCTCACTAAGAAGATATCCATTTGCAGAAATCCTTAGATTTGAATAGAACACTTTGATCAAATATGGATAGAAGGGTCGCTCTAATGTCACAAAATCTACCGCTCCTTGAAATACAAGGCAATGTTGAAAATATAAGCCTAAGGTCACAAATGATTAAAAATTCATAAATTTTGGAACAACAATATTTCTTGTGTAGAAGTCAGTGGCGTAGTGTTCCATCTGATGGCTGCCACTAAAGAAACGATGTTGATCTAATACTTCTGCAACAAATGGCCTCGTATATGCGGGAGCTTCTGTCTCTGTTGTCGGTTCTTTCCTCTCACGAATTTTTCGTCTCCTTTTGGATGATGATGTCATTTAGCAATAACTTCAACAAAATAAAATAAAAAAATAACACAAAATGTCATAAGAACAATTGAATATTAACAGTAACAATTTAATTCATAAAATGTTACACAATGTTAAATACCAACAATATTAAATTACAGGTTGTAATACTAATAGAACTAAGACTATTAAAGACACAGTTGGACTCAGTCACCACCCACCATCATCTTACTTAACTTATTCCATCTACGATGTGGAGGAATTCCCATCAACCGCAAAGGAAATCATAACATTTCTCCATAAGGCTTTCATATGAAATGTTTATCGCACTCAACATCTCCCATATGTTGTCCAATATGTATTGGAATGTAGGGGTTCGACGTAGGATATTCGTTTGGCTATTAAGAATTTCATTTCTCTTCTCCATGGCAATCACTTTTTACTCAACCATGTTTAAAATTTTTTCAAAATGAACATTGCTAGATCCCATGACATCCATGAAGCCATCTAGCTTGATCGTCAATTTATCAAATTGGGCGTCCATTACATTAACCATAGGTGCCTTCCATTTTGAATCACGTGAGGATGAAGTGCCTCTTGATGGAACAGAAGGCACAGACTGAGTTTTCCCTTAACTGTACTCTTCCATAGCTAGAGGGGATAATGGAGTTGGGGCTGTAAACCCTAGATAGATGGACTCTTCAGGAATGTATTCCATGTTCTCATTAAGATCAACCTGTACACGAGCCCCCTACCGTTGTCGACGTGTTTGCTGAGTAGTCTGAACTCCACTCTTAGTAGCACGATTTGTCACCCAAAACTCCACCATTAGATCATAGTGTATAATGGTGCTAACCCTCCACTTCGCCGCAGTTGCCCTAGCCTAAAATATAATGCAGAATCGATTCGTAATTTAATAAAGTGTTCATATTTTGTATAACAAATCCACTTTTCCAACATATGTAATTAATACCTTAATGAGGTCATCCCAAACTTCATCCTCTACTTCAAATCTCATTGTTATGTCGTTCCAAGAAAATCCACTCAATGACGCAAAAAGGTCATGCACTTCACGCCACTTGTCTTTCAAAACCTTTTGTTGATTTTTGACATTGTTTTTACTAATTGTAACATACTCACTGGTGTGAAGGTTATCAATAATGTTATTGTAAGCTTGGGTTGTCTGGCTTCCATCAACCATATTCCCCAAACGTGATTCCTCGAGCATGGCATGCAATAGTCGTGTGCTCATGTTCTCTATCCATTTTATAAACTCTCTTGCACCACCAAATGACTCCATGACGACTCTCTTACCCCTGTTCATTTTAAACCTATTTTATAAACAAAATGGTAACAAGTTAAGTTTAAATAACCATAAAACCAATTTCTTGTCATTACAAATAACATAGTCATACAACACAATCAATTACAAAAACTACGAGTTTTGATAATCTCTCCACATTTCATCTGTTATCGAATCCCTAATACTACTACCAAGCCTATAATCTTCTTCACGAACTTGAGATGATGTTGTACGGTCTTCCCTTTCATTCAATTCGTTATCAACCTCATCAAGTAATGAGTCATCGTTATCCACACCACGAAGGTAGTTGTGTAGGATACAACAAGCTAATATAATGTTTGTCATTGTTTCCAACCCATAATTTGGTTTAGTGCCACTTGCAATGATAGAGAACCCTTTTTCCAACACACTAAATGTCTTTTCAATAACATTTCTCAAGGATGAATGGAGGTGGTTAAAGAGCTCACCTGGATTTTGTGGTCATGTACATGTAAATTCTTTAAGGTGATATTTGACACCTCTATATGGTGTCATAACTATGCTTTTCAACATAAATCCAGCGTCATCAAGATAGTATTTTCCTACAATATTGTACACATAGCGATATTTAGTCACTAATAACCAAGAAATTAAGATTGCAATTAACACATTGACCTTGGCGGATAATCAACGGATCATCTTGATCAAGGGTATTCTTTAAAATTCATGAATCAAATGTTGTGTCTTCCCATCAAGTAGAACGTATGTGAATTTCATATCAAAATCACACGCGACAAACACATTTTAAGTTGGCCAATCTTTTTTCCTCGATATATCAGAGCATCTGCTTTTTGGCACCCTTACTCGAACAAGAGTTTCATCTATGGCCTCTAAACAATCCTAAACATGGAAATAACAACTCATGAAAAAAAAAACTCAAAAAAATTAGTGTCCTTTGATAACCTTACAAATATAGGTAAATTTGACTTTTGTTCAAGACATATTGGTGGACTTTATTTCTTGAGGACTGAATTAAAAATTCTAGACATAAAATAACATTCGACAAATTGTGAAAGTGTTTCCTAATGGTTGATCCAGATCGATGGAAGAAAAATGTCACACTTCTATTCTTAACATTATGGCCAATTATATGAAGAAATTGAGCTACTTGTTCCTCCACTGTCAACCGAATGGCATCCTTAACTAACCCAGTTGTTCTTAGTCTCTCACAAAGATTAATAAATGTCTCTAGACCCATCTGAATAATGTCATGACATCGATTAGTATGCACAAGGTACGACATTAATTGGTCTTTGCGGCGGTCTTTGTTTGGTACGAAATTCCTAACACTACTTGAATCACTCGAGCACATATTCAATATATTCAAGGCATGTAAACAATGCATAACATTGTTAGTGCGAACACCGAGGTGGTTATTTGTAATTATCGATGTAGCATTGCGACTATATTGAAGTATACATCATCGTTTATATCTTCACCGTCCAAATAAGAGAGATCTAATTCTTCTTTCATCTATATTTACTTAAAGAAATATAAACACTATTACCAACATCATAATACCATAACAATTAACATTGTAACAACTTTATACATCCAACTAACATTAACATTATAATTAATTAAAGTATAATATATTCAACATAACATACGGTTATTACCAAAATTCATGTATTCATGCATTCATATATTGATTAAACATAGTAAATTCATATATTCATACAGTCCTTTAATCATATATTGAATAAATATAATACATTCATGCATATTGATTAAAGAAATAGTATGAGACATATCTATTGAAGACTTATCAAGATTTGAAGCAAGATTGATCCAAGATTTTCCAATAAACCTCCAATGCAATGCCTAATCATAGTCACAGACTGGATAATCCAATTAAATGCTAATTTAAAATGTCAATTTTGAAAGACAACAACAAACCAAACCTGTTTAATAAATTGGATGGAAATATTATATCATATAATGCTTCAACAAAAGAGGATAGCTTTGTTAAACATCATCTACCTTCAACCAACTCAAGAGAATGCTTTAAGACTAATCTGACATGAAACTCCACCAGTTTGGCTCCCTTTCACAGGTGCACCACAAATGAACCACAAACTACAAAAGTTGCCCACGCAAAGCACCTAAAGAAGCCACCCTAGTCCTTCCTAACACCTGCAACAATATAAAATGATGTTAACAAGAGTTCAAAAAGTATCAAATTGAACCCCTACACTGATAACGATCTAATATGAAAAATCTTTATCCCTCATTCAACACAGTTTCTTCCCTAGAGAAGGAAAAAAGGCATGGCAACTTTGTAGTTGGGGGTATATGTCGCACCCATCCAAACACATCCTTCCTATCTCCTCTTCCTCATACTATAAAAATATAACTTATGAGAGACAATTCAACAATTCTAGGAACGGTACGCACAAGGTCAGCATGCAAGAAAGCATCTCATAAAATTTGCTCCAAGTCAGACTCCATTGAATTTGATAACCTGTAAGAGTATAAAAACTTGTTAACAAGGGTTCCAAGACCACCAAACACCTTCACGATCACATGATGAAGCTCCACCACCTTCACACCATAGTCTTCACTCACAACACCTCCACCAGCTACCCTAGCAGTATTCCCTTCACAACACCTTCAGCAGCTTACCAAAGCCACCTTTCCGTTTGTAAAACCTGCAATACAAAGAAAGGTTTAGGGGTGCTGCCATTACAACAAACTCCTTCCACTCCTATCGTTGGATGTACTCTCCGGTTGTTGCATGGACTGTAGGATGGATAGACCTTTTCATGTCGTTGTTAACACTCTGGCAAGTGTACCGAATTGTATCAAGTAATAATAAATGGTAAGTCCGAGTATCGTTTCCCTATAGACTCATAGGTCTAGACTTTCATGTGATTTCTTTATTATTTAAGACTTGAATAATGAAAATTAGGGTTTTATAATGCAAAAATGGAAATTAAATATGCATGCAAAGGTTTTGATCAATTGACCAAAAGATAATGCAGGTGAATGATGTATGGATGAATTATGTTGTTGGGGTAATATTGCTACCAGCAGATGTCTAGACTCATATGTCTAGGTAATATTGCTACCAACAGAATTCCCTCATGTCTATACCTATCCACACGTGTCCATATAGATAGAACCACAGATTATGCTATTAAATAATGTCTTAAACAAAGCATGCAAATATAATGGAGGAAAAGGCCTAACAATTAATGAATAAAATCATATGAATAAAGCAACAATTCAATATATGAGAGTTTCAAAGGATTACATCAATTCCCCAACAACAATGGAGGTTTAGTTCACCATAATCATGGTGAAACTAGATGAAAATAATGGAATGAATGAAAAAATAAACCCTATATTTGATAGATTGGAGCTCCCGCATCCAAAATCCACCTCTGAGGGGTGAAAAGAGTGTTTTTGCGCCTCTTTCTGTCAAAAGATACCCCTTCTGGTTCGTCTAGGTCTATATATAACACAGAAAAATAACAAAATTTTGGCCTAGGCCCAATAGTGCACCGCCCAGCGGTGGCTTCACCTCCCGGCAGTAAGAGCGACACTTGAGTTCACTACTCAACGGTACAAAACTATCGCTCAGCACTAGTGGCTGACACTCAGGTACCGCTTGGCTGCCGCTTAGTGCTAGCGGATTTTTCAGCACTTCGTTTTTCTGCACTTAAGTTGACTTTTCTGCATTCTAGTAGACTTTTTTGCACTGCAACTCCTTGATACTTCAACCCTTCTTTCAAATCATTCAATAAACCTACAAAATCAAGGGAAAACCAAGCATAAAACCAAGAAAACCAACTTTGACTCTTTTATTCTCTAACTTAAGCAAAATGCATGATTTCAAGCTAATTCTAAGTCATAAAGGGTGTCCTTAATGTCAAATTTAAGTATGAAAATAACGGTTTTTCAACCATTATCAGACGTCCAACTTCGTCATCCCTCACAACACACACCACCAAGCTTCGAAACACATCAGCACATGGAGGAAACGGGTGCAGGCTTGCTGGAACCGAATAAGTCACCGTGGGAACCGAATACAATAATAAAAGATTATGAAGGAGGGAGTGGAATCGAATACCAAAGACTGGGAACTGAATACAACAATAGAACATCATGAAGGAGGGAGTGGAACCGAATACCAAAGAGAGGGAACCAAATACAACATGAGTTGAATTCATTGTATGGACTGAAACCGAATATAACAAAACTGGAACCAAGTACACGAAATCTAGAACCGAATACAACGCTGCCAAGAACCGAATACAGTCTTCTTCAACCCCTTCTTCAAGCTTTCTTGTTCATCTTCTTCATCTTCAACACATGTTCATCTTCAAAATGGTAGTAGCCATGAACCTCACATCCCCACAGACCATTCTCCATTTTTGGTCATCATCAAAATGTAACATGCATGCCTCCAACCTATAGAAAAACATATACCTTCCCAAAAACAATCTCTAACCTGATGACCCTGGTCTTCACTGCACTCAAGACATAACATACGAGACTTCTTTAGCAATGTTGAATATGGTGAAAACTATGTAAGGAATTAATCTCCCTTGTGTTGAATATACACATAGGGTCCTCTATTTATAATAAAAGAAATATGGGCTAAGCCTAAAATACAAATAAGAAATAATAACAAACTAACTAAAGATAAAAGATAAAGATAAAAGATAAATATAAGATAATATATCTAACATTTTTTTAATATAGTGAAAAACTATATTTAGGATTAATCCTCCTTGCGTTGAATGTCACTGCCCAAAAATTTCCCATTTAGTAGTGTCACATCACATTTAAATCCCCACACGGGTGGGACACGTGTCAACGAACGGGAATGTGTGAGTTTCAGAACTGGATTACATGTGGCTGCATGAGAGTAGACCGTCCGGTTTAATGGTAATATTTAACGTGAAAATTTCAAATGACGCTCCACTTTCTACATTCAATCTTCCTTCTTTAGATTTCAGAAACTTCATTTTTCTCCTCCTTCTCTCTAAAACCTTCCTCTTTCTCTCTAGAATTCTCACCATTCTACTATTCCGATCATTTCTCAGGCGATTCTTAAGGATTTCTAGTGTCCAGCTCTTCAGTTCAACCGTTCGGTTCTATGTTGGACTGGTAAGACCAAGAACTCTTCGTTCTTTGAAGACTTTCCATTTTAAAGGCATGCAAACGCTATTTTAGGTTGCATGTGAACAGCCAAGTCACTCTTTCTTGACTCTGTTTCCAACTATAAATGTTAGGTGTCTCTTGATCCTAAAAATCCAACGTGTAGGAAGTTTAGACTTTGATTTTCATCTCGGTATCACTTGAGAGCTTAAGATTTCTGGAGTTAAGGTAAGGGAAGCTTATTTAATTTAGTTATATTATTTGTTTGAAACGTTGAATGATTGAATAGCCTATGTTTGATGATTCTGGTGAATTAATGAAAATGCATGCTTGGTTGAATGTGTGATAATTGGTAAATTATTAAGTATTGGTTAGTATAGGTGTTCGGTCTTAAATAACATTCTGCTTAACAAATGCCAAAGGTCACTAGATCGTTCGGTCATACTCCTAGACCGTCCGGTCACACTTTTAATTGCAGTATTCGTTTCTTTAAGTTGTATCTTTAATTGAAGTTATTAGTATATGTTTTGTCGAATGGTAAAGTCTATGAATTATTGATGAATTGAATAATGATGGAGATGTAAGAGAATTCCAAGGAGGAATGTCTCATGATTGGTGATGATTGGTAAAGTATGAACATGGTCAGACTCTAGCTTCGTCCTTGATCATGATATTCCGTGATTATTCCTCATCATATAAAAGAGGGTAACTCATGTGTGGGAATGGCAGGAGGTCTGCGACCATAAGACCAAATTGTCGTTTTAGGACTAACCTCGGGTGGCAGCTGATGAGTGAATGCCAGTTACTACATCACCCGGGTGCTAGGGACGACGAGCTACATGGTTCATACAAGTCCGAACAGCGTCAGTAGTGGTCGGTTTTATGTTTATACGTTCGGTGTTTGGTTGAAATGATTATATGATGCTTGTTTATTTTAGTATAAAGTTATGAATTATTCCATGTTATGCTAAATTTATTATATTGTGATTTAATTAAATTATATAAGCTTACCCTTATTTTTTGTTTTGTCTTTGTTGTCGTTCGGTAATTTCCGTCCGGTTAATTCTTTTCACTGCGATGATCATTCCTTTGAATGTGAGCAGAAGATGTTGAAGACTCCTTGGAGGAAGCTCTACGGGAGGAACAACCTGAAGATATTGAAGGACCGTCCGATCCATATATTAGATCTTTTTGTTATAGTTGGTTAACCATTCGGCCTTTACCCTCTTTTTATTTACTCTATACATTAACTTATCCTTTACTATTCTCTAGTATTGTTATTGATAACTCCTTAAAATAGGTATAGTTGAATCTATATTTATTGGGATGTTACATTGAATATACACATATGGTCCTCTATTTATAATAAAAGAAATATGGGCTAAGCCCAAAATACAAATAATAAATAATAACAAACTAACTAAAGATAAAAGATAAATATAAGATAATATATTTAATACTCCCCATCAAGCTGGTGCATATAACTCGTATGTACCAAGCTTGTTACTAATATAATCTATAAAGACTTAATAAAAATATCTGCTCTGTTTCTACACTCGAGAGACACTATATTGCAAATGATTTGCAAGACGACATAAAAGACAAAATACCAACCCAGAAGCACAAACACTAGAACACGAATTAGAAATGAGATGAGTTGTAATTCTTTTACCTCAAAGTTAATACACAAACCAACTCACACTTAAAGACACAAACCAACCAAAGACCAACCAAGCGTGTTATTGAACGGTTTTCGCTAGTAAAACATGTTTGAAATTCAAATCGTAACACTGTATTGCTAGGAATCTTTCCTGTGTAGAGAAGCAGATAATTGAATCTTTGCATAATGTAGCTATGCTGCCAAAGTAAGAATGTTGGGCTGCCAAAGTAAAAAAAAATGTTACTCGTGATGCATAAGCCAGCTAAGGCAGCCATAGTAACTTACTTGTGACAGTGTACCAAAGCAATGCTCTGGGATATTAACAACTTTATGTATGCATTATTTATTATTAACCATGGGCGGGAATCGATTATCTAGCTTTGGAAACAAATAACTTATTTTCTTGCGTGGTATTATACAAACTACAAAGGAAAAAGGTGACATTTGAAAGGAATTCACTCCAAATCTAAGCATATCACGAGTGATAGAAAACATACATATCTTACAAATCCACTTAATTTCGTCATCGAATATCTGTTAAAGTGAATATGATGCATCTCTCAAATCAGTTTTAATATTTTTTTCTTGAACAGTACAATATATTCATTCGAATACAGCAACAGTGAGGTAGAAGAGTAAAAGTATACTAAAAGTATAATGATTTTTAATATATGATACGAATTAAGGTTTTCTACTGAGTTTGGATGTTATTTATTTGCTGTCTTTAAAATATACATTAATATATACTAATTCTAATAGTTTAAAACATATTAAAAAAATAATTTATTAAAATTAGTATATTTTTAAAATTTTAAAAAATTATTACAAATATCAAGAGTTAGTATATATTTAAAAAAGAGGATTTTATTTAGGTAATTGCTTTCTGTACCTATTAAATTTCTCTTAGCATCCTGTTATTTTCGGGATTTATGTTCTGAAATACAATAAATAATTTTGATTTTTTTTTTTGAAAATGGAAAAACTTTTTAATGGAGGAGGAAGAAATTAGGTGGAGTGTAAGAAGTAATATTCTTTCACTTTAACATAAATTATAATCTAAAACATAAATTATTTGTATTTTTAATTTTTAAAAAGTAAAAAAAAATATTTTTGATAATTATTATTTTATTATAATATACATCAAATAAATGGAAATGTATGTTATTTATCTTAGGGTAATTCTTTATGCATCTCTCTTTCTTCTTTCTCCACTTCCATAATTACATATATAATCTTTAACCTTTTATTAAATTAATTTTTTTATATACTTTTTCTTCTTTTTTTCCATAATTACATATATAATCTTTAATCTTTTATTAAATTCATTTTTTTATATACTTTTTCTTCTTTTTCTTTAACGATGGTCTTAGTTATTATACCCTTTTTTATTTCTGAACCAATTTTTGAAACTTAATTAAGTTCAAAAGTTTTCAGAAACATGTTAAGGTTTCAAATATGTTTTTTATTAAATCGGCTTTCAAAAGTCGACTAACTCTTAATCGATTTTCAAAATCGATTAATCATAATTCGAAATACATTTAAGAAATAAACGCGTTTGAAATACGTTTATTCCTATATTTCAAAATATATTTATTTTTTAAACGTATTTCAAAATACATTTAAGGAAAAACGTATTAAATTTAAAATAAAAAATTAAAATAACATAATAAATTTTAAAAATTCAAAATAAAACAAAAAACAATTAACAAAATTTAACAAAGTTTCAAATAAAAAATAAAAGAATTAACAACAAACAAATATAATTACAGTAATAAAAAAAACAACTAAAATTAAATTAAACCATCATAAACAAATAAAAAAATTCATATAATTTCAAAAAAAAATATTTTAATAAAAATTATTAAATATTACAAATTTATTGAAAAAATTAAAATTAAATAACAAAAAACATACAATTTAAAATAAAAGTAAAAAACAAAAATTATACTTCAATTTAAAACAAAAGTTAACGTTATTATAAATTATTTTAGTTTTAATTGTAATTTATTTTGGTTTTTATATAATTCTATAATATTTAATAATTGTTATTAAAATAATTTTTTTTAAATTATATGAATTTTTGTTATTTATTTATAATTCTTTAATTTAATTTTAATTAATTTTTTAAAATATTGTAATTATATTTGGTTGTTATTTAAATTTTGTTATTTTTATTTGAAATTTTGTTAAATTTTGTTAATAATTTTTTTTTTGTTTTTTAAGAGTTTGTTTATTTTTGAAAGTCAATTAAGAAAAAAAACGTATTTAAAATTTTAATAAATTTTAGAAAATCGTTAAACTCTTAATTAATTTTCGAAAACAATGCAATGATTGAAATCATCACAGAAGAAAAAGAAAAAAATAATAAAAAGTTAAAGATTATATATATAATTTTAAAAGTGCAGGAAGAAGAAAGGGAGACACAGGGAGAATCACTTTTTATTTATCTTATCAATAGTTTTCATTTAATGGTTTGATGGTAAAAAAGTCAGAGAACCAGTGAGTATGTGTTAGTTAGCCGTGATGGGCCATAACATAAGGAAAAGGAAATGACTGTAATGTAAGGACATTTAGAAGTGTCTTTTCAGTTATTACCCTTTCATGCTTTGATTTCAGAGGCAATTCTCCAACATTCACTGTTCATTCCACCCTTCTCATTAACACATGATGTTGACTTTACTTCTTCAACTTCAAATTATCAATGCATCATTTACGATCTTAGGGTCGTTGTGTCTTTCCCATTCACATTCTGAAAAACACCACCAGAGAAATATTATAACATTCTGATTTCTATTCTCAAACTCTTTTTCTCAATGAGAAGAAATTAAAAGTAGGGATTTACCTCTTAGAATTTGTAAACCAAAGTTTGAGTATTCTAATACTTTTTTTTTTACTTAATATCGCTTTTGGTCCCTAGATTGGAGGGTTGTGTTCAATATGGTCCTATCTTTTTTTTTTCGTTATAATTGATCTCACATTTTGTAAAAACTGTTCAATTGACTCCTTTTTTGTTACGGCGTCAATTTTCTAATGGTGTCAGAGGTCCCTGGATAAACATTAGCAACGTGGCAGTGTGAGATTTATAGACGTGTAAATTAGAAAATGGGAAAAAGTAATTTCAACACATGTGACTTCAACAGAGGGTATGAATGAATGATGTTGGGTATGAATGAACGATGGTGTCTAAATATGCATGAATAATGTTTCATCAGTACATAGTTGTTTGCCTCCTTTGTGACTTCACTTGTTAATCAAAATACACCCAAGATGTAATTTCAATGGCCTGCAAATTTCATCAGATTTAATTGACAATAGAGGTAGGTAGTTTCCCCCAACATCTGGACTTCAATGTACCCATCTATTTGCACCCAGAAAAAACACCATAGAAAAATGCAGCAAAAAGGAAACAGAGGCAAATGCATTTCCAAAATAGAAAACAATAGAAAACATAAGCAGTTTTTCCCTCTAGCAATCCCCTCAATCTGATTAACAATATCAGAGATCATCTTGTATCAAATAGTATAGGTGAACCGCTTCACGAACTTGGCTCTTCATGGTTGAGCTTTGCAGCTTTGACTCCTCTTTTTGTTCTTCTTGATCCTCATAACCCTGCCACATCAATTACATGCGTCAAGCCATGGCTCCCTTGGGCAGAAAGGCTAACCCTTCGTCGTCTGTGTTGTCCTTTCTTGTTTCCTTTTGAGACCTAGAGACAATAATTATATTCAACTGCCTTTGGGTTATCTCGTGCATTGTATCGCCTTCAACAGCAGTAGAGTGCTGATGGTCATGGTCAACAAATGAAAGAGAGATCGGGGTTGGGAGATTGCAGCGGCAAAGTTGGCACTGGCCTGACTTTGGAGTTCTACGCGTCCAAAAAAGAGAAGAAGAAAGGAAACCCTCGAATGGAGAAGGAAAGGGAGCGGCGCCGGTGAGAACAGCGACGACCTTGAACGGTGGAGGCTGTGTCGTGGTCAGCGGCGACGACGAAAGGGCAAGGTGGAAGGTGTGTGTTCTCCTCTCGTACGCGAAAGGGGCGAAACCCCGGTGGAGAGCGGCTGTGCACACGTTGGCTGACTAAGGCTGCGGTGGCGACCTGCGTCTCGAATGGAACCCTAATCTCCCATCTCGCACACTTTTCAGAAAAACTTCCCGGAAGGTCACCCATCCCAGAATTACTCCAGGCTAAGCACGCTTAACCATGGAGTTCTTATGGGTTAGGCTACCGAAAAGCAAATGCATTTTGGTGATATGAGTAGCCAAATCAATTCTTTTAAGCTATCCTTCAACTGTATAGTCCCATACCTATACAGTCTCCAGATCCCTCTCATTCCGGTGTATGTTCGATTCGTCCATGTGCCCCTTCCACTAGAAGCCTGCCAGGAGCCGCTCCTTGTCCGTGCCTCTTACACTGGCGATCACTCCCCGCCATCTCAGTGCCCGGGCGTCACAAATGGAACCCTAATCTCCCCTCTCTTTTTTAACCTTTCTGTTGAAGCCACGTGTTGAAATTACTTTTTCTCATTTTCTAATTTACACGTCAATAAATCTTACACTGTCACGTTGCTAATGTTTATCTAGGAGGGCACCAACACCGTTAGAAAATTGACGTCGTAACCAAAAAGGAGTCAATTGAAAAGTTTTTTCAAAAAGTGGGATCAATTCTTACGAAAAAAAAAGGTAGGACCATATTGAACACAACCCCCAAACTAGGGACCAAAAGCGGTATTAAACCTATATTTTTAATAAAAGCAAGTATGTTCTATGTTAAAAATATAGGTTTTCCAACAAAAATTTTGGTTTTGGTATTAATTATTAGATCCAACATTTATTATTAAAAAAACAATTATAGTGTACAACTCTTATCACCTAAAAGTATAGTAATACAAGTGTCAATTATTCATCTAACTTTTTGAAATAATTAATGTTACCTTGAATATAAATAAAATATAAAGGAATAAAATATTGTTCCACTTTTTTAGGTAAGTCTCTTGCTAACACTTATAACATATATGATTATAACAAGTCAGTCCAAATTGCAAGGATGAACAAATTATAACATGTATGATTATTAACATTGTACATCACAAATTACATGGTTGAATTGTCAACAAGATTAAAGTATTCCTTAACTATATTTTTGATGAATGGTATCAATTGAAATATTTTCAACAAGATATTAAATTTTAGTCACATTTCCAATATATAATGTAATTGTCACATGATACCCTTTGAGAGACATAAAAATATCATTAATGAACATTGATCTTAATTTTATATGTAAAATAGTTAATGTATCAAGTTAGTATAAGCATATGCTACCAAGCTTGATGACATGTGTTGTAAAAAAAAATTTACTTCTCACTAAAATCACAAAAACACTAGAGGGAATGAATAGTGTTTTAAAACTTTTTTGCAAAGCAACATCTAATGGATTCTTAAAAGATAGATGATTTAAATAGAATTTTTAGATGCTAGTTTTTATGAAGAGCGTATAAAGGAAAATGTTTTAAGAAGCAAAGAAATAAAGCACATATTTTATATTGATCCATTCAATATGAGCTACATCAAGTTCTCCCTTAAGAACTTTTAAGGGATTCCACCAATCTTCAAGAAGATTACATGATTTTTACTTCTCCAAGTTTACAACGAGTATTCTCACTATTCCTGGTTCACCTAGTCAACACAACTAGTCCAGGTTTAACCACTCTTGGTATACAATTATTCTAACCACTTATAGTCTCAACCCTAGACAACTCTCTAGACTATTTAACTTAAGTAAGATGAACATCAAGTGTTTTAATTCTCTTCAAAATGTACAATACAATCAATGTTATGCGAAAATACAGATTGATAACTTCCAAAGAGAGGATAAAGATAGTAAATTAAATCTGAGACTTTGCTAAGTTCTTTCTCTAGAAAATATAGCTTTAGACGATATATGAACAAAGTAGCAACAAGCTTGTTCCAGCGTTCAAATGATCTCTATATTACCCTTGTTGTTTTCTCTTCAAGCTTCCGTCTATATATACCTTTTTCTTGAGAAATGACCATTAAACAGAAATGTTGACTTCATACGGAGCTTGTAGCCTTTATAGATGTGAAGTCAGACTTTAGTCTACTTTGCAGAGGTACAATGTTTTATCATAGCCTTTATCAAAACATACCTTGTACAATGTGTCAATGCAAAAGTCTCCAAGGAAAACATTCCCAAAATGTTCTTCATATCTCTCAAGGTGTTTTTCTTGGATGTAGTTATTCTGATCAAGTCTTTCTACTTTTGCGATCTACACAAATATCAAGCACAATGTATGCAAGCATCGAAGCACTTTATCATACATGCATTAAATATTTTGAACGTTAATAAGCATTAGGTTGTACTGCGTGTTCAAAACATTTTATCAATTGTCAATTCATTAATAAATGCATCGTTTAGTAAAGCGTTCAATATGATCATTAGATGGTGTAAAACATTTGATGCTTTATCAAAGTTGTTTCAGATATGTAGCATTTAGCAAGCTTTTGTTAGACGATATGTTTTTGAATTAACACTATTTGAGTAAAACATATTTTAAGCTTCAATGTGTTTATAAGATAGACACTTTTATTCATAAAACGCTTACTTGTAAGATGTTGTCCATTTAGACGTTTAGATATTGTTTGTAAAATGTTGGTCATAAAAATTTGTCCACCAGATAATATAGTCTAGAAAACGTTGTTGTAAGCTTATTTTCGTATATTAAATATGTTCCAAAATATTTTTTCTCAGAAACTATTTCTTTAAAATAATCTTTCATTCAAAGCGATATTTCGTTTAATGCTTATTGTTAAACTTCAAACCTTATTTGTTAGACGGTCTACTCTTTAGACGATTTTATCTTAACACTCACCACCTCATGTTTTAATCTATATAATCACTAACTTCTCCACTTTTTTGAATATAATGGCCTACAAGCTTAAACTTTTCTTGGCATTTCCCAAAATTCAATAAAGCCTCAAGTAATTCACCAACAATCAATCCCTAAACCAAAATCATCTCTCATTTCCCAAACATTCAAAGAGGAGAAGAAATATTATATTTACACGTTCTAAAAGAATATTTTTATTTGTTTGCAGTTCTAAAATAAATATCCTCATAACTTAATCATATATCTTACTACTACTATTATTACATTATAAAATAATTTTTTCCAAAAATATAATTTTTTATATTTTTATTAAATGTAATGAAAATTGTGTATGAGATTAATCTCCTTGTGTAAAAAATACATATAAGGTATTTTATTTATAATGAAGGAAATATTAGCTAAATCCAAAATACAAACTAAATAATAATAACAAAGTAACAAAAGATAAGTAATTGAAAATAAAAAATAAACATTAGATATGTAAGAAATGTAACACCCCCTCAAGCTATTGCATATAAATTTAGCTTGTTACAAATATAACCAATTTTTGATTCCCTACAAACTTAGTATAAATATCTATTAACTGATCACTTGAGTTAACAAACTCAATCTTGATATCTTCAGATACAATATTTTTTCGAATGAAATGACAATCAATCTCAATGTGTTTTTTCCTCTAATGAAATACAAGATTAGAACTAATATGAAGAGCGATATAATTGTTACATATAAGTGTCATTTAAGTGACATATCCAAATTGTAACTCCTTTAAGCAATTGCTTACGCCAAACAAGTTCATAAATGGTTGAGGTCATAATTTTTTATTTTGCTTCTGCAGTAGATCTTGCCACAACATCTTGTTTCTTGTTTTTCCAAGATATCAAGTTACTACCAATGGAGACACCATATTCGAAAGTAGATATTCTATTAGAAGGAAATCCTACCCAATCAACATCTGAATAATAAATAACTCTTGTATGGTTATTGGAACCATAAAATAACCATTTTCCAAGATATCTTTTAATGTACTTTAATATATGGATGACTGCATCTCAATGATCTTCACACGGAAAATTAAGAAACTCATTTACCATATTGACTGTAAAGGAAATGTTAAGATGAGTAACTGTAAGATAATTTAATTTTCCAACCAATCATCTATACTACTCAAGATTTGACATGACCCCGCTCATTTTGTAGGAGTTTGGTATTGGAATCCATGAGTGTGTCAATAAATTTTGAATTCGTCAGCCAAGTTTCCTCCAAAATATCTAACGCATACTTCCTTTGAGATATAACAATACCATCATTGGATTATGTCACCTAAATACCCATAAAATATATAATCTTTCTAAGATCTTTGGTATGAAAATGGTGACAAAGATTTTTTTTCCCAAATTTGGGAGATGCGATTCGAGAAAAAGTATCACCATAATCCAATCCAAAAGTTTATGTGTAACCTTTGGCCACAAAAGGCCATCAATAGTAGAATCAAGACCAAATTTGTTAGCAAAATCCCATATGAAACCAACAACAAATTTCTTAGACAGTAACGGGACGAGCTCCCAAGTTCCTTATTTTGTAGAACACTCTCATCTAACATGGCCTGACGCGAACTAGGATGGGCTAAGGCATCATTGACATATTTTGGAATGGTCATAGAAGAAATAAATGAAAGGTAGATATAAAAAGGTGAAGATAATCTATGATAACTTAAAGAAATATAATGTGGAAAAGGGTTACAAGTAAAACGTATACCTTTATAGAGGGCCATTGGGAGGTCAGACTTAGTTATCAGAGTCGGATGACATAGTAGTTGACACTTGAATTAAGTCACTTGATGGTTGTTGATGACGATGTATGTGACTATAAACTTGAAGTGGAGGAAAAGAATCTAATAGTGGACTAGGCACAATTTGAGGAGCACAAATAACATGAATATGAATTGTACTAGGAATATTGACTATATTAGACAAAGGCATATCAAAAGAAGAAGGACAAAAAGTCTCATTACACATGACATCTGTAGAAACAAAATAGTGGTTAGGAGATAAAAACACTTGTATCTTTTTTGTGATCTGGTAAATCCTAAAAACACACATTTGTGAGATTGAGGATATAATTTATCAAAACCAAGACTAAAATTATGAACAAAACATGTAGACCAAAACATTTTAGAGGTAAGGGATGAAGAGGTTCATGAGAAAATAAAATGAGGTATTTTATTATCTAAAACCGATGAGGGCATGCAATTGATGAGATAACATGCAGTAAGTATAACATCATCCAAAAAATATTGAGGAACCTTATATGAATTAAAAGAATGTGAGTTGTTTTAATAAGATGTCTATTTTTGCATTCAGCTACCCATTTTGTTAAGGTGTATAAACACACAACGTTTGATGGTGAATGCCATGAGAAGTCATACTGTTTAAAAGAATGGAAAAGATACTCACGGTCATTTTCACTTTGCAAAGTTGAATAGAAACACCAAATTGAGTTTTAATTTCATTAAAAAAGATTAAAATATATAAAATAATTCAGAATGTTTTTTCATTAAAAACAACAAAGTACACCTGAAATAATCATAATAAAAGTAACAAAATATTGAAAACCTAAATTAGACATAACAAGACTAGGTCCCCAAATGTCATAGTGAAATAAGGAAAAAAGGGATGAAGCACATTCTCAGACACTACGAGGAAAGGAACTATGACTATGCTTAATTGACATGATTATCCAAACTGGATAACTTAGATAAGCTAGGAACAAGTTGTTGTAATTTAGCAAGATTGGAATGAATTAATCAAGCATGAAGAAGGGGAGATTCCATAATTGTGCCAACATATGTAAAAGAATAGAGATTATAAATACCATGAGACTCACATCTAGTGTCAATCACCTGTTTCAAACTCCGACCTTGTAAACAAATAAAATATTTGACAAAAGAAATAATATAATAAAAAATGCATGTTAAACAACATGGATAATAAGTTAAAAGGAGACCTAGGGACATAAATAACATTATCAATGGATAAAAAAGGAAAAAGGTTAACAATCTTAATACCACGAGCTAAAACCCTAGATCCATCAACCATTGTAACAAAAGGTAAATTATTTGGAGAGGGTAAAGAGGAAAAGAAAATTTGTTATCAGTAATGTGATATGCGGCTCCTAAGTCTAGAATCCAAGGACCAAGAGAAGAAGATTGAGTCAGACCAATAATTGATGTACCTATGCGTGCTATAAAGGCATTGGAATTAAAAGGTTTTTAATCATCATACCATTTGAGAAAGTTAGTAATAATAACAAATTAGTTGGTGATATCAAATGAAGGAGGATTCATAAGAGGTGACTGTGAAGGAGGATTAATTTGAAAACCAACAGTAGATCGAGGAGGACCTTTATGTGGTGCGTAACGCTTGTCAATCTTATGGCCTAACTTTCCACAGTGGTCACACTTGTGACGTCCTTTAATAGGCTTATGAGAACGATTGTGATCATCATGTTGAGATGCTATTGTAGAGGGGTCATCAATAGAAATAAGTGTATCATTGATGGGTGTACTTGGTACACATAAAAGAGTGGAACAAGTAGAAGCCAAATTCGGTACAATAGGTGAACCCAAAATCTAATCCCAAACATGGAAGTATTTATCAGTAAGTTTGTGTAATTTCAATACCATGAAAAAACTTAACCATTACTCTATTTATTGGGCAGAAGTAGTGGCAAAGGCAATAACTCATTAAATTCATGAAAAAATTATGGATCTTACCGATATAATCAATCATAGAATCCTGATGTCGAGGAGCAAAAACATTGAAAAAATCATTACAAATGTCATAAAGACATTGAATATCATTGATGTATAATAATTTAGCATGTTCCTAAACTTTAGAACATGTGTTGTAGGAACAAAAAAATTGTTTTAAGAAAGAGTGAAGGGTACCCTTGAGAACCATACATAACTGAACATCAATTTTCTTCCAACGAGAAACCTCAATTGAAGCAATATCAATAACATTTTTAGTAGTGACCCTTAAGCTAAAGTTTAATGTTTGATGTCCAAGTCACATAATTAGTGTCATCTAACTTATCAATAAACAAATGCATATTAACATAGTTAGTATATATGGACGGGTTAAATGGAGAGAGATCAAAAGAGACAACAACGAAAGAAGTCATAGATGAATAGGAGAGAGAGAGAGAGAGAAACTCTAAAAATCCAAGGTTCTTCAAACAAGGTAACAAAGTTAAATCCAAAGAGAGGAGGTCGCAACAAGTCCAACAACAATGATTGGTGTCGGAGAAGACGACAATTGAAAACTTTAACCAACGCGTGGAAGTGTGTTTGGACTCTGACGATGGCAATTTATAATGAACCGTGTGGTCGTTTATCAAAACTGAAGCTTTGACAACCATGACGACAACGATCACTCAAATGGTTTAACAATGGTAATGGGGAGAGGCGACAAAAGATTTTCAAAAAAACCATAGAATATCATATTGAATATACTGAAAAATTATATTTAAACCAATCTCTCTTATATAAAAAATATACGTTAAATAATTTATTTATAATAAAAAAATACAAGTCCAAAATACAAACAAGCATGAAATATAAATATAAGATATATTATAATATAAGATATCTAACCTGTAAGACAATTTATAACTGACTCACAATATAATGTTTTAGATATTTTGATAAATAATAATAATAATAATAAATAAATAAATAAATAATAATAGTAAAATACTATAATTTTTATATGAAGATGTGTAATATTTATATTTTATTAACTTCTATTTAATTTTTAATTAATATGTTATTTTAAAATAAAATAATGAAGATGAAAATTACTTTATTAAAACATAAGAAAAATAAATGTATTTTCAGTTTTGATTCACACAAGAAAAGTAGGCAAATGTTTGGGCTTCAAGACTACCTTATGGGCCCAATTTTGTGAGGCTGAGAACAAAGGACCAACGCCACCGTATTCTTTCTACTACTTTGTTGCAAAATCTCATTTCAATTTGCACGGCTCCTCCTTCTTCCACAATGTCTACCTGAAACAAACCACAACTTTTTTTTTTATTATTATTATTGAAACCAATTTAAGTATTTAATTTTTTCACAGTTAATATATTTGAGAGTGAATAAAATGTCTGCTTCCTCTTTTGTTCGCAATTTTTGTTCTGTGACTTCTGGTTTTCCGAATTGCCGCCAAAACCAAACCTTGGTTCCTACCCATCATCAGTTTCAGTTACGCAATCCCCTTTTGAGGTTAAAGAAGCAACCTTTCCACTCAATCACTCATTTCAAGAGTTCAAGAACTCAGAAGCCTCGTACCACTTTTGTAGTTTTCGCAGCACAATCAAATTTTCTTAAAGGTTGGCCCCATTGTTTTTTATTGAATTATTTTGGATATGTTTAGAAAAGGTGAAGGGTGGTGATTTTTAAGTTAGGTTTAAGGGTTTTGTTGTTAGCAAAAAGTTTCGTGGATAGAGAGATGATTGTTGGATGTCATGTCAGTGAAGAATGTGTTATTATTGAAGTTAGAAATATTGAAAATGAGATAATTGTTTAGTCAAATGGCATGCTGAATGAGTTTGCTAATGCATATGATTTTTCCCCTTTGGCAATTTGTGGTTAAAATTTGAGTAGCATCTATCAATATAATCTTCAGATTATTTTGTTGGTTGCAGCTATTTTAACAACAAACAGATGTTTTGGTTTAAATTTCATCTAGGATGTTATACTCTATCTTCCAATGTCAAGCATATGCATAACAATGACAAAGTGTTATTGGGCTTAAATGACACCAAACTATCAAATCTCAAGATATTGGTGATTTTGGGATATAGAAAGCTGGTTACATATAACAGCATTGTGGTTTTTTGAAAGGATGCATTGCTCCGTGGCATGTGTATGACATGTCAAATTTCCCTAAAGTGGTGGTGTAGCTCAAAATCCAAAACTTATTGCTGAGATTTTTCACATAGTTTTCCTACATATGTGACTAAGTGGATGACATGATCCTTTTATGATAGCAACTGTTATTGATTAAACCTGGTAATTGCATACCCTTTTGTAATTTCATGAGGTCTCAACATGATGCTGGAAAATGGTCTTAAGTTGATGAACAACTAATGTGTCATCTTTATTGAAAGGAAAACAGCATTTTGTTATGAATTGTTCCATGTCTAGAATACCTTGTTATTTTGCCCTTTTCAATGGCTAATATTGACCTTTGGCTGGGCTGTTTTGTTTCAATTCTGGTCAATTTATTTTGCCTACTTTCTTCTAAGAAGTCTGATCATTTCTCTTTTGTTTCAATTGTTACTGTGATTATGAAATAGTTCTGCAGAATGCATGGAGAGTTGGAAGGGATGGAATTGAGGCAGGGACTAATCTGGTTCCTGTAAGTCAGATTTTTCCTTCAAACATTACATTACTGTTATATATATTCAAGCCATTCTCTCAAATTTGTTAAAAATACTGATTTTTATGTTTTTCTCTTATTTTCTTCTCTACTCTTATGCTAGAATTTTGTTCCAAGGCCAATAGCTAGGATTTCAGTAACAATTGTGGCTCTGAGTGTTACACTTTTTGTACTCAAGGCATTCCTCTCTACGGCTTTCTTTATATTGGTAAGTCATCTCATTTTCCTCATCGAATTAAAATTGGGGAGTATTATTTTGTTTTATAATACAGATTCTTAGCATGAAATCAGTTGTCATGCTCATGCATGTTGGTGAAAGTCAATTTTTGCTTACTACTGCTGCTTAAATTTTCATAAACAAACAGACTGAGACTTCACAATATCAATTTCATGGTTCAGCATTACCAAAATCATGTTTTATAGTCTAAGAATTTTGGGTGAGGCTATCAATTATGATGAAAGGATCACTGACAAAACTGTAAGAGAGGATGATACTACTATGAGATTTCCTTATCAAATAATATCACATCTTCCTATGAAATGCAATCAGATCATAGTCTAACCTAATTAAATTATAGCTCTTACAATCTCCCTCAAACTAGAGCATATGTATAATAAGCTTGCTACAAATGCCATCAACACAAAAATGAAATAAAAAATTGAGAGACTTAGTGATCATGAAGCCAGCTGAAAAAATAAAAAAATGACAAAGCTAGAAAATATTTCCCAGACATCACTTTCCTTTTGTCAAAGTGATAATCAATCTTCAATGTGTTATCTTTTTAAGTCCTATCTTCAATAATCTCCCTCAAGTTTTGGCATAGGAGTCAACAATTAATGACCTATTTTGTCACTATACTTTCAACACTTCTCCTCCACACACAGGTAGCTAGCTATAAATAATTATTGAAAAAAATGTTTAAATAGTAAGCAGCCGAAATCATGTAGTTGCATGTGCAATTTTGTACAGCCATATATGTTTTAGGATAAAATGATATCTATCAATTTGTGCAGCTTGCATTATTCAGTCATGCCATACAAGTGGCAAATTGAGGTTTTATTTTTCTTGTCTTGTCTTCTAGAAAAAAAAATGGTTGTCATCAGTACACCATCATTCACCATTTTCACCATTTTGGTTGAGTACATGGTTCTCTTCTGATGGTATCAAAAGTCTATATGTAATTCTATTTATGGATAGCAGTTTTGACAATTACATACAAGTCATACCAAGGTATTTGAAGAGAACATTACAAAGAAAAAGGGATGATTGTTCCCCTTGAAATTGTCTCTTAAGCTGAATGTGTTTTCACAAAAATAAAAAAACTCTGAATGTATCCTAAATTTTGGTGATGGTTCTAAGCTTTAGATTTGAGTGCTATATGCTGTGGTTAATCCAAGTGAATTACTTTTTTTATAGGCCACTATAGGACTTTCATACTTTGCATATCTAGCATTCAATAAAGATCAAGGACCTAGAGGGAACCAAGAAACTACCTCCACTCCTATGGATGATCCAGTGGAAGAAGCTAGAAAGATAATGGAAAAATACAAGTAGCAGCATCAGAGTTAAGGTATTGTGAAGCTCTAAAATTCTGCATATACATATGTTCAGTGTAAGTAATTTTCTATTGAGTTTTAAATTTGATAGATGGATTGTCAACATTTTCCATGTCTAGATCATATTATAGTCTTTAGCACAGTCATTGCAAACAGTTTCCACTGCATGGATGTTAGTTTTCTTCTTTTTTGGTGAATATGCATGTTTTTTGGTTCAAGCGTGTTTGGATTTGCTTAAATTTTCTGGGGAAATGTTGTTTCTTTCAATAGTTATCTGAGGCCGAGGAAAAAAAAATAGTTATAGATTGTTTTGAACTTACAATACGATCATGGAAAAATATACTTAGGTGCAATTGGGAATTAATTTCCTCGGAGACTGTATTCAAGTTTAATTTACTATTATTTTTTGCAAAACAATTAAAAAAGGAGGGGAAGAAAAAATTTAAAAACTAAATAATTAAAATTAGAATTAAAATATATCATAGAAAGTTTTTAATATACTTTTAATTTTTTTTTATTTGTGAATAATAAAATAAATGATAGAATAAATTGGTTAAATTAAATAAATATTGCTTTGGGTAGTATAATTAACTGTTGAATATAAATTATATAATTATTTTAATAATTATGTGTATGGTGATAATTAGTTTTTAAGTGATGAAAAAATTAAAAGGAGTTCTTAAAATAACACATTAGAAACATAAATTTCTTTTAAGAAATTATTAAAGTAATTTAGTTTAGGTTATAAATTTGGTGATAAAAGATAAACATGATTAATGATGAATACAGTGGGAAAACTAAATTTTAAATTTGTCAAAAAAATTTAATATGTATAAAAAAGACTTAAGTCTACATATTAATATGCATAAAAAAGTTTTCCATAAATCCAATAAAATGAGTCACCTTTCGTATTAATTATACACCAAACCCAATAGAAATGTTGAGGAGAGAAGGGTCTAAAAGAAATTATTTAAGTAGCATTAGTAATTACTTGATAAACAAGTTTTGTATGGATGAAGAGTAACGATAACATATCTATATTTGTTTTAGTGTTCGTTGTTAATCTTGACAAACATAAAATTTGTGCTTTATTCACATTTAACAGAACATGTGCCTGTACCTAAATCTAATATTTGTTTTACGAAAATTTAAAATTATAATAAAATAAATACGATATTGTAAAAAATTCTACATAAAATGATATACATTTTATTCATATTTGCATAATTTTAAAACTATAGTATCAAATTTTTGTAATTTAAGATGACACCAAGTGGATGTGTATTTTCACATTTAAAATGTTAAGTATTATTTATATTTATATTCAAACCCTTAATTTAAGTATCTACCATCAATACCAAAATGAATTCAGATAGTTGTGAATATAAATTTATTTGTTAATTTCGATTATACACACAATCACATTTTATATGTAACGCCCTTAAAATATTTATGATGTGTTTGGATAAGGTAATTCACTTATTTAAAAATTTAAAATTCTTTACATTAAAATGACTTGTTTTGAATAAATTAATTAGAAAAAAATTAAATATAAGGAATTTTGAAAGATATTTTAAATAAATAAAATAGAAGAATTTCAAATATCATCAAAAGTATAAGAAATTAAAAATTTTATTCCTTTTCATTCTACTTATGAGTTGAGTCAACTCAATCTGAAGGTTTAATTTAGTCAAACTTGAATTCAAGGCTTAGTTGAATTAATTTAAGTTGAAGGGTTAATAGAGTCAATTAGGCTAAAAGTCAAAATTAATTTGGTTTGAACTGAAGTTCGAGATGAATTGACCTGAGTCAAAGGTCAAGTCGGATCGGCCCGTGAGTAATGTCAAGTTGGGTTGATTGGACGATAGGTTGAGTTAAGTCAGCACAAGTTAAAAGTCAAGCAAATTTGGCATAAATCAGGTCGGATTGATTTGGTATAAACTAAAGGTCAAGTCAATTTGGCATAAATCGAGAGTCAAGCCGATTTGGCATAAACCAAAGGTTAAGCCAATTTAGCATTAGTCGAAGGTCGAAACGAGTTAGTCTTGGTTGAAGTTCGAGATGAATTGGTCTGAGTCAACACAATGTCGAGTCTGGTTAATCAAATTGTAGGCCGAGTCAAGTCAACACAAGTCTAAAGTAGAGCCAATTTGGCATAAATTGAAGGTCGACCGATTTGGCATAAACTGAAGATCAAACCAATTTAGCATAAATCGAAGGTCGAGTCGGCCCAAGCTAAAGGTCAAGTCGAGCTAGCCCGAATTGAAGATCGAGTAGAGTTAGCCCGAGCTGAAGATCGAGCTGAGTTAGCTCAAGTTGAATGTCAAATTGTGTTGTCAAACCGAAGAACGAGTCCAGTCGAGTTGACTTGGACCAAAGGTTGAGCCTAGTCGATCAGGATAAAAATCAAGTCGAGTCAATTCAAACCGAAGATCAAGTTGTGTCATCTCGAGTTAAGAAACAAATTAAGTTAAATCATACTAAAAATCACACTGAGTTAACTTGAACCGAAAGTCGAGACTCGAACTAAAAATATTATATAAGAAGATATTAACCGAATATAATGATATAACAAAATACAATAATAAATTATTATGTTATAAAATATTAACTGTTAATATATTAAAAATAATTAATAATATTAAAGATATAACATGATAATAGATTGTTATATCATAAAATATTAACTATAAATATTTTAAAACTATTTTATAATATCCTGAATGTGTACAATTATCAACAATTTTTTATCTCCATAAAACCTTGTATGATACATTAAATTCTTTCAGCAAAATATCCTAAGTTTAAGGATTTGTGCCGAAATTAATTGAAATTACTCTAAAAAATGGTCATGCGTGATATCATAAAACATGTCCATACGATTCTGATGTGACCCTGCTTTTTCATTAAGAAATTGTAGCACCATGATCAGTTATTTTGAGCGTCTCATTAGAAACGAGGATGCAAGATATGGTTGGAATTTGAAGTCATTTAGTTGCTTCACAATAATAAACAGGCAAGCTCATAAATGGAGAAGAAAGTACCACCAAACAATGGCTTATTTTCTAACAAAAAGTTATCATCTCACTCAAATAGTTATCATGCTTTTCAACCTTTCCTATTCAGAACTCTACTTTTTCATCCTAATCAAGTATTCAGGTAAGAATGAGTTATTGATTTTATAGGTACAAATTTGATAACATGAATGATTTTCAGCAGTTGAGTTTTGGATTTTGTTTTCTATCGAAATAAAAAACACAAAATATTTCATATAATCATTGGTGACTTTTATTTAAGAATAATGATACTTTGACAACATTTTAATATCATCTACGTGATTAGTCTAAAATGGTGTTTATTATTATTATTATTATTATTATTATTATTATTATTGATTGTAGAGTAATTTTGGATCAATCACAAAATGATATAGATGATGTTAAAATGTTGTAAAATATCATTATTCTTTATTTAAAGATGTTAAAAGATCTCAATTGGGCTTTTAGAAATGGATTAAAGAGTCTCTCCAAGAAGAAAATATTGACATGAAGAATAAAAGAAAGAAATTTGAATTTCAAATTCCTTAGAATTTCAAATTCATTATAGATAAAATTTGTTTATTTGTATTTGAAAAAATTAATATGGGAGAGAACTAATGAGAGTAGCTTAAGTATTTATTGAGATGTTAAAATCATGAAAAAAAAATATGTTTTAGTAGTCTAGGATGAAGAAAGTAATGATAGAGCTTGAATTAATTTGGTATCATCAAACCCTAACCACTCGCTTAGCGCCCTAAATCGCTATGCGAAAGCCTTCAGGCAGTGGCTCAGACTCCCCAAACACTCGCAAAGTACACCTCTTCGCTATTCGAATTAATTTGGCAGTGATCCCTGACCACCACCAGTCGCATAGCACCCAGATTCGTTATGCGAAATCACCACACAGAGAGCAACCCTCTTCAACTATTTGCACAACGCACCAACTCGTTGTACGAATGCTCAAATAGAGAGTAACTCTCTACAGTCATTCACATAGCGGACCAGTTCGTTGTGCGAATGCCCTGGCAGAGAGCATCTTGCCAGGGTGTGCAAATCCATTCGCTCAACAAGTGTGCATAATCTGCAGAACGAAATTCTGCAGAATTATGCAACTCAACCACCAATTACCATTTCTAACTATTTTCCGCAACTTTTAACACTTCTAGATTGTGTTATATACCTAATTAGACTTGTCTAAGTGATTCTAAACCTTCCTACCATCAATCTATAGTTTTGTGGATCAATTCCTACTCTAAAACATCAAAATTTTCAACTTAGTGACCCAAATCAAAATCTACCACTTAGAACACGTTTTGGACCATTTGAATGACTCAAACAAGTCACAATTGACTTACATAAATTGTCCCAACAGACCAAAAGAGCCCTTAACTCCTAACTCTCATTTCCACTACCTTACTTCCTCCAAGTTAACTTAAAACCAGTATTAATCATTCTAACCCACAACAAGGTGACTATATTCACAACCAATTCATGTTATAACATATTTCCAACATTTTCCACAGCTAATCACATATTAAACATCACTCAATCAAACTAAATTGCACAGTTCAACAATTGGCACATTACCAAATTCAAAATACAAATCAACTATACTTTAAAACAGAAATTCAATATACACAGTTCATGATCCTCAATTCATCATATACATAAAACCAAAATCTAAAATCAAAGTACTCTAGCTTCCCTTACCTCTAATCAACTGCACAGCTCACAGAAATCTCGACAGATTGCTTGCAACGCAAGGATTTTCTAGGAACATCTACAAATCACCAATTGGTGATAGAAAACCACATTAGAACTTAAATTGAGCTAGAGATTGAAGATAAAACAACTGAATACATGCAAATGAAATCGTTGCATGATCAAAGTCGCAATGACGCACGGAAAAAAGGGGAAAATGACTTACCGACTCAGAACAAGAAATTGATCGATCTAGATTGTTGTCCTTGATGCCAGGATCATCTAGGCACCTCCTGATCATCAAACCGACAGCCCAAGAGTGAGAAATCTTAGAGAGATGTCAGAGAACTCTGAGGAATAGTGTTATAGAGATATGAAGTGTTCTTAAAGTAATGAGATGCGTTTATAAAAATTCTATTTATATTATAAGATTATTTTAAAGTAAAATAATCAGTCTCATTATTTAATACACCTGTCTGCTCTAATACTATATTTTCTAGGTTCTTACAGATCGAATTTTCAAATTTAGTAAAATTTTATCGAAATTAAATTGATCTTTATTAAATCGATTTACATCACACCCTTTCAAATCTTCATAATATATTTCATGTATCCCAACTTTATAATCTTAACTATTTTTAAGTGATTAAACTTTAAACATTGGGTAAGAGATTTAAACGACTTTAAATACGATATATTTCTTATGATAATTGGGTAAGAGAATTAAACGATTTCATAGAAAGGATAAAGGTTTTAGATTATGGAGCCAAGAAAGATACATTGATGCAAGAAGTGTATCCTCAACACTTTGCAACCAAGTGATTTCAAGTACCAATTCTTATAAGGAGATTAATGTAAAATCTTCACTTTTAAACAAGATTACTTATTTTAGTTTATCTTTACTTTAATCATTAGAGTGAAGATGAAATCTTACACATTGGTTTTTATGATAATACCTATATTGTATAATTTTGTTTGTAAAATGATAAAATTTGGGTATAATAATTTAAATTGTGAAATCAGTTAATATTATAACAGGAGTTAACATATAATATTATAACATCTCAAATATTATGACATAATATTATAACAGGAGTTAACATATAATAATATCATAGGACAGTCATTAGAATTAAAATAATATTTACAAAAGTCTTAAAGTACTTAAAATTTAAAACTTTACAACGGTTCGTAAGTCTACTATCAAAATACGACTAGACCGAACGGTTTTACCACTACGGTTAGACCGAACGGTGTACAAAAGGTAGACTTATACTACTAAGCCGAATAGTCCTAAACTACACTTCTTGGTTCTCGCCGTCCAGTGCTTGTTCAAGTGAACATTCTTCGACTTCTGCTCACATCCAAAGGATGATCATTGGAAGGGAAAAGATGACCGAACAGACAACAAAAGACAAGACAGAAATTGCAATGTAAGCTAGTGTAATTTAATTAATCATAAAACATAACAATTACATAATCATAGATACAATCATAACATTATAACATAAAATCATCAGACATTCATTTCCAGCAAAGAACTAACATAACATACATGACATGACCAACTACTGACTCGACCATCCGAATTGTATGAATATGTAGCTTGTGGCCGTTCGTGCACTTGGGTGGTGTAGTAACTGGAAACCCCTCAGCTGCCACCCAAGGTTAGTCCATCATACCTCACCTAGATCCCCTCTGGACTAGGACCTCCTGCCATTCTCACACTATGACTTACCCATTTCTACTTGAGAATTGGTAATCATTAGAATCTCAGGATGAACACTGTGAATTTCACTATCCATATTCATCAAACACACTTCCTCATCCGAAATACATTTAAGTTAAATTAACCAAACCATAAAACATACATTATCCTTAAAAGCAACTAAACAGAAGGACTTATTTCCTAAGAACAAGACCGGACGAAATACTATTCCCTACAGAGGTATATGACCGAACGATCATGTGAAAAGTAACAACTCAAGCATTAGCCGAACACCTAAACAACCAAATTCTAAAGCTAAACCGAATACTTAAATATTGGACCAAACACTTATGACCTAGAACGAATTATTGAGTTTATCTGAACCCTATTAACTTAAACTGCATATTGATAAAATAGCCAAGCGTTTTATAAATAAATATTCATTCATAATAACCTAACATACTAAGATACCGAAAGCTAGTACAAATCGAGTATTCTAAGGAACCGATTGCTAGTACAAGACCGAACACTACTAAGACCGAGTGCCAATAAAAGACCTAACACTACCAAGACCGAGTGCCAGTACAAGACCGAACACTACCAAGTCCAAGTGCCAGTACAAGATTGAACACTACCAAGACCGAGTGCTAGTACAAGACCGAACACTACCAAGACCGAGTGTCAGTACAAGACCGAACACTCTAAGGAACCGAGTGCTAGAAGACCAAACACTCTAATCATTTGCAAAAATGTATAAGTTTGATCATTGAAATAATGAAACACTGTTTTACAAACTGGTAGTATTTATAATAATGAAAACTTAAGTTATATAGAATACCTTATCTAGAATGACTACTAAGTGGGAATGAAAAACTATGCTTAGACCGAACGCTATATTCTCTTATACAAAATACAAGATCATCGGTCATTACTAAAGTTCTACTAAAGAAGAATTCAGTTAAGACTGCACATACAACAGACCGAACAATCACGAATGACTCTCGACAACAAGTAATAATTCTGCAGAATACTACAAACTTAAGATCAAACCTTTTTCCTACCCAGTTCATGTAATTTATCAATCATCAACATATACATTCAAACATGCAGTAACAACAATATTTCAAATAATCAAATAAACATCATTCAAACATACAATCATCCAAAATAGAGAATCATAATTAAATTATACATGCTTCCCTTTCCTCTTTAATACACAACCGCTAACTTAATCAGCAGAATACGTTCCCTCAAACACCAACCATTTTCTAGAACACCTATAATCCATCGAATAAGAAGAAAATACCAAAACATGATCAGAATTTTAAGAAGATGAAGTTAACAAACGCATGAAACCAGAACTTTGGCTTGCATGTACCCGTAACAGGTTTCTCACGAAGAAGATGAACTTACCACCTCAAAAAGACAATCTGATCGGTGCAAACGAAAGCCTTTGACATCGGAAAGGCTCAGGCGTGGTTTGATTGATGATCAAAAGTAAAGAGAATGAGAATTTGTAGAGAGAAGACTAAGAAATTTAGAGAGAATCTTATACGCGGGGCCCAGGCCCAATAAATAAAGTCCAACAACCCAACCCAAGGAGAAGGGTAAAAGAGTCATTTCCACAAAGGGAGGGGGTGAGTCTAGTAATGAAGGGGTTGCATCATGAAAGCACATGAAGACTTCAATTTTAGCACATGCATTTAGTGCCAAATATAGGATAACGTCTTCCGCATGGTGTGGCCACGTGTTGGAAGATCCGTAAATGTTGGGACACATCTTCCCCGCCTAGCTTATTCTAGAGGCAGCTACGGGTCCTATAAATCACACACACCAGCACTTGTATCATCACTTTTAGTTGATATAAGAGAAAACTCTGCTGAAATGCATTGCCTATTTCTCTTTCCCGAAAGTCCCTTCATGCTTGATTTCTCCTATACAACTTCCTTCCTTATGTGGAAGGCTTTCTGAGTTGTAGCCACTACATCTAAGCACCTCCTCCACTCCAAATGACCACGCATAACACCTTCCTCCGCTGCCAACTTTCATATTTCCTCCATTGAACTTGAACTCCCGCAACTGCATCCTGTTATGCATCAAATGCAGCTTCCATTGCCACAGTTTCATCGAGTCCTGGCTTCCGCGTTGCATCTCCAAGTCTCAAATCTCATGGATATGAAGATTCACATCTAGGATGGATGTATCAAGTGACCGTAAGATAAGTGTCATTATTCTATATCCGTATTGTCATAAAACTTACGTAATGTCTTTGAATCTGTGTTATTGTTCCATTCATTTGCTGATGGTTATAGGTTCTGTTTTGAGTTTTCATCGGTGTTAATCTTCTTTGCTTAAGTCCTTTTCATTTTTACTCGGTTAACATTGATTGTTTGAGTCTTTTAATTTGAGCATCATATACGAGTTTGTCATAGTCATGTGCAGTTGTTTAAAGTGTTTTTTTCAAATGTAGTTTTACTTGTGTTGCAACTGTGAATTTCTGATTGGAATATGATATACTCTGCACCGTCAAAGAGCCATGATCATATCAATGAACATCTCAGGTGCATGATTTGGTGTCAATCAATCAAAGTTACTTGCTAAACTTGAGCAGCATAGTGTCATTTGTTTCTGTCCAGCAATTGTATTCACTGTTCCATTGGTTAAAACTGGTTTGAGTTGTTATTTCAAGGATGTATCCATGCTTAATGCTTAATTGGAACTGAACTGGAATGAATCTCGAATGAGTAAGATAGTATTGAGCAATTAAGCTTAGTGACATTGTTGGAAAGTACAATTGCGTGTTAACTGGCAGAAAAACTGAGCTGCATCTGTCTTGTGTAGAGTAATTCTGCGTGTCTACTGATTGAGCATTTAGATCATTGTCAATCATCAAAAAAATGTTTCTACTATTTTGAGCAACTTTCATGTGTTGTTTCCAATTTAATTGGAATGTTCAAAGTCAGATTTACTTCATTTTCTAAAATTTGGATGCTATAGTTGTTGATTTTTGGGCTGCATCAGAACTGAACTAGCTAAAATCTATTCTGCACTGAATCTGTCCAGTAAATATGATCAAACAAGTTTTATTTCATCTATGAAACATGTTTGAGCAAGTATAAAGTGAATATATTCAGTTCTGTGCAATTTTCATATACCATTTCTCCAAATTTTAGACAATTCCCGTGAATCAGAGAAGCTGTGCAGTAACAATGTTTATTTCCAAACTGAATTTGGTGTTTGAGTAATAAGTGTGGGATGTAGTAAAAGCCTTGGTCCATAAAACATAAATTGAAACATTCAAAAGAGTTTGCAATAACATTAAAAGGCTGAAAGGACCTGTACATCCAAGTTGAAAATTCTGCTCAACTGAATTATCAAATTCTGTAGTAGAAATTGTTGGCTCTTTGTGGCATTTCTACAAACAGTTTGCTCAAGTTGCATTGCATAGCTAATTTGAATCCAATTGTCATTCATGATCTTTTATTGTTTTTCTAATCTACTCTAGATCCATTCCTAAGTTCATTTTGACGTGCCTCCTTGCTTGCTACCCGATTATTTGTTTGATTTTGATTTATTGGACATCCTGCACACAACCTGTTTGATAAAAGGCTCTGGGTTGCTGTGGTTTTGTTTGCATTTTCTGGCAGTATCACAGTGATATGCGGGTGCTAATTTGAGTTGCTGTATAGGAAGTTAAGTGAATGAGAAATCACGCTCATGAAGTGGGCTTGCCGACAACGAGTAACACGGTAATAACAACAATTTTTGGCAATTAAGTGCAGCAGCAATTTCATCACTTTGGCAACTGTGAGCTTAGTGTGAATTGAGTCAATTCACTTACTGTTTCCGAGAAGCCAAAGCTTCCTTACTACATTTCCCTTCCATTTTTGTGTACCTTGTAATTGTTCCATCAATTTCAATTCCTTTTAATTGGCCATTAAGCAAGTGACTTGGAAGAATTCACAAGTGTTCTTCCATCACTCGTACACTTTTGCTCTTAATTCTTCATTAAAATTGGTAGACGGTGAGTGTGTCTTGGATCCAAAGTCCAAGCCTCACCTAAGAAACCGCACTCTTTTCAATTCTTTAAAAGCTTTTAGAAAAGTCTTAAAGTTTAGTTTTCTCTTCATGATTGATTGTTTCTAGACTTTTGTTGAATTTAGAGGTAATTTTGATTTAAGGATTTTTTTAGTAAGTAGCTAGAAACATATTTGGCAAGGCAAGACTTGATATTTAAGCAACCTTTTTAGGTTCACCTCTCTTACCTGGAATATTGCTTTTAAGTGAAATATTTTCATTCTTACTTGAAGAAAACTTTTAAATTCCTAAAATGTCTGGAAGATAATCTTCTAGGAATTTTAATTTTGATAGCCACTTAGTTACAAAGACATCAAGAGAGAACATGATAAAGCTAGAATGAAGACTTGTTCATTTCATGAGTTTGATAGGATTGAGGATAATTTGTATAAACAAGCTAGGGAAAATATTCCATTCTTTGGTGAGGATATTGGTGCATTAAAATACCTAGCTTGGGAAAGGGAAATTGATGACATGCATTTCTTCATGGTTAGCAGAAGTAAATCTGAATCCTATTATTCTAGAGATTGTGAATTTTACATCCTTAGTCTTTACACTTCTAGTTTTGAAAAATATGCAAGAGAGTGGTGTGAAGAAAGACAATACCATGTAAGGATAGGTAGAAAATTTCTCATCCATAATTGGAAAGAATTGAAAGCTTGTTTGAGAAGAAAGTTTGTGCCTCCAGAATCTCAAAGAAACTTAGAACTTTTGAGAGAACTTATTAGAGAAGGTCAGTCATTCATTAAAAATTTAAGTGGGTTCTCTCGTAGGGAAAGTGAGTTTCTAGAAAATCTTAAGAGGTTATGGGAAGAGTGTTGGGGCAAATCGGCAAGTGTACCGACTCGCACAACTAATATAAAATGGTAAGACCAAGTATCGTATCCAGAGGACTCTCGGCGCTGAACAGTTGTGTGAATACAAGATTAATTAAGACTGAAAATAAAAGAGATCATGGATTGTATTGCAAAAAGAATAAACTAAAGCAAAGTAAAATTGATCAGTGGCAAAAGAGCACAGAGATGAATAGAGATTGATTGATATGAGATGAGTATGTTGTTGGGGTTAGACTTCACCAAGTTCCCTCTCTTGTATATAAGAATTCTTCTTTATTCATTAATGCCAACGTCCCTCACTAAAACACTTAAACCTGATGTCTCGGTAAATAAGTCTGTCCTAAATTACCAGTTCATATAATTCCTAGCATTCTTGGTAAAAAGATGTGAAAATCAAGAGGTTAAGACGACTAAGACCCATACCCTCATGTCTGAGCAATATAACCCTTAGGAGTAATTTAACAAGGACCTCAATTGAAAGGAACTTGTCGGCACTCATGCAACTCACAAATCATGCTATTGTATAAGAAAATAATAAGAACAGATAAATTACTCTAACAATTAATGGAAAAAGCATATGAAATTAAGAATCAATTCAAATACATGAGAGTTTACAAGGTTACGTCATCCCCCAACAACAAATAGAAATTAGTTCCCCATAGACATGGGGGAACTCTATGAATAATGGAACAAAAGAAGAGAATGGAAGACTAAAAGTTGGCTAGGAGTGTATTGCTATGCTCTCTTGTGCCAGGGATGCAAAACCTAGAGCCCCAGGATCCTTTAAATAGTGTTAGACGCGTCCTAAAGTGCAGCCCGGTCCGAAAGAATCAAATAAGAGCAGAATCAGGGCCAGAGAGTGAATTGAGGTTAATGTTGGGCTTGGGCGTCATGGGCGTCAGTTTTTGACACCCAAGCTTCGAGCTTCGTTGCCCGGGCGTCGGGGCCGTCGCCCGGGTGACCAGTGGTGATCCTGGATGCGCTGTTTTTTCATTCCTGTCACCTGGGCTTCGGGTTTTCCCTCTTTTGATGCCTTTTTTACCCCCTTTGAGCTCAATCTTCTTGGCTTTTAACTTCTTCTTCCAGTATTGCTTCAATCTCTGTCAAAACAAGGGGAATTTGTTAGGGAACTGTTAAAATCATCCTCAACTCTCTTATTCACTCAATTTATTGAAAATACATGAGTCCAAGCAAGTTTCTTAGTGAAAAAGGGTGCTTTTAGTATCAAAATCACATAGCAAATAACGGTGTTTCAACCCATTATCACAACCCCAAACTTAGAACTTTGTTTGTCCTCAAGCAAACAAAATAAAACTTAGCTCTTCAGAACAAACACCACAATGAATCAACCTTTTTCAAAAACTTTTTCAAGACAAGGAATCACTTTTATCAATTTTCAGCTTAAGATTTCAGTCAAGATGTGCAGATGCTTCAATTCAATCATGCTCAATGTGATGCATTTTCAACAGGTGCTATCCTTAAGAGTGATCAATCAACCAAGCAGAGATGCAATCAAAAATTCAGAGAACTATTCCTCACCAGGGAAAGTGTTTCACTCAAGCACTCAAATATACCTCTCAAGCATTCAAAAGTGTCTCACTCAACTCATAGGTGTATGGTGTAGTGTTTCTCTCTATTGTCACAATGTCACACAAATTAATTTTGTCTTTTATTTAACCCAATCAAACATACTCACAAACAGGTTGTCATCACAAGGGCTTTTCATGGCTTGTAACTTGGCTGGGCTGGGAAGGAAATTGGTTTTTCTGGTCAGCAAAGTTCCTTGAGCTAAGAGAGACATTTATGAATTCATCTTTCAAGAACAACTCTCTTTTCTTTTTTCCAGCCTTCCCTTGCAGTGAGCTCTTTCTTTTTCTTTTTGAATCTTTCTTTTCTCACTTTTTCTTTCCTTTTGCCTTTGCTTTTTGCTTTTTGCTTTTTCTTTTTGATTGCTCACTGCCTGGAGAAGTGGATTGTTGCCTGGTAACCCCAAACTTCAACCTTTATCAGTACCTCATCAAATGTTCTCAATTTAACTTAAGGTAAAGATTTTTCAAAAAGGTATTTCAAGACATACATAAGGCTCAAGGTTCAAAGGTTAGAACAAATTGTTTTCTTTTCAGTAGGCAAAAATATTTTGAAGGCCAAAAGAATAAGGGATAACAAAAGATGGCCTTGATCATGTGGAACCTGCAAGCAAGTAATTTAATCACAGAAAATTTGGGCAAAATCATTCATGCTTCCAAAGTAATAACAATTATTTAAAAACAACTCTGAAGCTCAAAACTCACATAGGTAAACTCACAAGTTCTCAAATTCAGAAAAACAACCTGCTCAGTATTTCAATCAAACTTTATTTCAAGCACCTGTCTCACAAATTGGGATTCATCACTTATAGCACATCATGCATCATCTCAACTTCAATCAAACACTAGAATATCACAAAGCAAAACTTATCACACAAAACAAGCACACTTGAATCAAAACAGTTCAGTTCATTTAAGCAGAGCACAATAAAAATAAATTAAAATGAGATAGATAAAAAACAAAAATTAAAACAAAAATAAAAATTAAAAGTTCAGAAAACTGGGTTTCCTCCCAGCAAGCTCTTCTTTAACGTCACTAGCTTGACCCAGTCTCCATCATAGCATCCATCAGTAGATGTTAATCTTCTAACATCCATCAGAAGATGTCTAGTCACCATCCATCAATAGATGTTATCTCAAACTCTTTCAACATCCATCAATATATGCGAATCTTTCTCATCAACATCCTTCAATAAATGTTAATTTTTCTCTTCTTCATCAGCATCCATCAGTAGACACTGTCAGTACTGCCATCAGAAGCAACGCATAACCTAAAAAAAAAACTCAAACATACAAAAACAAAATCAAATCCAAACCACACACATAAAAAAATAAAATAAAATGAAATAAAATAAAATAAAATTAAATGAAATAAAATAAAATCAAATAGAATAAAACAAAACAAAATAAAATCAAATAAAATCAATCAAATCAAATCAAATCAAATTAAGTCAAATCAAATCAAATCAAATAAAATAAAAGATAAAATAAAAAAATTAGGAACTGGGTTCAAAATATTTTTTTCTTTTTGTTGAATTTTTTTAAGAACTTAATATAACCAGGAACCTGTTGCAGTGTCCTAATCATAGGAACTTTAATCTCCAATTTCTTGAAGATTTCAATGAAGCGCTCAAACTGTTTTTCCTTTTTCTTCCTATGATCCTTCTGAGGGTGAGGAAGGGGTTTTTGATATGATTCTTTCTTTTTGCTTTCATCCTTCCCCTATCTATTTTTCTCCTTGGGACACTCCTTAGGACACAAAGGACTTTTCTCAATTTTTTTCTCTTCTCTCTCAACTTCTTCCTTTTCTACCTCTTTCTCTTTCTCACTCAAATTTTCTTTCTCTTCTCTTTCTACTTTTACCTCATCTTCTTTTTCTTCTTCTTCTTGCTCTTCATCACCCAAACTCCCTTCTTCTTTTCTCTCTATCTTTTTCTCATCCTCTCTTTCTTCTTTCTCTCCTTCCTCATTTGGGACTTTGTCACTTTCAATGACAACATCTTTGCATTCCTTTTCAGGCTTCTTGTTGTTTGTGATCTCATTCAGCATCTGACTGAGGGACCTGCAATGTGTCTATATATTTTGTGATGAGGTCTGAATGTTTTTCTGAAATGAGTTCTCAAGCTTTGTAGTGCTATCGACTTGTGGTGGACTAGTGAATAGTCCATCAACTTGCTCATATTGACTTTGATTTGTGTTTGGGTAGGGTTCCCACCAGTAGTTGAAATCATCTTGGTAGAACCGCATCCTGTTAGATCATATTGTGAGGCCTATACAAAAATTCTAGAGAGAGATTGTTAGTATATAAAAAATTAAAAAATAATTTGGGAATTTAAAAAGAAAAATAAAATGGGGAAAAATAAGAAAATAAAATAAAGTCAAAATTAATCAAGAATCACACAAATAGAATTTCTTAAACCATGAGTCCCCGGCAACGACGCCAAAAACTTGTTGGGGCAATCGGCAAGTGTACCTAGTCGCACAAGTAATATAAAATGGTAAGACCAAGTGATGGAATCTTCCCTGACGTAGTCCTCTTTTTCTTAATTTTACATTTTATTATATTTATAGTGTAGCTTGCAAGGAGCATGGGTCACTATAAATACCCAACTCCTCATTGTATTTTTCACTTTTGAGATTAATGAGAATAGAATTTTCTAAATTCAAGAAACTATTCTCTCTTGAAAGTTACAAGGCTAGAGAGTCCAAGAGACCTCCTCTAGCCACCTTCCAGAACACTTCCTATTTTCATTTTCCATTTTTCCAATTCTCCACCGTGCTCTCTCACTCATCCATCATGGTCAATTCCTATGCTAACACCTTTTCAGTGTAAGCGTCAGCTCTCCATTTCCTTCCTCAAACACGCGTCAGAGCTCCTAGAGCTCTCTTGAAGTCTCGTCATCAGCACATCTCCATTTCGCACAACTCACTCTCATTTCACATTTTCATCCTTCGCGTCACGCATCAGAGATGTTCGTTTTCTCTCTCGAAAGCTCTCCATCATCATCAACCAATTTTCAGCCACAGTAAGCCATTTCTCTGCCTAGAATCTCTTTCTGCCTTGATTTCTCAGTCATTAACACCTTTCCATCGAACATATTCACCCAAAACCTAGGGTTCTTCCGTTCTTTCATCATTTTCTTCGTTTTCCACCGATTGAAACACCTTCTACCGTTTAATCTTTGATTTCTACCGTTTAATCTCTGATTTCTACCATTTAATCCATCATTTCCACCGATTAATCGGTTCATTGAGTGTTTCCTCACCATTCTAGGGTTTCATCCGATTTTAGGGATTTTCTACCGGTCAACCTAGTGTTTTAGGGTTTCCTTAAGTTCATCCTTCGATCTCCTTCCAGTTTACATCATTTTCGCTGCGTCGTCTCATTCGAAGGAAGCTTCGAGGATTTGCGTCAAGCCTACGGTCATTCTCTCAGAGCATTCTTCCATCAAGTGGTCATCAGAGCTTCGGTTCTTCCACGCACGTCAAGAGATAAGTATCTTGATTCTCTGTTATTTCTCGTTTTGTGTTTTGTTTCGATTTTGTCTTGATTCTGATTCGGTATGAGTTGTTTCATTTGATTCTGAGTCTCGTTTCTGTTTTGGTCTTGATTCATTGTTGATATGTTGTCTTGTTTTGATTTTGATTCTGAGTATATTGTGTTTCTTCAATTCCGTGTTGTTCAATTTTTCCTTCACTGTCTTGGTTGTAATCTGTGTGTATCTTGTTCCAATTGTAGTTATGTGCATCTATTTGCTCGTCCTGTGCTTGAGTTAGTATTTTGAGTCTCTTGCTCATCTTAATCGGTCATATCTTGTGCTATTGAGTCTTTTAATTTCAGATATGATATTGTCATGTTTGGTTATGTATGTCAATTTGTTACTTGTCAAAACTCTGAGTATAAACTGGTTTGGCACAACCTTGTTATTTTTTTGGATTGAATTTTTTTCAAAAGAATCAAAAAAGAGCAATGATGTAAGAGCTCAATGATTCGAAAATTGCATTTCAGTGCATTGCCAATTGAAGCATAGACCGAATCTGTTTGCAAAGTTGAACTAACTGTGTGAATTTTGTATTATGTTGGAGTTTATATTCTGAGATGGTGAAATTGTGCTTACCATATGAATAGTAACTTGTCTAATTCAAGTAAACTGGTTGCATCATTATACAGCTCCAAAATTCACAAAGCAGTTGACCGATCTGCACTTTCTTTGTTGAGTCATTTCTGCTGTGTCAAATCTGGTTTGAACATTTAACTCTTTGCAATCCATCCAGTACGTATTTCTGCTGCCTTGAGCAACTTTCTAGTGTTGTTTTGGATCATTTGCATTGTTTCTAAGTTGTTTCATACTCTACCTCAAATTTTGGATATTAGAGTTGTTTATTTGGATAGGCACATGAACTGAACATGTCAAATTATGTTGTAAGTTGAATCTGCTAAGAAAAACCAGTCAAACAAGTTTGTTTTCATCAATTAAACATGTTTGTGCAGGGCTAATTCGACTATACACTGTTCTATGCATTTTCCATATTCAATTTATCCATTTTTAGGCACTTTTTTTCTGGCTCAAAATGTAGTTGCTGCAACATAATTCATTCATTTACAAACTGAATTTGGTGTCTTGATATTACTTGCGGGGTGTAGCAAAAGATTAAGTCCACAGAAAATAATTCAAAACATTCTAAAAAAACGTTGAAAATGACATTAAGAAGCTAATTGGACCAGTGCACCAATTTGTTGAAATCTGCAATTTCAAAGTCCATATTCTGCACCAAAACTGAATGTTCTTTGAGGCATTTATGCAAACAGTTTGTAAATTTTTACATTGCACATCTAATTTGAGTCCAGTTTTAACTTGTGTTCTTTTATTTGCTTTGTTCATCTATTCTAAAGTTATTGGTAGGATCAATTTGTGTGTCAGCTGTTCTTGATAGCTTTGTTCATTGTTTGTCTTGATTGGCTATCTTGGTTTTGTCCATCACATGTGAAATCTGTTCAGTTGTTCTTTAATTGAGCTTTTAATTGCTTTTGTAATCTGATCTAGAGTTATCTTAGGCAATAGATCTGTTGTGTTGTCTTTGCTTGTGGTTGTCTTGTTGCTATTCCATTGCTTGTTGTCCTGTTTTGTTTTGTCATCTGGTTTGAGAAGCTTTACTCTTTGGTTTCTAGAAAATTGAAAGAGGTTTGTGTGCTTGGTAGCATCCTAGGTGGTGGTGGTCTGAAAGACTATCCAGCCTTGAACTGACAAGGGAGAATCTCCCTTCCAAACCTTTTCTTTGTGAGCTTTAAATTTTTAAGAGAAGCCTGAGTGTTGTGAGTCTTGTGAGGCTAATTTTAGCCCAATTCCTTGGCATCTGAGAGAAAGAATTTGTGGTTAATCTAACTGTTGTTAATTGATCCTTGTGCAGATTGATTAAGCTCGGATGCAATCCATTGGACAAAGATATTAAAGAGCTTTATTGACTTACATCTCATTATAGCATTCTGTTGCTGAATTCATTTTGTTGAATGTGATTGTTGATTTAATGGTTTAATTGAAATTGCTGAAATCTGTATAGATTCTTGAGTAGAACCATTACTTCTTCCTTGTTGAAATCATCTTTTCTATTGCATTGAGAAAATAGTTTCTTGGAATTAATTACATGTTGTATGTGGTATAGCTGTGAGAGGACTAACCTTTTTGGAATAATTAGATTGTGCATGTGTTGTTTTCATTGAAACTAAAGTGATAAAAGAATATTGGACTAAAACTGATTTCATGATTTTAAGAACCATTTTTGAATTGAAAACTGACTGGTTTGGTAGTTTAATCTGCATCATAAATCTGGCATGATTTTCATTTCCCTTTGCGTTAGTTGGACGTTGTTGCCACTTTAAGTGCAGAGTTGACTTGTTGGAATTTAGCTGAAGTAAGCAGTAGCAGGTTGTGAATTGTGAGCTCAATCCATGAGACAAGTAGCATTTGCATCTTGATGTGCAGTTTTGAAGGGAGTTTCTAACTTACCCTGTTCTGAATTATTGAATCTGTTTTTGTTTGTATAGATAACCTTGCTGGTTGTGTACTGAATTTGGGGTTGATTTTGGTTCAGAAATGAACCGTGCAAAGTGGACAGTAGAAGTTGAGATTAATTTAGAGATTGTGAGCGTGAATCTGTGAACCAAACAGCAACAGTACCTTGGCAAAAGCTTGGAGCAGGTGTCTCGGTACAAGTATCGTATTCCAGAGGACTCTCGGTGTTGAACAGTTGTGTGAATACAAGATTAATTAAAACTGAAAATAAAAGAGATCATGGATTGTATTGCAAAAAGAATAAACTAAAGCAAAGTAAAATTGACCAATGGCAAAAGTGTTGAGATTATTGACAACACAAACTCTATATCAAACTTGTTTTTGATGATGACAACACAATGCTTAATAACAGTATATATGTTACAGTATTACATGTTCATGTTTTATTGTTTGACATATCTGCTGAACATGTTTTGATGAATTGTAATGTATGTTCCTATGCTTGATTATCTGATATAATTGTGGAACATTCTTGTTTTGAGATGTGAGACAAAATGTTTTTAATTACTGCACATTTCAGAAACAAAAAGATCACAAACACCTTTATGAACTTATACTTGTTGTGACAAAGTTCTAGTTCAGTTGAATACACTCATAATTAGAGCCGTCAAAATGGGTCACAACCTGCGGGCCAACCCGGTCCGTCATGGGTTCGGGCCAGGTTGGGTTTGAAAAATACAACCCACCTATATGCGGGTCAGATTTCAACCCAGCTCATTTAGGCCCGGCTCATGCAGGTTGAACCCGTGGTGAGTCGGGTTGGCCCACCAACCCACCTACCTAATTTTATTTTTTTAATTTATTATTTTATTTATGAAACCCTAAAAAATAAAATATTCTCTTCACTCAGTCTGTATACCAAAAAAGTAACATCTGCTCTCACAAATCACTCTCACGTTACTTGCTCTCATTTAACCGTGCTCTCACCCACACTTCACTAAAATTATTCAAGGAGCGGGTTAAACACCCTCCCTTTTTTCTTCTCTTTTCTCCACATTTTTGTTTTCTCACTTCTTCTTTTTTTACAAAATCCTATAATGACAAAAATAAGGGTTTGCGAATTTGTTCTTTGTTGTGGCAGATTTAAAGACATGGAATGATTTTTTTTCCTGTTCTGACATGCTTGTATCAGAGTTTGTTCATTTTATTTAAACAATTTGAGTATACATTATTTGAACAAGCTACTTTTGATATCTTTGAATTTGAGAAATTATGTTACAAATTAAACTATTAATTTTTTGTTTATGTTGTTGAGTACTAGTTCTTTTTTTATCTTTGAATTTGGATTATATTGTACTTTTTATTATTATTTTGAATTGTCTTTAACATAATTTTTTTGGAGTGAAATTTGTTTAAATTTAAATTACAGAAAGTTTGTATTTTTTTATTTTAAAAATATGTAATTTCATGAGCTAGTGAGCAAACCCGTTTACCCACCAACCCGTGGAGGGTCGGGCCGGGTTGGGTTTGCTCACTAAGTGACCAACCCGTGGTGGGCCAGACTAGGTCGGGCCGGGTTACCCGTTTTGACAGCTTTACTTATAATGGATTCGACTATGCTAAAACCTTTGTACAGATTTTGTAAACCTGTGTTGTGTGAGATTTTGAGTTGAAAAGAATTTCAAAGTGTTTTCTCATGTGTCAGTCAATAGTGTGGATCACACATTCGACTGTATTACTGTTCTATTTGGAATTCTGTTAAGCCTACACGCTCCAATGACTATATTTTTCAAAAGTTAGTTAAGATTGACTGACTTGGTCAACTGTCTTAAATGTGTATTGATTTGGTTGACTGAGGAGCCTTTGCGTTGACTGTCAGTTATAACTGTTTTAATACAGTCGATTGAATTAGTAGGCTATTCGACTGAGATGCAATCTGAAATAACAGAAAACTATAAATAGACAGAACACGATTTGTTCTGAGAGACTCTTGTGATATAACATTTTCATTGTCCTGTTTCAGATTGAATTCTCTGTTTTATAAGCTCCAAGAATTCTCCAAGAAGACGGTGGCGATCTTTCTTGAGAGAGATTCAAAGGGAGGAGTCAATTGCGCATATTGTTTGATCAATATCTGCATAAAGAAGGTGTTTCTGGTTTGATCTTGAAGGCTTGGCATTCTATGAAGACTGTTGCATTTGATTGAAGGCTTAGCCACCTGTGAAGTCTGTTGTGATAGGATTGGCATCCTGTGAAGAGTGCTAGTTACACGTTGAGGATTGTTCGATGTGGGTGCAGATTGCAGAAGAGGGGATTCTTGCTGCAATTCTGGTTTTTGTGTGTGCAACTATATTTTGGTTTTGGGTTAGAGAGGAGATTTATATTTTTGCGTGGTGCTTCTATAAATTGCTTGTTGTAAAAACCACAACCATTATAGTGCATTTGCTTCCTGGATTGGAAGGAAACTGGATGTAGGCATTGTTGGCCGAACCAGTATAAAAACCAGTGTTTGATTTTCTCTATCCCTGCACTTTTTATTTCCATTCGACTTTAATTGTTTAGTAGTCAACTGCATTTTTCCGCCGCATTGAATTTTCATTACTTGCATTTCAAGGAAAGATCAAAAGCTTTGCATTTTCATCTTCAGATTGCGAAAAGATTTTGTTTTTGAACTAACACCAATTCACCCCCCTCTTAGTGTAAAACGAAGCCCACCTGTTTCCTAACAAAAAGAGCACAGAGATGAATGGAGGTTGATTGATATGAGATGAGTATGTTGTTGGGGTTAGACTTCACCAAGTTCCCTCTTATGTATATAAGAATTCTTCTTTATTCATTAATGCCAACGTCCCTCACTAAAACACTTAAACCCGATGTCTCGGTAAATAAGCATGTCCCTAATTACTAGTTCATACAATTTCTAGCATTCCTGGTAAAAAGATGTGAAGATCAAGAGGTTAAGACGACTAAGACCCATACCCTCATGTCTAAGCAATATAACCCTTAGGAGTAATTTAACAAGGACCTGAATTGAAAGGAACCTGTCGGCACTCATGCAACTCACAAATCATGTTATTGTATAAGCAAGCAATAAGAACAGATAAATTACTATAACAATTAATGGAAAAAGCATATGAAATTAAGAATCAATTCAAATACATGAGAGTTTACAAGGTTACATCATTCCCCAACAACAAATAGAAATTAGTTCCCCATAGACATAAGGGAACTCTATGAATAATGGAATAAAAGAAGAGAATGGAAGACTAAGAGTTGGCTAGGAGTGCATTGTTATGCTCTCTTCTGCCAGGGATGCAAAACCTAGAGCCCTAGGGTCCTTTAAATAGTGTTAGACGCGTCCTAAAGTGCGGCCCGGTCCGAAAGAATCAAATCAGAGTAGAATAAAGGCCCGATCCACTTGAAATCACGCTTACGCGTCGGAGGGAGCTCGCCCAAGCGTGAATTGAGGTTCATGTTGGGCTTGGGGGTCAGTTTTGGAAGCCCAAGCTTCGAGCGTCCGTCGCCCGGGCGTCGGGGCCATCGCCCGGGCGACCAACGGTGATCCTGGATGCGCTGTTTTTTCATTACTGTTGCTGGGGCTTCGGGTTTTCCCTTTTTTTGGTGCCTTTTTGACCCGTTTTGAGCTCCATCTTCTTGGCTTTTCACTTTTGCTTCCAGTATTGCTTCAATATTTGTGAAAACAAGGGAAATTTGTTAGAAAACTAAAATCAACCTCAACTCTCTTATTCACACAATTTATTGAAAACACATGAGTCCAAGCAAGTTTCTAAGTGAAAAAGGGTGCTTTTAGTATCAAAATCACATAGCAAATAACGGTGTTTCAACCCGTTATAAGAGACAAGCAAAAATAGAGTTGAGAGATTAAAAAGAGAAAAACAAGGGCAAGAATCAAGAGAAAGAAGACAAGAAGAGAGAAGAAGAGAAAAAGAGAGAATAGAGAAAAAAGAAAAGAAAAGAGAAAATGAAGAAAGAGTGAGAAGAAAGAATAGAGCAAAAAAGAGATAAAATAGAGCAAGAGAGAAAAGAAGAAGATACAAGAAAAGAAATAGAAAGAAGAGAGAGAAGGAAGGAAGAAGAGCCTATAAAACAAGAAGAAGAACAAGAACTAGGAAAAGAGCAAGAACCACCTCCTCCTACACTCCTCATAGAACCAAGACTTTTAAGGGGAGGTTTTCCATCCTTTAACTTTTCCCCATCTATCTTTGAGTTTTCCAATTTTAATTTGTCTTTCAAAAAAATTGCCATACCATATTTTCTAAATTTACAACTTCCAACACATGGCAATTCAGAACTTGAGTTATGGTTACCTCTTTGGTTATCATTAACTCAAGGAGAAAATAAATTTTTGAAAGAAGTAAGGCTTCATAAAATTATAAAATTTGAACAAATCAACATTAGGAAGTCCTAAACATACTTTTTCATGCATCTTGTTGGGTCAATTAAAACTAATTAGAAATATGTTTGATGCTTATTGTAGATTGATATTTGACCCAGGAGGAATTCTTGTGAAGACTACAAAAATAAGTCCTCTAGCTAATCATCAGATTTGAGGACAAATCCTTTCCAAGAGGGAGGGGATGATACATGGGGCCTAAGCCCAATAAGTAAAGTCCAAGGGTAAAAAATTCATTTCCACAAAAAGAGCGGGTGAGCTTAGTAATGAAGGGGTTGCGTCATGAAAGCACATGAAGACATCAATTTCAGCACATGTATTTAGTGCCAAATACAGTATAACGTCTTCAGCATGGTGTGGCCAAGTGTTGGATGATCCGTAAACGTTGGGACACATCTTCGTCGCCTAGTGTATTCTAGAGGCAGCTACGGGTCCTATAAATCACACACATCAGCACTTGTATCATCACTTTTGGTTTATATAAGAGAAAACTATGGTGAAATGCATTGCCTATTTCTCTTTCCCGAAAGTCCCTTCATGCTTGTTTTCTCCTCTACAACTTCCTTCCTTATGTGGAAGGCTTTCTGAGTTGTAGCCACTGCATCTAAGCACCTCCTCCACTCCAAATGACCACGCATAACACCTTCCTCCGCTGCCAGATTTCAGATTTCCTCCACTAAACTTGAACTCCCACAGCTGCATCCTGTTCTGCATCAGATGCAGCTTCCACTGCCACAATTTCATCGAGTCCTAGCTTCCGCATTGCATCTCCAAGTCTCAAATCTCACGGATCTGAAGATTCACATCTAAGATGGATGTATCAGAAGCTAGAGAGAAAGAGGAGAATACGAGAATTTCATAAGTGTGGGGAAGAAGGTTGCTTGCAGGAAAGTGGCACCAGAGTTAAAATCCCAACTTATATACTACCGTCAAAACCGAACGGTCCACTTCTCTACAACCACCTGTTTTCCACTCTCTAAATTTCACATTCCATCTTGTTGACACCTGGCTCCCACTAACACCATAATTTAATGGCCCTAACACTAGTTATGTAAGAAATTGAATGTTTCTTATTTAATCTTAAAAAAAATTCATGTTGCATATATGCCTTTGAAATTTCTTACATTACAAATTTATTCATAAATATTTTATATTAATTAAAAATTAGACCTTTTAATTAGTTTTATTATTGTCAACTTAATCTTTAAATATGTTTAATAATTGCATATCATGTCATAACTATTTTTTAGGTCTCTCATGAACTAATTAAGTTGTAAACACCCGAAAATTTCAATATAAATTAATTATTTAATTAACAACTACTAAATTTATAATTTAATTATTGTAATATTTATTTTTGGTATGAATTTATTTAATTTTTATACATATACCATAACTAAAATTTTATCACTATTTTTTTTCATCAATAATTTCATTGTTATACACCATTATCAATGGATGAGGGAGAAAATATCAACACAACAAAAAAATTCAATGCAGTGGAAATAATTCCTCCAAACTTGCATGAGTCTATGACGAGGAACAATAATAAAATATGAAAGTAATAATATTTTTAACATGTAATCCTCTCAATAGAAGAAGTAAAAATTCACAAACACAAGTTGGTCAATCAAGATTCACTAAGATCAAATAAAACAAACACAAATAAATGTCTTCAACCACCCAATACATTTATGAAGGAAATAAAAAAAAACACTAAAATAAAGCAACAATGCAAGACTAATTTCTTAAATTTCAAGTCTCAAATTTAAGATCCCAACAGTCAAAATGAGAAAAAACATATTCAATGAGCATTCTAACCAAATTTCAGTTCCATAACAATTAATAAAGTAATAGTCATAATTTGGTTGAGGTGGCTTGATGTGTACCTCAATTAGTTTTCTCTCTTCTTTCTCTCTTCCAAAATAAATTTTTCACTCTTTAGACCTTGAAGACCCATCTCCACTTAGATTAAGTGAGATAAAATTAGTATTGTCAAAATGGGTTAAAACCCGTGGGCCAACCCGACCCATCACGGGTTCGGGCAGGGTTATGTTTGAAAAAAAATGAAATTTTTTGATATGGGTCAATTTTCAACTCGGCTTACTTAGAACCTGACTCATCCAGATTGAAACCATAGTGATGCGGGTTGGTTCACCAACCCACCTAGTTTAATTTAATTATTTATTATTTTGTGTTTCAATATTATTAGTTAACATTTTTTTATTGTATTGTAAATGGGAATAAAGAAAAAGATGTTTCAAGAGAGCAAAATATTATAAATTTATATTCAAGACTTTAATCTTATGAATGGATAAATGACACCAAAATTATCAATATTATAAACTTCTTTATTTGCTTTTTGGGTTTGTTTTTGGATCATATTTGAGTTGTATGTTAATTTTTTTTATTTTGAATTGTCTTTGAAGTTTAACATCATTTTAGAGTGAAATTATTTAAATTTGAATTACAAAAAAAATTGTAGTTTTTTTATTTTAAAAAAAATTATAATTAAGTTAGCCAATTAGTCAACCCGTTTAATTCACTAACTCATGGTGGGTCGAGCCAGGTTTGAATTTTTTCGGCTTGCTAATAAATGAGTCAGGTTGGGTTGGTTGACTAAGTGGTCAACCCATGGTGGGCTAGGCCGGGTTGGGCTGGATGACCCGTTTTGACAACACTAGACAAAATGGACTTGACTAGTATGTACTTTTTAAGCACATAGTCGGGAGTCAACCCAATACATTCCCCGCTCATAACCATAAGGAGGTGCCCACAAATTTGGAAATCTTTCAACAAGCTTCAAACTTTTATCTAAACAGTACTTTAGTCATCATATCAACACCATTGTCACTAATATGAAATTTATCCAATTCCAACAACTTATCATCCAAAGCATTGCATATCTAATGATATCTTACATCAATATGCTTTGACCTAGAATGAAAAGCTATATTCTTACCAAAATGGACACTATTCTCTTGGAATTGAAGTCTATAGAGATGGAAGAGGGATTTATCTTACATAATTAAGATATATTCAAGAATTTTTAAAGAAAGCATAGATGAGTCATTCTAAAGCTTGTTCAACACCACTTTCTACTAAGAAAAAAAAATGTCTAAAGAGGAGGAAGGAGTGTTGTAATTTGAGATAATATCTTTAGAATCTTCCTAATTAGAGGAAATAGATACATAATCTTTTATTTTATTTTATTTTTTCCTAGGTTTCCTAGTTTCCCTATTTCCCTTTTTAGGAGAACTAGATTATTACAAATAGAAGGTTTGAGAATGTATTTTTCACAATTGAGAATAATAATAAGTCTCATTTTCAACAAGGAGTTATGAGAAATCAAACTTCATATAGAAACATTATATGAGCATTTCAGTATCGCACACATTCTCAACTAGATATAGCTTACTTTGTGAACAAACTAAGTCAATTTCTTCAACAACCAACCATGATTTGTTGGCAAGCCCTGAAAAGAATTTTGCACTACTTAAGTGAAATTGTTTTAGCTAGTTTATATATAAATATAGTGAATGTCTATGCTTTGGTGGATTCTCTTATGTAAACTAGGCAAGATGCCTATATGATTGCAAGTTATTGTGTGTACTTTTATGATACTTTGGTTTCCTAGTCTTCTAAGAAGAAACATGTTGTATTTAGGTCAAGTACTAAAGATGAATATAGGTCTCTAGCTAATCTTGCAACAAAAATGTGTTGGGTCATTTCTTTTCTCAAAGAATTTTATTTTCTTTTACCTTCAAGACTAGTTGTGTGGATAGATAATTTAACTGCAGTTGCTCTTGCTTCCAATCATTTTGATCATGCTTGAACAAAGCATATTGAAATCGATATTCATTCTTTTAGAGATGTGGTGTTAAGGAAAGATCTTGAAATTTGGTATGTATCTTCACATGATCATATTGCAGACTGTATAACAAAGGTATCAACAAATTCTCGTTTTTGGTTCTTATGTGACGAACTTGGTGTGGCAGAAACACCTTTTCGTTTGAAGAGGAAAGTTAAAATAATTATAATAACATGACTATGTCAAACTACAAGTTCTTGAGTTAATGTGTTCTAGAGTAGTTACAAATCTATGCAAATATGTTTATATATTTTGCTGGCATTTGTCAATGGTTCCTATTTTGTAGCACTTAATTAGTCATTTAATACCCTTAATTTTACATGAGTAGTTTGTATCAAATTTTATTTAATTGATTGAATAAAATGTCAAAGTTATGATTGTTGCATTACAAAAGGTTTATTTTTATTTAATTTCAGAATTCCTTCTAGAAACTTAATCAAATAGCCTGTAGTGGATTTTTTGGAATCAATGTCTCCAACTATTTTTGAGTAATTCATAAAAGTAAGCAATTGTCAGAACGACTACAGTGGAATGGTTACGTGGGATAACAAACCAAAAGGGGGGGAGGTGAATTGGTTTTTAATAATAACATGTGCCTTTTAAAATTTCTTCTCAATTTAACTTACTAAGCAAATAATAATGATAATTAAAAAGAGTAAGGTTGAGAGAAATTTGCAAAAATGATTTTATCCTGGTTCGGATCTTACCAATCCTACGTCTAGTCGCTTATCTCAAATCAAGATAAACATTTCACTTCTCACAAAACAATTACAAATTACAATCAAAAGAAACAATTTGTAAAAGTTTAGAAAACACCTCTCTTGATACCACAAGAGATGAACCTGCACCTACTTTGAGTCTTCACAAAGGATGAAACACTTCCTTCGAATACTTCACATCCTTTCTCTTCCAAACACTTCCTCAGACACACCAAGGATGAACCAGTTATTCCTTTGTCACCGTGTTAGTACTTTAACAGCTCCACAGACAAGAGTTTCTTTAGCTGAACAAGAGCACAAAATTCTCAATGATTTCTGAGTTCTAGAGCACAAGGGAAGAGTTGTTGTTGAAGGAAAATGAGAGCCTATTTATAGACTCAAGCAAAAACTCTTTCGTTCTTCGTTTCCAGCCATTTAACGCTTTTAATCGATTAATATACTTATTAATCAATTAAAATGAGTACAACAACTAGAAAACTCCAACGGTCACCTTTAATCGATTAATCCACAAATTAATCGATTAACTAATCAATTAAAAGGTATTTTAATTGATTATTCCGGAGGAAGTTTGAGTTTTCAACTCTTATCAGGATTAATCGATTAACATTAGGTTTAATCGATTAATACAGTGCATGTTTTACTTTGAACATCAAATTTGAAATGTGAAAGTACATGGAATCAAAAATCACTAAGAACCTAAGTCCTAAACATTAAATTACAATTATTACAAAAGCTTTCTATAACAATAAAGTCTTCAAAGGATCTTCTAGAATCTTGATATCTCTTGACTTGATTTGGACATCATCAAAACTTCATCTTCATCATTTTGCTAACATGTTCATCACCTCTAAAACAAAATTTTCAAATCTTTAGTACCATATGTTGAGAATCCAAGTGTGAGTTCAAGTTCCACATTGGATAGAAATGAGAAAGTGGAACAACATATAAAAGGGAAGACCTATTAGCCCATTGCCTTAAGGTTTTGAGTAGAGAGTAGTGTAAATCCCTTATGTAGTTGGGCTCAGATCTCATTGGTGTTATGTCTCCCCAATTGATAAACCTAACAAGTGGTATTAGAGTCAGGTTAGGCTTAGATGAGTGCAATGGTCCCTATATCAAAAGTCTTTTTGGCAAGGGTTCCAGGTAAATGTGTTTCGCTAAGATGAACGATATACGAAAAAGAGTATTTGAATGTTTTCATTGGAGAAGGAGCGTACCAATGTGAAAGGGACTCGTTCTTGAGGGGGAGAATTGTTGAGAATCCAAATGTGATTTCAAGTCCTACATTGGATAGAAATGAGAAAATGGAGCAACATATAAAGGTGAAGACTCATTAACACACTGCCTTAAGGCTTTTGGTAGAAAGTGGTGTTAATCCCTTATGTGGTTGGACTTAGATCTCATTGGTATTGTATCTCCCTAATGAACCTCCTCCTCAATAAACCTAACACCATGGAGATATCTCAAAATTCATTTCATATCATTTAAATTCTTTATACCTAGATTTAGCAAAATTTGATTCATTGTACCAATAACATGTGAAATATTTGCTCATGTTCATACAATTACCTTCATCAAACTACCCACCATAAGTGAATGATGAATTATTCTGACATATGTCTTTTCAACCTTATTTGAAAGACTTTGAGTAGTAAGAGGCTTATGACTTTAGCATTTTGAATTTAAAATCTTCGCAACATAATGTAGTGCTTATGTCATAGCCAAATCTTCTTTTCCTTTTTATCACATGAGATACTTATGCAAATAATCTTTTTAGCTACTCTCATATCATTCCTATCAAAAGACTTGCCTAGTGTCTTCTTTAACCTGTTAATTTTGAAAATATTATTTCCAACAATAAGTATATCATCAACATATAACAACAAGATAATCAAGTCATCATAAGAAAACTTTCTAATGAAGACATAATGACCATAAGTAGTCCTTTTGTAAGCTTGACCACACATAAATGACTTAACCTTCTTGTACCACTATCTTGGAACCTACTTCAAACCATATTTATTAATCTACACACGTATTTTCCTTGCCTTCAATAAGAAAATCATCAGGTTGTTTCATGTCAATCTTTTTCTCTAAATTACCATGAAAGATATTCATCTTCACATGCATATACTCAACCTACAAATCAAGGCTAGCAACTAAGTTTAGTACATTTATAAGGGATGACATTTTCACCAAGGCGCGAAAATTGCATTAAAATCAACACTCTTTCTCTGTTTAAAACCTTTCACCGGTATTTTAGCTTTGAATCTTGGATATGTAGAATTAGTTTCTTGCTCCATCCAAAAACTCCATGTGTTCTCTAAAGCCCTTTTTTTCCTTAGGCAATTTTAGCAAGTCATAAATATGATTATAATGCAAAATTTCATATCATCTTGCAATACATCCAACCACTATTTTTTTCTTCACTCGCTAAAGCTTCTTCAAAACACTCAAGTTCTTCCTCGTCAGACAAAGTTAACTCATCAGAAGGATGCCTGAAAATGGTTTTATCAACCTGTTGGATCTTCTAGTTTGTGGTAATTTAGGTATTTCACTAAGATCATCATGCAACATAACATGTTCCTCTTGAGAATCATCAAATTGAACCTTTTCTTCATCTCCAACTTATTCATCAACAAGATCACTATGTTGCTCATCATTCTTAGGATTAACCTCAACATTATTAAGATTGTTATCAAGCAACTTTGTTGGAATACCATAAATGAAATTATTATTTTTCTCAAATGTAGTTCTTTTTTATTTGGTTAAAATAGAAGCCAAATACTCTTAATATTAATCATATTTTTAAATTCGAATGAGTATTTGGTCTCGATTATGCTCATAACCAATGCCAAATCCATTTTTTAAATTTTTATTATTATTTATTTATGGTTTCTTGAACTAAAACAAAATACTAACCTGGATTTATAAAATCCAAACATTTGAATAACTGAAACTTTCTGTCCAAAACAATCACGGTTGTATCCTTTCTCCGCACTAACGTATAAGTAGTTTAAATTGAAAAAAAAAATACAAATTGTAGAGAATTTTTAAATAAACAACTATTTTCAAATTTAAATTATAAGACCTATATTAAAATGATATTTTTATTTATGCGTAACTCTTATAAGCAATTGGGAATGGTTTACATCACATATGAAATTTAAGGAGCTGAAATATAATTTAATCTAAAATTTTATATTATATAATGAATTATTAACCATATTTTTTATCTCAATTACTAAATTCACATCCCACTTCCTTTTCTAACTTTTGGCCAAGGACCTCCTCTGGTCAATAATAATCCACACACAAAAAAGAAAAATCCCCATAAAAACTTAAACAAGATTGAGGCATATAAACACAATGAGATTGGATTTGAAATGCAAAATTAAAGATAATAATGTGTGAGAAAAGTAAAAGAAGAAAAAAGAATGAATGATTAGAAGGAACATGTTTGTTCACATGTTGTGTTAGTTCTGTACCATTGGAAAAGTATGTTCCCAGCATGCTGAACAACCTTATCGCAGTGGATTCAGTTCTTCAGGTGTGGATTCTTGTTATAACACTGAATATCACTTGGACAGGTCTCCAAATGTCACTGTTCTTTAACATGCTTATAAAGATCAAAAACATTATCATTTGGGGTTCAGAAAAAATACATAAATGCAGAAACCATCTTTTCATTTTGGTATTTACAAAGGGGTAACCAAAACCTCAGGAAGAATACCTCATCCAAGCAGTGACCAACCATGTTTCTAGTTTCTCATAAGTTTTCAACAATTGCTTTACAATATCAATGTGATTTTGAAGAAACAAAAATTCAAATTAAAAAATCAACAATCAAATCAATGCAACTAAACTACTCACTATATTAATATATAATAATTAATTACCAATCAATAAGAATATATAAATTTATCTGTTAATAATTTGTTTCAAACTTTAATTTTATTATAGTTATAATGTATTTATAAATATAAAAATATAATTACAAGTTATATTATATTGTAGTTTCTAACGGTAAGATTATGGAAATTATTTGTAGGTAAAGTAAAATTGAAATTATAAATAAATAAATATAGGGTCAAGAGTAGGTTTAATATAATAAGTACTAGTATATTTTGATTTTAATAGAATAAAAAATTACAATGTCAATAAAAACTTTAATTTTATTAATTTATTTTAAATTCTGAGAATAATTCAAATTTGTTACGTGTACTTTTTAACAAAAAAAAATAGAACTAATAAGTAATTAGTTTTGAAGGAACTTTTGAGATCTTAATAGTTCCTTTCAAATTAATTATATATTAACATTAATTTTTTCACAATAATGACTAAAGATTAATGTTAAATTATCTTAAGCATTAATGGAATTTATAAAAAATCTTTTATAGAAAAAAAAATTGTATTGAAATTGTAATTTCTTGTTTTTTATTTCATTAAACACGAAATATATTACTATACATTTTTTTCATAATATATATATATATATATATATATATATATATATATATATTCATAATATATCTTTTCATTTAATAACATTACAATATCTCTTTTAAAGATGAATCAATATATAATAAAAACTGCAAAGACAGATCAAATGTATATATTGGATTAATTCAATTCAGATTTATATAATATTTTTTATTTAATAAATTTATAATTTCTTTTAAAAAATTTAAAATAAAAAACTACAAAAAAACAGATCAAATGCTAAAAGTATAGAATTAATTCAATTAAGATTTTATGTTAAATTAAAATGAATGAAATGAAACGTATCCAGATACGTTTGATTCCAATAACTTCTCCCTTAAAAGAAACAAACTCAGTGAGGAAAACCATATTCTATGGGGCACAAAATGAGTCAAAGGGGTAAAAAAATATAATAGAAGAGTAGACATGAAGAAGTGATTAGGAAGAAAGAAGAAGGAAAATTGATGGAAAATAATTGAAGGTTTTGACGAGCGTGAGATTGAATAGTGGGTTTGTAGTAATCATGCTGAGGTCATTATCAATTAAAATAATCTTTGGTCATTGCTCATTATTTTTGCATGAAACAAAACCACTCAAACTTTTTTATGCGCACTTGCCTCCACTTTGTAGGACCTAATGGGAGCCATAGGTTCTTATAAACCCTCTATTAAACATGTTACCAAGCCTTTTCAAAAAGTAGATTAACACAAATGATGGAAAAGGGAAATGCCATCATGACTTGCAAGATTATCTCAATCAATTTTTCATATCTTTTTCAATCCAACACAACTATTTACCACCAACTGCCATTTTTTTCTTCACTATTCATTCATACAAACCTAACATGCTGGTTATCATTGCAAAGTCATGTGTAATTGGATTATCAAATTAGGTTAGCGGCTAAAGTTTTTAATTTACATGGATGCTTGTGTATAAACTAACGATTTTTTAGTAGGAAGGTTATGTTTGTATAATGGTGTTAGATGTTTAGAAAAATATTTTTTTCATAATTATATTAACCTATGTTTCTTCTCCTTTTTTTCTACCAAACCTATATACTATTTATATAATAAATATCTTGGATAACATGTATCGGTCTGGTTAACTTTAGTTTTGAATTATCAGTTCAATATGATTAGACGTTTAGGACACTGAAGAAAGTTTTTTGTGTTTTCCTATCAAATCCTTACAAAGGTCGACTAGTCAATAGAATGATTGATCGAGTACGTATCTAGCATGATTAAGGATACTTGTAGAGATTAGTGCAAACCAGTCTGATAATTGTATTTAAAGGATGATTGGGTTGTAATTAGGCTAGTAATAAGTAAAATTTCATTGCAATTTGTATAAATAAAGGCTCAAAGTATGGTGGTTGATTAAATTGCTTGTTGCATTTAATATCTAAGCACTTAAATCTGTGCTAACTTGAGCATCAAAGTACATTTTGTAAGTGTCATCCTAACAGTTTTGGATGAACAAGAAATTCAAGAACATCGAACAACCTCAAAGATGGGAGTGTAATGATTAGAGAGAAGGAAGTGGAGAATCGAGCCACCTCGGAGTTACGGATATTCGATCAATCCAACAAAAACATGTTGGCACTCTAAGCGAACACTTTTAAACTCACATGGTAACCACAAGGAATATGATGAGCAACATTGTACTGGAAGAGCCTCGAATGACCAAATGGACCCTAAAAAGATTATGAGGAGCCTATATAAGCGGATGGGTGAGATGCAAAACAGATATGAGGAAGAATTGAAAACCTTGTGTGTAGAAAATATAGCCTTACGACAAGGAGGAGGCGTAAAGGATCATGTGCCCTCCACCTAGACCTTATTAGGACCAACCAAGAAACCACGTGACGAACCTGATTGTACAATTTAGGAGAGCAACTTTATAATCAATATGATTTTGAGAGGTTTTGCAAGAGGAAGATCATCAACATCCTCCAAAAAAGGGATATATGAGCATTAAAAACAATGCACTTATGGAAAGGCAGGTCAAAAGCATGCCTTTTATCACTTTTACATCATTGGGAAAATATTGATCAATCGAGGTAGTTCGATCAACATTTTATATTAAAAAACTTTTAAGAAAATGGACATATATGAAGACCTCATTATACCTTATAATGAGCATATTGTTGAATTTTCTAGTGAATGGATGAATACATGGGGTACCTGGATTTGCGAACGCGATTAGGAAGCAGACGTAACAGTGAGGAATTCCATATTCGGTACTTTGAGTAGAAGTGAACATGTCTTATAATGTGTTGCTCGACCACTCGTGTCTAACCACCTTTGGGACTATAGTATCCACACCTCACCTAACGATGAAATTTCCATTTGACAATGGTAGGATCTGCGCAGTACACACAGACCAAAGGTGGCTAGAGAATGTTATATTATAGGCCTAAAGGTCACCCCATATGCCCCATCCAAGAAGGTCCACCAATTAAAGATGGCAACGACAGATCTTGACTTGTGTACCAATACTAAAGATTGCATAGAGTCATAAGGAGAAACTAGAGAACTCAAAATTAGCCAGGCAGAAGGATAGACCACTCAGCTTAATGTCAATCTTACTGAAGAGCAAAGGCAAATATTGATAATCGTCCTAGAAGAAAATAAAGATTTAAATAGTTGCATCTTCTAAACAGTCAAATCAAGATGCATCCAACAACTAAGGAGATCTAACGCTTCACATCCGATGTCAGAACTAGCAGTGTGTGGAACGAGGCATCACAACTCCCTAAGTTCTAACAATCAATTTTCCAAATTTACCCAATCAATCATCAACATTGAACGATACTACCAAATCATTTCTAAGTATCATTAACCCTACCATAGTGAATCCCTTATCGCTCAGGCTTAGGGAGTCTTTGTATAGTAAATACCCGACTAGGGTAACATGTATCGGTCGGGTCAACTCCAATTTTGAACGACCGGCCTGATCTAGCTAGGCGCTTAGGACAATGAAGAAAGGTCTTGGCACCTCCCTGTCAAATCCTTATGAAGGTTATCTGGTCACTAGAATGACTGATCGAGTACACAACTAGTATAATTAAGGATGCTTGTAGAAATTAATGCAAATGAGCTTAGTAATTGTAGTTAAGGGATGATCGAGTCATAATTAGGTCGGTGGTAAGTGAAAGCTCATTACAATTGATTGTTGCATTTAATACATAAGTCTTAAACTCTTGCTAACTTGAGCATTAAAGTACATTTTGAAGGTGACATCAGATCAGTCTTAGACAAATAGGAAAATCCACAAACACCGAACAACCAAAACAATATAAAATATTACAAGTTTTTGGATTGATTTTGATATATTTAGATTTTGAAAATATTCTTATTTAATTTTTATATGGGTTTAAATTGTAAAAGTAAATGAATTATATCAAGTATTTAAAAATTAAATTTAACTCAAAATTAAAGTTTAATTTTTGATAAATATTATCTTCTACAAAATGAGTTTCTTTATTACTTTTTGTTATAACTTTTTTTTTATTTAAAATTAAAAAATACAATTAACATTCCTCCTACTTTCTTGAACCTAAACTTTATAGGTTCAGCACTAAAGATTGTAAAAACTTATGAGTGTGGGGTGACTAAGAGGTTAACTTTAGGTTGAGAATAATTTATACAACTTTATTTCTTAACACTCATGTTGGTAAAGAAAATATCATTAATCAATTTATTTTACCATTAAAATGGCTGTCTATTAAATAAAAATCAGAAAATCTTCAAGAAGAGATTTGATAAATATAAATAAAACATTAATAAGTCATAAATAATAACATAATTTAGATAAATTGAAGACTAGTATTTTTAAGGATCCATTTGGTTATATTGTCCATGACACTCAACTTTCTTTTTCTTGAACAAAATGTCTCTTTAAGTACATTCAATGACCCTTGTACAATTATGCCTTTTTGTCTAAATGAAATTTATCCATACAGAAATGGACACTAAACTAGTCAAGCTAATAAGTTGAATCAATCTCGTTGAAATAAATAAGAGAAAAATGGATATTTATTTATCTTTATTTGAAATAAATATTAATATCATGGGTTGACTATTTAATTTTATTACAATTTGTATACAGCCTTAATGTTTCATAGAATTTTATTATAAATGACACTATCTTAGATTTTATAACTCTCATAGGTCTACCAAAACGATCTCATTTTTAATTTTAGTTTATTATTTATTAACAGTTTCTTAATCTGCAGCCAATTAACAATATCTTTAATCATTCCATCTATAATAATATTTTAAACGTTGGTATAATTATAGTTCAATCATTAATAATTTAAGTATTAGTCTAACATTTAACCTGCTTGACGGTTGACAGAAGAAAACAAACCAAACGATTATAAATGTTAACCGTTTAGTCCATTCTCAATACCATACATTCTTCATTACAATTATAAATGTTAAGAGTTTAGTCCATTCTCAATACCATACATTCTTCATTGTTTGATTAAGGATGTTTATGTTTCATGGGATTCAATTCTCAAGAAAATGCTGCACATGATTTATCTTCATTGCCTGTACTAAACCAACCATGAGTTGATGTGAGCGTATATTTTGTGTTTGGACTACCAAAAACATCAACAAGATAAGAGACCATAGTTGTTGATATTATTATTATTTTCTTCTTCATCAAAATAATCGCCGTTTGAATTCCAAAGTATTTCTACGAATTTTGTTTTATTTTTTACATTTTTCTTGACGATAAAAATATATACTTTACATAGAAAAATATATTTAAACTTATAACATATATATTTACTGTTCGATACTCTCCCCCTTCTACAACTATTGATTTTTTAACCTTTTATTCTTATTCCAAAATTATTGATATTTAATAAATTTAAATTTTAGAAGTAATTATTAATGGTCGTATATAATAGCGTTAAAAATAAGATTTAATTATATTTGCACATATTTAAGCAAAGCAATTAACCATTTTTGGTACATTTATCAAATATTAATTTAATTAAGTGTAATATATCTTATAAATTTTTTAATTGAGTTATATTAGTTTTTTTGTTGTTTATTGAATATTTGATTTTTATTTTTTAATTGAGATTTTGTGATTTTAATTTTTTTAATTGGTTAATGTGATTATTATTTTATCTGTAATTTTTTTTTTCATCTTCAAATTTATTGATTTACATTAGTGTAATATTATTTTATATTAATAATTAAATTTCATATTTATTCAAAAAAAGAGATAAGGAAGAAATGACATAAAATTATTACAATAACAACCACATCGATAATGACTCAATTAAAAATATAAAAATGTTGAGTCATTAAATCATACATTAAAACAATATTGTTTAAGAAATACATTTGTTTGAGAGGTATTTTTTTATGGAATGTGCCGTATGGTCCGAACGACCATACAATCACTCCATAATGAAGTTAGTCGAACGGTCCTGGAAGAGCAGGACGGGACTAAACAATGATGGAACATGGCGGAACCAACAAGCAGGACCGGGCGGCCAGGAGTAGAACGTCCGATCTTAGTTAATAATCAGGTTTTCCTACAAAGATTAAGGTAAGTCGTAATTAGAGGTATTGGGCTGAGATTTGGCCGTGATTAAGATTTTGCTCTAAGCTATCGTACGGACAATTTACTAACTTTAGTATTGGAGAACCTTTGACAAGTACACCTTCGGACAGTGGAGTGAAGACGAAGGCGTGAGACGGATATTTGACGACTTCCTAGGAGAAATTGTGTAGGTGTTTGGAGTTACTCGACCTCATACCCAAAACATGGAAGAATAAATTAATATTGATTCTCCCTCACTCAAGCCATAAAAGATCATTTAAATGATAACATTCATCTCTTGTGTAACAACTCTAACATTTAAGGAATGGTTTAAGAGAGACAATTGACACTCTTTAAATGTCTAAATGATCTCTTGAACAACTAAACTCCTATATGAGAGAAAAATTTTATAATTTATCTTTTGTTTAAGGTCTTATTCCATGTGTTAAACATTATATATCATCATTTAAGTGTTCATAGATTTTTTAGGACATAGGTACCTATATAGCATTAAATATTACTTGAGCTACTAACTTGTCTCATGAGACATATTCAACCATTACATGCTTGCTTTCATCCAATAGAACCAACAACTTAGAAAATTTTGAATTTTGAAAGTATTACCTATCAATTTCTTACTAAAAAATAAACATATTTTGGTTTAAGTTTTTCTCCAACACTCCAACTTTGAATAAGGATATCATAACTATATTCACAACAACCAAGAATCATCATACTAAATAATATACTTAACTACAATATTCAATATTTCTTAAGTCATTGTCTTTAAACAAATTCAACAATACACTTATTTCTAGAAAATATAAGTTTCTAGTTAGATTACTCATGTAATCACAAAAATCCTCATCCAAGCATGTTGTTAGCAAAAAGAGAAGAATTGAAGAACATGATAAATATTAACTCCAAAGAATTCAAAACATATAAATGAGATTAGAAGACTTGTAGTTTAGCCTTAAGCTTTTGTAAAAGGTCTTTTATATTTCTGTATTAGACTTAGTTTAGACAATTTGTATAAGATCACTCAAGAAAGTGCTAAAATATTTCAAAAACGGTCTGGAACAATCCATTCTCATAAGTGGTAATCAATTATCCCATTTAATTTCAAATTTTCAGAATAGCCTGTAATAATCGGTTATCACTACTAGTGATCGATTATCACAATGAGAGAATGTATTTTTTGAAAAAGTTTATAGAATAATCAATTATCATTTATGATAAATTGATTATTAGCGACAATTGCAGATAGACTTTTCAGTTTCTTGACCTAACCTAATTTTCAAAAATAAAAAGTCTATATTTTTACCTAAACCTAGTTTCAAAAATAACTTTTCTATTCAAAGGTTTAGTGTTATGTTACAAAAAGAAACTCTCAGTGTTTTGAAAAGAGGCTTGTGAAACTTAGTGTTCGTAAAGTGAGAGCTTTCATTGAGTGTGTCTTTAGTGATTGTGTTCATCTACTATGGTTAGGAAAAGTTGTCCATCCTTTGTTGTAAAGAAAATGTTGTTTATCTGTTGTGTCTTTAAGAGAGGTACTTTATAACGTTAACTTTACTCTTTGTGATTGTAATTTTTGGTTATTTTTTAGTGATTAGTGTTGAGGTTGTTGAAAAGGGAAGCACTGGTTTAGCTAAACCTTAATCTCACAGTATTCTAGTTTTTTATGATGACAACGCATTATTAATAACACATGTATATATTGTTATGTGTTACATGTTCAAATCTTTATTGTGAATGACATTTTGAAGAACATGTTTGTGTTGATTTTCATATATGTATGCATATTCACTGATTATATAATTGATACATCATTTGTGATTGCATAACATATGTTTCAGAAAAGAAAATCACATGCACTTTGTTGAACTTATATTGTGTGAGAAAACTGCAAGTTTTAAGTCGACTTCATTATGAAGTAAGTCGATTAAAACTCGTGACTTTGCACAAATTTTCTAAAATAGTGTCTGAGTAATTTTGCAATGAAAAGTTTTTCAAAACTGTTTTGAAATGTTAAAGTTGACTGCATGCGCAGGGAATTCGACTTAGTTAGTTAATGTTTTGAAATTCTGTTAAAACTGTTTTGTAGTGTTAATTTTTTCAAAATTGTTTTGACTGCATCTGGTTTCCAACAATTAGTTAATCCTTATTTAGAGAGACTAAGAACTAGACATATGGTCTTTTGATCTGAACTAATATAAAATTGTGTGTGTAACTTTCTCTTTTCCTACACTCTTTAACTTTCTTGTTGTTATTTATAAAGAATTGATTTACGTTATAAAATGAAAGGGAAATTTTTTAAAAAGCACAACTTTATTGCATAAGATTGATATAAACTTTCATACATTTTAAATCACAGGCTTTAAAAGAGACTAAAAATAGTCCACTCAGAAACTTAGGAAGAAATAAGAAAATAAAGTTTTAGAGAGATGATCATTTATAATAAATAAAGAAATATTTTGTTATCTATCTATATGTCTATCTATCTCTCTATCTATCTATCTATTTGTCTATCTATCCATTTATCTATAATCTATCTTTCTATCTATCTATCTATTTGTCTATCTATATGTTTGTTTATCTATCTTTCTTTCTATCTATCTATCCATCTATTTTATATAATCTTATAATATAAAATAACTAAATTATTCATTCATCACTTATTTATTTGAAAATTCATGGTCTTATAACATCTTTTCCTTCAACTTCAAAGTAATAACCTATTTTAGCACCCTTAACCACTTTGGCTAATGGCTAAACTAAGGTTTAATTCTTTAGCTACTTGGTTTGATAATCATTAATCATGATAATTCCAATTTAGAATAAAAAGGTCTTCTTTATCAAAGTCTAAAATATGACTCAAATTTAAAACATATTTTCTTAATTAAGAAACACGAAACACATAATGCAGGTTAGCGAAGGGTGACAGTAAAATTATTCCTTAAGCTATTGAACTAATATGTCTAAAAACCTAATATGATCCAATAAATTTAAAAGTTAACTTCTTTGACTTAATAGTTTATCCTACACTTGTAAAAGGTATAACTATGAGGAATACATGATCTTAGGTTGTAAATTATCGACTCACAATGTCTTTATCATATCTTGTATATGTTAGACTTTCTTTATAGTTAGTTGAGACAACTTTAAGCCTATTAAAATCTTTCTCCTTCTTGGTATCAAAAAAATCAAGGTTTGTACCTTCTTGTATTCAAAGTTCCAAAAGGAGTCATGCCATATGTTAGGGTTTAACTCTTTCTACTTAATAGTATAACAACTTAAGCAACATCATTCGACTATGACTTGATTACCCAGATAACTCATGGAACAATATTCTCCTTAAAAATTGCTCCACGACAAATCAAACTTACAATCTTGGCTATATAATATCAATTGTTGGATTGAATGTTTACTACGATTAAAAAGTGGACTTTAAATATAACTCAATCCCATAAATTGACTTATAAGATGAAGTTTGTACCTACTTATATTTTGTAAAATTGACCTTATCTCTAGTCGGTGTGGAATTTCCAAGACACATCTCTCATAGTGCATATACATCTTGAACATGAGACTAAACATTACTAGGGGTCTGATAGCGGTTCGGTAATAGATGGACTAATAGATGCAACAAACAACTACTTCATTATGATAAGCTCTAATTCATTGTTTTTGATATCATATTAAAAAGTAGATTTTAAGTCTAATCTATAATGAGATTTGTATTAAGTTATATACAATAAATTAAATTAATTTTATCTTTAGTCAATGTGAAACTTTCAATAATTACTAAATAAAAATTTATAGTTAATAATAAAAATACAATTCTCTTTATTCTATTTGAGAACCATTTAACTATAACTATTTAATTGTAACTTATCTATGTAACCTTTATTACATAATAATTATTGCAAAAAAAGAAATAAAAGCACCTCATCGTAAACAAAATTTCTCAAAGAACCTCTAAACTTATAAAGCTCTTGATTTATGATATCTATCATTAAAGTAAAAACTAAATAAGTCATTATAAGATCTTATATCCTTAAAGCCTAAAACAGGTAAGCATATGATTTTAAAATAAGATGTTTTAAGGACATATTAGAATTATCTGAGCTCTTTCATATTACTGCACTTATTTATATTTATTTTTTAATAATCTCCATTGCACTTTCATTCCCAGGTCACTTTAGTGAGTGCACCCTTTAGCTTACGAACTATTCTTTCATCAGACATGGATTCACCTTTTTCTTGTTTTTTCCTTTCTTCAATCTTCACTATCATTATCTCTTCTTTTCTATTCTTCTATGGCCCACAAGACATGGAATCCCATTGTGCCCGAAAATGCACATCCACTCTTTCATACAAACTCACCTCATATCCAATCACATGATCTCCAATGAAAACCAATAAAGGACACGTGTACGATGATAGGAGCATGGGTCTGAGAGGACCAGGTGGGATTGGGGGTTCACAATCTTTCCCTTGAAATGACAAGAAAGAGGTAGTAGTAGCTTCTTGCATAGAAAACCTTACCTTCCTCAAAGGGTGCAAAGTGCAATATTAAACTTGTAGGCCATTTTACAAAAGTAAGCGTGCAGAAGCAAATAAATAATAACACAAGACTTGCAAAAAAGCAAAAGGGAAAAAATCATTGAATATTCTTATTGTCCAAATCATCATTTTGAAGAATTTTAATATCGTCTAGAAGAGATTCGATTAACTGTTTTACGTTCTATATCATTCAAATATTAAATAATAAACTTTAAGTAAAGTTGTTTTCTGAATAAAATTAGACAATTTTAATAAATCTATAGCCTCATGCAAATTCACCATCATTTCTTGTTAAAACATGGGATGTTCACCTTAAAATGAAACACTATTGTTTTAATCATATTGTTTACAAAATATTTTTTAATTTCCATTTATCCCATGAATATTATATAATATCATCACTCTTAGTTATATACAATTTTATAGATTTTATGCAAAAAATGTATTATTTTTATACAATGGTATAACTGAACAGTTCAACTCCTGATACCTTTTTTTAAACGACAAACTCATATTTTATCTCAATGATACAACACTCAAGTGGCTTATATTTTTTTATTTTCATATGAATTTGATTTTCAATTAAATATTTTAAAAAACAAGTTACTTCTTTTTATTTATAAGAAGTGACTCTTTAAATAAAGAAAACCACGCCTAATTCCTTGATTTAAGCAATGCAATAAAATATATAAATATTCTTTGATAAATCTATCACGAACCTATGTTAAACTTTTAATACAGTCATTATTATGAATATAAAAAAGACAGTGAGAAAGTAGGAAATTAATTCCGAAACACCTGTTAAGTAATAGTACAATTTAAATAAAAGAAATGAATGTTTAGCCTAGTATAGTTATAAAAAAAAAAAAAAAACATTAAACGGTGCATGATTTGTAGAATTGCATCATAGCCGTTGAATGAACATAGCATGAGACACTGACAGAGACCTTAACCTCATAACACTGGTTACACTCTCAGTCAACAGCGTGTCAGCTTTCCCAGAAAAGAGAGCCTCTTTCTTTGAACATCTCACACAACACTTACAACCTTTCTCTCTCTCTCTCTCTCTCTCTCTCTCTCTCTCTCTCTCTCTTTCTTTCTCTCCCTTTCTCTTTCTGCTTCGCTATAGTTCATGGCGTTTCTCAAGCCTTTCTCTCTCTACATTTCCATGTCCTTGTTGTTCTTCCTCTTCTTTTGCTTCTGCAAAGCCAGTACTACCACCACAAAGTCATTGTCCCCTTCACCATCCACTTCCTCTGATGTTGAACTTCTCTTGGGAAAAATCAAAGCTTCACTGCAAGGTAACTCTGACAACCTTGTTTTGTCTTCATGGAACTCCTCTATCCCACTTTGTCAGTGGAGAGGTCTCAAGTGGGTGTTCTCCAGTGGCACTCCTCTTTCATGCAATGACTTGTCTTCTCCACAATCTACCAACCTTACACTCCACAAGGACCCTTCTCTTCACTTGCTTTCTCTTCAGCTCCCATCAGCAAATCTCTCTGGTTCCCTCCCCAGAGAGCTCGGGGGGTTCCCTATGCTTCAAAGTCTTTACCTTAACATAAATTCATTGCAGGGAGCCATCCCTCTTGAGCTTGGCTACAGCTCCTCCCTCTCTGACATTGATTTGAGTGACAATATGCTAAGTGGGGTTCTTCCTCCGTCCATTTGGAACTTGTGTGACAGGCTTGTTTCCCTTAGGCTCCACGGTAATTCACTATCTGGGTCTGTTTCTGAGCCTGCATTGCCCAACTCAACCTGCAAGAATTTGCAGTTGCTTGATTTAGGAGGCAATAAGTTTTCTGGGAGTTTCCCTGAGTTCATAACAAAGTTTGGTGGGCTAAATCAGCTTGACTTGGGGAACAACTTGTTCATGGGTACAATTCCTCAGAGCCTTGCTGGGCTAAGGCTTGAAAAATTGAATCTTTCCCACAATAACTTCAGTGGGGTTTTGCCTTTCTTTGGAGAATCCAAGTTTGGTGTGGATGCTTTTGAGGGGAATAGCCCTGGTTTATGTGGACCACCTTTGGCAAGCTGTGCTAGGACCTCAACACTGAGTTCTGGTGCAGTTGCTGGCATTGTTATTAGTCTGATGACAGGAGCTGTGGTTTTAGCCTCTTTGCTGATTGGGTATATGCAGAACAAGAAGAGGAAGGGAAGTGGAGAGAGTGAAGATGAGTTGAATGAGGAAGAGGAAGATGAAGAGAATGGTGGTAATGCTATTTGTGGAGCTGGTGAAGGGAAGCTTATGTTGTTCCCGGGAGGTGAGAACTTGACATTGGATGATGTGTTAAATGCAACTGGGCAAGTGTTGGAGAAGACTTGTTATGGAACAGCTTATAAGGCTAAGCTTGCTGATGGAGGCACAATTGCTTTGAGGTTGTTGCGAGAAGGTAGCTGCAAAGATAGGGCTTCATGTTTGTCAGTTATAAAGCAATTGGGAAAAATTCGCCATGAGAATTTGATTCCTCTGAGAGCTTTCTATCAGGGGAAGAGAGGGGAGAAGCTCCTTATCTATGACTATTTGCCTCTCAGAACGCTTCATGATCTTTTACATGGTTTGTTCAACATACAGTCTTCCACTAATGCATTTCTTGTTATTATTTCTATATTTCAATCATACACTTGCAAAATGAGAATTCAAATTGCACTGCTACTGTAATTTCATTTAAACCATTGAAAACCGTCTTCATAAATTGAAGAGTGAAATCAGCACACTTTTCATTGTCTGACTAAAGTGTGTTTATTAGTATTTCTTCAACTAAAAACTCCTCTAGGCCAAAAGAGAAAAGAATTTATACCTGCTGTTAGATCTCTGAACAATCATGATATCTATTGCAAGAAACACTTGAAATGAGGTGCTGATGAATTTTTAGCCTAAAGAAAAAAGAAACTATACCTGCTGTCAGATCTTTGAACAATCGTGATATCTATTATAAGAAACTCCTGAAACGGGGCTGTTCTTTATACGTGGAGCGTCCTCTGCATGTCATTCTTGATCCCCCAGTGCAGAAAATTCATAATCCAAAATCAATAACTATGTAAAAACAAGAAGTTGCATGCTTCCTTATATCTGTAATGTAATCATATATGAATATTTATGCAGCCTATCAATAGGGTGCTGATATGTCATTATTGAAGGTTATCCTTGGATAATTTGTCTAATTTCTCGAGCATCACACTGAATATTTAAATGAAAAGTTTCACTAGTGAACATAGATGGTAGTTTGCGTTTATCAAACTTAACAATTTCACTGCAGCTTGGCATTGATCATTATGTTGTGATTTTAATTTTCCACAGAACCTAAAGCCGGAAAACCAGTACTGAACTGGGCCAGACGACACAAGATTGCCTTAGGCATAGCGAGAGGTCTAGCCTATCTTCACACAGGACTAGAAGTTCCTATCACTCATGCAAATGTAAGGTCGAAGAATGTGCTTGTGGATGACTTCTTTGCAGCAAGGCTAACTGATTTTGGCCTGGACAAGCTGATGATTCCTTCCATAGCAGACGAAATGGTGGCGCAGGCCAAGACTGACGGCTACAAGGCGCCGGAGCTTCAAAGAATGAAGAAATGCAGCTCGAGGACGGATGTCTATGCTTTTGGCATACTACTGCTTGAAATCTTGATTGGGAAGAAGCCTGGGAAGAATGGAAGAAGTGGTGAGTATGTGGACTTGCCCTCAATGGTGAAGGTGGCAGTTTTGGAGGAGACAACAATGGAAGTGTTTGATGTGGAACTGTTGAAAGGGATAAGAAGTCCTATGGAAGATGGGTTGGTGCAGGCCTTGAAGCTGGCAATGGGGTGCTGTGCACCTGTGGCATCTGTGAGGCCAAGTATGGATGAAGTTGTGAGGCAGTTGGAAGAGAATAGACCAAGGAACAGGTCTGCATTATACAGCCCTACAGAAACAAGAAGTGGCAGTGTTACACCATTTTGAGGTTTCAGTTCAACATGCTTATTAATCAAACTATTGATTTTCACTTACTACTTACGTTGTGTTTTCCTCTTTTTCTCATCTGAATGAGAGGGTAGTTTATGATGGTCTAGAGAATGCTGTAATTTTTAGTTTTTCTTTGCTCCATAACTCTTTGCTTTAGGTAGCCCCTATTGTTTTTGAAATCAAATATAATCACACAATTATGCAGACTCCTGGTTCTAGAAACTGTGCAGTGCTTCAACTACCAAAGTTTAGGCACGATATAATGCCATGTTTGTAAAACAATGATATTTAAACATGGACTGGGTGCTAATAATATTTAAAGGGACTTGTTCGAACAACTTGGGTTTTGTTTGATTTTGAATTTCCTATTAAATGTTTTAATGATAATTTTTCCCAATACTTGGTCCTTTGAAATCCAAAATAAATTCAGAGATCATTTTCGGGCGAGGAGCTTTTCAACGTAGAAACATAGCTTTTAAGATGATCAAAACTCAGTCCTAAGGCACACGAGAAACCATGGGGCTTTGCTATTTTCGTACCCTAGATATTAGACACCGAACCTCGATATCAGGGATGGATAACAAAATTTAAAATTTCAAAACCAATCTACAATTATCTTGATCTATGTTATGTTTCGTTTATTTTAATGAATTTATATTAAATTATATAAATTTAAATTTATATATTTTTTAATATAAATTAGGTAATCTTTTATATTTTAAAAGTTGAAGACCAAAATGGATTTGGACTAGTTCATATAAGATTGGGTTTGGCTACATCAAAGGCAAGTCAAGATAAATTGAACTTAGATTAAGTTAAGCTAAGCAAGACCCAAGGGAGGGTTGAATCTAACCTTAACTTAAGTTAGGTTAGGCATAAGTTAAGTTGAACTAAGCAAGACTTACTTTAATTTTGGTTATGTCAAATCTAAGTAAAGTTATGTTGGACTAAAATCATGTAAGATTTGTTGGATTGGACCTATAGAAGTAGGTATAAAAACCCGTACCCGCTGGTACTCGTAGATAAAATTCGCTACAGATATTTAGTATTCGCGGGTAAGAGGTATTCACGAGTACTAGCTACCCGTCTGAAAAATGAAATTATAATTTATCCTTCGTCCTTAAAATATTTTCTAAGTTGTATTCTATGTTTGTCTCAAACCCTAAATCTCAATTTCGAAGGGTCACACACCCAACCATCCACCGGGAATTGAACATTCATAAGCCACGTTAGTGAACGACAATGCCGCAGGGTCACATTCGTCACAGTGTCGTTGTCACTCAAAATACAAATCTCGCATTGCCATCGCCACGTATAACTAGCGACACTGTCGAACACTTCGCAGCCGCTGCCTACCTCGTCGAGGATGTGCGTGTGGAGCGTGTTGGCGTTCTCCCTGGTGATGATTACTGGTGACTTCGACTTGTTCTTGGATCCCGGCGGTCGCCCTTGCGAATTCGTGAATTTTCCTTCCCCTTTTCGTTTCTATTTCGTCTTTCAGAGGGAAAAAAATTTGGTGGCCTGCAGTGTGAGGGGGAAAAGGATTTGGCGGCCTACGGTGTGAGGGTTATTGTTCGAGCTCTAGGGAAGAAGTAGTTGGCTGCTAGGGACTTCTCCTGTATCGCACTAGATGGGGAGGAAAAGGAGAAACCCCAAAGAAGGGTTTAGGCTTGGCCCATCTTGAAGGTTATGGAAGAAACCTAAAAAAAAAAAAGTTTAGACCCTACCCATTTTGAAGAAAAAAAATTAATAATAAAAAAATATTTGGACTTTAGGCCCGTTTTCATAAAATAAATTATTTAAACATTGATCTAATTTTTTTTTTTTGAGAAAATTATGTGTTTTTTTTTCAATTTAATTTAAACATTTTTTAAAAATCATAAAATTTTATTTTTTTTTAAAAAAATTATGGGTTGAAACAGGTATCTAATAGGTATCTGTGGGTTGGAAAAAATCCGTGGGTTTTTTTATGCGGGTATCCGGTAGGTAACGGGGTGGGTACAAATACAATTTTTTACATGTTGGTCGGGTTTAAGTATTACACTATTCGTACCCGACCCGACCCGTTACCATCTCTATACATAAGGTTAGGTTGATTTGATTTTAGGTTGGATCAAGTTGGGTTAGACTTGCTCATGTTGAGTGAAGTCAAGGCCAAGTTGGATGACATGCTAGGGATGAGATGATAAGGATTTGCTTTAGTGAGCTAAGTCGGTTTGGATTAAGTTCAAGTTTAGTCACTCTAGTTCCATGTTAGGCTAGCTCAAGTTAGAATTATCTAAGGCCAAATTAGGACTTATTTCAAGTTAAGATCAAGTTGGTAAGTCCCATATTACATCGAAACAAGTAAGACTATGTCAAGTGGAGTCAATTTAAGTCTATATCTAGTTAAATAGGCTTTGATCCACGTTGGACTAAGTTGGTTTGAACAAATGCTTGGCTAATTACCTCATTTTCATATTAGGTTGAGTTTGTAAGGCCTAGGTCGAACTAAGTTGACCTTGTTGATTTAAGCTGAATTGGGATAAAATCATATCAAATCGAATTGGACAAAGACAAAGTTGAGTTAAATTAGACCCTGTTGGGATAAACTTAAATTTAGAGATTTATTATTTTGTTAGTTTTTGAGTCTAGTAATATTTGGTTTGATTTGATTGAGATAAAATAGGAATGGGTAGGTGGAATATTATTTTTTGATAGAATAGGAGATTTGATTTTAAGTAAGTTGATATTTTATTGTTAGTTTTTTATTATTTGTAGTTGGCTCAAGGCCCAATTTGTACCTATTTAAAGGTTGCCAAAGTTTAATAAAAATAACCCACCCATAGATTGAAGAGTAATATTATTTGTGTGGGTCAAACCCACCATGGATTGGAGTGTAAAATTATTTGGGTGGGTTCACCGTTTTTCCGAACAGTGGTATCAGAGCTAATGGTTTAAGACAGGGCTTTGGTGTCTGAAAGAGAGTAAAGAAGAAAGAGAGTAAGAGAGGATTAATCTTGCAAACAGTGTTTTCATGATTCAGTTGGCCAAGAGAGTCAACTGTAATTGGAGTGCGGTGAAGACGCGTAGCGTACAATGGAGAAGTGTGTTAAGCAAGATCGGCTTCAAACTCTTCAACTTTGAAAAGTGGAGAAGTTCGGAACACTCAAGGCCGTAGACGATCGTGAGAAGAGAGAATGAAGAAGAGAAGAATGGAGAGAGAAGAATGAAGAGAAGAATAAAGGGAGAATAAAGGAAGAATTTAAGTTTATAGGGGAGTTTGTTGGGATAAACTTAAATTTAGAGATTTATTATTTTGTTAGTTTTTGAGTCTAGTTATATTTGGTTTGATTTGATTGAGATAAAATAGCAATGGGTAGGTAGAATATTATTTTTTGATAGAATAGGAGATTTGATTTTAAGTAAGTTGATATTTTATTGTCAGTTTTTTATTATTTGTAGTTGGCTCAAGGCCTAATTTGCACCTATTTAAAGGTTGCCAAAGTTTAATAAAAATAACCCATCATGGATTGAAGAGTAATATTATTTGTGTGGGTCAAACTCACAATGGATTGGAGAGTAAAATTATTTGTGTGGGTAACGTTATGAGTGTGTATAGGAAGATTTTCCCAACAAACCCAAACCAAACTAAGTTAAATAAGGCCTAAATAGAGTAGAATCAACCTAATTCATATCAAGTTGAGTTTGAGGCTAGATCAAATCAAGTAAACTCAAATTCATATTTAATTGAGTCAATTTGAGACTAAATTTTAAATTCTTAATTGGACTAAGTTGAGTTTGGACAAATGTTTGGCTAGTTACCTCATGTTGGTTTACCTCATGTTTACGTTAGGTTGAGTTTGTAGGGCCTAGGTCGAACTAAGTCGACCTAGTTGATGTTAAGCTCAGTTGAGATAACTCACATTAAACTAAATTGGATAAAGATAAAGTTGAATCAAATTAGACAAAAGTCAAACTAAGTTAAGTAAGGCCTAAATAAGATAGAGTAAACTTAAATTTTTATTAAATTGAGTCTCAGACTAAATCAAATAAAATCAACACAAATTCATATTCAATCGAGTCAATTTGAATCTAAATTTTAAAATCAATAAAAATTTAATAAAATTTATAAATCAATAAAACTTTAATAAAATTTATACATGATAAATATTTGAATAAAAATATATATTATTTAAAAATATAATATTATGTCATATATATATATATATATAAAGATTTCTTTTATAATTTATTTATAAATTATTCAATATAATCTCCTTTTACTATTAATAGAAAATTTACTTTTTCATTTGTTATTAAATAAATTTAAATCTGGAAACAGTATGCATTAGTATGATTTATTATTTCCGTCATAAGTAATTGAAAGAGACTATTCTACTAATTAAATATATTATTAGTTAATAGATACTAAATTTGTAAATTGTAGAAACCTTTAGAAGAAAATAAGTTCATATATATAATTTCGTTCACCATAAATGGAAACCACATACCAATATTCAGTATAAACAAGGAACTTATCAATATTTTATGAAGAAAAATTGAGAAATAAAACATTTCTTTAATCTTAAGTATAATTTGAAAAGTTTTATTAACTTAACCAGTGTTTCTAAAACGCTTATCAAACAATCAAATAAGTTATTAAAAATTATTAAAAAAAACACAATAAAAATATTAAAAATGTATTTTTCTCTATCTCCATAATAAAGATCCTTTTTAATTTCTTAAAAAGTGGTCTTACCCAGTGTCATAAGAGAATTAGTTAGTGTTTGCCTCATTTTAACATGAACATTAAATATGCAAAAAATAAAAAATAAAAAAACGTAAAATATATGAAGCGAACCAACCCACGCCCTATGTGACAAGGTTCGTATCTTTCAGAGGTTCATCGGAATCCGACACCGGAAGCGCAGAACAGCCGCACACGGCGGTGAGGAGCCTTCGAGAATAATCAGAATTCTAGCTTGACGATGGAGTCGCTCCAAACGCTACCTCCACCCTCTCATCTCTCACCCTCCGCACTCTCCTTCCTCGACCACAGATTCCATACCCAATGCGCCCTCGCCGATGCTCCCAACTTCGTCTCCGAGCTCCAGACCCAGTGCGCCGAGTTGGATCGCGCGCTCGACGAGTTGACTCGGAGACTCGGAGAGGGTCTCGCCGCTTACGCCTCCTTCTCCGGCGAAATCCACGGCCTCTTCGGCCACGTTACCGATAGGTTGACTGCCCTCTCCTCCACTGTAGTGCCAGGTTCGATTGGATAATCATTTTTTGCCTTTTTAGGTCATCTTACTGCGTTGAATTTTGAAGAATGGTTTTGGTTTTGGTTTTGTTGAGTGAAGATGGAGGAAGAGGCAAAGCGGATGGTAAGGGTTTCAAAGAGGAACTTGCGGCTTTGGCGAAGGAAGTGGCTAGGTTGGAGACGGTTCGTGTTTATGCAGGTTGTTTTATTTTTTTTCTTTTTCCTTTTTCTTTTAAATTGTACAAAATGAAGAAGATTGTTAGAAGATTTTTGATAAGATGGTTCTGTGTTTGGTCGATTGTTGTGGTGTGGGTTAGTTGTAGTTATCTAAAATGTTTTGGTACGAATTTGAGTCTTAGGTATTATCTATTCTTTTGAACTGTGCTATTGTTTCTTAAAACTGCATTCGTGTCATCAACAAATGGCTCTTGAACTTTATACTTTCTTTGCAAATCAATGAACATTGATGGACTAGGAGGAATTGAAAGATGTCTAAGCATTTGTGTTTCATGATCGTTGTTGTGATTATCAAGAAATGTGTTAAGCCTTTTCAGTTATGGTTATCTCCTTTGGCTTGACTTCCTAGGCGTTGCTTTCTTTTCGTTCTCTATGTCTTTCTGGAGACAGAATCGAAGTACGATGATTGAACATGCTTCTCCATAAGAACTTTTAGGAGAGGAAAACTAGAAGAAAAAAGATACTGATTTCTCCATAAGTTAAAAGTAGTTCATCCATAAACTAATTTATAAAAACTCTAATATAACTTCTCCAAGTTTTAACTTTTAACTTGAGCATAAGTTAGCTTTAACTTACGAAGAAGTCAATTTTAATGGTTTTTATGATATGGATTTGTTCTGATAATCAGGAAATATTGTGGTTTTCAGTGGTTGTTGTCATACATACCGCATTTGGTTTGAGTTCTTAGGTGTTACCTTTTGTGAATGATGTTTGTTTCTTGAGATTCCTTTCTTTGTTTTGTCTTCCAGAGACAGCGCTTAAACTCGATAGTTTAGTTGGTGATATTGAGGATGCTGTATCATTTACTATGAGCAAAAGCATGAGGAAACATTCTTCTAGTCAAAATTCACAAGTGAGCATGCTTTTACAATATTTGCCAGATGATAGCTGAAACTGCATTATCACTATATTCCTTAATTTATCTCAAATGTTTCAGGAAATGCATATGCTTGCTATTAAAACACTGAAAACAACAGAAGGCATATTAGCTTCAATTACAAAAGCACATCCTCAGTGGAAGCAACTTGTGTCAGCTGTTGATCACAGGGTGGACCGAGCTCTTGCTATTTTAAGGCCCCAGGCAATTGCTGAGCATCGAGCACTTCTTACTTCGCTTGGATGGCCCCCACCTCTTTCGGCCTTTACATCCTCTAATTCAAATGCAAGCACCGTGAATCAAGTCTCAAATCCTCTGCTGAGTATGCAAGCAGATCTTAAACTCAGGTACTCTGAAAATTTTTTTGCTTTGTGCAATCTACAGGAATTGCAAAGGAAAAGGAAAGTTAGGCAACTTGAGGGCCATGATAGGGAAGTTGCCCTGCGACAACCACTTTGGGTAATAGAAGAGCTTGTGAATCCATTATCATTAGCTTCCCAACGGCATTTCTCAAAATGGATTGATAAACCGGAATTTATTTTTACACTTGTATATAAAATCACAAGGGATTTTGTCGACTCTATGGATGAATTGTTGCAGCCATTGGTGGATGAAGCAATGTTACTTGGTTATAGTTGTAGAGAAGAATGGATCTCAGCAATGGTAACTTCATTAACCACATACATGGCAAAAGAAATTTTCCCTAGTTACATTAGTCAACTAGACGAAGAGAGTGCTACAGGAACACAGTCATCTGCTAGAATATCATGGCTGCATCTCATTGACTTGATGATAGCTTTTGACAAAAGAATTAAGTCTTTAGTAGAGAATTCTGGCGTCTTGCTATCCTTTGACGATGATGATATCATGCAAAAAATTTCATCTCTAGCCATATTTTGTGATCGTCCAGACTGGCTTGATCTATGGGCTGAAATAGAGCTAGATGATGCCCTAGATAAGTTGAAACTAGACATCCAAAATGAGAATTATTGGGTTAAGAAGGTTGAGGGTGCTGTTCTTTCATCCTATACTGATGATTACAAGTCTCCTCTCATTTCTAATTCCTTTCTACGCCATCTAGCATCTGTTATTGATCGTTGTCGATCATTGCCTAGAGTAAGTCTGAGGTCGAAATTTCTCAGGTTAGTAGGTCTTCCTATTATAAGAAATTTTTTTGATTCCATACTTATCCGCTGCCAAGAAGCTGAAGGTTTGACAGCCTTAACTGATGACGATGCTGTATTAAAGGTTACAATTTCTGTCAATGCTGCTCATTACTTCGAATCTGTTATAAAGGAATGGTCTGAAGATGTCTTCTTCCTTGAGATGGGGATGGGTGAGGATGACGAGGAAGGAATGGAAAGTAATGCTAATATTTATGAAGGGTTGCCAGAAAGTTCCAGAAGGGTTATTTTTGATGACGAGATAAAAAAGTTGGAAGAGTTCAGAACAGAGTGGGTTGAAAAGATATCCCTAGTTATTTTGAGGGGTTTTGACGCTCTCTCTAGGGACTATATGAAGAACAAGAAGCAATGGCAGAAGGGTGAAGAAGGATGGACTGTGTCGAAGGCTCTAGTAGAAGCCCTGAATTATCTGCAAAGTAAAACTTCGGTGGTAGAAGTGGGTTTGAACGGTAGGGATTTCATTGGGGTTTGGAGAAGTTTGGCGGCAGGCATTGATCAGTTACTTTTTAATTGTATTCTTATGAGCAATGTAAAATTTCACAGAAGTGGTGTTGACAGATTTGGTAATGACTTGGACGTTTTATTTGGGGTATTTGGGTCATGGTGTTTGAGACCTGAAGGATTTTTTCCAAAAACAAGTGAAGGTGAGAAGTTGTTGAAGTTGGGTAAAAATGAAGTGGAAGAATGTAAGGCAGGGGGGAAGAAGTGGTTGAAGGAGAATGGGTTGAGACATTTGAGTGTAACTGAAGCGGAAAAGATTTTGAAGAATAGGGTGTTCACGAGTTGAAAAGCTTCTGGCTTTCATTTTAAACACATGCATGCTGAAATGGCTTTAGGACTTGTGAAGATTTAGGATTGTTTCGTGGTGTACATTACTTTAGACCAATCAGTTGAACCAATTCAATTTTGCTTAGTTGCAATAAATATATTTTTCATTTACAATGTTCTCAGCCATTGCCTTAAAGACGATGGTTTATACTTCATATTTCTAGATGCTAATTATACTGTAAATGTGCACTGAGGAAAGCTATTCTTTCTATCATTTTTTGTGCTGCCCTTTGGATTTGATATGAACAAGACCGTGTAAAAAAGAATTGCAGTTATGTATCAATGGCTAATGACTGTTATTTCTTATGGTGATGACATTAAATATGCATGGAAGTTTTAGATGATTTTGTAACTTTTAGAAATTAGAATTTAGGGTTGAGTCTAATTTAATCTCAGATTTAGTCAGTTTTTCAGATGAAAGTTATTTCACACTTATATATGCTATGCTATTTATAGTATCAGAAGATGTGAGATTTTTAATCTGGTCAGCTTTTTTAAACTTGCTTTATGTTGCATTGAACAATCTACGGGTGATTCAATAACATACGGTTGGATTTGAATAGGTTTAGTAAATTAGGAATTTAGTTTGGGTTTAACTTTAAAAGTTTGTTAATAGGGTTGCGGCAAGCGGGCAAGCCTGCAACCCGTCGTATTAAAATTAACTTAATAGTTTATTTTAATCTGGCTTTAATGATCGGTTGGCTTATTTTGTTTTTTATTTTTTAAATTAAAAATAATTTAAAAAAGTTAATGTAATATTATTATAATTTAAATTATTAAATTTATAAATTAAGTTCTAATTATCAATTATAATAAAATAATTTAATATGTAATATAATAAGTATTTTAATTTATTTAATTAAAAATATTAATTATTTAATTAAAAATTTAGAAAATATTTATATAATTAAATGTTTTAAATATTTATTTATAAATAAATATACAAACAAATTTTATAAATAAAAATTTTAAACAATTAAAAAAAGTGGTCAACCTTATAATGAAATGGGTTTGATTTCAGGCCGTGTTTAGGTGCTAACCAACTCGATATATATATATATATATATATATATATATATATATATATATATATATATATATATATATATATATATATATATATATATATATATATATATATAGAGTGTTCCTCTTTACATCTCACTTCTTTCTTCTTGTACCTCCCATTTTATCATTTTATTCTTCAGAGGAATAAGGAATGTACACCCCCTTCCCTTTTTGCTGCATCACTCCTCTCTTTCACCAGTTGTTGTTTGAGATTCACTGTTTAGGATTGATTTGGGGCTCGTTGATCTGGGGTTGTGTTGGTTGATCTGGGTTTAGATCTGGTAGAGGTGGTGAGAACGGGAGGTGCGCTTGAGGGAGCTGGGAGGTGCGGCGCGATGCTGAACCGCACTTGGGAGGTGCGCTTGAGGGCGCCGCACTTGGGAGATGCGCTTGAGGGCGCCGCACTTGGAAGGTGCGGCTGTTGGGTGTGGAGGTGCAGTGTAGAACCGCACTTGGAAGATGCGGTTGACCGCACTTGCGAGATGCGCCCATTGCTTCTGGAGGTGCGGGGTGCAGAACCGCACATGTGAGGTGCAATTGAAGGGCTGTTGCGAGGTGCAACATGGAGATCTGCGAGCTGCGAGACTGTGCCACTGTCTCCACCAAAGCAAGCAGCTTCATAGCCATTCAACTGGAACAATAGTTATAATTCAACAAGCTCCAAATCTTTTGCAAACAATGCAACACTCTCAATTATTAGTTTACAAAATTAAAAATTCCATCCTTATAAATTATGCGAATATGACTAGTATTCTTTTCATCACATTTATTCTATCTTTTTTTATACTAAAAGAATTCCCATGCAAATTTACTCCAACGATTCAACACTGAAATTCAAAATCTAAGATATACAAATAAAAACAATATTTAATCCTGTGAAATCTACAACCTAATTGAATCTATTTTGAATACGTCTTTTTTTTAATATGTAATAAAAGTATAATAAATCATACACATAATACAGAATATGTTAATGAACCACAACACAAACGGCGAATATCAAAACCGCAACTCGTAGTGCGGTTGGCAGCAACCGCAACATAATGTGCGGCTGTGTCGAACGCCTTAGTAAGGCAACAGTCATAACCGCTGCTCCAAGTACACTTATTTGGATTCTGAGACTAAATTAAGTAATCATTAAATATGTTTTGACTTTATTAAATTAGGATAAAATGATAAAATGGGAGGTACAGGAAAAAAGAGGTGAGGTGCAGGGAGAACACTCTTTTATATATATATATATATATATATATATATATATATATATATTATTTTTATTGTATCTGAAATATCTAGACATGTTAATTATTGGAAATGTGTTACCCTGGGGTGACTAAAGAGATTTCTAATGCTCTCGAAGTCATGCCTTGTTTTAAGGGTATTTTAAAATTACTTTTTTTAAGAATTTTCAGATGTTTTACGTAATCTAAATATTTAAATTTTAATCATTATTTCTTTTCGTTATTCAACACCAATACTAGGAACAATTTAGATTTATCAAAAATATTTGTTTTTGTTATGTTTTTTTGAGTCCGTTGATTTTCTTAAAATTAATAAGATTACTAATCCTGTCAAGAAGAAGAAAGTTGACGATCTTTTAAGAGCACACAAAGAAAAAAAAAATCAGTTAACTTTTTTGGATACTCAATCATATACGTTGGTATCAAATTTTGTTAAATTGTTATCACATATTGCAAATTTCTTTCGTAAACGTTGTAGCAATATAATTGACAGTTGATAACACGAAATATGTTATAGGGTTAAATATATTTTTAATCTCAATATTTTGGGGTGATTTTGGTTTTAGTCCTCTTTAAAACTAAGGTACAATTTAGTCCTTCAATTTTAGAAAACTCTGCTTTTAATCCTTTTTACCAATTTTTTTTAACTAAAAATTTGGAGGCACTACTTGTATGGATCTCAATTTCAAGTATTTAGCGACCATAAGAGCCTTAAATATCTTTTTGACCAAAAATAATTAAATATGAGGCAGCGAAGATGAATGGAATTCTTAAAAGATTATGACTTTGACTTACTATACCATCCAGGAAAGGCTAATGTGGTAGCAGATGCCTTAAGCAGAAAAACAACGCACATGTACACCTTAATGGTCAAAGAATTGGAGCTAGTAGAAAGCTTTGGAGATTTAAAGCTGCAAGTAGAGTTTGAAGAAGATAGTATCAGATGCAATAAATTAGTGGTGTCTAGAATTTAATTGAACGCATTAAGGCAGGACAGTTAATGGACCCCGAGCTTCAAAAGACAATAGCTTTGGTTGGCACTAAGAAGGGAAAAGATTTCAACACAAGAATTGATGGTCTCTTGTGCTTCAGAGGAAGAACATGTGTTCCAAATGATGCTGAATTGAAAAGACTGATACTTGAGGAAGGGCACCGCAGTCGTTTTAGTATGCATCCATGCATGACTAAAATGTACCAGGACCTCAAGAAATCTTTCTGGTGGTCAGGTATGAAAAGTGATGTAGCTTAGTTTGTCTCATCTTGCCTGACATGTCAAAAAGTTAAGATTGAATACCAGAGGCCCGGTGGTATGTTGCAGCAATTAGAAATTCCCGAGTGGAAATGGGATGGCATTGCTATGGATTTCGTCACCCATTTGCCACGAACAGTCAGATGCCATGATGCAATCTGGGTTATTGTTGATAAACTGACTAAGAGCGCTCATTTCTTGGCTATCAACTTGAAGATTTCCATGTCTAAGCTTGCACAACTTTATATTAAGGAGATTGTCAGATTACATGGTGTACCATCCAACATTGTATCGGATAGAGACCCCCGATTCAACTCCAGATTCTGGCAGACCTTACAGATGGAGATGGGTAGTAAGCTCCAGATGAGTTCAGCGTATCATCCTTAGACAAATGGCCAGTATGAGAGAACTATTCAGTCACTAGAGGATCTACTAAGAACGTGTGTACTAGATCACTTGGGAGCTTGGGACAAAGTGTTATCGTTGGCGGAGTTCACCCACAACAATAGCTTCCAAGCAAGTATTGGGATGGCACCATTTGATGCTCTTTATGGGAGATGCTGTAGGAAACCTTTGTGCTGGTTCTAGGATGGAGAGTCGGTGTTGACTGGACCAGAAATTGTGTAGTAGACAACTGAGAAAGTGAAGTTGATTCAAGAGCGTATGAGAGCTTCTCAGAGTAGACAGAAGTCCTATGCTGATAAGAGACTCCGTCCTCTAGAGTTTGAGGTTGGGGACCATGTTTTCCTTCGTGTGACGCCTACTACTGGAGTAGGAAAGACCATCCGTGCTAAAAAGTTGTCTCCCAGATACCTTGAACCTTACCATATACTGAGACACATTGGACCGGTTGCTTATGAGATCGCCATGCCACCTCAGCTGGCTAATCTCCATCTAGTGTTCCATGTTTCTCAGTTGAGGAAGTATGTTCCTGACCCTTCTCACGTGTTGGAAGCTGACACTGTACAAGTCAAGGGGGATCTCTCTATAGAGATGCAACCAGTCAAAGTAGATGAGAGACTGACCAAACGACCCAGTGGGAAAACTACTAGACTTGTTAAAGTTATCTGGGACAACAAAACCGACGATTCCACTTGGGAGTTGGAGGAAGAGATGCAAAGGAACTACCCTCATCTGTTCTCTGGTAAGTCAAATTTTCGAGGACGAAAATTCTTGTTGTTGGGGAGAATGTAATAACCTATCAATTAAAATTAAAATTTTAAAGAATATTAAAATGATAAAATTAAGTTTTAGAAAATTAAAACTTGCAACAACCCCTTGAGACACTTTCAGAACGTGCCATTTTCATTTTCTCCCCAAACCAGCTCTCTCATTAACCTCTTGCTTTTTCAAAACACTGCCTTCTCTCTAGATTTCTCCTTCATTGAGCCACTGGATTTCCATTCCGAACGGAATGGAAAGACATTCGGCGGAGAGAGCACAGACGTTCGGCGGAGAGAGGATCTTCACACAGGCAATTATTCTCATCCCATTTCAGCAGGAACAAGACCTAATCTCATGCTTATGCTTAAGCTTCCGATCCTCACATCTATTGCTATCCATTTTGAAGTACTAAATATCATGTTCGTAATACTTCAAATATTAAACTAGGAAATGCGAGAATTTTATCTTTTCTAACAATAATACACAAAATTCAACAATCTCCCACCAATAATAAAAATTGAAAGAAACAAAATATAATAAAAAAAACTTAAGTATCATATAAGATGTGATTTATTAAATTATCTATACTAAACAATATGAATCAACCCAGATCTTAAATACACAATGTAATTGGTGTAATAAATTATATGAAAAAAAATTTAATTGTGCTTGGTTAATCAATCATAATATATTTCTATATATTTTTGGTTATGAAAATATGTGCAATTGGCTTCCAATTATTATATTGAATTGAGAAATTGATTCATATATAAATATATATATATATATATATAATCTTTTAATATAAAGTTAATATTATAAGGGAATATAGTCAAAATGGATCATACGACTCTGTCCAACATAGGTTGACCACTTAATCAACTCGTATTACTTATTAACGAGCTTAATAAATTCCAACTTGGCTTGCCTCACCATGGGTTGGTGAATTAAACGGATAGACTCATTTAAGTACAAAGTGTCGTCATATAAGAAGCAACCAACTAAAAAGAACACAGATTGCTTGCAAAGTACAATATGCTTATGAAAGAACATAGTCTACACTACTAGAGAGTACAATATGTTTGTGGAGCACGAAACACAATTTGCACTGTTTCAAATCAACTAAGAGAAGTAAGAGCTTTTTAAGTTTAGGATTTTCATTTTTGTAATATATTTTAAATTTATGAATGTATTCGGATCGAATTGGATTCCAAAAAATTTAGAAATTTTGATACATGTTAAAATTGAACCCGATCAACTAAAAACCCAGTTCACTCATTAAATCCGTAACCAACCAAATTGACTCACAAATTTGAAACCATTTTATCAGCACTATCATAACACTAACTTAAGGTTTTATCACTCAATCTTTCTTTATGACTCTAACATTCAAATGTATATTTATTTCCTTTTAAACTTAGATCCCAAAAATACTTTTATAACTCTCCATGTCTAAACTATACAAAAAGACACAAATATCTAATAATATTTAATCAAATAAAAATAATAATAATAATAATATATAATCAAATAATATAATAATATGTAATAATATCTTAGATAATATAATATCAACAAAATCAAGTGCAATACCAAAAAATACTTTTGTACCTTTCCATATCCAAATTAAACAAAAATACACAAATATCCAATAATATTTAATCAAATAGTAATATATAATCAAATAATATAATAATATCTAATAATATAATTAGATAATACAAAATCAATATCAATAAATCAAGTGCAACTCCTCTTCTGTGTGTGATATTATATTTTATTATGAAATTGATGACTTTGACATCTTACAAGTTGTTTACAATTTTCTTGTGTTATATTGTATTTTGTAAAAAAACCATTGAAAAGAAGGGTTTTGTTTTCAAAGATTATCACGAACACAAAATAACTAAAAAGTAAAACATTCTTTTGGAATTACTTCGTAAATAAAACATATCTTTTACATAATTATCATTAAACGAAATGTAATCTCCATCCTCATGTAACTTTTTACTTTCCTATTTAATTGATTTCATTCTTTTGTGATAATTTTTTTAATTAATTTGTGCCTACAAAATCGAATCTGACGTAATCTGATGCACTCAAGATTGACACATTTTACTAATTTTGAATGAAGTGATAATGAACATGTTGATATAAACACGTGGAATATAATTGAATAGGTAATTCAAGACTTTTACCTTTTGGAATAATTCATAAAATACAATATTATTTCTATTCCCCAAAAATGTTTTCGAAACCTGTTTCCGTTTTTTATATCTTTTATTTTTGTCTTTCATAATTAGAATCCCTTATTCAGGCTTGAATTGTGGACTTGTCAATAGGTCGGGCTTATTTTCGTTAGCCCATTTCCGTTATTCTCAAGGTTAGTCCATTTCCTCTTTTAGAAATAGGATAATAATAAGAATAATGATAAAATTATTGTTGCGTAATCCTTTACTATAGTTTTTAAACAAAAAAGGAATAATGTTAATGTTTATAACATAGTAAGATAAAATTATAATTATATAAATAATAAAAAAATAAAATAATAATTATATGAATAGGATTTATTTAGATAAAGTTGTAGCAATTTCTTATCTTATCATAATAGTTAATGTATAAGAAAAGTTAATGAATACAATTTCATTTAATTTATTTTTAGGTTTTAAAAATACAAATTTTGAAAATTAATTTATTTTACTGTACTAAACCTAAAAGGTTTAAATTAGTAATAAAATAAATGTTCATTTTAGCTAAAACTTGTCACAATTATTAAAAATCCATTTCTATATCTTTTATATAAATTAAAAAATAAACTTAAATAGAGAAATAATTGTTTGAACTTGTTATATATATATATATATATATATATATATAATATTTATCTAAATAATGAGTTGAAGAAATATAACATCTCTTAACTTGACATAATGTATAGTGCGATAATTTGTTGTCCTAACATCTTTCTTTAAATTAAATATTTTTAAATAATAATAATGGTAATAATAATAATAATAATATCAATAAAAATAAGAATAGTACAACTCATCTTATGACTTAGAAATTTAATGTGTCATCCCAAATATTATATTAAACATATAACATAAAAGAATTCAACAAATATAGTATGAGAAAGCACTTAGGAGTTAATAGATGGAAATATTAAGTATACAGTCATCCAAAAATATAGCTAGAATTTAAAACTTTACAAGTCTAAGAGTATTTCAAAATACAAGAGGTATCTAAGAAAATCCTAAGAGCTAGGGGTTGCATCATCTCTCTCCAAAGCCTGCTCCAGAGGTACCTCATCTACCTCTGCTCACATCCAAGTGGATGATCATTGCAAAAGGAAGAATACAAACATACAAGACACAGACAAACAAGCAAGGGTAAGCTAGGTTGAAAAGCATACATGATATCTAAATATAACTGAAATGTATAAGTCACATTCACACAAGTAAACAAGCACAAACAATACTATCATGTTATAACTCAAACTAGACTCGTCCGGACTTAGAATGAATATCGATTTGGAGCAGGTTGTGCACTTGTGGTGGCCTCTACTGCTTTGCAAAGCCATTGCCAATGGGTTTCACCCTACCACACACAAGGTTAGTCTGTTACCGCGCAATAGGCCTCCAAGAAGCACCTACACTAGGACCTCCTACTACTTTCACCACATGCGTCAATCCTCTCTATAAGTAAGGATGAAGGACCATTAGAGTGTTAGGATAACCCCCCATGAAGGAGCCTTATATATTTATTCTAAACACTATGATGATCTCACCTAGAGATCTTACTTTCATACTCAATCTCATCATTTGAATCATATTCTATTTCCCTTTTTAACCATAAGCATACCATATGTCATTTATATAATCACATACAAAGTCTTGCCCAATTATATATGCATCACACATCATTAACCAACCAAGAAGGAAAGAAAAGAAAAGAAAAGAATAAACTAGATAAAAGCAAGTCGCATAGCGCACAGGGTCGCAAGACGCGACAGAAGACTTTCGCATAACGCACCCCCATGCGCTATGCGGATCACTAAACATAGGCTACCCTTCCCAGTTAATTCGCACAACGAATTACATCGCATAGCGAATTGAATCACAGAGGCTGCAGACCTCACACTTTCGCAGAGTGCCTTTCATGCGCCATTCTAATTAATTGGCTTATTCTCCAAACTCGTACCAATGGCAAAGCGACCCAATTCGCAAAGCGACTCATCAAACAGAGAGTAATCCTCCACATTTGATACCACTTTTTAGAATTAAGACAATAAACGAAGAGGGACATAAACAACACAAGAATTTAATGTGTTTCACATACATAATGTTTATCCTATTGTACGCTTACATCCTCACTACATATATTTATTTTGTAGTATATTTCAATCTTTAAAGAATGTTGCTTATATAGTTAAATAGAGAACAGCATCTCACAACACTAAGACTAAATTAAACTCCACAATACTAAAATTTTCCAAATTCTAAATTTTTAAATTCATGTTTTAATATAGTTAGACATAATTTAATCTAGATCAATGGAATTAGAAAACTAAAATCTAGAGCAAACTTCCAATTCAGAAAACAAAGGAAAATCTAGAGCACAACAAACCTACCTAAGGTACAAAGAAAAATACTTTAGCATTCAAATATGAGATTAGTAAAACAAAAGATCTTAATGAAGATGAAGACTCTAAAGGGGATGAAGATTCAGAGGAGGTGTTAATCACTTGTGGGTTACAGGGGAAGTGTCACTACAAGAAATATTCGATTTACATACGGAATTTTACATATGGATCCAGATCCGTATATAATTCAATTTTTACACACGGATTTTATATACGGATCCTGGAGGGTGAGTTATATACGGATTTTACATACAGATAATCCATATGTAACAATCCATATATAATATCAGCCAGTAATGTATGCGCGTGATGGCGGGAAAGTTAACTAGGGAAATATTCCGTATGTAATGCGTAGGATCCGTATATAAGGGGAAACAAGTGTTATCTGCGGACGTTATATACGGATCTACAAAATAAATTTTAAAAGAAATTGAATTTTTGTTAATCCCCTTTTACTGAAATCCACTTATACTGAAACCCTCACTCGAGCCAGTGCCCTAAATCTCGTCGAACCCTCTCTCGAGCTCTCCTCTCTAATAGCCCAATTTCACCTGACTGGAGTTATCGTCTCTAGAAGATTGACTACGCATTTCACCCTAATTTCACTTCGAAGCTTCACTTCACTTCTCTTTTCTATCGACCGATCGTCTCTTCTAGAGCTCTCGTGTATTCTGTGTCGAGCCCTAGCTTCAGCGCTGTTCTGTGGGACCGTCACTCGACCTCTCTTGTGTCGAATTGTTGTCCCTGTTCGAAGGTTTCTCCAACAGCAAAGAATCTCATTCACGAAACAATCTCAGTCACCAAACAGTTTCGTTCGAGCTCCGTGGTTCTGTGTGGGTCTTCCTTGCGCTGTTGGATAGGTTGACGTTGAGACCTTGATGTGGTAAGTGATACTTGTCTTCCTTCATTGTCGTTGTAATGTGTGTGGATGAAACACGCGAACCCTAATGTTTGTTATTTATTTTTTGAATTGGGCCATTCTTGCTTCGGCTGGCAAGACGTGTTGGATTGTGACCAGCCATCGATTGAGCCGTGTGTGTTGCGGTTAAGGTCAGGCAGTTTACAGTTGGTGGTGCGAAGACCCTAAGTGAAGGACGTAGAGAAAAAGGTGTTTTTAATTTCATCTTTTGCTTGTTTTGCTATGTTTTTATATGGTATTGGTCTTGCACACGTTAGTTTGGGTTAAACTTGGATTTGAAAACCGAGTTCTGAGAAACAACTTAAAAGTCGTTTGGTTTTTTGACAGACAAACTGATTTCCAGACGAAATGTTAATGTTGTTATTAGGGTATAATTCAAAGGAGAGTAGATGTGATGAAAGTGTGTATGGAGCATGTATATTCCGTATATAACACTACCTACGACAGTATTATATACGGATTTTTACCCGTATGTAATCCGTATATAACCGAAAATTATATACGGATTTTGGCCCTTATATACAGATTTCGGCTGTAGATAATGACGTTTTTTCTTGTAGTGTGTTTTTAAACTCTTGGGGTAACAAGAGAGGTGTTCTAACCTTAAATTGTTTTATTTTCTTTGTGATTGTGACAATTTGTTGGTTTATGCTAGTGGAACGTTAATTCTCGGTTAAGATTGACAACTAAACGTAAGATCTCTATGATCCGAACCAGTATAAAAATTACCTATGCAATTTTCTCTCTTCCTTACTCTTTAAATTGTTTAAAGGAATTTTTTTATTTAAGAGAAATTAAAAGAACGATTTGCAATAAGAAACCAATTTACCCCCTTCTTGGTTTGTTGAACGCGTTAACCATTCCGCTGTGCCGTTCTGACAGATGGAAGAAAGTGTGATAATCTTCTTCGACACCTAGCCGATTCCCCACAATGCAAGAAGATTGATGAAACATTTCCAAAACATGGTGTAGAGACAAAAACACATAAGACTTGCACTTCCTATAGATGGAATGAATCCTTTTGGGGAAAAGTAGCAAACATAGTTCACAACCAGTTTTATTGATATACAATCATTCTCCTTTGTTGTGCATGAAGAGAAAATATATGATGTTGTCGATGATGATATCGTGTTCTAGACAATTTGAAAATGACATTGATGTGTACCTAAAACCTTTAATCGAGATTTGAACATGTTGTGGGAAGAAGGCGTCAATGTCTTCTATTCATATTCTTAAGAAACTTTTTGTTTGCCTGTAATGTTGTTTTGCATCATAAATGATTTCCCAGCATATGGAAGGAGTGAAAACTATTCATGGTATTCCTCTATTGTCCCACTACGCACGAATGACGATTGATGAAGTTCGAGATCCCCATGCTCAAGTGCTTCTGCCAACTTCAAAAATCCAATTCGTGAGGGAGGTCTTAGGTATATTTATAACTTGGCCTAAGGCATTAATCATGCCATATTTTGGCTCACACATGTATTATATTGTTATTTTTTAGTATTGTTATATCAAATTAACAAATAAATGATTGATAACTTTTAAAATCTTTATTTCAGTTCGATCGTCTTGAGAAGCAACCCATGCGTCAACCTGTGATCCATGAAGATGATGACATGGTAGAAGCAAAGGATGATCCTCTAACAAAGCTTATGACGAAATTCTATTGGTTGAATAAAGTACCAGTATAGTTAGAGTAGGATTTAAGAGTATTTGACCTCTGGTGTCATGTACTAGTGTATATTACTTTTAATGATGCACTAGAAGTCATTCGGGAGAGACATGATGATAAATATTTCAATCCTACAACCATGGTGCATGCATGATTTTTCATTGTCTTCTATATTTAAATATTGAAATTATTACCTTTTGCAATATATACTTAACCTTCTTGTTATAGGTACATGGATATAGTCATTATGGACCAAATTCGGGCATCAATGTATGAATTTATTGAACCTCAAACCATTCAAACTTTTGGAAACGCAGGTGATCACAAGCAATCATATACTTGTAAACATGAATGTTTAAGTCTAAAAGAGTGATGTACCTTTCACCATACATTGATATGTGTTACTAATTGTAAAGTTTTACGAAGGTTCACTTAAAGGACTAACTATTTATGATTCATGATAGGGTTCATTGGAAAATGATGGTCATCATACCTAGACAATGCATAATTGGTATTGTTCACTATACAAGAAGATGAATGTTGACTTGAAATCCTTCTTACAAGCACAAGTGTTACATATTTTCATATCAATTACTTAGTTATATTAGTATTAAGCTATATGTTTCAAATGTTTCAAATGTAATTAGAGTTGTTGGTAGGCCTAGAGCACAACAAATTCAAATATTGTATCCAAAATTATTTTCGTATGCCAACTTATGACCTGAATATGTGATTATTTTCTTTGTCATATTTAGTGTAATAAACAGCTAGATTCATGGAATGTGGCTACTATATCATGTCTTGGATGAAGACCATCATCCAAACAGGAACTAGAGAAGATTGAACTGAGGTAATAATACATATCTTTCACATATTACAAATCACGTTTAACTTCAAACATTAGAATGAAAACATAATCAACTTGTATTGTTTTTGTAGCGCTTCAAGAATCCATCACCAATGATGGTGGCCACAATAAAGAAGATATAACAAGAGTGGGCAACATATATTTTGGAGAGATGAAATTAGGACATACCCATTATAGCAACCATAGTTTTTTTGTTGAAGACATATATTAGTTCAATTTTTAGTTTTCATTGCTTTAGTTTTGAATAGTTTGTTTTTTACAATTGTAAATATGTTCTAGAAACATCAAATACTGCAAAATATGTTGATTTTCTGATTTTTCAAGTTTGGAAAAATTATAAAAATTATTTAAAAAAAGAAAAACCAAAATTGACGTATGTTAATATCATAACAGACGTCAATTGACGTTGGCTATGGTAAAGACTGACATCAATTCTCCCATCTTTCACTTCTAGAAAATTTTGCTCAACGCTATAAATCAGTCTCACTTAGTGAAAAAGGACGGATGCTCTTGTGATGTTCGACAATGACATCTATTCCTAAACTCCGATGTTAAAATGACATCTTCCAAAATAATGTTGAAGTTTGACTAAACATCAAACATCTAAAATAACAACAGAACGTCTAAATTCATTTTTGTAATAGTGTATGTATGTATATACTTGTCGTTAGTTCTTTTTTCTTTGCATGAAGACACTATTTTATTTTTAGGTCTTTGAGAGACGCTTATTGCTAGATGGCATACTGATGCTCTGCTTAATGTATCAAAATTTTTTACAGGTCTATTTAACTACTACATGTACTATTGTATCATAATCAATATAGATAGACGTGGTAAAGAACTAGTCCATAAATAGCAGAGTCTTTTTTTTTTTTTTTCTTTTTTTATGGATGTTGTATTCTTAAAGAGCTAGTTATAAATAACACAAACTTATTAATGGTTCAATAACTATAATAATTTGCATCTTGAGCATCTATATTCAATCTTACTTTTTGATGGATGTTGTATACTTAAAGAATTAATGTTATTTTTTACTGAAATTGAAATTGGATCTTTATATTTAAAGTACTTCCGATACGCTTTTATATCTCTTTCTTTCGATAAAAAAATATCAACAAAATCAATATAGCATATTAAAGTAATAACTTGTCTACACTTCAACGTATTAAAAAAATAGTGTAAATTTAGACATACAAGACAACAAATGTATATTTCAACAAGAAAGTGAGTATTTATTTTATAATTTTTTTAATTGTATGAGTTTTCACATAAATATGTATTTATTAAAATTTTATAATGAAGGATTACAAATTTAACCCCCTGCTCTCTCTATATATGAAAATACACACTAAAAATTTGATTATTTTTGTTATGATTTAAAATAATTAGTTCACAAGACACTTGAAAAAAATTTATATTTATAATTCTTTGACAAAAAATAGAATCACTAGTAAAAAAAACGGATTATACAACGCATATTATGCCACGGTTCACCAGAAACCGCAGCATAATGCTGCACGGTGACAGTTTTATAATTAAATTAAACTTATATGCCGCGATTCCCCACATAACCGTGGCATATACCCCAGTCAACCAACCCCTTTGACGCCACGTCAAGAAAAAAAATTTAATAACAGGGGAATATGCCGCGGTTCTCTGACCAACCACGACCTATTCCCCCTGTAACCTCCTGACATGCCCTAACAGTCAGTCCCTGCAATAAATTGACAGTGAAATATGCCGCGGTTGGTCAGAGAACCGCGACATATTCCCCTGTCAATTTATTGCAGGGACTGACTGATGGGGAATGTCAAGAGGTTACAGAGGGAATATGTCGTGGTTCTCTGACCAACTGCGGCGTATTCCCCCTGTAACCTCCTGACATTCCCCATCAGTCAGTTCCTCAATAAATTGACAGTGGAATATGCCGCAGTTTGTTAGAGAACCGCGGCATATTCCCCTGTCAATTTATTGCGAGACTGACTGATGGGGAATGTCAGGAGGCTGATGGGAAATGTCAGGAGGTTACAAGGGGAATAGGCCGCGGTTCTCTGACCAACCGCGGCATATTCCCCCCTGCTACCCCTGACATTCCCCAAAAGGCAGTTGGGAGGCAGTTGAGGAATTCTGAACGTTGGGGAATCGGCCGCGGTTCGTCAGAGAACTGCGGCATATTCCCTTCTCTGATTAAAATGTAAAAATTTCAAAGCATATGCCATGGTTGGGCGATAAACCGCGGCATATAAGTTAAAAAAATTTCAAAAATGCCATTATGGATTATTTTTTTAAAATGAATAGGCAGCGGTTGGGTCTAGAACCGCGGCATATTCCCCCTTTATGCCGCGGTTCTACACTTAACCGCAGTAGATTGTCTTTGATAGGTTAAAAAAAAAATTTGAACAGTTTTCGTCTTCATCGCGATCAGTTTCAAAGAAAACCATTTTCGCATCGTCTCCGCCGCGACTCCTCCGTTCTGCTGCAAGCTTTTTTCCGTCAGCCTGTCGACGCCAACCATTCTTCTGTCGCCGTTCTGCAGCGCCGCTCCTCTGCTTCTCCGTCGGACCCCTGTTTTGTCGTCGGACTTCAGTATATCCGCCACGCCCCTTCTTCTCCGCCGTGCCAAAACCATGTATTGGATTAAACTGGTTTCATTTCAATATATGCTGGAGTGCTTGCTTGTGATCAAATGTTCTTGGAATTGATTTGCATTGGTTTGAGTTCAATGAATAGAAGGATATAGTTGAAGTTGGATTTGTCACTTGTTGAATGTAGCTATTTCTATGAAGTATAGAGATTGTAAAAGTTATGTGAGAAACAAATAGATACTTATTAATTAACAGTTAAATTTTATTAGTATTAGTGAGAAAGTTTGTCACAAAAGATAAAAAGAAAAAATTGAGCTGTACCTATCATAATAATTTGGTACCAGAAAACAACATATTTAATATTATTTTTTAAAAAAATAAATTTAAAACTTATTAGTTGAATGATTATTAGTTGTATGAATGTTTGAATTGGTAATTTGAATGATTATTAGTTGTATGAATGTATGACTGAATTGATTGTATGATTTTAATTATAAAATTTTATATAGAAAATTGTATAATTTTAATTTCGTAAAATATAGGAATGGAACGAAATTGGATTAATTTACCACGTATTAGTGCTGAGTACGAGAGAGGTGTAGAGGAATTTATACAATTTGCACAACGTAAGGAGGGGAGAATTGACGATGAAGTGAAGTTTAAATGTCCTTGTGTAAACTGTTTGAATGGGAGAAAGTTGAACGCAACTCAAATTAGAGAACATCTTATCTGTGATGGTTTCTTAAGATGCTATACAACATGGATATGACACGGCGAAGAAATGCACTTTCCGACTGACTCCCAAACTGAAAATGTTATTGATTCCACCATGGAAGAAGATGGACCGGATGAAGACAAATTAAAGGACATGATCCACGATGTTGGCGCAGAAAATTTTGCCAAAACTCATGTGTACGAGACGATATGGATAATATAAAGATAGATAAATCAATCAAACATCCCAGACAACATGTAACTCCTTACTCTATCCTATATGTTTCTTTGGATACAGAGGGAGTGGTGATGCTTATATCTATCCAATGCATAAAAACACTCCTTACTGTTTCTCTTTACTAAGTTTTCCTTTTATTAAATATTAAAACAGTACATAATAAGTACCTACCTTTAGATATTTTTTACTGTTTTAAAGGAGATCGTAAGGTGGGCTAGCCTCTTCTTATCTCTGGTTTTCTTTATTTTCGTTTTTCTTTATTTATGAATAATAATATTTTTTTATAATTAAAAGTAATTTACACATTTTATATTTTAAACTACTTTTATGTTATTTTTCAAACAAATTCGAGTGTTAGTATATATATTAGTGTGTGCATAAAAATTGGGAAGAAAAAGAAAATTATCTTTTGTCAGAAGATTACTTATTATATACTTATATTTTTATGTAATTTGTAATATATCATTTTGACTTCTTTAAATATATATTGAGTGTTGAAATTTATATACATGATATCATAATTTATGATTAATTGATTATGAAAAACAAGTTTAGAGGTTTTGAAAGTGAGAGACAGGTCTGAGCTTGTATGTCTGCTGCTATTCTCTGAGACAGTAGGATGCTGTATTCCTATAGCTGCCTCACAGTCTCATACTGTTTACTGATATGGAAACTTGAGAGCAGAGGGAATATGTCTTTTCCCAATCTTCATTTATTGAAAAACTAACGGACACTAGGAAACAGCCATAACCAATTGATTAAAGGTCCTAAAAGATAAATCCATCCCCACCTATGTATGCCCTAGTAACTAGGAGAAGATCCACACACAGACATGTAGCATTTGGCACTTATGCAGATTTGCTCGCTATTTAGATGTCATATTAGGGTTATGGATTTTCAGCCACAGCTTTTTCCCTTGCAGCAAAGTGAATTACTTAACTGTTGCAGATGGATGAAGCTTGTTTTCAAGGCTAGCTAGTTAGGGTTTCCAACTGTATAGCAGGCCAAGCACAGTGTTGAGGTGAAAAATATATATATACTTTCAATAGTAGGGTATGGACGAAATTGAGATTTTGGAGCACAGTCAAAGAGAGGTATGCATTATTGTAGATCTTATTCAGTTTTGGCAAATTACTACAACTTCTATTTTTATTTATAATGTTGTCAGTTAGTTTCATTGAAAAGATGGGTTTATATTACATTACATTCGAAGTATTTATGTACTTGAATACGTATATACTGTTTGAAGAGAGAAAGTTACATGTATATACCTTATAAAATATCTCTTACCCCTTTGAAGAAATTGACTAATATGTTATCAGACACTTGGAGTAGTTGGTCATGTATATTAGCGATATAATTTCAGTGTGAATGAAGAATGTCAAATCCATTGTAATACCGCATGCACCATCTGGGTATGAATTCTATGCTTGAGGTAATTCACTACCCATATTTCTTTTTTGCAAATGATTTATGATATTGTAGTTGTATTGAAACTGATAACACTGTTCGTTTTCTCAGAAAAAGCTGCACAAAATTATTATGAATCTGTGATCAGTGTCATTTCCCCTGGTTACTGTTGAGTCAATGTAATCATGACTTATTCAGAGTATAGAAATTGCAACTCCATATTCGTATCCTGGTAAATAGTTTTTCAAATAAGCCAAATTGTACTCTATAACCTTTTACATTGCATCTAATCTTTGAAAAGAAAAAAAAACGTAAATATAATATCAATGTTTTCGGTTTTGTGATTAATATTCCTAATAGCATCTTTTGTCTTTTAGGATTTTTAGATTAGGGATTTTATGTTTTTAGTTAGAGATCTAACTATTTTTATTCTGTGTCTTTAATGTTATTGACTAGAATTCTATATAAAAGAGATTCTAGTGTATTGTTCATGTAAGAAAAGAAAAACATTTTTCAGTAATAATAGTCTCTTTTAATCAAAGATTTTTCGTAACTCTACATATCTTTGTCACGGTGGATCTCTTCTTTGCCACCAGTAGATCAATCTTGCTTCTCGCTGCAACTGCCGTGAGCGTCGCTGGAGCTCCTCCACAAAGATCGCACCTTTCCTCACGCTGATTGCCTTTCCTTCTCTCTTCTCTCTCCATCGCAACTTTTCTCGAGGCTCACCTACCTTTATGACTGAAGGAAGTTTCTTGTGAAACTTTTATATCTTTTTCCTAGGACAACACGTTTTGGGCCTTTTTGGGCCAACACTTTTAATATGATACCAAAGCAGGTCCTGCACCTGTTCTGCCCCTGATTCTGCCGCGTTTGATTCTTGCTTTTCTTGGAGATTTTTCTTTATTGTTGTTATGGAGAATAAAACGGAGAATGCAGACCAGTCTAACAACCCTTCCAACACATTTTATCTCCACCCAAGAGAAAACCCAGGAATTTCTCTTATTTCTCAGACTCTTAATGAGTCCAACTACACTTCTTGGAACAGAAATATGAGGAGAGCCCTCCTCTCCAAGAACAAATTGAAATTCATAAATGGAGAGATCAAGAAACCTCAAAGAAATAACCCTCTTTTCGATTCTTGGGAAAGGTGCAACATGATAGTGTCGTCTTGGATCATCACGACTCTTTTTGCCCAAATAACAGAAAGTGTTATATAGTGGAAAATGCTCAAGAATTATGGGAAGAGTTGAAAGAAAGGTTCTCCAAAGGAGATCATTTTAAATTTTTAGACCTGTTGCAGGAAATTCACTCTATCAAACAAGGAGAAAGGAGTGTAACTCAATACTTTACAGATATGAAGATCTTATGGGAAGAGCTAGAATTTCTCAGACCCATTCCAAGCTGTAGCTGCAAGATTCCATGTAGCTGTGATCTCTCTAAAATTTCTCACAAGTATAGAGAAATGGAGCATGTTATCTGTTTCCTAAAGGGATTAAATGATTGTTACAACACTGTGAAGACACAGATATAATTGATGGAGCCCTTACCCAACATCTGTTGAGATTGTTGACAACACAAACTCTATATCAATCTAGTTTTTGATGATGACAACACTTTGCTTAATAACAGTACACATGTTGCTGCATTACATGTTCTTATGTTGTATTGATTGTTATATCTGCTGAACATGTTTGATGTACTGTGTTGTATGTTCCTATATTGATTGTTTGATATATTTGTAGAACATGCTTACATATTAATGTGCAATGTGAAATACTTTATTACATATGTTTTACTGCACATTTTCTAAAGTGAAAAACTACAAGCACTTTCATGAACTTATAACTGTGTGACAAAGTAATAGTACAGTCGACTACATTGATAATGGATTCGGCTATGCTAAAACCTTTGTACAGATTTTGAGAATCAGTGCTAAGTGATTTTTTGAGTTGAAAAGAATTTCAAAGTGTTTTTACATGTGTCAGTCGACTTTGTCTGGTTTACATTCGACTGTGTCTTTGATCTAATTTGGAATTCTGTTATGCTATTGCGCTCCAACGGCTATATTTTTAAAAGTTAGTTAAGCATTGATGACTTGGTCAACTGTATTAAATGTGTGTTGTTTTTGGTTGACTGAGAGCTACTATGTTGACTGTCTGTTATAACTGTAATAATAGAGTCGACTGAATTAGTAGCCTATTCGACTAAGAAACAATCTGATAGACAAAAAACTATAAATTGACTGAACACGAATTGTTCAGGGACTTTTGACGATCTAACATTTTCATTCTTGTTTCAGAATGAATTCTCTGTGATAACAGCTCCAAGAATTCTCCAAGAAGACGATGATGATCTTTCTTGAGGGAGATTCAAAGGGAGATAGCTTGCGCACTCATTGTCCGATAACATACTGCACAAAGAAGGTGCTTCTGGGTTGATCATTTAAGGCTTGACATCCTTTGAAGACTATTGCACTTTGTTAAGGCTTGACATCCTGTGAAGACTGCTGGAATTGGACCTGTTGTGATACAGGGGTTTCACGTTCAGGATTGTTCGACGTGGTTTCAGATTGCAGAAGAGGGGATTCTTGCTGCAAGTCTGGTTTTGGTTATTGCAGCTATATTTTGGTTTTGGGTTAGAGAGGAGATTTATATTTTTGACGTGAAGTCTTCTATAAATTCCTTGTAAAAACCGCAACTATTATAGTGCATTTGCTTCCTGAATTGGAAGGACACTGGATGTAGGCATTGTTGGTCGAACCAGTATAAAAATCAGTGTTTGATTTTCTTTATTCCTGCACTCTTTAATTCCAGTCGACTTTATATTTTACGCAGTCAACTACATTTTTCCGCTGCATATAAATTTTCATTACTTGCATTTCAATAAAGCATTAAAAGCTTTGTGCTTTTGATAAAAGATTGCAAAAAGATTTTGGTTTTGAAACATCACCAATTCACCCCCCTCTTTGTGTAAAAACGAAGCCTATCTGTTTTCCAACAACATCAACCGTTTGTTTTCTCTCATTATGCAACAAGACAGACAGAAAAAACATGATTACAACATCACCAACAGAAGTGACATCAAGGTTTTGGCCAACGCCATTGAAAAACAGAATCAGTGGAAAAATGACCAAAGCTGGAAAGGACATGGACATGGATATGGCCCTCGCAGTCAGGGAAAAGGGAGAGGAAGAAATCCAAACTATGGGAAACAGTGTTCCCATTGTCACAAATGAATCATACAGTTGATGAATGTTAGAACTGACAATGGACCTGAGTTCAATTGTTCTAGCATATATGATTCCTTTGGGATTGAACACCAAAGAAGCTGTGTTGAAACTCCACAACAAAATTCTATTGTGGAACATAAACACCAACACATATTAAATGTTACTCGTAGCTTAATCTTTCAATCTAATGTCTCTTATGCTTATTGGTCTTATGCCTTATCTCATGCTATATATCTAATAAATAGACTTCCTTCTTTAGAGAATGTTGGGAAGAAACAAGAATGTTGGGAAGTAAACCGTGCTCTATACCCTTTTGGAGCAATACAAATTCTTTATATAAAACAGAGAAGTATATGGAAAATCCTAGTGATTATCATAGATTAATAGCCAATTTATGCAGGAGCCTACTGATTATTACTATCAAGCCTTGCAACATATTCTGAGATATGTTAAATATAGCCATTCAGAAGGATTTTTCTTTGTTGTTGATTCTGACATACAAATTAAAGGATTCAGTGATTCGGATTGGGCCACTTATCCTAACACAAGGAGGTCAACCATTGGTTTACTGTGTTTTTCTAGGATCCTCATTAGTTTCATGGAGGTCAAAGAAACAGAGCACTGTGTCAAGATCTTCTACTGAAGCAGAATATCGAGCACTTGCTGCCACTGTTTGTGAGATGCAGTGGCTTCACTACTTACTTGAAGACCTTCAAATTGAGTCTACCACTCCTGTTCTTTATTGTGATAGTAATTCCGCTAGACACATCGCCCATAACCAAAGTTTTCATGAGCTGACCAAGCACATTGAGCTGGACTGCCACGTAGTTCGTGAGAAGATTCAAGCCAAATTTTTACACCTTCTCCCCATTCGATCAGAAGAGCATCTCGCTCACGTGTTCACTAAATTTCCTCATCGAACTCGTTTTAAATCTATCGTTCCCAAGCTCAGATTGGTGAATATCTACCATCCAGCTTGAGGGGAGGGTATTAATGTTTTCTGTTTTGTAATTAATGCTACTAAGAGCATCTTTTGTCTTTTAGGGTTTTTAGATTAGGGATTTTATGTTTTCAATTAGAGATCCTAACTGTTTTTATTTTGTGTCTTTAATGTTGTTGACTGAAACTCTATATAAGAGAGATTCTAGTGTATTGTTCGTGTAAGAAAAGAAAAACATTTTTCAGCAATAACAGTCTCTTTCAATCAAAGATTTTTCTTAACTCTACATACCTTTGTCACGGTGGATCTCTTCTTTGCCACCAGTAGATCAATCTTGCTCCTCGCTGCAACCGCCGTGAGCGTCGCCAGAGCTCCTCCACAAAGATCGCACCTTTCCTCACGCTGATCGCCTTTCCTTCTCTCTTCTCTCTCCATCGCAACTTTTCTCAAGCCTAACCTACCTTTCTGACGGAAGAAAGTTTCTCGTGAAACTTCTATATCTTTTTCCTAGGCCAGCATGTTTTGGGCCTTAAGTCTTTGGGCCAGCACTTTTAATATATAAAAAAATGTTATAAAAGAAAACAAATATACATATAATTCAAGATTGATTAAGTCAAATAATTTTTATAAAAAAACTAAGTTAGGATAAAGGTTACAAATAAAATAAATTAGAAAGAATATGGGTTAAAATATGTAGAGTGATGTTTTTATGGAGAAATCTCCACACAGGATAACAAATAATAATACATTTTTCATCTCTTTTAAAATTTAACATTTATACGTAATACATATTTTAAAAAATTATATGAAACAAAAAACTAAAAACATTCGTATATAAAAGTTCTTGTGTTTGTTATTTTCTTGATACGTGAATACGATATAATTTTAGTTAAAATAAATAAATAGTAATTAAAAGTAATAAATATGATTGAAACAAAATAATTGTAATATCATTAAAAGCGCTTATTCATAAACAACATTACATTTAATATCAATGTTTTTAACAAGCTCTACATAATTAAAAAAAAAAAATCTTTTAAAATATATTATCTTTTAGAATAAAAATATTGTAATTCAATATAAAAAACTTTTCAAGTTTAAGTCTTATATTATACCATATGAATTTTCAGTTAAGGAATTCATATATTTAATTGTCTTCACCTACATCTCCTTTAACTAAACTTTAATGAATAATACATTATAATTTGTTTATTTTACGTTTTAATAAGTAGTTTATTTTAATGACTTTGTTTATGTATTTTGTTTTACAATTATCACTTAAGATACTTATTCATGTCTCATAAGGGTTATCCCACCATCATACTTAAATCTTTACATGATTATTTGAAACTCACGGTTTATTACGATGTATATTAAAAGAATAAGCATAACAATGTACTTATCAACAAATTATAATTCATCATGCCATATGAGTAAGATATAACATTATTTAAATTAATTGGTATATATTAGTTAATAACAACTTCATTGTTATCCATTGAACTTTGTTCTATGAAATTGCTTTCATGTGAGATGAGTATATTTATGAGCTTTAGTCTTATTTCCCTTACGACTCCAATATTTGATAACACATCAATCCTTTGGTAAGCTTGTAATATCAATAATAAATTATAATTATATAAAAATATAGTTTATTAATAGGTTAAAACTATTTATGCGTCCCTATTTTCGTAAGGTATTTTCAATTTGGTCCCATTCTTTTAAACCTTCCCAATTGAGTCCTTATAAGTGCTAATTTCAAACAAATTAGCCCCTTCTGTTAAAAATCGTTAACGATGTTAAAATTGTGTAGAGGTGAGTAGATGACGTGATTAAAATTCTCCTTTTGAGGTGCTAAAATTGTGTAGAGGTGTTAAAATTGTGCAGAGGAGAATGGGAAAAATTTGAACACTTTGCACAATTTTAACACTTCTGCACAATTTTAACACCTCAAAAGGAGAATTTTAACAACGTTATCTACCCACCTCTGCACAATTTTAACACCGCTAACGATCTTTAACGACAGGGGCTAATTTGTTTGAAATTAGCACTTATAAGGACTCAATTGGGAAGGTTTAAAAAAAGGGGACCAAATTGGGAATACCTTACAAAAATAGGGACGCCTAAATGGTTTTAACCTTATTAATATTATTTATCTATTTATTTGATTTATGTTTGTAATACTAGTGAAAAAAATGTGACGTTCCAATTACATGATAAAGACATACATAATCAAGACGTCATCATGCATAATATAGGAAAGCAGTTAGATATATAATAAAGGATTTATGATTACAGTCATTCTTAAAAATAACACTGGAATGGAGACTAGAATTTAAACACTTAGAGTACTAGAGTCCTCCTAAAACTTTAAACGTAACTAAGTTCTTCAAAATAACATAGAGCAAATGAAAGTCCTAGTAAGGCTAAGCTGCAGCGTTGTCATTCCCATCCAAGGTTATCTCCAAAGTAACCTCCTCTCCATCTGTTCCCATCCAAGTAGATGATCATCGCAAAAGAAAACGAACGCAAACATGACACAAACACAAGCAATTGCAAGGGTGAGCTAATTATATAAAAAGGCATAAAATTATAGCAACATATACATATCAGATTTTAAATCAAGTAATATACATTCAAGCAATGCAATATATGACACTGATCCTAGCATGTTATATTCTAGACTTGACTTGTCCGGACTTTAGAATGATAGTCGAGCTATGGCGGGCCATGCACCTGTGGTGGCTTGTAATACTTGGGCTCCCCCGCCCTGCCACACTCACGATGTTAGTCTGTTCCGCACCCTGGAGAATGATGGAAGCCTCCAAGACTAAGACCTCTTACTACTCCTCACCACATAGTCCAATCCTCTCTACGTGTTAAGAAAGGCCATTGGAGCGTCAGGACGACCCCCAAGACTGAGCTCCTACTTTCATTCTAAAACACTAAGAATCTCACCAAGAGATTCTACATTTGAAACTACCATAAGCAATCATGAAATCATGTTTCAGTCTTTCCCAATTCACACACCTTTGAATTATAATCAAACCACATGTCTAAGCTTTAAAGATCAAGTCATATGCACCAGAACATGCTCCACAACCACTTCCAATCATCTCACCCTAAGATTTCCAAATAATACTCAATTACATCCTTTTAATTCACAGTCATATTCTTTCAAGCCACACAATTCAAATATATAAACATACATGACACTCTGCCAATCAAACAATATAACACTAAACCAAAAACCATCTCAAATAGACAATATTGTCATGTTATCTCAATCACACTACAAAACTCTACAATTTCTTGTAAAATAATACATCCCCATAGGTAAAATTTAATATCATACGTAATCTTTACTACTAATTTTCTATAAAACAATGTTATTAATATAATTTATTATCATATTTACTCTCTTGCATCTCTTATATATAATATATTAATATAATATATCTCATACTTTCTTTTATATATAAATATTATAACAATTTATATCATACGTACTCCCCTGCATCTTATATATCCCTATTATATTAATATAATATATATCATGCTTTCCTAACTTATATTTCCATATTATATTAATATAATATATAAATATAGTTAGATTAATATTACTTTGTGTTTTCAATCTAAAGAGTTATGGGTAAATCATGAGGTCAACTAGTTCAAGTTTTGTATCCAAAGGTTGTAAGTCATTTATAATTCTAATTCATTTTCTATGTTATTGAATAATCTAAATTCTTGACTATTTAGTTTGTCACTTTAGTGTAACAAGCAACTAGATTCATGAGAATGTGGCTACTATGTCATGTCTTGGATTGAGACCATCACTCGAGCTGTCATTACAGATGATTGGAATGAGGTAATGATGCTTACCTTCAATAAATAACAAATCAAATTCATCTTTGAACATATATGAAACCATAATGAATCTTTCTTAATTTTGCAGTGCTTCAAGAATACATCTCCTGTACCAGAGGACACAATTAGGTAGATAAGGTAGGAATGAACAATTTATCTTCTACAAGATGGAGTTAGGAACACTTATATTTGTTGTTGAACATTACTTAAGTTCAGTTTAAGTTTATATTTTGAAATTTTTGGTATTGGATTGTTTTTTAGATTAAGTAGAACTTTCTTTAGTTGAAATGCAGATATATATTATAGTATGTTCTGGGACAATTTTATGTTTTTCGGGTGTAGTTTTATTGTAAAAATAAATTAATTAAAAAAACACCTAGTAGACGTCGGTTAATGCCATGTTTGACGTCTATAGATGTTTGTCAGTGCAGAAACAAACGTTCAATGAGTTACTATGGACAAAACAATCCAGGACCTATAGATGTCGGATCTGGATACATCCGACGTCTATATAGACGTCTGTTATACCCAAGTCTGACGTCTCTATAGACGTTTGGTATATCAACAACCGACGTCTAAACGTCAGATCTGGATCTGAGATTAAAAGACCAATATGTTTAAAGCCCTCTCTGCATTAGTGAAAGAGTAAGTGATCATCTATGTCTTAAATATGAGTTTTTGTGGTTTCTTTCTGATCGTGTCTCACTAGTTGGACAACAAGATGAGATACATATAAAATAAATCTTTAAATTTTTGTTATTTTTATTATATTTATTTAGTGTGATGTTTATATGTGAGTGACGATCTGTTGGTATCTGATAAATATTTGCAGTATTTGATTTATGGAAGGCAAGTGGAGAGAAGAAAACAGGGTGGTTGAGGATGATGGATTAGCATGGTGTATGGAAAATGAACTACAACGATCCACGTGAGACATACCATATCCTATTTGGAGGAAACTTTGTGTACAAGTATTATATATAAATTTGGATGGTAGCATTAGCATGTGTTACAGTAAAAAGGTACATTTATAAACGTGTATCGTTAGTGTGGTGCCAACCTAGTGTGACTAATGGAAGGTCTAGATTTTTTGGTTCATGTATGTCATTACGTTTTTGGTTGAGTAATAAGGTGAGATATTCCCACTGACAAACAGTTAATAATTCATTTCACTTGCCATCTTTTTCTAGTAACTTTCGCTACTACAAACTTATACTTAGTTTCGCCCACCCAAAGGAAAAAAAAAAACAACAATTTACCTAATCATATGACTTGGTCAGAACAATTTATCTTTTCGTCAGAAACTTTTCACACCAAGAACAAGTCAATTACGATAAAAAGAAAAAGAAATATATGTATAGAAGAAATGAATTCGGAATAAACATGGCAGAAAAAAGGAATCAAATTAACGTGGGCAACCCCTATTTTCTAAGCCAGCTGAAGACCACACATGTCATAATCTTTGCATTGTTTGAAATGCTAATGTATTCTACAAAACCAACAATTTGTGACGCAGAATAGTAACATTTTCTCTCGCAATATCCTAAATCATTTCTGTACATAAGTGACGTGCTTCAAAAACTGACTACTTTAATTTTAATATTATAATATTTTTTAATATTATAAATTTTTAGAATATTTAATATAAGTAAGGGAATACAGTATCATGATTATTTTATTAATTATTTGATTTATATTTTTTGATATCATATTTGTATTATTAGTTTTATCACTATACAAAAACTCTATATAAATAAATATGGTATTTCATTAGGAAAAATAGATATAAACTTTTTTTATTGACTTGAACAGAAAAAAGTATTTTATAATTGGTTCTTCTTATATATGTTTTAGTGTTTAAACTCATCAAAGATTACAAAAGACATTAAAATTTTGTTACTTGTGAGAAATCTCACCACAAAATCAATTTATAGTATTTAAATGTGTGCAAATATCATTTTACAAGTTGGTTTTATTGAGTTGAGTTCGACTTAAAGTCTACTACATAACATAGCATCAAGCCTAAGTAGATACAAACCTCACCTTAATTGAGTTAAGTTTAAAGTCCACTCCTTAATATATATCTAAATGTTCGCTCTAAGTTCCATCTCGTTTAGGAATCGAATCAAATACAGTTTAAATGGTCTTTTCATCTTTGAAAATACTTTTTAAAAACAAAACTGTGACCAAATTAAATCTCCAAATCATACAGATGTATGGTGATTGCTTCTAACAATGAGAACAAACTTAAAATTGGAAGAACTTATAAACTTAATGCAAAATCAAAATTAAAATATAGAAATGTAAACATTTTGGTTATAAACACTTTCTTGACAAACCGTATCTAAACATTCATCCTTCTCCAGTATTTAATTTGATTATGTTTTAATTAAATTTTAAATTGCTTACCATTCAAAGTTCTAATATTTAAACGTAAAACTTTTCAACCCATTATTGCATAGACAAGCATCCTGTGCGACGGGTTTTTATCTTTGGCTTCCTCTTAAGAATTGAAGGTTTAAAATTCTTTTGTTATTACAGAGGTGGCTACTTATAAAGACCTTTACAAATATTTGAGGTGAACCAGATTGAAGTTGAATTAAATAAAAAAATTAAATTGGTTGAATAAAATTTTGGTTAAAACAATAAACGAATTGAGTTGTTTTATTAATTTAGATTTTATGAATTATTCTTAAATATGACTAAATTTTGTTATAAAAGTAAATATATTTGTATATTTTAAACTTAGACGTTAAATTAGTCTCGTAGAAATAAATTGATATAATCTACAAAACATTCCTAATAATGAGTGATTTTAGTGAAAAAAATAAATAATCACTATTGCGACCAATTTAAATACCAATTTAAAAATTAAAAATTACTAGTGACTAAAATACTTTTTAAATTGATTATTATAATAAATTAGTTTCTAAATTGGCTACTAAAATTAGTTATCAAAGTTTTGACTATTAAATTGACATATAAATTAATTACTATTAAAGACCAATTTAGAGATCAATTGTTTAAATAACCACAATTTTGATAATTAATGTTAGTAATCAATTTAGAGATCAATTTACTATAATGATTAATTTAGAAACTATTTAGTTATCAATAATTTTTAGTTTATAAATCAACATCTAAATTTGTCATTACAGTGATTAATTATTATTTCTTTCATTAAAATTGGTCATTGTTTAAAGATTTTATTCTAATGCATCATTTTAATCTCGACAACTTTAATTTTCTTTTACTTGTTAAATGACTATCCAAAATAACATTTGAGTTTGAATACCAAACAATGTAATAAGCTCAAAATTCAAACTGAAATGTCGTTTAACACATAAAATATTTATTCATTTTTAAAGTTTGAAAATCAAATTATATCAAAGTTTGAAATAAAAAAAAATTACAATTTCATATTAAAGCTTAGACATTAAAACATATTTAACATTTGAATAAAATTTACTCTAAAATAAGTTAAGTAACTATAATTTAAACATTTTAGATAACTCAAGTAATTAAAGTAATTCAATTTAATTTAGTTCATTTAGACTATATGATACTTCAGTTTATTTAAACCATTATATAATTCTATTGAGTTACCTCACATCACTTTTGTTGTTTAGTTCAATTTTAAAATAGTTGAATTCAATTTATGTATTTTGTTCACTTCTAAATGTCCTAAGTGCTTTAGATAATATCACTATCAATAATTATTAGAATGGTCACTAGGTCACCCACTCTGCAGCTACAAGTAAATATTCTTAAATGAATTATAAGAAAAAAGCGCCATGATAATAACCTTATTCAATTTTTTTTTCTTTCTTTATTAAGTTGGGGTTACTATATCTATGCGCACATTCTATATATGGGATTCCTGTAGGCTTCTAATTTTATATTTACTTTCTTTTATAATCAAATTTATTCAAATCCTAATTTATTAATAGAATGTGCCAATGTTTTTTTTTTATATTAAAAGTCAACTCTTTTAAAACAACTTGTACTAGTACACTCATAACTTTCACGTTCTCTGTTACACTAATACGAAATTCAAAAAGTTATTCCATTTGAAAAGTAAAACAAAAAGATTTAATATTTTGATTGAAGTATTAAATTAAATCCAAAACAAATTATGTGACAAAGAAATAGATTTACCATATAAGACATTGCATACATTAATAACACTAAAAAGAAAACTCGTTATTAATAATTTACAATACATTATATAAAAATAAACTAAAAATGCATATTGGAATTAAATCATACTTTTGTACCATAACTTTCGCGTTTCTACTTGGTTTTTTATGTAATAAACAAAACCACACCATAATATCATAATATTATTAGTGGAACAAATAGTATCTATTGCCAATAAGATTTAGCATATATAAATTTATTAATGATGTTATTTTAAGAATATAACACATTAAATTTAGGAAATTTTACGTACGTATTATAAAAAGGTGTTATGTAATGGAATTGTTGAATCTAATGTTGAATGTAAATCTAACACTCCATTTTTTTTTAGACTTTTATATTAGTTAAGGCTTAAGCAAATGGTAGATTTCAACATATTCCATGTTCATACTCAATTTATTTAATTAGTACTAATGGTTATTGTCATGAAAACTTAATTAAATAAATAATATGAAAAATTTAAGTATAATTATCTATTCAAGTGATGTTTAGCCTAATTAAGTTAAGTAGAGTTCAACTTAAAGCATCATTTTGAGTTATTATACCCACCTTGAGGTAAGTGATTCCCAATAGTGATAAGTTTTCTTTTTGCCTTTATGACATTATACTTGATTCAAGCGGCAAACCAATACATGTTACAAAAAAAAATAGAGATTACTGACTGACAAATCTCATCAGAAACAACCAAAATCTGTCAATTTGTATTTGTTATCCAACTACCCGAACCTGTATGAAATGTTCACAATACAGACAAACCTACATAACATTTTTAAATCACAGACAGGTATGCATAATATACATTCTAGAATAGTCCAATCACTGATAGAATAAACAATATGACATAATTTATATTGTTCAAATTTAAGAACTTGTTTTTTTCTAAAGTAAGCATAAGATATAAAACATAAAACAATATGATCTACACCAACAAAGTATATGTTTGAAACACGTAAGGAAATGTAATGTTCAACAATAACAAGAACACATCATCGGAATGGTCTTCATCATCCTACTGCTATGCAGGTGGCTGAACTATTATTAGTTGCATTGATGTAGGCTGCTCTGGGATGACAGGTGATGGGCAGGGTCATAGTTGGGTCGGAGGGATGGTGGAGTGAAGTTGTGAAGCTTCAAGCAACAATTTCATGACCATTTGTTTAAAGCTTGTAAACTTGTGTATCAAATCAGAGTATTCCTGGTCACATTGCTCTAGTGCTTGCATGGGGCGGACAACGACCTCTTCAGCAGTGGTGGTGGAAGAAGAAGGTTGGTGCTTCAAAGTACCTCTTCTTACTGCTGTGTAGTTTGCAACAAGTTGTCCTGCACTATACACTCGTCCATTTTTTCCCACCAACAACATTAACCTAGCATTATGTCCTATGGATGTCGTCATCTTCATTATTCGCGTTATCCGGTGTAGGAGTTGACCCTTGTTCGGATCTAACTATTGAAAGTCTTATAGAAAAATATTTCTATTCAAACATTAAAAGCAATATTAGTGAATGATACAGTAACATAAGGAAAAATTACTAGCAGTAACAATGTTGTATGCTTACATGAGTCTTTCGAGACCTTTCTTCAACGAATTGACTAGTTCCCTTTACGAACATGAGTCTGCTTTGAAACCTCATCAACATAGACCGCTCGTCCCAACTCTTTTGCCTGTAAGAAAATTTGGAGTTAGAAGTGAACATAAAATAGAAAATACATAAGTTATATATGAAAAAGATAGAAAAGTAATCAAGGTTTATCATGCGAATGACATGTTCATGAACCGTGATCGATCCACCATGCAGGATCCCACCCTTTTCAAAAGCTCTATTCCTCTGGGCAGTAGAACACTTATTATGAAACTCTACTGAATTCTATGGAGCGAGTAAAGAGTTCCATATGTGCTTGCCCAACCAATAAGGGCGTTCCCCTGTATTGCGGGCATCTCTAAACATCTCTGACAGCTGATGAGATGCTTTAGTGTGGAATTTCTTTGCATTTGAGTTTCATGTTTAGGTTTCCACTACACCTTCATCTGTAACAAAAAATGATACAAACATTGATTAATTAACATACTAAAATAAGAATGACAATTTGTTTAATGAGTTGTTCACCTTAAAACGTTGTCAGAATGGTTGTTTATCATGTGCAGGTAATGCTCCCCAAGTAGGCTACAGACTTAAATATTGTTGCATAATTGATCGTGTGATGGCCTGGGAAGCAACCTTGGATGGAAGAAACCTGCATATAAAGAAATAAAATTCATTTGAATTATGGCAAACTTAAAACATCAATATTATTAATAAAGGGATTAAAGTCTTATCCTCGACCATAAGGCGGTACAAAAGATGAGGAAGATATAGATGTAGGGTCGGAGGGAGGATTGAGGGTAATAATCAGAAGGGGAGGAAGATGTCTACTGTAGGGGGAGGAGGAGGGTCTGTTGGAAGGGGAGGAAGAGGGTCTGTTGTAGTGGGTGGAGGAGGGTCTCATACAGCTAAAAGAGGGGGGTCTACTGCATTTGATGGCCCCACGGACGAACAACTTGGGGCAGCAGTGGTAGGTAGCCGAGCAGGCGCCCTAATTAAATACTTTGGTGCCTGTCGTTGCCTCTTTTTAGGCATTGCTACCCTTTTTTCCTTTATCACGACGTTCAGAATCTTCTCTTGTCATTACTGCATTGAAATAGTTTAAAATAAAATAAAACAATAGTTTAAAAATAAGGATGAGTTAGTACAAAATAAAGTGAATATAAAATAATTGCATATAACTTTATGTTAATATTTTGTGTATACGAAATGTTTTTGATATTAAAGTGCAATTTGGTACAATAGATGTTCAAGATTCATTCATCACCATCATCATCTTCTTTTTCTTCATCCTCATCATCATCATCATCATCTTCTTCTTCTTCTTCTTCTTGTCCTTGTATTGGTGCTTGTAGTTCATCTCCATCACCATCAGGGTCATGCAATGCAGTTCAACTTCAATAATTTCTTGGGCTTATGACATTTGCTCAAGTTGGTAGGCAACATCTTCTTCAACCTTATTTGACTCAATGCGACTTCTAGGATTCGTTTGAATTGCAACAACCCAACCACGTTTGTCATTACTATAGAATGGTAGATATGAGACATAATAAACTTGTCTAACATTAGTTGGTAGAATGAAAGTATCAAACAGTCGATATCTTAATCTCATTTGCAGTTCGACAACGTTAAACCTTGGATCCTCTCTTGTACCAATTCTAGAAGGATCAAACCATTTACAATAAAAAAGTACCACTCTCTTTAGAGAAGTAGTGGTGTTGTACTCTAACTCATATATTTTATGAATGATGTCGTAGAAATCATCATAAGTGTCAAAACCGTGATTGGCGTGGAGTAATTTAGGAAGTTTTTTATTTAAATATGCTGTATTTCTGTAACTGTTGAATGCTACCTTTATTAGGTTATTTATGTTTGATTGATCCCGTAATCATAGGGATTTGTCCAATAGAATTAGCAGCCCAAATATTTCCTAAAATATGCTGCTGACTTATGTATACATATAGAGGTTAGTAACCTCATAATAATCATAAGAGAGAATTATATTCTAAATTTGAGATGGTATCAGAGCTCCCGATCCTTGGGAGTCTCTAACCGTGTTATTTGTCCAAATCACAGCCTTTATTGCTGCTCTACCTTCAACCTAAAACTGCGGCAGCCTTTATTGTTGCGCCACCGTCAAGCCTTCATTGCTATCATCTGCGACAGCCTTCATTGCTGCGTCACCGTCAAGCCTTCGTTTCTTATCGTGATTGTATCGAGTTATGGCTGAAGCTGGGAACCCAAAAACTGGAGATAGATTCCAGACCACTGGAGAACTACAAAATATCCATTATGCTTATCGATTAAATGGAAAAAACTACCTCAAATGGTCTCAAATCATTAGGACCATCCTAAAAGGAAAAGGGAAGATCAGTCACCTGACTGGTGATGCACCGAGTGAGAGTGATCCCAAATTAAAATCATGGGATGAAGAAGACTCCATGATCATGGCGTGGCTGTGGAATTCAATGGTCCCAGAAATCAGCGATACCTGCATGTTTCTAAAATCAGCAAGGGAGATCTGGGAGGCAGTTGAACAAACTTACTCTAAGGCCAAGGATGTTGCTCAAATTTATGATGTAAAGGTGAAAATCGTGGCTGCTAAACAGGGAAGTAAGTCCGTTACAGAATATGCCAATCAACTTAAATCCCTATGGATGGAATTGGATTACTATCGGGTTATAAAAGCAAAGTGTTTAGAAGACTCAACAATTCTAAAAGAGTATATTGAACAAGATAGGGTCTATGATTTTTTGGTGGGCCTAAATCCTAAATATGACCAAGTCCGAATTCAAATCTTGGGAAAGGAGAAAGTCCAAGGACTTAATGAAGTGGTAGCCATTATTCGGAGTGAAGAAAGCAGGAGAGGGCTGATGCTGGAAACCTCAACCACCGAAAGTTATGCAATGATAGCTGAAGGAGGAACAATCATGGTTGCCAACCAGAGGAAAAACTAGGAGAAAGGACATAAGGAGATTTGGTGTACCCATTGTAACAAGCCGCGCCACACAAGAGAAAGTGTTAGAAATTACAAGGAAAGTCCCCCAAGTCGAGAATGGGGGCTGAGAGATGGGAAGACCTCAAGTAGAGAATGGGGGCCGAAAGGAGAAGATGGAAAAACCTCAAGCAAAGAATGGGGACCGAAAATCCCAGGCGAGAATGAGGATTGAAGGGAGGTCCACAGAAAAAAGGAGAGCAAGCATACATTGCTAATGGGCAAGGTGAAGAATCTGTCCAGTTGAATCCTGAAGAGATAGAACGGGTAAGATCCATCATTAGTAAATTGGAGAAGCCTACAGGTACGTGCTCCTTAACATATTCTGGTAAGTTTCCATTCTTGTTTGGACTTAATGTTTCAGATACACCATTCACACATTACTGGATATTAGACTCTGGAGCCACTGACCATATGACCCCACTATCCAAATACTTTTCCACATATTCCCCATGTCCTAGTAACAAGAAAATTTCCACAGCAGATGGAACCCTCATAACTGCAGCCAGACAAGGAGAGGTCAAAATAAGCCATCCATGACCTTAAAAAATGTCCTTCATGTCCCTAAACTATCCATTAACCTGATTTCTATACAAAAACTCACCAAAGACCTTGCATGTAATGTTGTTTTTTATAGCAACACTTGTATATTGCAGGACAAGAACACGGAGAGGACGATTGGACATGCTAGAGAATGGAATGACCTATACTACATGGAGGACCCTAATCTGCCTACCAAGAGTCTCATCTCTAAATCCACCATGACCAACAAAGAGAAAGCTCAGCTCTATCATTGCCGACTAGGACATCCGTCATTTCAAGTTGTAAAAGTGCTTTTTCCTTCCTTGTTTAAAAATTTAAGTGTGGAGAGTCTTCATTGTGAGGTATGTGACTTGGCAAAACATAAATGTGTACCTTTTCCCATTAGTAATAAGATGAGTCCTTTTCCATTTTATCTTGTTCTTACTGATGTATGAGGTCCTGCTTATGTTCCTAATATTTTTGGTGCTAAATGGTTTTTAACATTCATTGATGATTGTACCTGGGTGACTTGGGTTTTTTTATTGAAACAAAAATCCGAAGTTAGCTCTGTGTTTGTCTAGTTTGTTTCTATGATTAAATATCAATTTGGGGTCGGTATAAAAAGAATTAGGTTGGATAATGCCAATGACTACTTTAACCTTGTACTAAACTCTTTTTGCTAAAAGGAAGGGATAATCCATGAGTCCTCATGTGTGAACACACCCCAACAGAATGGGATTGCAGAAAGGAAAAATGGGCACCTTTTAGATCAAACTAGAGCTCTACTTTTCAAAATCATGTTCCTAAAAGATTTTGGGGGAAGCTCTCCTTACCGCCACCTATCTAATCAATAGATTACCCACTAAAGTTTTAAACTCAAGAAGTCCCATGGAAGTTCTATCCTCATTCTACCCACACCTTGACCCTACAAATAAACTCCAACCTAGAATATTTGGGTGTCTGTCCTTTGTACATGTTCATAGTAATGAAAGGGGGAAATTGGATCCGAGAGCTGTCAAATGTGTTTTCTTAGGGTACTCTACCACACAAAAAGGGTACAAATGTTTTCAACCCCTTTCCAAAAGATTCTATGTGTCAAGATATGTCACCTTCAACAAACAAGAGAGCTACTTCAAACAACCTCATCTTCAGGGGGAGAATATAAGAGAGGAAGATGAGACCCTCATGCTCCCAAATATGACGTTTGCGCCTAAAACTGGGACAAATGGTAGCGACATTAATGTCCCTGAAATTGAGGAAAGAATTCAACCTATTGAACTCGCAAGACCTACACCTGATGACGGCGGCAAATTTGGAAAGGTATACTCTAGGAGAGAAAAGGCCATTCTAGAATCTGGCAATGTCCAAGAATCCAACCCACCAGCACTACATGATGTAACACCTTCAAATCCTATAAATTCCAATGATTCTAATCAGTTTGTTTCTGATAATCTAGAAGCACAGGTGGACCAAACCCTTGACCTACCCATTGCCCTTGGAAAAGGAACTAGAACTTGCACCCAAAAGCCACTTTACCCACTATCAAGTTTCTTATCCTTTGAAAATTTCTCACCTACCCATAAAACCTTTCTCACTAACCTCAACTCCACACACACACCTTCCTCTGTATCTGATGCATTGTCTGACAGGAAATGGAAAAATGCCATGGATGCGGAAATGGAGGCGTTAAACAAGAATAGGACCTAGGAACTTGTCACCCTACCTTCTGGAAAAAAACCAGTGGGATGTAAGTGGGTATATGCAATAAAATATAGGACTGATGGGACAATCGAACTTACAAGGCAAGGTTGGTGGCCAAAGGCTTCACTCAAACCTATAGAGTTGATTACTTGGAGACATTTGCCCCGGTTGCTAAGATGAACACGGTCAGAGTATTATTGTCACTAGCAGCAAATAATGATTGGGATCTGCAGCAGTTTGATGTGAAGAATGCATTTATACATGGAGACCTTGAAGAAGAAATATACATGGAGTTGCCCCCTGGTTACAAGGAACAGGTAGCTGCTGGAACTGTTTGCAAATTAAGAAAGGCTCTATATGGGCTGAAACGATCCCCAAGAGCATGGTTTGGAAGATTTACCAAAGTTATGACAGGTCTAGGCTACAAACAGAGCCAAGGGGATCACACATTATTTATCAAACATTCAGCTTTAGGGGGAGTAACGATTCTATTAGTGTATGTAGATGATATTATAGTGAATGGGGACGATAAAAGGGAACAACAAGTATTAAGCAAATGTCTTGCCACGGAATTTGAGATCAAGACACTAGGGAGGCTTAAATATTTTTTGGGAATTGAAGTGGCCCATTCCAAGAAAGGAATCCTCGTATCTCAACAAAAATATATTACAGACTTGCTTAGACAGGCTGCAAACTAGCAAGTACTCCAGTTGATCCAGTATGGAGGATGATATTGCTGTGGACAAGGAAATGTATCAAAGACTTGTGGGAAGACTTATTTACTTATCTCACACCAGACCAGACATTTCATTTGCTGTAAGTCTAGTTAGCCAGTTTATGCATCAATCAAAGGAAACACATCTACAAGCTGCTCTTAGAATTGTACAATACTTGAAAGGGATCGCCGAAAGAGGGATTTTGTTCAAACGGAACAAGAATGTAAGCCTTGAAGCATATACGGATGCAGACTATGCTGGGTCAGTGGTAGATAGGAGATGAACCACGGGATATTGCACCTTCCTTGGTGGAAACTTGGTGACTTGGAAGAGTAAAAAACAGAGTGTAGTGGCTAGATCAAGTGCTGAAGCAAAATTTCGAGCAATGGCACACGGAATATGTGAACTTCTATGGCTGAAAATTATATTGGAAGACTTGAAGATAAAGTGGGATGAACCTATGAGGCTATATTGTGACAATAAATCTGCAATTAGCATAGCTCATAACCCGGTGCAGCATGATAGAACTAAACATATTGAAGTTGATAAACACTTTATAAAGGAAAAATTGGACAGTGGCATGATTTGCACACCATATGTATCTACACAGAACCAACTTGCAGACATACTCACCAAGGGACTGAACTGCATTAACTTTGAGGGAATTGTCTCCAAGTTGGGAATGGAAAACACCTATTCACCAGCTTGAGGGGGAGTGTCAAAATTGTGATTGGCGTGGTAGTAATTGGCGTGGAGTAATTTAGGAAGTTTTTTATTTAAATATGTTGTATTTCCGTAACTGTTGAATGCTGCCTTTATTAGGTTATTTATGTTTGATTGATCTCGTAACCATATGGATTTGTCCAGTAGAATTAACAGCCCATATTTCCTAAAATATGCTGCTGACTTATGTATACATATAGAGGTTAGTAACCTCATAACAATCATAAGAGAGAATTCTATTCTAAATTTGAGAATAAGAACTCTCTATAAGGCCCTTGACGTACACACCACAATTTTTTGTTTTCTTTCCTTTAGACCGTTCATTTGTATGGAATTTGTAACCATTGATGAAGTAATTGGCCATTCTTTCACACATCTCATTGGCCAATTGGAGAGATCTCTTAACTCTTGAATCGTGGGAGTTAATGTTTGGTTAAAAACCTATGAAGATGCCAAAAACAAATTTTACAGCAAGATTAAAACACTAGTGCAAAAACAACGTATAACGTCACACATTTAACGTCGAACCACTCAATAGCCAACATTAAAAATGACCGGTGACATTTTTGTAAATAAATGCAATTATTAAACGTCGTTTACAAGTGTAATTCGACGTAAAATAATATAAAACGTCGAATGCCCAGTGTTAGACGATAAAAGGTTAGTGAATTCAAAAAAAAATTTGAGCGTGAGATTGAAAATTCATTCACTTTATCTTAGCGCGCAGGACCCTTTTCTCTGCTCAAACTTTTTTCGAACGAAGTTTGATGACCATGAAGTTTGACAACCATCACATGTGATCTTTCTTTCATTTGATACAAATGCATGTTAATTAACTACTTTAGGTATGATTTTCGTTTGTTTTCACCGATTATTTTCGTGTTTTTGTCCTTCATAGGCGTATTTTGCTTTCTCTCTCACTAGTGGCAACACTTTATTCCGATGAACCCAGGTTAGTTTTAGTTTTCGTTTTTGTTTTGAAGAACTTATTTGTTGATAACATGTTTGTTATTTTTTTTGTTGAACTTGCTTGATGTTGTTGTTGTTTGGTTGAACTTGTTTGTTGTTATTGTTTGATGTTTGATTGAACTTCTTTTTTGTTTGTTATTGTTCTTTGATTGATCCTATATTATTGTTCGTAGTTCATGCTTTATAAAATACCAAAAATTGAAAATTGTTGTTTTTTCTGCTTTTCAGGTCTCGTAGAGCTGTAAAAAAGGATCACAATTATTTAAAAAAAATTGATTAACGTCTTATATTGACAAAATTTGACGTTAAATAACGTCGTATATTGACAAAATTCGACGTTAAATAACGTCGTATATTGACAAAATTCGACGTCAATTTAACGTCTCCGGGTATGGCGTCTTTCTCGAATTCGACGTGAAAGGCCAAAAATATTCGACGTTATAGGCTGGTTTTGTACTAGTGAAATTAACCTTGCTCAAAACATTGGAAAAAAAAACATACATGATATCTGAACCAATTAGGAAACTCTGACTGTATTTGAGCAGAAGCATTTCCTTCTACGACTTGCTCAGCCACAAGGAGTAAGTTGTTACAAATGAAATGAATTAGTGTATAACAATTTAACCATTGCAAAGTTAAGAATTGCATTATGACATACTTAAGGTACGACTTAACTTCACTGCAATTGATTAAGACATGGTCACGAGTAGAGTTGAATTCAGCATCAATTAACCAATGGTTGAACTTTTTCCCTACATGACGACCAAATTGTCGAAAAATTGATAATGAACCTTCACGTGGTTCAGCTTGCCATTGCATTTCATTTCTCACATTAATGGGCGACAACATGAAGTTCTTGAAATAATGTGAACAAAAATATGTTGTGTCTCGTTGCAAGTACGCTACACAAATTGATCCTTCTACTCTTGCTTTATTTTTAACTAAAGGTTTTGATTCTCCCATAAACCTTTCAAAGCGATACATCCACCTGTATTTTCACCAACCATAACTCAATAAGAATGAATTTATGTGCTTCATGCAATGCGCACAAGCTAATCGACCATGCGTTCTCCAACCAGATAACATGTCATATGCAGGGAAGTCGTTAGTGGTCCACATCAAAGCTTCCCACATAACAAAATTTTGCTTCTTTGAAACATCATACGTCCAAACACCACTCCATAACTTTTTCAAATCATCAATCAAAAGCTCTAAATAAAAATCAATCGTTAATTTGGGATTAGATGGACATGGTATTATACACATTAAAAACATGTAAGGCTTTGTCATACACATCTCAGGTGGTAGATTGTATGGGTAACAATCATCGCCAACATGAGTATGGTGATGTAGATGCTTGAATGTACGACGTAAACACATCAGAACATAGACCAAGGCGCACGTTACGCGGATCATTGGCAAAGGATGAATGTTTACGATTGAAGTGCTTCCAAGCTTCACTCTCAGAAGGATGATGCAACACTCCTTCAATTTTGTTCCCATCATGTCATGTCACGTGTTGTGATGTTTGCATTGAAGCAAAAATTCTTTGTAATCTTGGAATTATAAGCAAGTAGAACATGAACTTTAATGGAATTGGTATTTTCCCCTTCGTCCTGCATGCATTGTATGATGTCAAGGTTGCCCATGAAACTTGCATTCAACCAACAATGCGTCATTTTTGCCACTATCGTTGTCATAGAATAACATACATCCATTAACACAACAATAAATCTTCTTCGCTTCTAATCCCAGCTTTGAAACACATCTTTTTGCTTCATAATAATTCTTTGGCAAATAATTGTTTGGTGGTGTTAAATCTAATACCAATTTTGATATGAAGTCCAATGCTTGATTGGGAACGTTCCAATTAGATTTATAGGCCACCATTCTAATGCATACTAAAAATTTTGACTCAATTGACCCTTCAAATACAGGTTGATTTGCCTCTGCCAATAAATTTTAAAACCTCTGAGTGGTTTCATTTGAAGACTCTTCATCATGACTGTCGTCTAGTTCTTGTTCAGCATGTCGATAGAGAATTGTCGATCATCTCTTGCATATAGGCAAATTAATCTATCTCAGATGTATGTACACCAATATTTGAACTTGATGCAAGCCGCTTTTCAGCTACAGTAGAGGTGGAAGGAATTTCTTAACCATGAAACGTCCAAACCGTGTAATTAGGCATGAACCCCTTTTGGTATAGGTGAACTTTGACGACTTCATCTTTCAAAATCCTTGTACATTCGCACTTGATGCATGGGCATCGAATCTCTCCATTAAGAGCATAATATTGATATCGTCAAGCCGTCTCCATAAACTCTTCAACTCCGAGGATAAAATCTTCCTTCAAACCTTTCCTTCCGCTATAACAACAGTCGTACATCCATTCATGGTTGTTGGGAAAATGGGGAATGTCTTGTGACAAGCCAAACAAAAAAAAAACTTAGACAAAATAACAACACTCCATGTGACATAAGTAATAAACCTATTACTACTTAAGTCGAACATGGAAGACAATTTGAACACTATTATGATAGGCATACAATGACGGTCAGTCAAAGAGAACTCCTCTATATTATGTTAGCAAAATGATGAAGATGAAGTTTTAATGATGTCCAAATCAAGTCAAGACCAATCAAGAAAAATGAAGAAACTTGTTGAAGACTTGTATCATAGCTTAAAGCTTTTGTAATAATTAGTATTTAATGTCTAGAACTTAGGAAAACTTAGTGTATTTGATTTTGTATAAGTTAGAAGTGTAAAAATACATTCAGAGTAAAAAATATACTGAGTTAATCGATTAACCCAGGCTGTTAATCGATTAATCCAGAGGCGAATTGAAGAAGACAGGCATCAGTGAGTTAATCGATTAACCAGGGGTGTTAATCGATTAACGTTAATCGATAAACTTGGGTAGTTAATCGATTAACCTAGTTTCCGTTGCAGAAACTAGCCGTTTTTCGAGCCGTTGGACTATCAGTTGGTTTGTCCTTTACTGGTTAATCGATTACCACTTAAATTAATCGATTAACACAGGCCAGAATGACTGAAAACGAAAATGGAAGAGCCTTTGGCTTGAGTCTATAAATAGACTCTCATTTGCCTTCAACAAGGTAATCCAATCTCTTCCCTTGTGCTCAAACTCTCTGTAAACTTGTGAGAATTGTGTACTCTTGCTCGGCTTGTGAAACTCGTGTCTGTAGAGCTGGTGAAGTGCTGCTACGGTGAAAGAGGAAATAGCCGGTTCATCCTTGGTGTATCTGAGGAGGTGTCAGGAAGAGGATCATCCTTTGTGAAGATTCAAAGGAGGTGTTCATCCTTCGTGAAGTATTCGAAGGAAGTGTAGTTTCATCTCTTGTGGCATCAAGAGAGGTGTTTTCTAAACTTTTGCAAATATTTTCTTTGTGATTGTTATTTGTAATAGTTTTGTGATAGTGAAAGTTAATCTTGTTTTAGATTAACAACTGGACGTAGGATTGGTAAGATCCGAACCAGTATAAAATCATCTGTGCAAATTCTTCTCTACCTTACTCTCTTACTGTTATTATTATCTGCTAAGTAAGTTTAATTGAGAAGAAATTTTAAAAGGCACACGTTTTTGTTAAGAACCAATTCATCCCCCTCTTGGTTTGTTATACCACGCTAACCATTCCGCTGCAGCCGCTTTGACAATTGGTATCAGAGCTTGCTTTGATAGTTATTCAAATGGCGGGATCTCATCAAACCTTTGCAGAGGTTGCTTCAATCAATAGACCACCACAAATGTGGATGAAAACTATGCATTCTGGAAGGTTAGAATGCAAATCTTTATGGAATCTATTGATGTTGATATTTGGGATGCTGTTGCATTTGGTCCTTTTGTTCCAACTAACCATCTGCAGGAACCAAAGCCCCGAGACCAATGGACTTCTGAAGATAAGAAAAAATTTGGTAATGATGTAAAAGCTCGAAATATTATTTCATCTGCCTTAACTGTTGATGAGTTTTACAGGATCTCTATTTGTAAGACTGCACAAGAGATGTGGGAAGTACTTAGAGTAACCCACGAAGGTACAGATGACGTAAAAAGAGCAAGGAAGAATACCTTGATCCAAGAATACGAAATGTTCACGATGAAGCAAGGAGAAACAATTCTAGATGTTCAAAAACGCTTCACCAACATCGTAAATCATCTTATCGGACTAGGTAAATCTTTCGATAATGATGAACTTAACATTAAAATTTTGAAATCTTTAGACAGGACATGGCAACCTAAAGTGACTGCAATTTCTGAGTCACAAAATCTCAACACAATGACCGTGGCGTCATTATTCGGAAAGTTGAGAGAGCATGAACTTGACCTCGGAAGACTAGATGAAGAAGAGGCAAAAACAAAGAAAAAGACTCTAGCCTTCAAAACTAAAGCGAGAAGAAGCAAAAATAAAATTGAAGATGAAAATTTGGAGGATGATGAAAATATGGTCCTCTTGATGAAAAACTTCAAACGCTTCATGAAGTCAAGAAGCAAAGGGAGATTCAAAACTGAAAAGAAAGACCATGAAGGATCTTCCTCAAACTTCAGATGCTATGGTTGCGGAGAAAAAGGGCATCTAAAACTGGACTGCCCAAATCAAAAGAAGGGTGAAGAAAAGAAAGAGAAGAAATTCTTCAAGAATAAGAAAGCATACATCGCGTGGGACGATGACAACGAAACAATTTTCGACATGAGCGACTTAGATGAAGAAGCCAACATTTGTCTGATGGCAGACGACGACAACCAAGTAAGTACATCTGACGAATCTGATAATGATAGTCATTATAGTGAGAGTGAAATGTTTGAAACCTATAATGCCTTGATTTTAGAAACTGAAAAATTAGATAAAGCTCATAAGAAATTGAAACTAGATTTTAAAGAATTAAAATTGAACTTTGAAAATATTCTTGACGAAAACAAAAATTTGAAAACAAATTTTGAAAATATTACAAATGAAAATAAAGATTTGAAAAATAAAATTTTATTTCATGAAAAAGGTAAATCTATTGCTAGTAGTAATGAATGTGCATCTTGTATAAATAATAAGAAACTATTAGATAAAACAACCTTAGGAGAATGTAGTAAAAATAAAAATAATAAGGTTGGTAAAAATATGCATGTTCCTAAAACTAAATATAATTATAGAACCCGTAGAACATGGGTAGAAAAAGGAACAACATATAGGAACCCAAATGTAGTATCATGCTTTTATTGTATGAAAAAGGGTCATACATCAAATAAATGTAAAATTAAGCATTATGGTGTTCCTAGTGGTAGATATGTTTGGGTTGTAAAATGAATTCAAACTTTTTCAATCTAACCCAAAGGACCCATACAAAATAGTTGGGTACCTAAATAGCTTGTTCTTTTTCTTTTGCAGAAATTATCAAAGCCAAGGAAGTTAATGTGGTGTCTCGATAGTGGATGTTCAAAACACATGACCGGAGACAAAAAGAAATTTACAAACTTCCGGAAAAAGGAGCAAGGCTTTGTCACATATGGTGACAACAACAAAGGGAAAATTCTTGGAATTGGAGATATTGGAAATGAAGATACCTTGATGATCAAAGATGTGCTATATGTGGAAGGATTAAGGCACAACTTGATTAACATTAGCCAACTATGCGACAAAGGACTCAAGGTAACCTTTGAACAAAATTCTTGCACCATTTATAAGAATGATTCGTGTGAAATTGCTTTGAAAGGAATTAGGCATAATAATATTTATTTGATTGATTTAGAAAATGCATTAAATAGGAATATTTCATGCTTAGTAGTGAAAGAAGAAAATCCATGGTTGTGGCATAAAAGAGCTGCACATATTCATATGCAACAATTAAATAAACTCATTTCTAAAGACTTAGTAATTGGTCTACCAAAACTTAAATATGTGAAAGATAAATTGTGTTATGCATGTCAAAAGGGAAAACAAGTGAAATCATCTTTTCATTCGAAAAATATTATTTCTAGTTTAAAACCCTTAGAACTATTGCACATGGATTTATTTGGTCCTTCTAGGATAAAAAGTTTTGGAGGTAATTATTATGCTTTAGTCATTGTTGATGATTATTCAAGATATACCTGGACTTTCTTTCTTACTCTTAAAAGTGAAGCTTTCAAAGAATTTAAAAAGTTTGCGAAATTAGTTCAAAATGAAAAAGATTTGAAAATAAAATCTATTAGAAGTGATCATGGAGGAGAATTTCAAAATGAATCTTTTGAAAATTTTTGTGAAGAATATGGAATTACTCATAATTTTTCTGCACCTAGAACTCCTCAACAAAATGGTGTTGTAGAAAGGAAAAATAGATCCTTAGAGGAACTTGCTAGAACTATGTTAAATGAATATAGCGTTCCTAAACAATTTTGGGCCGATGCTGTGAGTACTGCATGTTATGTATTGAATAGAATGCTTATTAGGCCTATTTTAAAATGTACTCCATATGAATTGTTTAAAGGTAGAAAAGCAAATATTTCCCATTTAAGAATTTTTGGATGCAAATGTTTTGTTTTAAATAATGGAAAACAAAATTTAGGAAAATTTGATTCTAAAGCCGATGAAGGAATTTTTCTTGGATATTCTTTAACTAGTAAAGCTTATAGAGTTTTTAATAAGAAAACTCTTGAAATAGAAGAATATGTGCATGTTGTCTTTGATGAAATTGTGGACCTTGAGGCAAAACCTCTTGAGTCGGAAGATTCAGATGCAGGTGAAAATGAAGACTTGCATGAGACAATTAAAGATCCAAAGAATGATGAAAATCCTCAAGGAGACGGAGATCTAACCAAGCTATGGCAACAACCTAGAGGATTATCATTGGACAACATCATTGGCGACATATCAAAAGGGGTAAACACTAGACGAAATCTAGTAAGTTTTTGTATGAATGTTGCTTATGTGTCGCAGATAGAACCAAAGAATATCAAAGAAGCTCTTCAAGAGGAACAATGGTGTATAGCAATGCAAGAAGAACTCAACCAGTTTGAAAGAAATCAAGTTTGGGAATTGATTCCTAGGGAAGACACTCATCAAGTAATTGGCACAAAATGGGTGTTCAGAAACAAACTGGATGAAGAAGGAAACATCACCAAGAATAAAGCTAGGCTTGTGGCTCAAGGATATAGTCAAGAAGAAGGTATAGATTACGATGAAACATATGCTCCGGTTGCCAGGTTAGAGGCAATACGCCTACTTCTTGCTTATGCATCTATAATGAAGTTTAAGTTATTTCAAATGGATGTTAAAAGTGCATTTTTAAATGGTTTTATAAAAGAAGATGTGTATGTTGAACAACCACCGGGTTTTGAAGATTTTCAATTTCCAAATCACATCTATAAATTAAAGAAAGCACTTTATGGTTTAAAACAAGCACCTAGATCTTGGTATGAAAGACTTAGCAATTTTCTTTTAGAAAATAATTTCAATAGAGGAAAAGTTGATTCAACTTTGTTTATTAAAAGAGTCGGAAAACATATTTTGATAACTCAAGTATATGTTGATGATATTATTTTTGGATCAACTAATAAATCTCTTTGTGAGGAATTTGTTAAGACTATGCAGGGTGAGTTTGAAATGTCCATGATGGGAGAATTAACATTCTTCCTAGGTCTCCAAATTAAGCAATTGAAAGAAGGTACGTTCATTTCTCAAACTAAATATTGTAGAGAAATTATTAAGAAGTTTGAAATGGACGAAGCAAAGGAAGCATCTACTCCAATGGGAACCTCTTGCTATCTTGATAAAGATGAATCAGGTATAGAGGTAAATCAAACTAAATATAGATGTATGATAGGTTCCTTGCTATATCTTACTGCTAGTAGACCGGACATTATGCAAAGCGTTTGTGTGTGTGCTAGGTATCAATCTAGTCCTAGAGAGTCTCACTTAACTGCAGTAAAACGAATATTGAAATATCTTAAGGGAACTGCATCTTTTGGTTTATGGTATCCCTCAGGAACAGAACCTAGACTTGTAGGTTTTTCAGATGCTGATTATGGAAGTTGTAAGATAGATAGAAAAAGCACTAGTGGAACATGTCATCTTCTAGGTAGTTCCTTAGTATCGTGGCATTCTAAGAAAAAAGCATGTGTAGCCTTATCCACCACTGAGGCCGAATACATTGCTGCTGGAAATTGTTGTGCACAAATTTTATGGATGAAACAACAATTAGAAGATTATGACATTTATTTAGATCATATACCACTTAAGTGTGATAATACAAGTGCAATCAATCTTACCAAAAATCCCATAATGCACTCTAGAACCAAACATATTGAGATTAGGCATCACTTCCTTAGAGACCATGTCCAAAAAGGAGATTGTGAGATGGAATATATTGATACAACACATCAATTAGCTGACATATTCACCAAAGCATTGCCCAAGGATAGATTTTATGAGCTTAGAAGAGAATTAGGCATCTTAGAATTAATTTAAAATGAAAAATCAAATTTTCGAAAATTAGCGTCAGTTAATCGATTAACTGATACTGTTAATCGATTAACGTTAATCGATTAACCCACCCAGTTAATCGATTAACTCAGTCCAGTTTGCAGAATTTTGAAAAACTAGCCATTTGCAACAGCTATAAACGGCTATAAACGACTCTTTTGCCCATTTTTGACTGTTTGGAGGTATTTTTACAGCCTATTTAACCCCATTCCATCATTCCCACTCATATTATCTTCAAATCTCTCATTCTTTTCACTCTACAAATCATCCTTTTGCCATCCAAACCTCTACTTTCACTTTCTCAAATGGCTGAATCTGTGAGGAGAACCAGACGAAGAAGAAGCTATGGTTCGGAATCAACTCCAGTCGTTCGTGGTCCCAACATTCATGGATGGATATCCGATGAAGACCTTCATCCAACATACCTTCAACGATGGAAAGAACGTCGTGTCCTTAGGCACAAATTTGCTACAATCAATTGGCTCCAAGCAAGTGGTTTTCAAATCTCCAACATGCTTATGGAGCAAGGAATTCAACACCTCTTGGAACTACAAGGGAGGTACTATCCAAATTTGGTAAGAGTATTCTACTACAATCTCAAAACCAGAGATGGTGTTACCTACTCTAAAGTTAAAGGTGTGGACATTGCCTTGGACTACAACATTTGGACAAATGTTGCTCATCTTCCCATCTTTGATGATGCTCTTCATGTGCCCAATGACTTTGGACACTTCAATCGGATCCTCACCTATCGCTCTTTTCTTCGCGATCCGGCACAAGACTTGCCAAATAGGAAGCATTTGCTTGTTGGCCCACTTAAGATGGAGGAACGTCTTCTCCACTATCTCCTTGTATGGATTCTTTGTCCCAGAGGTACAAATCTTGCCCAATGCTCTGAGTTAGATTTAATGATTATGTCTGCAATTACTCAGAATCGCAAGATCAACTGGCCCAGTCTCATATCTGACACCATTGTGAGGGCCGTAAGATATGATCGTGCCTCCCTCCCCTATCCTCTCTTAATTTCCAAAATTCTAGAGTATAGAGGAGTTGATGTTACGGGTGAAGAATGCTTGCATGTCCTCCATCTAATAAAATTGGAGAATCTACACTAAGGCAAATGGGAATCATACTTCAAGGAGATCACTATGTCTTTGCAGAAGAAGTTGGTGCCCCAGTCAATGAAGATGTAGATGAAGATGATCAAGAAGCTCCAATGCAAGACCCAACCAATGTTGCTGGATCATCCCAACCTCCTCCACAATATAATCTAGAAAGTATCTCTAGACAAATTGAGATGATGGCCACCATGCAACAAACTAGGATGGATGAAATGATGGCCTTCCATAATCGTCGCTATGATGAAATGAATTCTCATCTTCATGAGATTGATTCAAAATTAGCAAAAATGTATATCCCCGATAGTGACGATGAGTCTTAGGCTTAGTAGTTATTTCTCTTTTATAATTTATAATCTTGTATAAGTGCTTTATTATTCAATAAAATGTCTTTTTCATTATGCATACATGCCTTTTATTTAGGGGGAGCATAAATTCTAATAAATTTAGGGGCAGTAATTTTAAAACACAACTTTTTAATTATGATCAAAAAGGGGGAGAAAAATCTTTAATGCTTTTCTAAGTTTTCACTAACAAAATTTTCTTCCTAGTTGTGTTTTGTAATTACAGATTATTACCAAAAGCTTTAAATCAAAGGAATTTTTTATCATCATCAAAAAGGGGGAGATTGTTAGCAAACTGATGAAGATGAAGTTTTGATGATGTCCAAATCAAGTCAAGACCAATCAAGAAAAATGAAGAAACTTGTTGAAGACTTGTATCATAGCTTAAAGCTTTTGTAATAATTAGTATTTAATGTCTAAAACTTAGGAAAACTTAGTGTATTTGATTTTGTATAAGTTAGAAGTGTAAAAATACATTCAGAGTAAAAAATACATTGAGTTAATCGATTAACCCAGACTGTTAATCAATTAATCCAGAGGCGAATTGAAGAAGGCAGGCATCAGTGAGTTAATCGATTAACCAGGGGTGTTAATCGATTAACGTTAATCGATTAACCAGGGGTGTTAATCGATTAACTTGGGTAGTTAATCGATTAACCTAGTTTCCGTTGGAGAAACTAGCCGTTTTTCGAGCCGTTGGACTATTCGTTGGTTTGTCCTTTAGTGGTTAATCGATTACCACTTAAGTTAATCGATTAACACAGGTCAGAATGGCTGAAAACGAAAATGGAAGAGCCTTTGGCTTGAGTCTATAAATAGACTCTCATTTGCCTTCAACAAGGTAATCCAATCTCTTCCCTTGTGCTCAAACTCTCTGTAAACTTGTGAGAATTGTGTACTCTTGCTCGGCTTGTGAAACTCGTGTCTGTAGAGTTGGTGAAGTGCTGCTACGGTGACAGAGGAAATAGCCGGTTCATCCTTGGTGTATCTGAGGAGGTGTCAGGAAGAGGATCATCCTTTGTGAATATTCAAAGGAGGTGTTCATCCTTCGTGAAGTATTCGAAGGAAGTGTAGTTTCATCTCTTGTGGCATCAAGAGAGGTGTTTTCTAAACTTTTGCAAATATTTTCTTTGTGATTGTTATTTGTAATAGTTTTGTGATAGTGAAAGTTAATCTTGTTTTAGATTAACAACTGGACGTAGGATTGGTAAGATCCGAACAAGTATAAAATCATATGTGCAAATTCTTCTCTACCTTACTCTTTTTACTGTCATTATTATCTGCTAAGTAAGTTTAATTGAGAAGAAATTTTAAAAGGCACACGTTTTTGTTAAGAACCAATTCACCCCCCCTCTTGGTTTGTTATACCACGCTAACCATTCCGCTGCAGCCGCTCTGACATATTAAAATGCCTTAGACATCCTAAAGGGTTGTGTATTAAAGTTGAGGGAGACAACTTATTATTACTAAGTTCTTAAAATTCTTAGAAAGCCTAAGGACCCGTGTATTTTCATCTCCTTATCATTACTGTTGATAGGGGGATCAAAATGTTAGCTAAACCCACTCCCTGATGTTTGTTTTTTATGATGACAACACATAGTTAACAAAAAAACATGTGTGTCTACTGTATTATATATGCTTATCCTTACTGCGAAATTTTCACATGCATATTTTCATTGTCACATATTTGACATATTTGTTGAGATTGTTGACGACACAATATCTATATCACTCTGGTTTTTTATGATGACAACACATTTTTAATAATACATGTATTACAATGTGTTACATTGTGTTGCACATGTGTTACATGTTCTAATCTTTAATATTGATTGTTATCTTGACGAACATGTTTGTATGAAATCTGATATATGAATGCATATTCACTATTATGATCTATGTGACATCTGTTGTGATTGCATTGCATATGTTTTGGAAGAGGAAAACCACATGCACTTTTATGAACTTACATTGTGTGGCATAACTGCAAGCTGTAAGTCGACTTCATTATGGGGGAAGTCGAATTAAGCTCGTGACTATGAATAGATTTTCAAATACAGTGCTATCGAGATTTTGCATTGAAGAGAATTTCAAAATGATCTGTTGTGTCTAAGTCAACTGTGTGCGCCACGCATTCGACTGCTTTAGTTGTTTGATTTGAAACTCTGTTGTGCTCATGAACAATAACGACTATATTTTTAAAAGTTAGTTGAGCATTGAATGAAAGTCAACTGGAATGAATGTGGAATTAATTTGTTTGACTGGATTGCTACTAATTGGACTTATCTGTTATAACTGTCAGGGATAATCGATTGTATTAGTAGCGTATTCGACTGCAGGAGCGTCTGTTTTATAGAAAACTATAAATAGACGAGACCTGAGTTGTTTCAGAGAACTTTTGGAAATCTAAAATATTTTCATATTCTGTTTTAGATTGATTCTCTGATATTTAGAGCTCCAAGAACTCATCAAGAAGACGGTTGTGATATTTCTTTGAAGAGTTTCTGAAGGAGATTGATACTACGGATACTGCTTGATCATAATCTGCAAAATTGAGGTGTTTTCTGGTTGATCAAGATTTGTGTTGGCATCCGTGGTGATATCTGTTGTACCTGTTGTAACTATAGGAGTTGGACTCGTGGAGTCTGGTACACTTTGAGATTGTTCAAAGTGGGTTGCAGATTGCAGGAGAGGGGATATCTTGCTGCAAGTCTTGCTGTTGTGGTTTGCCTATATTTTGGTTAGAGGGTTAGAGAGGTGTTTTATATTTTTGATGTGGAGGTCTCTATAAAAGCCTTGTTGTATAAACTTTGACTATTATAGTGCATTTCCTTCCTGGTATTGGAAGGACACTGGATGTAGGCATTGAGGCCGAACCAGTATAAAAATCTGCATTTGAATTCTCTATCCCTACTCTTTTACATTTAGCCGACTTTACTTTTCACGTAGTCAACTTCGATTTTTTGCTGCACTTAATTTTCTATTACTTGCGATTCAAGAAAGTTTGTAAAGTTTTGTACTTTGTGTAAAAGATTGCGAAAAGACTCTGATTTTGAAAACTCGCCAATTCACCCCCCCCCCCTCTTGGTGTTAAAACGAAGCCTACCTGTTTTCCAACAATATTGTGTTGATTGATGCATACTATTGTCTTTATAAAGTGGTCATATTTATGTATGCTCAATAATATGTTTTGGAAATTGAAAAACCACATGCACAAAAGCATTTTTGTATGACTTAATTGATTATAGTGTTATGATAATCATTTAAGATCATCAGACATCTTGGGTTTTAAACAGTGGCAAAACAACAAGTTTTGAATCGATTACGTTAGTTGGTAAATCAATTAAAACTTGTATGTTTGCACATATATTTTTTTAAATGTGTTGTGATGTATTTTGGAAAGAAAAGTTTTCAAAAATATGCTAAGTGTTGAAGCTTAATCAATTACATGGATTATTTATTCAATTAAGTCTGTTAAAGATTAGAAAATTGTTTCATGCTTGTCATAACTGTTTCAACGATCATATTTTTAAATGTGTTGACTAAGTATTTATTGAAAATCGATTACATTAATTGATCATTCAATTAATTGATTTGATTGTTGTTAATATGTTATAAGTGTTTAATGTATCCGATTAGATTAATAGAGTAATCGATTAAAATGCGTCAGAATTGACTAAAACTATAAATAGACGCATTGATTGAATTTTTGTAAGACAATTGTGATTAACATTTTCATATCTGATTTAGAATGGGTTGAGAAGTTTTACAGAGGTGATCAAAGGCTCCAAGAAACAAGAAATTGAAGTGGTGAGTCATTCTTGAAGGTTTCTTGAGAGACAAGATTGACTGATTTAAAGAAGCTGATCTTTCGGCACAACTGAGGTGTTTGTTGTGTGATCAGGAGAAGATTCGCATACGTTGTGTTGTTGTTTCCATGTGCATGTTGCCAAGAAGAAGAACAAGGAGTTCTTGTACTTTGAGAGGGTTCTTAAAGGGGGTGACTACAGGAGATGATTATTCTTACTATAGGTCTTATGTATTTGGCTATATTAGATTAGTGAGTTAGAAAGGTGATTTACATGTTGACAATGTGGTCGTTGTAAAGCCCTTGTTGTAAAAACTCAGATCTTAATAGTGAAATTGACTTTTAATCTCATATTGATTGAAAGCACACTGGATGTAGGTAGTTGAGGGTGAACCAGTATAAAACTCAGAGTTTGAAGTTTCTTCTCCCTATCTATCTGCGTTAATCATTTACATATTGTCTTTATTCGAATACGCATATTGTTACATTGCATACATTTTTGTTTGCTGTTCAAGAAAGGTTTAAAGACTTTAGATGACATTCAGAATGTGTGTAGGTAGTAACATAGGAATTTAAATGACTACTTAACTTAATAAAGTTGTAGCCTATTTTGGGCAAGAACATTGTAGCTACTACTATATATGCATGATCATACAATATACATGAACATACAATATTTAGTACATACACATACAATATATACATGAACATACAGTAAACAATTATTATGATTAATAACTCACACATGCACAATAATAGCATGGATATATAATACATAGACCAACAGTCTTTAATTCACAACATAACAAACATTACAAAAACATTTTCAACATACTCTAATCCATTAAAACTCGTGTACATAGTTTTAGGATATGAAGATTACACATTTTTAGGCTACTTTAGATGAATTGTCAATTTCTCACCCTTTTAGTACACTTTTTTATGTTCTAAATACTCAAACTTTGAGTTTTAGGTAATTCTTTGCTTTTGACTACTTTCCTAGCTTCATTTCACTACTTTAGACTTGTTAGGATGTTAACATTAGTTATAATTAGTCTACTTTAGGTCAAATGGAAATTTCTCACCCTTAAGCGCGTGGTAGTGTACGCATTGAAGATCACACCGCCTGGTGGTGGTTTCACCGCCCAGCGGTAGCTGCGGTTCAACTTTGCTCCACTTTTCCACCTTCTTTTGCATCCAACACTTCTCTTCCTTCACTTCCTTCATCAAACCCTGACAATTCCTGTCACAACAAGGGAAAACCAAGCATAAAACCCAGAAAACTCACTTTGACTCTCTTTCTCTCTAACCTAAGAATTTTGCATGATTTCATGCTAATTCTAAGTCACAAAGGGTATGTTTTGTTGTGAATTTCAAGTATGAAAATAACGGTTTTTAGACCGCTATCAATTAGACGCATTGCAGAGACTCGCTCTTGCAACATTGGTGACTAGCGACGACAAATCTAGGTTTTTCATGTTTCGTCTTGCATTTGCTTCAGCGGCATGGTGGAACCTGCCATAGTTTCTCTTCGTTGCGGTGGGATATGTGTTTAGCAACAGCCTTACGGTGGCCTAGACGCCCTTCTCAGTTGCGGTGCTATCGCAGTGGCTCGTGATGGTTGGTTGTTACACTTCGACAAAAGAAAACTGGTTCATGGTGGTTTGTGGCAAAACATCTGGTTAGGGCTGGACATGCCTGACACGTGGTGGGCGATTCTAGGAAGAGCTCAATGGAGTGTTGGCTCGTTTATTTACACCTAGTTTGCGTTAGGACTAATTACATGTCCATTAGTGATTAAAATAAAGAATTAAAACTAAAATATTTTTGAAATAAAGGAAAGTAAAATTAATAATTAATTTGGAATAAATAAAATTCAATTTTGGTTTTGTTTATAATTTTTAAATGAGCTATTGGTAATTAAGAAATCACCAAAGTAAGTCTTCTTTATCCAGGTAGTTCATACAAAACTATGAATGTTTGTGTTTATGCATATCATGCAAGTATTGATTGGTCCAAAGAAAAATTAATATTTGGTCAGATTTTATATGTACCTATGATGGTAACATGTGATAATTATAAGCTTTACGTATCAATGATAAAAATCAATCTAAAGATAGATTTGGTATTGGACATATTTTTATTATCAGTGTTGATCATTACACTAATATACCCTCAAAGTTAATATTACTATCCAAAGACTTGATATTAATGGGGCATTAGGTGTTTTAAGATAGGATAAACCATTATATGTATATATTTATATAATTATTCATTTTACGGTGTGAGGTTAATTCCTTTGTTTTCATTATATAAAATACAGTTACGATGACTTTTATATCTCCCAACTTAAATTCAGTTTCGGTTCTCAACAGAACAAATTTCATGGATTGGAAAGAGAACACAGAGATAGTTATTGGTTACATGGATCTCGACCTCACATTAAGGATTGAGAAACCTCCTTCTCTTAAGGACTTAAGTATCTCTAGCGATATGGAAGAATATGAGAACTAGGATCGCTAAAATCGCATGAGTTTGATGATCATTAAGGGTGGCATTCCAAAGGTATATAGAGGTACTAAAGATTTCCTTGCTAAGATTGCAAAGCACTTTGTGAAAAGTGAAAAGGCAGAAGCAAGTGCACTTCTTCAAAGCTTGGTTTCCAAGAGGTATCAAGCCAAAGGAAATGTGGGAGAGTACCTTATGGAGATGTCAAACATTACCTTCAAAACTTTAGGCGTTGAAACTTGAGGTATCGGATTATTTACTCATACATTTTGTTTTAATTTCTCTTCCTATACAATTTGGACAGTTTAAGGTTTCATGTAATTGTCAGAAGGAGAAATGGTCTCTTAATGAGCTCGTTTCATATTTCGTTCAAGAATAGGAGAAACTGAAGCAAGAAAGGACTGAAAGTGCTCACCTAACCAATACCTTTAACGACAATGGCAAAAGGAAGAAAAATGATAATCCTAATAGTGATGCTCCTAAAATTCCCTCACAAAAGAAACAAAAAGAGTTTGGTAAATGTTTCTTTTGCAATAAAGTTGGACACATGAAGAAGGATTGTACGAAATATATGTTTGGCACGCAAAGAAAGGGTTGTCTAAGCTACAGGAAGTCAAATAATTATGAAAGATGGATCTATTTAGAGATGTCAAATCGGTAGATATGGAAGAAATTACAAGTGTTAAAGATTTCCTTACTGAGATTGAAAAACACTTTGTCAGAAGTGGAAAGGCAAAAGCAAGTGCACTTCTTCCAAGCTTAGTTTCCCTGAGGTATCAATGCAAACGAAATGTGAGAGAGTACATTATGAAGATGTCAAACATTGCTTCAAAACTTAAGGCGTTGAAAGTGGAGTTGTCGGAAGACTTACTCGTACATTATGTTTTAATCTCTCTTCCTATACAATTTGGAGTGTTTAGGGTTTCATATAACAACTGTTAGAAGGAGAAATGGTCTCTTAATAAGCTCATTTCACATTGCATTCAAGAATCAGAGAGACTGAAGCAAGAAAGGACTAAAAGTGCTCATTTAACCTATACCTCTAATGACAATGGCAAAAGGAAGAAAACGGAGAATCCTAATAGTGTTGCTCCTAAAAGTTCATCACAAAAGAAACAAAAATAGTTTGTAAATGTTTCTTTTGCAATAAAGTTGGACACATGAAGAAGGATTGTACGAAATATCATGTTTGGCGAGTAAAGAAAGGGTTGTCTAAGATACAAGAAGTCAATTAATTATGAAAGATGGATCTATTTAGAGATGTCAAATCGGTAGTGTTGGAAAAAGGTTGGCTTCGTTTCAACACCAAGAGTGGGGTGAATTGGGGAGGTTTAAAATTCAGAGTCTTTTTGTAATCATTTTCGCAAAGTAAAACCTTTACAAAGTTTCTTGAAAAGCAAGGAATGAAAATTCTAATTGCAGCGGAAATATAAAGTTGACTATGTAAAAAGGTAAGTCGACTGAATGTAAAAGTGTAAGGATAGAGAAATCAAACGTAGATTTTTATACTAGTTCGGCCTCAATGCCTACATCCAGTGTCCTTCCACAATTCGGAAGCAAATGCACTATAATGGTCACGGTTTTTACAACAAGGCTTTTATAGAGACCTCCATGTCAAAAATATAAAACACCTTTCTAACCCTCTGACCAAAATATAGGAAGCAACAACAAAGATTTGCAGCAAGATATCCCCTCTTTTGCAATCTTTAACCTGTTAGAAAACAGGTTGGCTTCTTTCTTCACCAAGAAGGGGAGTGAATTGGTGTTGTTTCAAAAACAAGTTCTTTTCACAATCTTGTAGACAAAGTCTAAAGCTTTTTAAACTTTCTTGAAATGTAGGCAATCAGAATGTGTATGAAGCGGAAATTACGTAGTTGACTGCATAAAAAATAAAGTCGACTGTAATGTAAGATAGAAAAATGCAAACACAGGTTTGTATACTGGTTCGGCCAACAATGCATACATCCAGTGTCCTTCCAACCCAGGAAGCAAATGCACTATAACGGTTGCGGTTTTTATAACAAGGAATTAATAGAAGACCTCCACGTCAAAAATATAAATTTCCTCTCTAACCAAAAACCAAAATATAGCTGCAGAATAAAACTAGACTTGCAGCAAGAATCCCCTCTTCTGCAATCTGAAACACCACTTTGAACAATCCTCACTGTGAACAACCCCTATAATCACCAACAAGTACAAACAGCAACCTTCTTGGATGCCAAGCCAATACAAACGATTCCAGCAGTCTTCACAGGATGCCAAGCCTTCAAGATATTACTGAACACCTTCTTGTGCAGATATTGATCAGACAATGAATGTGCAATCCAATCTCCTCTTCGAATCTCTTTTAACAAAGATCACCACCGTCTTCTTGGAGAATTCTTGGAGCTAAGAGAAATCTGAAACAGAATTGAAATTGTCAGTTCATCAAAAGTCTTCTAAACAGACTCCTGTTAAGTCTATTTATAGATTTCTGTTAGTCAGATGATTTCTCAGTCGAATACGCAACTAATTCAGTCGACTGTATTATGACAGTTATAACAAATCAGTCAACATAGCAGCTTTCAATCAACAAAAAAAAACCACATTTAATACAGTTGACTAAGTCACCAATGCTCAACTAACTTTCAAAAATATAGTTGGTAGAGTGCATGAGCATAACAGAATTCCAAATCAACCAACAGACACAGTCGAGAGTGTAATTCACATATTCGACTATCAACATGTAAAACACTTTGAAATTATATTCTTCTCAAAATAACACATAACATTGGTTCTCAAAGTCTGTACAAAGATTTTAGCAAAGTCGAATCCATTAGTAATGTAGTCGACTGTACTATTACTTTGTCACACAAAAATAAGTTCAAAAGGGTGTTTGCGATTTTCAGCTTTAAAACATGTGTAGAAAAACATATGAAATGATGCATAGCATAGAGCACATAAAGCATGTAAACACGTTCCAGATATATATTAATCAATCAACGCAGGAACATGTATCTCAACACATAAACATGTTCAACAGATATCACAATTAATCTGCATAAGAACATGTAATGCAACAACATGTGCTTGTTATTAAGCAATGTGTTGTCATCATCAAAAACCATATTGATATAGAAATTGTGTTGTCAACAATCTCAACAATCTCCTCCTTTTTTAATGATGCACAACCATCATTAATAACCAACCATGTTTGCAAACTTTAATACACAACAGAGTAGCAGCAAAAGAAATAAACACAATTATCAGAGTTCAAGTACTCTGCATGTAACAGCAAATAACAGAAAATAATATCAAGCAGAATGCATGAGATAGAATAACTATTCTCCCCCTTTCATATTGCATCATAAGATCATAAATTCTCGCCCACTTTATGCATTAGCAAAAAAGGTATGCTCTAGATATTTTGCAGAATAATCAAACAAACAAAGATGCATCAACAAATATATTCAAATTTTCACATGCAATGATGATCTCTATATCACATTTCATCACATGTAAATGATAACTCCCCCTGAAATGCAGGCATGTTAACTAAAAATGTGTAAAGAGTGATACTCTCCTTGTCATTATACATATGTAGTAAAATCAAATTTGATGCACAATGCAGCATATCACAGATAGAACAATCAGTTAAGCACATAATTGTATCAAAGACAAGATAGCAAACAGTTTAGGTATGCAATGATACAATCTTCAACAATCTCACAATATTATCTCAAATAAGATATTTCTAACAGATAATAGCAGATATAATAGCAGATATATCAGAATAAGCAATCAGTAAATGAATAACCAAATTCCAGAATTGGAATTTATAACCCTGTTAAAATGCAGTTGATTGCACAAATTCCTTAGTTGACTACATTGCTTTCTAAAGCAGTTGAATTCCTGTTGAAATTTCCAAAGCAATGTTATTCCTGCAAAACCTTTCAATGATCCTTTCCAGATCAAGCATTTTAGTTAAGCAAGAAATATAGTCATAAACAACAGAAGTTAATATGAACAGATTCATAACAGTTCAAGCATAGGTGACTTCAAATATGATGCAATCGAATCAATCACCCAGATCAAGCAATATCAATCAAATTAAAAGCACAGTATTGATTCAAACTTCTAATTTGATTTCCTTGAAAAGAAGATATTACAATGATGGGGCAAAATCAAGGTACAAAGAAAAGCAAAAAAAGATGGCATTCTAAGCCATAACAAATGAAAAGTCATACTACTCCTAGAGACATAACTTTAACATATGCAACATTACTACATGTACTGGCATATTTCAACTGATAGGCCTCAGTCTAGAGCCATCAAAATGGGTCACAACCCGTGAGCCAACCCGACCCACCACGGGTTCGGGCCGTGTTGGGTTTGAAAAAATTGAATTTTTTTTATGCGGGTCAAATTTCAACCCGGCTCATTTAAACCCGGCTCATGCGGGTTGAACCCGTGGTGGGCCGGGTTGGCCCGCCAACCCACCTACCTAATTTTTTTTTAATTTATTATTTTATTTATGAAACTTATGGCATATAAGAAACTTATTTGTATGTTTTTTGTGTTTGTTTTTGGATGACATTTGGATTATATTGTACTTTTTATTATTATTTTGAATTGTCTTCAGTTTAACATCATTTTTTGGGAGTGAAATTTTTTTAAAATTTGAATATAAAGTTTGTAATTTTTTTATTTTAAAAAAAATGTAATTAAATGGGCTAGTGAGCCAACCCGTTTACCCACCAACTCGTGGTGGGTCGAGCCGGGTTCAGACTTTTCTAGCTCGCTGATAAATGAGCCGGGTTGTGTTAGCTCACTAAGTGACCAACCCGTGGTGGGCCGGGCCGGGTCGAGCCGGGTTACCCGTTTTGACAGCTCTACCTCAGTTCGTCTCAGAGGATTCAGTAGAGTATTCTTCTGGTGTACTGCTTTCATCTTGTGGTTGGGATATCTCATGAACATTCAGGTTATCACTTATAGTCTTTAACTGATCAGCCACAAATATTTTAAACTTTGTCATGGGAGAAAACTTGGTTTCATCTTCAAAGAGAAGACCCATCCCAGGAGAGTCCTTTTCATTCCCATTTCTTCCAAGGTACCATTGCTTATTTCATTTGAGTAATCACAACAACAAGATTTTTAATCACTTACTTTAACACCTTGTACCAAGAGAATTCTGCTAATGAGTACCACATATGGTAGATAAGATGAGTTCTTGAATGCTACCAGCCTTATGTGATTTTTGATAACTTCTATCCAATTAGTATGGATTTTATTAATGATAGCATGCATCGGATATATGTCTTCAACGGTCAAACGATTATGATAAATTCTCCCAGGTAGTATGATCCATGAAAGAATATGAGCAATGATCTTTTCTTCCATCTTTAAACCATCGTGAAGAAACTTTCCTTGTTGAGATGCATCCTCAAGAAATCTCGTCCAGTTTGAGTACAACTCTCTTTTCATTAAATGTACGTTTAATTCTGAGTTGGGCAAATAAGAGAGTGCTCATTTTGCTTCAAGTCCAGTGAACAACATCCAAATGAAATCATCTATTTCAATATTTACTCCTTTTACTCTGGACTTCGTAACGTCGTCTTCAAATATAAGATTGTGATAGAATACTTCCACCAAGTCAGGATACCAGACACCTTTCATGTGGACGAGACTTGCTAAATGTCGGACCTCCAGTAATTCTGGAAACTTAAATCCTTCTTTTCTAAACTTTCTGAACTTAATATAGTAGGGATGAGCCACAACTTTTGATGGATTCATAAAAAATTTGTTTCTTGAATCATCATCACTGATCCATCCAGAAGGATCAAGATTTCTTGATACAGCAACTTCCTTGCCCTTACCCTTATTTGAACTTTGGTTAGAGGAGGCCATGGAGAGATCACAATTGAAGAACTCACCTTCACGATCTAAGGGATATCAGAGAAATTTCTTGTATAGTAGCAAACGTAGTAATGGGTTAAGGTGGCTAACTATGAAATCATTAAAGACATTGCCTGAAACCCAGATATAAATTCTAACGTTCTAAAAATTCAGAATTTAAAAGAAACTTGCTGATCATAGTTGAATGTATTGATAAACCAGTCGACTACCACACATAAAAATAGAGTTTTACACAATCAATCAGTCAATCAGACAGACAATACATTCATGTAATCACACAACAACCAACAATCAATTCAAGCATAATGTAGTAGATTTATACAGAGTTACTAGTTGTAGATTCTCAAGACAATGATTTTAATCCAGTTTGATCCATCCTTGAGATCACACTACATCTGCTTTATATCCTGCAAAACAGATTAAGATTTGGTTGTTGGTACCTATTTAACTTTGGGTCCATGATTGTCAGTCCTTGTTACTTGTTCCTTTGGTTTCCAAACATATAATTTTTTAGGAACGACAACAATTCTGTAATAGCAATTTCTAACAGTATGACCAACACAATTGCAATAGAAACATGCATTTTTAGCAGGTTTACTTAAATCAATAAATCTCTTAGTATTGGTTCTGCTAGATTGAGCTTTGTAACCTATTCCTTGTCTGTAAATAGCTCTGCTAGATGATTTTAGTACAACATCTAAATCTTCTCTTCCTTGAGTAAACTTAGTTAACGTGCTAGTTAAGTAATCTATCTTTTCAACATAAGCAGGTCCATTTTCACATATTTTATCTACTGTAACAGTTTCAATCTTAACATTCTTAGTAGATAACAAAGCTTCATTCAACTCTTTTTCTAATCTTTCATTCTCAGCAACAAGGTTATTAATTCTATATTCATAATCTTTTCTTTCAGAGCTCAGTCGATTTACCTTGTACTGCAGTTGCATTGCTTCAGCATGCAGTTCTCAGAATTTTTCAATTAGTTGCTGATACTTCTCTTCTATTGGTAGCTTCTTAAATTCATCATCACTGTTGATGTCATTACTTGATGTTCCAGCCATATGGCAAATGTTGGATTCCTCATCTTGATCAGCATCTTCATCACTTGAGCTTTCAGAATATGTATTCTCCCAAGCAATGTAGGCTCTTCTCTTCTTCTTTTCAGATTTCTGCCTTGAGGGAATCTTTTCTTTCCTTTCTACTTCGGCTGTAATTCAGGACAATCAGGCTTGATGTGTCCTTCCTTTCCACATTCATAGCACTGGACAACATTTTTGCTGAAGCTATTTTTTTTACCTTGACCTGCATGGTTAGACAAATGACTATCATTTTGAATAAGTCGGCTAAATTTTCTTACCATCAAGGTCATCACTTCTCTTTCGTCCATGTCTGTTTCCGAGGTATTCTTGCTTGAAGCTTTCAAAGCAATGGACTTCTTTTCTTCAATCTCCTCTTCATCCTTCAATCTACCAAGTTCCAGTTCATGTTCACATAACTTGCCAAACAACGTAGCCAAGTTCGTCGTTGTGAGATCCTTGGATTCAGAGATTGCTGTGACTTTTGATTGCCAATTTATGTTCAGACTTTTCAGAATCTTGATGCATAGCATATAGTACATAAAACAAGTAAACACGTTCCAGATGTATATTAATCAATCAACACAAGAACATGTATCACAACACATAAACATGTTCAACAGATATCATTATTAATCAGCATAAGAACATGTAATGCAACAACAACATGTGCTTGTTATTAAGTAGTGTGTTGTCATCATCAAAAACCAGATTGATATAGAAATTGTGTTGTCAACAATCTCATCCTTTTTTTATGATGCACAACCACGATTAGTAACCAACCATGTTTGCACACTTTAATAAACAACAGAGTAGTAGCAAAAGAAATAATCACAGTTATCACAGTTCAAGTACTCTGCATGTAACAGCAAATAACAGCAAATAATATCAAGTAGAATGCATGAGATAGAATACTTATTCTCCCCCTTTCATATTGCATCATAAGATCATAAATTCCCCCCCCCCCCCCTTTATGCGTTAGAAAAAAAGGTATGCTCTAGATATTTTGTAGAATAATGAAAAAAACAGAGATGCATCAACAAATATATTCAAATTTTCAAATGCAATGATGATCTCTATATCACATTTAATCACATGTAAATGATAACTCCCCTGAAATGCAGGCATGTGAACTAAAAATGTGTAAAGAGTGATACTCCTCCTGTCATTATGCATATGTAATAAAATCATATTTGATGCACAATGCAGCATATCACAGATAGAACAATCATTTAAGCACATAGTTGTATCAAAGACAACATAGCAAACAGTTTAAATATCCAATGATACAATCTTCAACAATCTCACAATAATATCTTAAATAAGATATTTCCAACAGACAATAGCAGAGATAATAGCAGATATATCAGAATAAGAAATTAGTAAATGAATAACCAAATTCTAAAATTGGAATTAATAACCCTGTTAAAACGCGGTTGATTGCACAAATTCCTTAGTTGACTACATTGCTTTCCAAAGCAGTTGAATTCCTCTTGAAATTTCCAAAGCAATGTTATTCCTGCAAAACCTTTCAAAGATCCTTTCTAGATCAAGCATTTTAGTTAAGCAAGAAATATAGTCATAAACAACAGAAATCAATATGAACAGATTCATAACAGTTCAAGCATAGTTGACTTCAAATATGATGCAGTCGAATCAATCACCCAGATCAAGCAATATCAATCAAATTAAAAGCACAATATTGATTCAAACTTCTAATTTCATTTCCTTGAAAGGAAGATATTACAATGATGGGACAAAATCAAGGTACAAAGAAAAGCAAAAAAAGATGGCATTCTAAGCCATAACAAAATGAAAAGTCCTACTACTCGTAGAGACACTACTTTAACATACGCAGCATTGCTACTAACGAAAATGAAAAGCCATAACAAAATGAAAAGTCATACTATTCTCGTTCCTTTTGAAACACGTCTATTTATAGTTTTCTATAAATGAGACACTCCTGTAGTCGACTAGGCTAGTAATAAAGTCGACTGTCACCAGACAGTTATAAGAGTTAAGTCAAATAACAACAGTCAATAACAACCAAATTGATTTTGCAATTAATACAGTTGACTCATAATAGATGCTTTGACCAACAGTTGAAATATAGTCGTTACTGTTCACAAGCATAACAGAATTTCAAATCAAATAACTAAGTCAGATCCACTGCACATGTAGTCGACTTAGGCACTTCAGCTCAATTTGAAAATCTTTTCAATGCAAAATCACACATAGCATTGCTTTTGAAAATTTGTGCAAAGTCACAAGTTTTAATCGACTTGCTTCATAATGAAGTCAACTTAAAACTTGCTGATTTGCCACACATTATGAGTTCATCAAAGTGCATGTGGTTTTCCTTTTCATAATTCTGAAAGATGGATCTATTTAGAGATGTCAAATCGGTATATATGGAAGAAATTTCTAGTGTTAAAGATTTCCTTACTGAGATTGAAAACACTTTGTGAAAAACGGAAAGGTGAAAGCAAGTGCACTTCTTCAAAGCTTGGTTTCCATGAGGTATCAAGGCAAAGGAAATGTAAAAGAGGACATTGTGGAGATGTGATAACGATCTAAAAACCGTTATTTTTATACTTGAATTTGATATCAAAACACACCCTTTATGACTTAGAATGAGCTTGAAATCATGCAAAACACTTTAGTTAGGTTACAAGAGAGTCAAAGGTGGTTTTAGAGATATTATGCTTGGTTTTACATTGTTTTGACAGGATTTGATGGGAATTGAATGATGGAAAGTGAAGAAGGAAGGACTTGAAATTAAGAAAGGGTTAGAAAAAAATGGAAAGGAAGAATCGTAGCCACCGCTCAGCGCCAATTCCAGCGCTGAGCGCCAGCTTCGTGAATTATGCCACTGTCAAACGCTTGAGCGGCGATGCTGAGGGGAGAAAAGAAGAACCGCACATCGCTGAGCGCCAGATCCAGCGCGGAGCGCTAGCCTTTGCATAATTAGCCACTGTAAGACGCCTGGGCGTGACCGCTGAGCGTCTAAAGGAGAGTGCTGCCAACCGTTGAGCGGTTAAACTAGCACTGAGCGTTGTACTTATGGGCCTGGGCCGAAATTCTATTATTTTTCTGTATTATAAATAGACCCAATGCAAACCAGAGATGTATCTTTTGGCAAAGAAAGACGTCAGCACACCTTCTACACTCCTTGGAGGTGGCTTTTGGATGCTAAGGCTCCAAATCACCAATTCTAAGGTTTATTCTTTCATTCTTTCCATTAAATTCATATAGATTCACCATGTCAATGGTGAACTAAACCCTTTGTTGTTGGGAACGATGTAATCCTTTTGAAACTCTCTTATATTGAAATTCTTATTTTATTCATGTGCTTTTATTATCAATAGTTGAGGAAATCCTTTGTTCTTATTTTGTCGATACGGGGACGTACGGGGAAATCTAGAACTGAGGAGAATTCTCTTTATTATGAAATATTGCCTGGGGATAGGAATAGGACGGTCGATTGCTTTAAGCTTCTATGATTAATGCATTAGTAATTACTAGGGAGACTAGGGATAATAAACTAGTAATTATGGTAATAGGCTCTTTACACCGGAGGATCGAGTTTAGAGTAATTTGGAAAGTTGCATGAACATTGATAATAAAGTGAAATTTAATAAGAAAAATAGATATAAGAGGGTGGATTACGATGAAATCGTAAACCCCAACAACTCCATTGATTCATATTTTTATTTGCCAATTGATCAAGTTTGCATTTTGCTTGTTTAAATTTCGGTTTTGCATCACAATTACAAATTATTATTCTTTCAAGTCTTATGCGATCAATTCACATGAACGTCTAGGCCACTTAGTCCCTTGGGAAACGATATATGGACTTATTGTTCTATTATTACTTGATACGATCTGGTACACTTTCCAGGGTGTTAATAAGATGTCAAACATTGCTTCAAAACTTAAGGCGTTGAAACTTGAGTTGTCGGAAGACTTACTCGTACATTTTCTTTTAATCTTCCTATACAATTTGGACAGTTTAAAGTTTCATATAACAATTGTCAGAAGGAGAAATGGTCTCTTAATGAGCTCATTTCATATTATGTTCAAGAATAGGAGTGACTAAAGCAAGAAAAAACTGAAAGTGCTCACTTAACCGATACCTCTAATGACAATGGCAAGAGGAAGAAAACTGAGAATCCTAATAGTGATGCTCCTAAAAGTCCATCACAAAAGAAACAAAAATAGTTTGATAAATGTTTCTTTTACAATAAAGTTGGACACATGAAGAAGGATTATACAAAATATCATGCTTGGCGCGCAAAGAAAGGGTTGTCCATGCTTCCGGAAGTCAATTAATTCTAAAAGATGAATTTATTCAGAGATGTTAAATCGGTATATATGAAAGTGATTGAATGTTTTAGATTATTATTTTGTACTTATTTTCTAAATTTCTTTTTGAAAGACACTTCAGTGGTACCGTCATCTAGGCAAAATTTGATTTTGTTTATTTAGTTGGACAAATTTTGTTAACTATGTTAGTTTGGAAATAATGAATTTAGATTCTTTTTTAAATTCTAGTTTTGTTGAAACCAATTCCCTTTTTGAAAAATAATAATTTATATATTCATCATACAATGACTTCATATTGTGAATCCTTAAATATGATTTTGCATGATACTAAGCATAATATTCCTTGAGGATATTGAGTTTGGGGGGAAGAATAAGGTTAGAGGAAGAATCAATGAAAGTGAATTTATTCATAAAGTTTCTTATGATAAAGCAAGTTCAATACCTCTAGCAAGTTCAAAATCTCTATAAGAACAAACTCAAGATCCTCATAAACATGTACTTCAAGAGGAGTATAAATCTTTTCAAGACAATAAGGTTTTGGAATTTGTCCCATTACTAGAAGGTATGAACCCTACTAGTAATAAGTGAATATTTAAGACCAAATGGGATTTTAATGGTAATATGGAGAGGTATAAAGTTTATCTTGTGGTGAAGGGCTATACTCAAAAGAAATTGGTTTGTATGTTGATGACATACTTAAAGCCTTTAGCGTGAAGGATAGTAAATCAGAGGATTCTCTAGTTGCTAAATGAGACAAGTTCAACCTCAACCAATGCCCAAAAGTAAATTTAGAAATTCAGGAAATGCAAAAGATATGTTCTAGCGGTAGGGAATCTGATGTATGTCCAAGTATGTATGCATCAGGACATAACATACATAGTTGGGGTTTTAAGCAGATATTTAAGTAATTCATGAATGGATCTTTGGAAGAAGCCAATAAAGTTATGAGGTTTTTTCAAGAGAACAAAGGTTTATAAGCTCACTATATAAGGTCAAATCAGTTAGAGATCATCAAGTATTCTGACAATTTTTCCGGACGCTAAGATAGTTTAAGATCCACTTCAGGTTACATTTTCATGATAGCTGATGGTGTGGTTTCTTAGCCCAGTGTTAAGCAAACCCTTATGGATTTTACCGCTATGATTGCAAAATTCGTAGCATCTTATGAGGCACCAAATTAGGGTATATGGATGATTTTTGTCACAAGGTTGCATATTATGAAAGGAATTAAAAGACCACTTAGGTTATACTGTGACATCAAATCAGTTGTTAAAGAAAAAGTACAGAGGGGATGGATTTTCAAAGAACACTTAGGAGCAAACCCCTTGATGGTATATCCTCTTAATAAGGCTCTTACTCGCAAATTATTTCATGAGCATATTGCTCATATGGGTGTTTTACAGTTTGAGAAATCTTTGGTTCAGTGGGAGTTAGTCACTTTTGTGCGTTTATGTTCTATATGAAGTTTTCATGTATGCATACTAATTGGTTTATTATTCAGAAATTACACTTTGTACATTAAGGTTATTGTATTGATCTCATTGAGATAAAGTTAGGACCAGTTGAAAATATACGTGTACAAGTCATCTTCACGTAATTTTCATGCTAGAAATTTTATGATGAATCCATGTCATTTGGTTCTGTCAGCATTAGTGATCATTGTCAGGGTTATTATATTTTATTAGCATAAAGTGATCTAATTAAGTAAATATGGCTAAGAGGATATATATGTCATGAAAGATTTATTGTATAGAGACGCGCAATCATTTTAATTTGTAGAAGCAACAAGGTTATAATTGTCGAAACTAAAAAAGAATAACCGTGACAAGTTACATAAAGGGTCATGGTCCCATTTGTGAAGAGAGAACCAAAAGTGTTATATGGAGGAAAGAGGCTAATACATTTGTAAGGATTTATATATATATATATATATATATATATATATATATATATATATATATATATATAATAAATCATTAAATGTGTTAGGATTATTATATTTTATTAGCATAAAGTTATCTAATTAAGTAAATATGACTAAGAGCGTATATGTCATGAAAGATTTATTGTGTAGAGACGAACAATCATTTTAATTTGTTGAAGGTGTCAAATTATAAATATTGAAACTAAAAAAAGAGTAACGGTTAGAAGTTACATGAAAGGTCATGGTCCCATTTATGTGAATATGCTTGTTATTTCTATTCTTTTCTCTCTATTCCCTGCAACCCAAAGTGTTCTATAGAAGAAAGATAAAAAGCTAATATGGATTGATTCATTAATTGTTTTCAATAATCAATCTTTCAAATACGTTTCTACTTTTCTATTCAAGTTAAAAATTGAGATCGACTCATATTAAGGGTTTAATGTTTATTAATTATTGATATATGAATTTATAAATCTAACAACCTTTTTTCTACAAATTTATTGATACATTAAACAGTATTATTATATCAAAATACATATATTTTTATGAGATAATTAAGAAGTGCTATCGAGTAACACAACACACTCTACGTTGCATATGAGAAACTATAAAGTCACAGTGTCGTTAAATGTTACATAAGATGTGAAAATTGCAGAGGAAGTGTATGTAATGAGTGTGTGAAATAGTATATTAGTAAATGTTTTTTGATCATGTATGAGATATATATAAAGTATAAAGTCGTGGTGGTTTTGTGATGAGAGGGTAATATAGGTTTGAATTCCACAGACAATAGTTGAATAGTTGGTATAGCGCAAAGTTAGGGCCAAATGAGAAGTTTGGTAAATGATGCCAAAACTCCAATTATTAGTTTTGTCTTTCCCATTTTCCATTCTCACAGTCACTCCCACTCTCTTCAACTGCCTCTTCCAGGTTGTCACCCTCATACACAGTTCTCTTCTGTATAGTTTAGTCATTCATCTTGTTGTACATGCTTCGTCACATCAACACCCCTATCCTCACAAACACACAACAACAAAAACAAAATACAAAACAATATAAAAGGGGACATCATCCAAAAACTTAGCACCACCATTACAGTTTCTCCTTTGTCTGTTCAAATTTTTCATTAACACAACAAAATGTCTCTCCATGGGACACAACAACTTTCGACTGTTCCGTTCCAATTACTGCTCTCTCTCCAAACTGAAAAATCGACCAAATCTTTTTAACATTCCATTAACCAAAAGTTAAGATCAACCCTAATAAGATGATCACCATACAAAAACAAAAGTTCATTAGATAATTCTCTCTCTCTCTCTCTGTCTCTCTGTCTAGGTATCTGTTGACAATTCTATTTCTTTTTATTTCATTTTATTCTCACTAATTCTAGACATTAAGATTTCATCAAAAGTAGCTACCTGGTGATTCAAATAGATGAATAACGACAAAATTAGTCAAGTATTAAAGATAAGCTTATTAAAGAGAGATGGAGAGAGAGAGAGAGTTTCTCTGTTGTAGCACTATTAATTAACACGCCGAACGTGGCCCATGTACTTTATTTAACATAGATTTTTAATGCAAAACTTTGCTCTAAAAGTTCTTATACCCTATATTAGATCAGATTTTGGTGGGATTACAAGCAAATCCAAAGGGGAAATTATACATTAGGGAGACTGAGGGTTAACCAACTGACAACAAAAATTGTTTTTAACAAACAATCGGCTAGGGAAACTACACACGTACGCATCAAACCTTAATTTTATCACCAAACAAAGAATAAGATAGGGATTAGTTAGAGATCAGGAAATTATATTTGTACTGTTTAAATATTCTCATTGTTGCTAACATTAAAAGGAAAGACCATAACAAATTAAAGGGCTAAGCCAAAATCTCTCCTTTTTACATCAATATTACTATATTTGAATTATACAAAGAAGAAAAAATAATTAATAGGTAACATTTTCCTTCCGTGTTATATTCTGTATTAATATTTGTGAGAGTATAAGAATGTATTATTATTATTATTTGGCTTCCTTCTCCTTATACCCTTTCTCTCCAAATCAACAACATTAGTATGAAATATTTTTACCATTTTAACAGTCACAATGCCCAACCAAATCAGAACCTTGGTGCTCTTCTTATAACTAAACTCTTTTGAAGTTTAGTTCTCACCAAATTAATGTTAAATTTTTCTTATATGACATAGGTTTCACTCGGTTGGCATCAAATCATAAGGGTTTGTTAGGGTCTACGGCAGTAATTAAGTTGCACAGTAACTGTGGGCCAGACGTGTACTGCTGAAATGTGTGATGAAGAAGGCTTGATTCAAACAACTCAAACATGAAGAACGCAAAAATAGAACGAGTTAAATATGTTTTTCCTTTTTATAATTTTGGTCTTTATAAATTTATATTACATCTGTTATCATGACTGATAACATCTCAATCACATATATAGACTTGATGTTTCTTAAACAAAAAGATTAAAATAGATATTTTGTTAGTGTGAAGGAGACTGATAGATATATACACAAAAGTTAAAATTTCATTAGACCTAAACACTGCATTAAAGACAAAAATCATAAAACAGCATTTTTTTAGTCTTTATTTGTTTACTATATTTGATCATATATAGATAGTTTTTCTATCAGACATGTTTCAGAAAAAAAAAAAAATTACTCGTGACATCTGTCTTTTGTTTTCTGTTGGTTTTCTTTGACTAGGTGTATATACATGCATCTATGTTATGTGTGTCAATCATATTCCTGATTAATGTTTGTGGAAACTGGTCTTATTACAATTAATCAGTGCATTGAAGAAGTTTGATGGAAATTGGAACAGTACCTCTCACACCCTCTATTTAAAGAGTCTCCATGGTGCCAGATTCCCAACACACATGTCAAACAAGAGCCAAAAGTGAGCTCGAGAAAGCAATAAAACATCAACAGCTGTAGCTACACCATAGTCATGTCGGGAAGAAGGTCAAGGGCATCAAAGTTTTCTCAGAATGAGATTAATGACCTCGTGTCTAGGTTGCAACTACTTCTTCCTCAAATCAACCAAAGAGATAACTCAAGGGTATGTCCTTCTCCAACTTTTCTTCTGCTCCATTTTCTTTTTCTTACACTGCACATGCTAGCTCCCATGATAAAACTTATGTCTCATTCATGTTGCAACAGTAAAACCATGTTCCTGTGTTTATTTATTCTACTGTAAGATGATATTGGTTAAAGGGTTTTCTCTATACAAAGAGGTCAAACATGTTTCAATGTCATTGGGGTAGCAATTTGTCCCTTGTGCTTGCATATTTTTGTTAGTTTGGATTGTAATAGGTTTCTGACTTCAATGCCTGAGATTTCTCTGTTCAGCCTCTCAGATTTTAATTTTTTACTTGGGAAGCTAAACTTATTTAAAAATTAAAATTTGTTTATTTTTGTTAAAAAACCATTTATTAAGAAATTTAGTTCGATAATATTGTTAAGATGAAATTTATATATCTACCCTATTATATGTTGATTATTTCTTTTTAACATTTTTTATTTTAATTTCTGTGATTTTTTTTTTAAATTTGACTACTTTTTTATTCATTCATTCTTTCAATTTTATTATTTTTTATATTAAATAAATAAAAATTATTTACAAATAAATAGTAATTATTTATAATTAGATTATAAAAATTATTTATATCTTTTTTTATAATATTAATTTCATTATTTTTTGTGATGATAAAAATTGAAGTAACACATATGCCAATGTTTTCAAGAAAATGTTTTTTTAACTCTAGTTTTGTGAGAAGTGGTTTAATTTTGGGTTTTGCTTTACTTTCAAGGCCCATATTTTGTTTTAACTAACTTTTTTTATGCTTAGTATGCAATGCTGTTTCTTTTTCTGTAAAAAAAAAAAAGAAAAAAAAAACCTAATATTAATTTAATTCCTCATTCAATATTTCTATTTATACACTTGAAAACTATATATTTAATCGTCTAAAGACTTTATTGGCAAAACACTAATCAATTCTCAAAATGTAAAGCACTAGACGGTTTAAACGCATGTGCAATTTGGACATGCATACATACATAATTAGTAATTTTAAAAAATATATACATACAAATATCAATATAATATTTTTATGATAGAAAATAATTTATAATTACTATATTTCATAAAATCTTCGTAAAATATCTAGTTTCAAATTTTCATTACACTCTATAAAAATCTCATGCTAACATAAAAAGTTTCTATTTGAAAATTAAAATTAAAATATTAATTTTGTAATTATCAAATATTTATTCTTATTAAAATAATATATGTAGAAACTAAAATGGACGATTTTAAGTACAAAAATTCAAAAGCAAATTTATACAACCCTAAAATCTAAACAAATGATAAAAATTAATTTAATAAGCTGGCATAATGGTTAAATACATGCATTTACATTTTCTAAATCAATTCAATCATAAAAAAATCGATTTTGACTTTCACCGTGTACAAACTGGTTGACTCAAACATACATATAAGGAGTTTAATATCATTATCTAATTAAAATTATTATATGGTTAAAAGATTATAAATTATTATACATTTAAAATTATTGTATTTTACAGCAGTCATTTTTAAAATTATTTTATAAAATAATTTTACTCCATTAACGATATACATTTTTAACCCTAAAGTACGAGTATTTAGTCATTATATAGAGGGATAATTATGTTAATATTTGAAGACGATAATATTATTTATATTTATATTATATTGCACTGACAGATGTATTTTTCTTATTTTAAATATATCATTACATGATAAATAGTTTCATTTTACAAAAAAATTAAAATTTTTCATATAGAGACCATACATGTAAATAACATATAAGAACATCTTAAAAAGGTAAGTGTAGTTTAAAAAATATATACGTTAAAATCATTTCAAGAGAGATTATATAATTAAACTTGACGTAAATTTAATGCTGATAAACTTACATAAAATAATATTAAAGTATTAAACTTGTGTATACAATTTTGTTATTTAAAACTGCTAAATAAAACCTTGATATAAAGTCCTAAGTGAAATCCATATTATAAAAATATTATAAAAAATGGTTAAATAAAGTCACCATATACTATCTTCTACATTAAAGTTAAAAAATCTGTCGAAATCTTCACTACAAATTGGATTCCTCGTATGTAAAATTGACCCTTCCAAATAAAAAATAAAACAATTACTGATAATTAATAGTTAACTCTCTCTTTAATTAATAACTAAAAAAATCACAAATTGATTGAAGCTTATAATCAATTTATAGTGTACAATTCATACATTGATAGTAGAGCAAAATTGAACCTTAAAAAGTAATGTTTATGATAAAAATTATTACAACCAAATTTTGCTGAAATTTAAAACCGTAATATAAAGTTAGAATATGTTTCTTTTCATACATAAAAATATTTTCTTTTAATTTATAAACAAATAAATGTTTCCATTTTGTCTTTAGTATAAACAAGATAAGATTCTCGTTGAGAAAGAAAAAGTCTCTACTTTTAATTACTCGTTTTTGTTTATGAATATTTCATTTCTTTAGTACTACATTTACCTAAAGAGGCTATCTTTTAGAAAATAAAGCTAAAATCATGTTTATTTCCTTTAAAGAAACAAAACTTAAGTACAGCGTAGTCATATATGATTTTCTATTGCACGTATCTTAATTATAAAATTATTGAATTGTGTAATAATTAATAAAAGGGTTAAATATGTAATAATTAATAAAAGGGTTAAAACATTTTACTACTTTTTTACATTAATAAGAAATCAAAAGTAGACTATAAATTTAGTGAACAATAACAAAGTTTCACTATAAAATAATTTGTATTCCATTATCTTATTTTCTCAAGCCAAAACATATATATCTAATATATGAAATTAGATATTTTTAAATTGTTCGGTAATAATATGACAAATCAATTAAATCTCATTATAATAAACTTTAATATTATATCAACAAATGAATTTAAGTTTAACGTATTATAACAATATTAATTTGTAAAATGAAAATTATTGTATTTAAATAATACAACAAATAATGGTTTATTTTGTTGGACAGCGATCAGCCTCGGAGATCTTGAAAGAAACATGTTGTCACATTAGGAGATTACAGGAAGAAGTGGAACAACTGAGTGAGAAACTTTCAGAGCTCATGGATTCTGTGGATATGAATGACATTGATAGACAAATTTTACAAAACATTTTGCAACAATGTTAACAAATAATGCTTCATTTTCTACAGTCAATACCTTGTCCTATGTTTAGGTTGTGATAACAACTTATCATCTTCTTTAAATAAATTGCTTTCTTTTTCTCCATGCATTGTAACCTTTCATGGACAATCACTATCTTTTCTTTCCATTTATCTCTATGCATATATATTTATATTTTAATGCCAACAAAACACAAAATCAACTTAGTGTTGAATAAAAAAATGTAATCATTTTACTTTTTCTTTGTGTAGTCACAACCAAGTTAGAACTTTGTTACTATTAAACTACTATTAGGCCATTTGTATATCTTCATAAATACTGTTATTCTTCTATCTACTCCTTTGTTCTCTATTGAAGTTTTGTTCTTTTATATAAGCTTTTTCTATTGTAGATACATAACCTAACTTTTTTTCAAGATAGGGATAATAAAGTGTGTTAATTAGTAGGTAGTTCTACCAATCAAAACTTAAAGTTGGCTAAAGTTAGGTGGTTGAAACCACCATCTTCATTCAACTCAACTTATTCAATTTATTAAGATAACAAGCTATTAGTAGGTTGGCCCAACATTTTCTTTTTATGTGAAATAAATTTTATTTTTCAGAACCAACAACGATATTTCAGTGTTGAATAAAATTTTAAATCATCTTAATTTTTTTTTTTTTTGTGACAAGTGAGTTTAATCTAGGACCTTGTGCAAACTATCTCAACCACATGTCAACTCTAGTGGATCTTAATTCATATCTCCATCAATCAATTTTCTCTTTTGTGTTTTGTTTCTTCACCCGTGAACATATTATATTATATTATATTATATTATATTATATTATATTATATTATATTATATTATATTATATTATATTATATTATATTATATTATATTATATTATATAATATGTATGTATGTATATTTATGTATGTATACCTAAATCATTTTAAAAGAAAGAAAGTTTCAAAGCTTTGAATCTTAGAATAATATAAGGAATTTGTTTTTATCTTTTAGTATTACAAAGTACAAACTTATTATTATTGTTAGTTTATTTTATGAAATAAGAAAATTTATATACAAATCTAGATTATGGTGTGTTCTAAAATAAGAAGCTTAAACATTCTTTAATAGCTTTTGTATTTAGTCAATGACTCGTCTGCCAATTCATATATAAGATTGTTGCTAAAAAGAGGTTCTAATATACCACCAAGTGATTAGTTAATCTTAACTTCTTTTTTTATGAATTAGTGAACGAGTGTTTTTGTCATCTTCGACACATTTATTTAATACATAAATTATTTAATAAATCAGCTGTATTATATATAAATTACTACGTTCAGAAAATGTTTATGTATTATATTATAACATTAAAACTTAGCACGGATGATTTATCCTCAAATAAGTTCAAGAAACTATATTTTAAATTAAATTCGTCTATCTAAAACGTTTAATGTCTACCAAAATTTTAAAAAATTATCTTAATAAAAAAATTTAATTAAAGTTTATTTAATCCTAATGGGACAAATTATAGTTAAAGCATATCATTTAAACTCAATCATAATTCAATAGAATTTAGATTATGTGTTTTAATTGTGATTCAAAATATACTCATCATATATTAATAATATTTCTAATTTAATGCATAACATATACTACACAATATAATTGAAAAGTAAATAAATATAAAAAAAATGAATTTTATAAAATAAAGCATTATACATGAGCTAGAACAATTACTAGTTATAAATATTATTCCCATCAATTCAACATATTTTATAAACAACTAAATTCTCACTAATTATCTAATTTCCAAAATTAAGAAAAACATACACATAAATTTTTTAAAATTAAAGTCATAAATGATGCAATCCTGCTTGATGTAGTCTTCTTTTTGTATTTTACATTTCATTGTATATGTATCTTAGCTTGCAAGGAGCATGGGTTATTATAAATACCCAGCTCCTCTCTTGTATTGTAACTTTTGAGATGAATGAGAATTGAATTTCTAAACCAGAGAATTAATTCTCTCTTGAAAGTCAGGCTAGAGAGTGCTAGGGATCCGCCTCTAGCCACCTTCCAAGTACATTCTTCCATCTCTCCATTTTCCATTTTTCCACCATGCTTCCATTTTCTCTCTCCTCCACAATGTCATCCTCCACGAAGCGCTACTCAATTGCAACCACATCTTCAGTGGCATGTGTTAGCATTTCACTCTCTCATTAGCGCTTTGGTCACATTCTCAGTGCATCATTTTTCATTCAACCTCAGATTTCTCCTCACGTCTTCCTCGAGTTTCGTTCGCTCAAGAGCTCCTCCATCGTCGGTTTCTCCCTCCTTTTTCATTTTCCTTCCATTTTGACAGGTTAAATCCTCTTTTACTCCGTTTAAACACCTTTCCACCGATTGATCTTCGATTTCCACCGATTAAACCTCCATTCAGATCGATTAACCGGTCTGTTTAGTGTTACCTCATTGTTATAGGGTTCCTTCGGTCCCAAATTAGGGTTTCTTTATGATTTAGGGTTTTCTCCAATCGATTTCTTTTCTCTCGGTGCGTTTAGGGTTTTCAACCTATCTTCTCCGATTCTCTCTCGATCTAGAGCTTCGTCTACATTCCGTTGCATATTACTCGTCGGAGGAAGCTTCAGGGAGCATAAACTTACATTGCGCGTTCAGCGTCATCTTCTCGGAGCGCTCTTCCATCAGTTGGTATTAGAGCTTAGGTTCGACACGTTGTTTGAGCTAAGTGATTCTTCATTCCTTATTGTTTCACTTGTTCTATTTTGTCATTCGGTTTATTCCATTGTTTTGTTTCTTTTCCATTCATTTGTTCGATCAAATCTGATGTGCAACACTTTTTGATTGCATCTGATGCTCATTATTGGTTTTTTTTTACATTTTAATCGGTACAATCTATTCATTTTGAGTCATCCCTCTGCTTAATTCCATTTTCTGGTTTGTTTTGGTCATGTGCTCACACTATGTATGATGCAGTTCTTTTTTGTTTGTGAAATCTGGTTGTTTTGTTTTTAAATTCTCAAGTGTTTCAAAGAGTTGCTAATGTAATTATCAACCAAATAGAGGCCGTAACATGTTGAATCTAGCCTTCGTGATATATTAGCCATAAGCACTTGTTCATGTGAATTTTTAGACAATTTTATTTGCTGGAAGCAATTCTGAGTTAATAAGAAATTTGTTTGAATCTGTTTCAATTCTTCTTTTTCAAATAGGAATGACATATACTGTTGTGAAAGGATAGGCACGTCAATTGAGCAATGAAATGCATATGCATAGCTTGGGTGCCTAAACCAGAAACACAATGTAGTGTTGAATTTCAGATTTCAGATTTCAGCTTTGCACTGTGTTGTTTGAGTTGTGTGTGAGTCTAATTCGAGTTTAAATCCACCTACTTGTTGTTTTCCAGCTTGGACTTGTGTAGTTATACATTCTAGAGTCACTTACAACATTGCCTAGTCCATTGAATCTTTTAAACCCAGTTTTGGTGGTGTGATGGAGTGATCTTTTCTGCATTTTTGGACATAGCAAAGTTAGATTTCGACTGCTAACATTTATAAGTTGTGTGATAGTTTGAGAAAGTTTAAAATGATGTTTAAAAGTTGCTAGCAAAGTTCAATTAATGATATAATGGTCCAAGTGCAGAATAGTATACTAAACCATCAATTTTGAGTCAAAATTGGGAAGTGGCAAGATGTTTTTTAGTAATGTACTTTGTTTCTAAAGGTGATTTTATTTTAAGGGGTAATTAGTTAGTAGCTTAAGACATTTCTGTCAAGGCAAGACTTGGTATTTAAGTGACCCCAGTGGTTCACCTCTCTTACCTAGGACTTGTCTAAAGTGGAAGCTTTTAATCCTTTAGATTAAGAAAACTTTTAAAAACAAAATGTCTTGTTATAGTTCATATAGGTCCTCTAGGTTAGATAATGTTGATGAAATGTTTAATCCAGCTAGGAATCTTCCATTCTTTGGTAAAGACATAGTGCATTAACATACCTAGATTGAGAACAAGAAATTGATAATATAAATCATTGGTTTTATAGAGAGATCGAATCTTATGTCCTTAGCATATATCTCTCTAAATTTGAAGAGAATGCAAGTGAGTGGTGGGATGAAAGTCAATATTTTGTTAGGAAAGGTAGAAAGTGTAACATCCCATTTATGATTTTTATGAGAGAAAAAAAATTGTTCTTTTAAAGCGAAAACAAAAGAAAACATTCATATATATCTTATTATTTTTGCATTCCAAACCCATGATCTCTTTTTATTTTAAGTCTTAATTAATCTTGTTTTCACACAATTGTTCAGCGCCAAGAGTCCTCTGGGATATGATATTTGGTCTTACCATTTTATATTACTTGTGTGACTCGGTGCACTTGCGGATTTGTCCCAACAAAATCTGGTTGTTCTGTTTTTAAATTCACAAGTGTTTCAGACAGTTACTGGTGCAATTATCAACCAAATAAAGGTTGTGAGATGTTGAATCTAGCCTTAGTGATATATTAGCCATAAGCACAGTGTTGTTCATGTGAATTTTTAGTCAATTTTATTTGTTGGAAGCAATTCTAAGTTAATAAGAAATCTGTTTGAATCTGCTTCAATTCTTTTTTTCAAATCTGAATGACATATATTGTTGTGAAAGGATAGGCACATCAATTGAGCAATGAAATGCATATGCATAGCTTGGGTGCCTAAACCAGAAACACGATGCAGTGTTGAATTTCAGATTTTAGCTTTGCACCGCGTTGTTTGTTTGAGTTGTGTGTGAGTCTAATTCGAGTTTAACTCCACCTAACTGTTGTTTTCTAGCTTGGTCTTGTATAGTTACACATTCTAGAGTCACTTTTAACATTGCCTAGTCCATTGAATCTTTTAAACTTAGTTTTGGTGGTGTGATAGAGTGATTTTTTCTACATTTTTGGACATAGCAAAGTCAGATTTTGACTGCTAACATTTCTAAGTTGTGTGATAGTTTGAGCAAGTTTAAAATGATGTTTAAAAGTTGCTAGCAAAGTTCAATTAATGATATAATGGTCCAAGTGCAGAATAGTATACTAAACCATCAATTTTGAGTCAAAATTGGGAAGTGGCAAGATGTTTTTGAGTAATGTACTTTGTTTCTAAAGGTGATTTTATTTTAAGGGGTAATTAGTTAGTAGCTTAAGACATTTCTGGCAAGGCAAGACTTGATATTTAAGTGACCCCAGTGGTTCACCTCTTTTACCTAGGACTTGTCTAAAGTGGAAGCTTTTATTTCTTTAGATTAAGAAAACTTTTAAAAACAAAATGTCTTGTTATAGTTCATTTAGATTCTCTTGGTTAGATAATGTTGATGAAATGTTTAATCAAGCTAGGAATCTTCCATTCTTTGGGAAAGACATAGGTGCATTAACATACCTAGCTTGGGAACAAGAAATTGATAAAATAAATCCTTGGTTTTAGCATATATCTCTCTAAATTTGAACAACATGCAAGAGAGTGGTGGGATGAAAGACAATATTATGTATGGAAAGGTATAAAGTCCTCCATTTATGATTGCCATGATTTGAAAGCTTGCATGAGAAGAAAGTTTGTGCCTTCAAACATTAAGAGAAACCTATAACTAATAAGAGATTGCATTGAAGATGAAAAAATATTTCTGGAAAGTTTAAATGATCATGGTTTCCTTCATAGAGAAATAGAATTTGGAGCAAGACTTAAAGAGCTCAAGGATAAGAAAAGGGAAAGAGAGATTAAAAGAAGAGAGCAAAAGAGAAAAGAGGAAGAAAGTTGAGAAGACGAGCAAAGAGAGAAAGAAGAAAAGGAGAGAAGAGAAAAAGAAGAAAGAAAACAAGAAGAAAGAAAGTGAAAAAGAGAAAAAAGTAGAGAAAAGAAAAGAAGAACAAAGAAAAGAAGAAAGAAGAAAAGAGAAAGGAGAAATGACGAGAGAAGAAGAAAAGAAAGAGAGAGAAGAAGAAGAGAAAAGAAAAGAAGAAGAAAGAAGAGAAAGAGAGAGAAGAGAAGAAGAAAATAAGAGAAAGAGAGAGAAGAGAAGAAGAAAATAAGAAAAAGAGAGAGAAGAGAAGAAGAAAAGAAGAGAAAGAGAGAGAAGAGACGAAGAAAAAAAGTGAGAAATGAAAAAAAGAGAGAGGAAGGAAAATGATAAATTGTTACTAATCTTGAGTTATTGTTACCTTTATGAAGAAATATAACTCAAGACAAAAAATAACTTTTGACTTTGGACTTTTAAACACTCTTAAAACTTCAAAGCAAACTATAAGAAGTCCTTATTCTAAAGTTATTATTTTAGAAAATTCCTTTCTTGGATCGATATTAATTGAAGATATATTTGGTGTTGCAAATTTGTGTTTGATCAAGGAGGGAGAAAAGTGAATCTAAAGGAATAAAGGAATAAGGCCACTTCAAGATGGTCTTGCTATCAAGACAATGGTGGACTGTCTTCATAAGGCAGTTTCTAGATCTGAGGACAAATCTTTTTTTAAAGAGGTAGGGTATGATGCAATCCTGCCTGACGTAGTCCTCTTTTTATATTTTTACATTTCATTGTATACGTACCTGAGCTTGGAAGGAGCATGGGTTACTATAAATACACAACTCCTCTCTTTTATTGTCACTTTTGAGATTAATGGGAATTGAATTTTTGAACCCGAGAATTAATTCTCTCTTGAATGTCAAGCTAGAGAGTCCTAGGAATCCTCCTCTAGCTACCTTCCATGCACATTCTTCCATTTCTCTATTTTCCATTTTTCCACGTGCTTCCATTTTCTCTCTCCTCCACGACGTAATCCTCCACGAAGCGCTACTCAACTGCAGCCACATCTCCAGTGGCATGCGTTAGCGTTTCACTCTCTCATTAACACTCTGGTCACATTCTTAATGCTTCACTTTTCATTCTCCATCTCGCAAGCCACATCCTCATTTTCATTTCACAAAAACCGCATCTTCATTCGTGTCTTCAACCTCAGATTTCTCCTCGTGTCTTCTTCGAGTTCTGTTTGCTCGAGAGCTCCTCTATTACCGGTTTCTTCCTCCTTTTGGATTTTCCTTCCATTTTGACCAGTTAAATCCTCTTTTACTCCGTTTAAACACCTTCCCACCGATCGATCTTCAATTTACTCCGTTTAAATCTCCATTCACACCAATTAATCGGTCCGGTTAGTGTTTCCTCATTGTTCTAAGGTTCCTTCAGTCTCAAATTAGGGTTTCTTCATGATTTAGGGTTTTCTCCAATCGATTTCGGTTATCTCGATTCATTTAGGGTTTTCAACCTATCTTCTCTTATTCTATCTCGATCTAGAGCTTCGTGTACATTCCATTGCGTATTACTCGTTAGAAGAAGCTTCGCGGAGCATTAACTTGCGTTGCATGTTCAGTGTCATCTTCTCATAACTCTCTTCCATTATTGTCAAAGTTATTTCAACAATATAAAAATATAATAAAATTTATGTTTGTTTAGAAATTAGTTCAGGGCCAATAAAAATTAAAGTTTCTCAAACTCATATGATGAGTAGAACTTTAATATGCTAAGAATTTTTTACAATGTCAAAATACACGAAATATGTTTTTCATATAAGATTTCAACACATCAATACTTGCATTTCTAGCTCAATAACAAATGACATCAATTTTCATTATATTATAAATATAAGAACTCAATTTAGTTTAATTTAATAAATTCATAATTCCCCTTGTACTCATGCTCCTCAAAAATTTGAAAAAGCCACCTGAAGACTTTTTAAAAGTGTTCACGAAAATGGTTTTTGAAAGATTTTTATAAAATAGTTAAAAGAAACACTTGTGGATAAGAGAAACAAACCATCAATACTTTGGATTTTATATTAGTTCACTCCTAATCTCTCTGCAAACTATTCTTTTAAAAATTTAAATATTTGTAAGTATATTTTACTAGTACTTTTAGTTAAAACAAGACACAAAGTGACATAATGTTATTTATTAGGCTCTCCCTAAATTTAATAATGAGTACACAATATATTTACCAACTAAATATACGAAGTCCTTCAAATTATACAAAAAATAAAGTTTTTTTACAAATATTTTATTGACTTTGTAATAAACAATTTTGCTTCGATATTTCTCCCTTCTAATTTTTTTTCTTTTTACTTTCCTTATGTACATGAAGAATGTTATAATAATTTGTTTAAGTTTTTATTTGCATAAAAAAATAGTCTTGGATAATGGAAAAACATTTAAAAGAACAACATTGGTCCAATAAGTGGTTTTGATCTTTTCCTTATATAATACTCTCTGAATTTTTGTTAGTATTTATTGATTGAAAATTAATATTTTTAAATTTTAAATATTTATGTTCACTATTCAACTTAATTACCTTTTCAATTTGTATTTTTCCAAGACTAATAAATGATATTATTATTATTATTATTATTTTATTTGTTGAATACTGGGACATATTTGAAGTTTGTATTGGTGAGGCCTTGAGGTGGGTAACAAATGTATTATTATTCTTGTTACACCTCACTTTGGTAGGATTACTAATTATAGCATTACATAATTGATAAAAAAGAAAAATAAACATAAGTATATAAGATGTAACAAATGTATTATAATTCTTGTAACACTTCAATTTGCTAGGATTACTAATGATAGCATTACATAATTGATAAAAAGCAAAAATAAACATAAGTATATAAGTATATAAGATGTATTTAATGTTCTTCATAAAAAAAATCCAAGATAAACTTTTAAAATATAATTAAGCATTACTAGAAGATTTATACATACAAAAATATATATTTAAGTAATAACTACTCACTATCACTATAAGAAATCGTATATTACATACAGTCATTATTTATCATTAATAGCATATATCTATTCGCAATTCGTGTTTATTAATGAACTACCGACATGCAGAAATACCAACAAATACAAACATTTGTTAATAATTATAAATGGTCTCAAATGCATCGATAAAATGCACGATAAGGTCTTCTTCCTCCTCTTCATCTCTTCTATTTTATTTATTTATTTTTCAGTAACTACCATCAACTAGTCATCACACGTCCACCATCATCATCATCATCATTGACAACCTTAATGGGCATCATTGACATCACTGGCATGCCTTTCCACAACAGCCATGAGCCTCCATATCGGCCACCATTGTCAAAGTCAGTCACTAACTTGTCCAACACCTCCATCTCCTTCTCTTTCCTATTCTCTTCTTTTTCTCCTTTTTCTACCCATCTCTTCTTAATATAATAGAAAAATCCAACAAATCAGGTAGGAAATTTACTGTGCAAAGTGTTGACGGATTTACTGATGAAAACATTCATTGATAATTGTGATGATAAGTTTGCAACAAACTGGAACTAACGGTAACTATGACTTTAAGGTATCAAAAGATATTTTGCGATGAATTTTACAAACTCATTTCTTTTCCACGAAAGTATAATTAGTCGATAAATCTAAATGTAAAATCCACTGGTAACTGTTAAGACTCCGGCAAGTGTACCGAATCGTATCAAGTAATAATAAACGGTAAGTCTGAGTATCGTTTCCCTAGAGACTCATAGGCCTAGACTTTCATGTGATTTCTTGATTATTTAAGACTTGAATAACAAAAATTAGGGTTTTATAATGCAAAACGAAAATTAAATATGCATGCAAAGGTTTTGATCAATTGGCCAAAAGATAACGCAGGTGAATGATGTATGAATGAATTATGTTGTTGGGGTTTATGATTTCATCCTATCCACTGTCATATATCTAAGAATTCGACTTTTTCATTAATTTCAATTCTAATTTACCATTAATCCCAATGTCTTGGTGAAAAGAGACTACTCCTAATTACTAGTTTACAATGTCTTGTCTCCCTAGCAATTGATCATGCATTACATAATTCGCACAGAAGCTTAAGGCAATCGGTCCTCCTATCCCTATGTCTAGGTAATATTGCTACCAAGGGAATTCCCTCGTGTCTAGATCTACCCACACGTGCCCATATAGATAGAATCAAAGATTATGCTATTGAATAATGTCTTAAACAAAGCATGCAAATATAATGGAGGAAAAACCCTAACAATTAATGAATAAAAGCATATGAATAAAGCAACAATTCAATATATGAGAGTTTCAAAGGCTTACATGAAATCCCAAACAACAATGGAGGTTTAGTTCACCATAATCATGGTCAAACTAGATGAAAATAATGGAAAGAATGAAAAGATAACTCTATATTTGATAGCTTGGAGCTTCCGCATCCAAAGTCTGCCTCTGAGGGGTGAAGAGAGTGTTTCTGCGTCCTTTCTGTCAAAAGATACTCCTTTTGGTTCGTCCATGTCTATATATAGCATAGAAAAATAACAGAATTTTGGTCCAGGTCCAATAGTACATCGCCCGACAGTGGCTCACCGCCCGACGGTGGGTGCGACACTCAAAATAGCCCCCAGCGGTGTCGCCCAGGCAAAAAACAGTAGAAAACTGGTCCCGAGTCCACCGCCCGGTGCTCCCTGCCGCACAAAACTGCACTCTGGTTGACTTTTCAACATTCTGGTTGACTTTTCTGCATTCTGGTTGACTTTTCTACACTGCAGATCATTAATACTTCAACCCTTCTTTCAAATCATTCAATAAACCTACAAAATCAGGGGAAAACCATGCATAAAACCAAGAAAACCAACTTTGACTCTCTTATTCTCTAACTTAAGCAAAATGCATGATTTCAAGCTAATTCTAAGTCATAAAGGATGTGTTTAATGTCAAATTTAAGTATGAAAATAACGGATTTTCAACCGTTATCAGTAACATCCGCATGTAAATTAGAGTTTGCGATGGATTACAATTTATATATTATATTTTGTCATAAATAAACAAAATTCTTGAAGTGTACTCAACCTTTAGAGTCCCACCGTTGCTCATCTCTCTCACCCAAACTATCCTTTGCTCACGTATAATATACAATTGTAATAGGTGGACAAACCACAACACAACACATAATAGGGTAAGTTAGAATAAATTTAAATCATACTACTTATAAGATAAATATAATACAATGAGAAGCCCATTCCTTTTCAATTCAAACATCACACTCAATAACACCAAATGTCTAATGCATATTACACACACAACACTTATGGCTTAATTCTTATGGTTTATTTACACAAATAGACATTTCACTTTACTCCCAAAGGACACGTGTATTAAGTAGAATTATGGGACCTTACACCTATATATCATGACTCATTCATTCTTGTCTCTCAGAAGTTATAGTTTTATCATAGTCAAACCACGCTTGACCAAAGACTATGATAGTGTAAATATCTAATATTAGCTAAATACGATTCGATTTCACACCACACCTCAATTATAGAAACCTCTTTTGACTTACAACTAAGTAATATTCCTTTATATAAGTCTAATACTAGTAGAGTTAGGATAATCTCATTACAAAATTTGACGTCAAAACACTTTTCACATAACCACACAATATGTTGGGAAACAGGTAGGTTTCGTTTTAACACTAAGAGGGGGGGTGAATTGGTGGGTTTTCAAAATCAGAGTCTTTTCGCAATCTTTAAATCAAAGTAGAAAACTTTACAAACATTCTTGAATCGCAAGTTATAGAAATTCGTTTGCAACGGTAAAGTAAAGTAGACTACACAGATAATGGAGTCGACTGAAAGTAAAAGTATAGGGATAGAGAATTCAAACGCGGGTTTTTATACTGGTTCGGCCTTAATGCCTACATCCAGTGTCCTTCTAGTTCCAAGAAGCAACTGCACTATAATGGTCAAGGTTTTTACAACAAGGTTTTTATAGAAGACCTCCACGTCAAAAATATAAAACACCTCTCTAACCCTATAACCAAAATATAGGCCAAAATAACACAGCAAGACTTGCAGCAAGATGTCCCCTCTTCTACAATTTGCAACCCACTTTGAACAATCCTCAAAGTGTACCAGACTCCACGAGTCCAACCCCTGTAGTTACAACAGGTAACAACAATCACAGCAATCACCACGGATGCCAAACAAGTTCTTGATCAATACAGAAGCACCTCAATTGTGCAGATTATGATCAGCAGTAGGCGCGATGCAATTCTCCTTCAGAAACTCTTCCAAGAAAGATCACAATCGTCTCCTTGATGAGTTATTAGAGCTCTAAATTCAGAGAATCAATCAGAAACAAAATATGAAAATGATAGTAATCCAAAAGTTCTCTGTAAATGATCAGGTCTCGTCTATTTATAGATTTCTATAAATCAGACGCTCCTGTAGTCGAATATGCTACTAATAGAGTCGACTATATTATAATAGTTATAACAGTTAAGACATAATAGCAGCAATAGGGTCAAACCAATTAATTTCTCCGTTAATGCAGTTGACCAACATTCAATGCCCAATTAACTTTTAAAAATATAGTCGTTATAGTTCATGAGCATAACAGAATTTCAAAACAAGCAACTAATACAGTCGGATGCGTGGCGCACACAGTCGACTTCGATACTGTAGTTTACTTTGAAATTCTTTTCAATGTAAAATTTCACATAGCACTGCTTTTGAAAGTCTGTGCATAGTCACGAGCTTAATTCGACTTCCCCCATAATGAAGTCGACTTACAGCTCGCAGACATGCAACACAATGTAAGTTCATAAAAGTGCTTGTGGTTTTCATCTTTGAAATCATGTGAAATGCAACCAGATATGCTGTAACATGCATAAGCTCAGTAAAAGTGCATTCACATAACATAAAACATGTTCAATAATATATCAATCAATAAGTAAAAGAGCATGTAACACATCAACAATACATGTGTTATTAAAAATTTGTTGTCATCATAAAAAACCAGGGTGGTATAGATATTGTGTTGTCAACAATCTCAACACAATAATATTTCCACCCTGGGAATCACTACATTCACATTCAACATAATTCATACCAAATCACACCATACAATACATGAATTAAAGGATAATTTTTATAATTTACAAATATTTGTTTTCCCACAATGAATTCTTGTGTCACTTAACAAAACATTACTGAAGTGAGACTCGCCTAATGACTAAATAATTCCCCAAGTAAAAATATGTCTTTGGGGTTCTTTATTTTCAAAATAAAATTACCACTCAACAAAATGTAGGCTCACCTAATGAGAGAGAAACTAGGACTAAATTCCCCAAAAATTGTCTAGTGAAACCTCTTCTTGCCCAATGATCAAATGCGTACCTCACTCTCGTCACTCATTTTATTTTCTCTTAGTCATTCCTTTACTCGCCTAGCAAGCCCATCGCCTAGCACCACTCTTAACAAGCTCACCTAATGAGTTATAACTCGCCTAGCATGTAAAGGGACTATAGCTCTCTAGAATGAAGATTTTGCATTCTCGCTTAGTGGGACACATGCTTGCCCAGTAATATTACATAATTATTCAAATCCAGTTTTCATAAGCTATGGTCCCAACCAATCTATCTGGGCATCCATTTCATCTTCAGATGAAAACACACAAAGTATAATTATACCAATGCATCAAAGAAATCTATCCATATCACACAACCAATCAAAACTACCATCGGTGCCAAAACAACTCAAAATACATACTAAATCAATAAAATTCACTATCTATAGAAAATCTATTTAAATTATATTTAAACACAAGGAAACCATCCTATTTCACAATCACTCAATTCAATCTCATTACATAGTAGTAATATTTAAGTATATTTTAACTTCCCTTACCTAGTGTAACAAAATCATTGGCTCAAGGTTGCTCCTAAAGCTCGAGTTCTCACAAAATGCTTACATCAATAAATGACGTAAAGAAGCTTGTTTAGTTATGTTTGATCAATATAAACCTAAGTTATGAAAACTACAGTGATCATCTTCAATAAGGTACTTAAAGAGTTCAAATTGTAGGACAAATAACACATTTGCTACAAACAATTCTTTCAATCATTCAATGATCATATAAAATGTTCTTTGTGGCGGGTGTGAAATTTAATACTTTACAGATCCTTCACCTTGTGGAATTATTCCTTGTCAGGTTAAATTGTGCCTTTTATTCAAGTGTTTTTCTTTCTATCAAGAGTTATTAATCTCAAGAACAAAATTTTGTAAAAATTTAAATAACGTACAAAATGCAGAAAAAACAACTAATATTAAACACATAATACTTAGAGAGTTTGTTATCATAAAAATTAATCAATAGAGTGTTAAACCATCTTATGTGATATTGGAGATTAGACTCCTTAGGGTCTTCGAATGAATATAATTGTCAATTTGGCCCATGGCCTATGAGCAAGTCTTGACCCACCCTTGAATAAGTCTCCCTTTTAAGGCGAACCCAAATCAAGGGACTGAAAAAAAATGCCCATCCCCTAAAGCCTCTCTCAAAGTGGGTAATGGTCAAGGTCAAGGTTGATCTTTCTACAAGATATTAATTAATTCTTAAAAACAACACTTTCAATCTAGATCAAAGGTCAAGCTAGGATCAAAATAGGTCGTTTTGGCCTAAAATTTGAGACGGTTCGTCTTAGATTAAAGGTTTGGGTGCATAGACCAAGGTCAAAGGTCAAGATGAACCAACTTGGGTAGAAGGTCGTGATGGGCTGGTTCGAACTGAAGCTCGAGATGGGTTGAATGTTGAGATGAGGTGGACTAGGATGAAGGTTGACATGGGTTGATCCGAGGAAAAGGTCGAGACGAGCCAATCGAGGCTGAAGATCAAGACATGTTGTGCATTGACAAAGGTCGGTATATCTCGAGCCACGACAAAGGTTGAGACGGGTTGACTGAAACCAAAGGTTGAAATGAGCTTGCCAATCTGGCCCACCACATATTCGGATCGGGTTAGGTTTGAAAAAAATGAAATTTTTTATACGGGTCAATTTTCAACCTGGCTCACTTAGAACCGGGGTCGGGGTTGAACGCGTGATGAGCCGAGTTGGCTCACCAACCCACCTAGTTTAATTTAATTATTTATTATTTTGTGTTTCAATATTATTAGTTAACATTGTTTTTACTCTATTGTAAATGAGAATAAAGAAAAAGATGATTCAAGAGAACAAAATGTTATAAATTTATCTATTTAATACTCTAATCTTATAAATAGATAAATGATACAAAAATTATCAATATTATAAACTTATTTATTCGCTTTTTTGGTTTGCTTTTCGATTACATTTGAGTTTTATGTTATTTTTTTTAATTATTTTGAATTGTCTTTGGAATTTAACATCATTTTACAGTGAAATTATTTAAATTTAAATTAAAAAAATTATTTTTTTTATTTAAAAAAAACTTATAATTAAGTGAGTCAACCCGTTTAACCCACCAACCCATGGTGGGTCGGGCTGAGTTCAAATTTTTTTCGACTAATAAATAATTTAAGTTTAGTTAAATTACTAAATGGTCAACACATGGTGGGTTAGATTGGATTGGACCGGGTGATCCATTTTGACACCACTAATTACATTATATGAGTGAAAATGTCAATTAAATGACATATTTTAGTGAAATAATAATGAAATAATTAACTTTAAATAAAATTTTAGTTATATAGAATATTTAACAATTATATAAATACTCTTATGAAAAAAATTTCATAACCTTCATATTTAAATAATTTATCTACCATGCTTCAATTGTGTCAAAAAAAAATGCAATGATAAAAAAGTTAAGGGCGATTTTCTTTTAATATTATTTTAATAATTCATTTTTCTATACTTATAATACAAAAGCTATCATCTACTATGGATATCATCGAACACCATTGTGAAATAAAATAAGATTTCTTACAAATAATATTTCGTACAAAGAATATAATTATTTACATTAAAGATAGTGAAACTTTTAATTTTTTTTATTATGATATCAAAATGTTATTTTGTATTTAAAAGAACTATAAGGACTATATTTTCAGTTGATGTTATTTTTTATAGTTATACTTAAATTACATCATGTTTTACTTTTTATTTAAGATAATGATATATAACTGCGAATTTTGAGTGTATGTGTATTTATTTTCTTATTGATCAAGACTGACCATGGGATGCCATATGTTTTAGAAATGGAAAAGATTTTCCTATTCAAAACATCAAAGTTAATTTTTGGAATGCGTTAAATATATTTGAAAGAAAAATATCATGAAAAGGATAAACAAATAAAAGTTCCCTTCTCAGAATTTGAAATTGGGCCACTTGGCCCAAAAAGATAATCCAACAAGAGTTTAAATTCAATTTGAATGTTGAAGATTTTTAGTTTGTTTAGTAAAAGAAGAGAAATTTGTTTTCCATTCTTTTCTGTTTTTTATTGTATAAATAGAACGAATATAGAGAATGACATAAATATATTTAATTAAATAAAACAAAGTACATAAATTAAGACTAATATAACAATTTTGCTTCTTTTGTCTTTCTTTCCAAATCAGACAAATTAAACATTGTGGGGAGTCACTTATTTTATCATTTTTTTTCTATTACTAGAATATTAAAGGAATTGATATATTAACGAAACCTTAAAAATATTAAAACTATTGTATTTTAAAAGCGTAACAAAAGAACAGCAGGAAAAATTATTTAAATTATTGTATTAAAATCTAAATTGGAATTCAGCACGTTAAAATTCGACAAGTCACATACAATCACAAGTTCCAAATATTAAAGAGTAAAACTTCTTGGCCTATGTGAACCTTATGAAAATATTTAATGCCCTGCTTATTTCACTTACCTATTATAATAAAATCAATAGAAAAAAGGGAGAAGGAAAACACTCTAATCCTTCAATAAACCTACTTATTGTCCTCCAAATGTAGTAAGCTATGAGGAATAAAGATAGAGATCTACATTCATTATACTAAAATTAATACCTAATTATGGGTTAAAGCTACTGGAATCAAATTCAATAAGGAAAATTATCTCACGATATTGTAAACTCATTAACTATCTAGACTCTATCACAAAAAAGATCTTTTAAAAGAGAAAAGAAGAAAATAATATTTAATAAATCTTTTACTTGAATGATGTAAAAATAATAAATATGAAAAAAATAAAAAACATTATCATTTAATATATATATATATATATATATATATATATATATATATATTTTTTGAATTGTATGAATTGAAGAAAGTTTTTGAAATTCTTTTTTGTTAGAATTTACAATTTTGATATTTTTAGATTTTGTAAAATATTTGTAAAAATAAATAAATTTTTAAAATAAGTAAATAATTAAATATTTCAAAAAAAAATAATTAATAAAATAATAAGGTGAAACGAAAAGTGATTATGCTGTTTTTTATTATTATTAGTATTTAGTAATTTCGATCATCATAAGATATTAATTAGATTGAGTAAACAAATAAAAAAAAAACTTAATTCAAATCTACTCGTGTTACATTAAGTTGTTGGAATATCTTATTCAATCAAGGATTTTTACTTATTTTTTGTTGAAAATAATTATATAATTAATTATTGCAATTTTTTCACATATTTTTAAATACGATTAATAATAAAAAATAATAGTAACGTACGAATAAATAATATATAAATAAACAGTGTTAAACAGTGTAAACAATCCAAAATGTGTTAAAGAATGTAAACAATTCAAATGAAACGTGTTTGAAACAACAAATAAAGTTAAAGAAATTTGGTAAAAATGACTAAAACCAGAGTTTTCTAAAGTTGAAGGACTAAATTGTACGATAATTTGAAAGAGGGACTAAACCCAAAATCGCCCCAAAGTATAGGGACTAAAAACATATTTAACCCTAGACAAAATAACACTGAAATAAAAATATTTTATTTTTATTTAATTTCATTTTTTATTCTAACAACTTTCATTTCCGCTCACTATTTATTCTTTTATATTTCTTGATTTTGTTTTTCACTTTTTCTTTTTTTATTAGATTCTTAACTAATACATATAGACTTCAATCTCAAACTTTAATTTAACACGAAATAAAAAGTAATAATTATACATTGATTATCATTATAAAATAACTCTACTAAAAGAAATAGATAACACTAACTTATAAAATCTTTGTTATCTTCTAAATAATTAATTATTTCATAAAAAAGTATTATATAAAAGGAATAACACGTTTAAAAATCATAATATTAGCGAAAAATATTTAATAATCTTTTTGACAATTAATCTCTACCATAAATTTGTCTCTTCACTTGTTATCTATAAAACTCATGAGATTTCCTTAAGAAAATTAAGTTAAGAGAAATTGGTAAGTAAGTAATAACAGTTTTATAATAATTATTTAAAAAACAATTTATATATTAAAGAGATGTGTAAAAATTATAGAATATAATTAAGTTTTACATGAAAACACAAAGCTAAGTTTAAATTAGAGAATCCGAAGAATTATTATTTCAAGAGGAAAAGTACATAATAAGCATGAACATATGAATTTTCCTCTTAAGAGAAAATAGAGCTAGCGCCTGCACCTGGTAATGGCGCTGCAGCCTCGCTGGTAAGGGTTGGCCTCCGCGCCAGGCCGGCAATTGTAGTAGGAGGCTCCGGCGCGAGAACACGGCACAGTGTCTCTCTGTATCGCTCCGTAGCTTATGTACCTGCTGCTCGCTAAAATGCGCCGATTGATCTCGCTGTCCATCTCCAATTCCGACTCCTCTTCCACGGACGGCATCCACGCCATCGCCATTCCCACTCCTCCTCCCTCCGCCGTTGGCGGCGACGAAGCGAGCATCCAGACGGTGGCGCAAATCCCGATGAAGAGCCAGGAATACGCGTAGTGACGCATTGGTGTTGGAATTGAATGGACCTTGGGAAGTGAGTGAGTGAGTTTTAAGCTTCGCAATTTGGTTTAGTTTTGCAGAGTAACGCTCGTTTTATATTTGTGCCATTCTTCTTGAGAAGCTCAATGTAGCTGTAAAATTTTAAGGTGATTAACGCGTGAAGATGAATTAATTATTAAAATAAACTTTTCTATGAAAGGAAATAGCGTATATAATTTTTAATGTATTTTATTATTATTATTATTATTATTATTGAGAACTTTATTATAAAGTATTTATTATTATTATTAGTATTAAGATCAGTTTTCTTTTTATTTTATTTTTTATTTTTAGTAAATTTTAACTCATAACAAGACACGCATAAGAAAGAATATGCATTAAATGATTATTACAAATTTATATATTTAATGTTGAGTTAGTTTTTCGACTTCAATATATAACCAATGAAATGTAAATGTCTTATTATTTGAAGTCTAGTTAGGTCGAAAACCTTATTTTAACTATTACATAGTCAATAAAAATTAAAATAATGATATTTTTTAATTTTTAATGAAATGAGATAGTAAAAGAATTATAAATAATAATCAAATTTGTAAAAAAGGTAAAAATTATTAGTTATCATTAATAAGAAGAAAAATGGTTTAGGATAAATTTAATTCTACCGAGTAACAAAGTTAATATGCTTTCAAAATGGATCACAACCCACCAGTCAATCCGGCTCACCGCGGGTTTGGGTCGAGTTGGGTTTGAAAAAATTGAATTTTTTTTTATGCGGGTTAGATTTCATCCCAGCTCATTTAAACCCGACTCATGCGGGTTGAACCCGTGGTGGACCGGGTTTGCCTGCCAACCAACCTACCTAATTTTATTTTTTAATTTATTATTTTATTTATGAAACCCTAAAAAATAAAATATTTTCTTCACTTACTTTTTATACCAAAAAAGTAACATCTGCTCTCACAAATCACTCTCACGGAACTTGCTCTCATTTACGTGTTGCCACTCTCACTTCTTCACTGAAATTCTTCAAGTAAAACACCCTTCCTTTTTTCTTCTCTTTTCTTCACATTTTTGTTTTCTCAGTTATCTTTCTTTTTTTTTTTACAACTTTATAATAACAAAAATAGGGGTTTTCAAAAACCCTATATATCAGAGTTTGTTCATTTTATTTAAACAATTTGAGTATATATTATTTGAACAAGCTGTTTTTAATATCTTTGCATTTGGGAAATTGTGTTACAGATTAAACTGCTTTTTATTATTATTTTGAATTGTCTTCAGTTTAATATCATTTTTTGGGAGTGAAATTTGTTTAAATTTAAATATAGAAAGTTTGTAATTTTTTTATTTAAAAAATTGTAATTAAATGGGCTAGTGAGCCAACCCGTTTACCCATCAACCCGTGGTGGGTCGAGCCGGATTTAGATTTTTCTGGCTCACTAATAAATGAGTCGGGTTGGGTTGCCTCACTACCAACCCGTGGTGGGCCGGCAGGGTCGAGCCGAGTTACCCGTTTTGACAACTCTACTTTCTTGGCATAATAAACAAATCAAATGATTCTTGTGGTAAGAGTGGGAAGAAATATTATCTAAAGGCAACTGATAAATGTAAAGCTTTTTATTACTGGAACAAAAATAATGATAAATTATGTTTGGTTAAACTTTCCAAAAGAAATTTAAGCTTTTGATTTACAAAGAACAATAAGGTTTAATATATATTTTACTCTCTCGATTTATTGGGTGTGTTTAAAGTTGTTTTACCTTTTTTTAAAGTTCACACACATATTTTATAAAAACGGTTCACGTTAGTTTTTTTAATTTATATTGTCCCCTAACAAAAACTAAATGAGTTATATACTTATTCATTACATGGAAAGTTGAGTTGAAATGACTTGGCAACATGTGTGGAAATGTTAAAATTGAAGTAATTGGTTAAAAGCAAAGAGTTAACTCCTATTTGCAAGTGTTTCTTGTGTTGAAGGACGAGGTTGTCTCGAGGTGTAGAAAATAAATATAATAGAGTGATACTACGATTTAAGGTTTTTGCAGACTAAGGGTTTTCTAATTTGGGATTTTAGGATTTTCTATGCAAGTTGTGTGATTGAAATTGAAGAAAGAGGAAAATTGAGGTTGAACAAAGATTTCTCTCGTGCTTGTAGATTGTGAGGAAAAGGTAGTTCACGATTGTGGTAGAAATGACAAAAAATGAAAAAAAAAATGTGTCTTGAAGAAGTTTCATCTTCAGAAAGAAAAAATAGTATGGTAGAGATTGTGCATCCTTTTTCTTTCCAACCATCCCTATATTTTTTATAATCATTGTGAATATCAGTTTTCACTTTTTCTAAAAGAGTATACCTTAATTTCTCATAAGTTGGTGCTTTATAGCCTACACCACAATGAGCTATGGTGTTCATTGTAACACTCTTAATTTTGATTTTATGAAAACGTGTAAAATTTAAAATTTTCACAATCATAAATAGAATAATTTATCAAAAATCTATAAAAGAAATTTCCTTCATATTCCATGTCATGGTTTATTCAATATTTATAACTCAGTGCTTAAATATGAAAGTATACGACTAAACACCAATCCTTAAGTTATGCAGAAAATATGGTCATTGTATTAAAACTGTACCAAGCTCTTTGTTATAAAATAGTAAAAAGAATGAAAAGTTTGCACATCATTCTGAAAAGTCTCAACCAAAATTATGCAGACTTTGGACGTTTATTATGCTTCACGGTCAATCCAAACATGTACATGTCGAATAAATCTATTTATTCCATGCTTTACATCCTCAAGGACCGATATCTTCACATTAGAGTGAAATCTTATTAAAAAAAATCGATAAGCATTATGAATACAATGCGAACTTAGTCCAAATTAATTAGACAAAGGGAGAATGATCTTGTTAGATATATTATCTTTATTTTATATTTATCTTTTATCATTAGTTAATTTGTTATTATTTTTTATTTGTATTTTGAGATTAACTCATATTTCTTCTATTATAAATATAGGACCCTATGTGTATATTCAACACAAAGGAGATTAGTCCCATACATAATTTTCACTATATTCAACATGGTATCAGAGCCAGGTTTATAGCCTATCCTAGCAATAGTTGTTGTTTATTGTACATGTTGTTCCACTCGCAATCGGGCCGTTATCGAATCACCCATTAATGTCTAGTCTCACGCTCGAGATGATGTCTATACCTCAGCGTGAGGGGATGTGTTGGAAGTCCCACATCAACTAGAAATAAAGGTCAATTTATAATATATATATATATATATATATATATATATATATATATATATATATATATATATAAGTGGGTGCGAACCTCACCTTACAAGTCGATTTTATGGGTTTGAGTTAGGATTAAAGTCCACTTCTTAATATGGTATCTAGAACCTAAAGTTCTTTTGAGGAAAAAAATTGTTGACTCTACCACTACACCCGCGGATGCCGGTGGCAGCGCCATCTACCGCTGTTAACGACGCCATTGTCTATTGTAGTCACTACCAGAGTTCTAGTTTTGACTGAGGATCACATGGTTTTGATCATCTCAGTCACAAACACCATGCCATCGACGACATCTTCATAGGAGCTATTACACGCTTTCAACGCCTTTTGAAGTTATCGATTTACTTCCTTTTCCGTCATGCATGGTGGCATGTCTAGTAGTAATTCAGAGTGTCGAGGTCACTCGTTTTCCTCTTTCAGGTTCATCATGCATTGTCGCATGTCTTGTCTCCTCTCAGGCAACTATTTAGAGCATCGAGGTTGCTCTTTTTTATTTTTTTAGGTGCCTTGATTAGAGAGTTTTGGATTTTTATGGTTTCCCTCTCTTGTTCATCCATGACTTCTTTCGCTGGTGTCTATTCTGACCTCCTTTTTTGCCACCATTGCGTTTGACCCGTCCATATATGTTTTTTCTCCTATGAAAAAAATAGTTTTTGTTAGTTTATTTATAGTCGTGGTGACTCTTCAACAATGACATCTTTATCCATTAGATGTCAACAATGCATTCTTCAAGGGCGATTTGCAAGAAGAGATTTACATGGAGCAACCTCCCAAATTTGTGTCTCAGGGAGATTCTTCTGGGTTGGTATTTTGTCTTCTGTGTCGTCTTGCAAATCATTAGCAATTTGGTGTCACTCGAGTGCAGAAACAAATATTTTCACTAAGTTTTTATGGATTATATTAGTAACAAGCTTGGTACATATGATTTGTATGCACTTGCTTGAGGGGCAGTGTTAGATATATTATCTTTATTTTATATTTGTCTTTTATCTTTAGTTAGTTTGTTATTATTTCTTATTTGTATTTCATGCTTAGCCCTAAAATAAAGGACCTTATGTGTATATTCAACCCAAAGGAGATTAATCCCATACATAAATTTTCACTATATTCAACAGGTTTAAATGCATATCATGCACGCTAAAAAAACATGTGGTTTTATTGAATAGTCTCCTCACATCTGAATACATTTGGAAATCGGAGGACAAAAGACAGATTCAAAAAGAATTCTACAACTAAAAATTTTGCTCACGGTCTAGAAGAGGAACATGCATGAAAAGTAACTATTGTAATACATATGCTGATATAATACATGGATTTAGCAGCACTAATAGGAATAAAATTCTGGAAGAAAAATATGGCAAGTTTTCTATCAGCATAATCCTGCTTTTGTTCTTTGCCATCATCCACTATTAGTTGGGAACATGGCGAAGGAAGTGGAAATAATAAAGATGGACAAGTAATACCATTATGTGCACTATACCCATGGTTACGTACGGTGCAATCCACCAATAGCAGACGAACTATTCTGTTGACCATTTGAAATAGTAGCTTGATTTGCCTTATGTTTCTTGGGAGTTTTTGGTTTCTTGGGTGTACTTAATATACTTTGAATATGGTTCTATATTTTGAATATCTTTGTTTTTAATTTGAGCCAAGTGAAGTTTCATCATGTATACACCTCCATTGAATTCACTTTGACAATAATTACATCTAACCTTTTGTTTAGTTGCGTCAACCAGGACACAATGTTCCCAATAGGCATCTCTTCCACGAACCATATTATTGGTTGAATCATATCATATTCTTGGGAAAATGCTTTCTTATGGGAGAGAAACTCAGTTAATTCTATGTTGTGTTATAATATTATCGTTCTTTCTAAGTTTTTGTCAGCTTTGGTGATTGCTACGACCATTCTATTCGATTAATACATTTTTGCAATGAAAATACCGAGGAGGTTTTTTTTTTCGTGAATTCACTCATCTACAGGAATAAAGAAGGAGAAGGAATTGGGAAGACCCAACAAATGTAGAGAAAACTCTAAAAAGAGGCTTGGGGATTTAGAGAAAATCTCGCAGAAAGAAGAATAACGAGATGGGAGCGTCATTGACGGTGATGCTTCGATTGCATTGCAGCGGCGCTGTAGCTGGTGTTGGCATTGCCTCTTGGTTCCCGTGTAAAGAAGCAAACCTTAGTTATTTTAAAATTGGGTGAGTTGGCTGGTGTTGGCGTTAACATTGCCACGTTAATTGAGTCACAGTTGTCACGTAATGAATAAGTGTACAACTTACTCAATTTTGGCCGCGGGGCAATGCTGTCATTAACGTTTTTAATGCCATAAGCAAAGAAGACTAATGTGAACCGTTTTTACAAAATATGGGACATGTGTGAACTTTTGAAAAAAGGTAGGACAACTTTGAACACACGTCACAAACCGAGGGAGCCAAAATAGGTATTAAACCAAACAATAAATAGCATTTCTTATATATATATATATATATATATATATATATATATATAAAGTTTTAAAATATTTATAAAGAATTTTATATGAATAATTATTAAAAAGTTATTTCATATTCAATATAAAAATATCAAATATTATCAACAATCATAATTTATATATAATTAATAGTAAAAATTTGTGGGTAAACTTATTGACAGACTACTGATAAACAAATTCTTCAATAAAGTGTTCATTAGTAAATTTTATCGATGGATACAAATATCCATCAATAAGTATCGACGACCACAAATTTGTTAGTAAAATATGTAGTTGAGTCTCTATTTCCTTATTTCACCACTACCACTCCAAGTCATTTTCATCTTTTAGAGTATCATCCTCCTCCTCTTATTTGTCTTCATCTTTCCTCCTTCTTCTTCCTCCTTCTCTTCCATCCCTTCTCTAACTCTAACCATCATCGTCATTCATCTTCGTGCCAATGCAATCATTAGGATTAACGATGCATGTCATTAGTGTGCATTGCAAACGAGCCTTCGCATCACCCTAGGCCACCACTATCATGTCTAGCTACCCCCAAACCAGTTAGATATCCTATCAACGGAAATATCTATCAGTAAATTAAAATGTGAAATCCATTAAAAAAAGTTATTGATCAATTAAAGTATACCAACTTGTGGACATCGATATATTTTATTGATAATCAACGAAATTCTAATAATGAGTTATTAGATGATATAAATTTAAAGGTTTAGTTTATAAGTTTTTTCATATATATATAATAGAAGAAATATGGACTAAGTCCAAAATACAAATAAGAAATAATAACAAACTAACTAAAGATAAAGAGAAATAAAAAATAAAAATAATATATATCTAACACCCCTCTCAAGTTGGTGCATACAAATCGTATGTACCAAACTTGTTACTAATATAATCCATAAAGACTAATGAAAATAACTGCTTCGCACTCGAGTGACACTAAATTGCTAATGATTTGCAAGACGACATAAAAGACAAAATACCAACCCAGAAGGCTCCCCCTAAGCAAAAAATCTGGGAGGTTGCTCCATGTAAATCTCTTCTTGCAAATCGCCCTTAAGGAATGCCACCATTGAATAAAGAGGTAATTGTTGGAGAGCCACCACGCTTATAAATAAACTAACAAAAACCATCTCTTCCATGGGAAAAAAGCATATATGGATGGGTCAAACACAATGGTGCAAAAGAGAGGTTAGAAGAGACAACAGCAGAAGAAGCCATGGATGAATAGGAGAAATATTAAAAAACCCAAGATTCTCCAATTAAGGCACAAGAGCAACCTCGATGCTTTGAATAACTGCTTGAGAGGAGACGAGACGTGTGACCACGTATGATGAACCTGAAAGAGGAAAACAAGTGACATTGACGCTCTAAATTGCTACTAGACATGCCACACTACACAACGAAAAAGGGAGTAAATCCATAACTTTAAAAGGCACTAAGAGCGCGTAGGAGCTCTGATGAAGGCGTCATTGATGGCATGATGGTCGCCTAGAACTCCAATAGTGACAACAGTAGACAATGGCGCCACCAGTAGCGGTAGATGCCACCACCGCTGGCAGCGATGAGTGTAGTGATAAAGACAACAAGAATTTTTTTCTTAAAAGAATCTTAGACTCTAGATACCTGTTAAGACCCTGGCAAGTGTACCAGATCGTATCAAGTAATATAATTGGTAAACCCAATATCGTTCTTCCCAAAGGACTCTAAGGCCTAATCTTTCATGTAAACTAATCGCATAAGACTTGAGAAAAGAAATTAATTTTAGTTTTTAAATGCAAAAGTAAAGTAAACATGCAAATGCAGTGATTCAATTGGCTTAAAGAAAATATGGATGAAAGGAGTTGTTGGGGTTTACAATTTCATTTTATCCACACTCATATATTTACTCTTCTTATTTACTTTGCTTATTTATCATCTTGTCATGCAAACTTTCTTGGTCTACCCTTAACCCAATCCCTTGGTGAAAAGAGCCTATTATTAATTACCAGCTTGCTAGCCTCCCCTAGTAATTAATAATGCATGATAAACAGAAGAAAAATACAATTGATCGTCCTACCCCTATCCCTAGGCGGTATTAGCATAATCAAGGAATTCTTCCCAGTTCATGACATTATTGTACGTCCCCGTATCAATAAAGACAAACAACATCTACCAAATGAGTTAAACGGTAAAAGCATTAAATACAGGTAAAGAACCCAACAATTGATAAATCAAGCATATGCAAGCATATAAAATAAATAAGAATTTGGACATATGAGAGTTTCAAAAGATTATATTATTCCCCAACAACCTAGGGTTTAGTTCACCATAATCACGGTGAATCTAGATGAAAATAATGAAAGAATGGAAAAGCAAACCCTAGATTTGATAAAGTGGAGCCTAAGCATTCAAGAAATCTCCTCCAAGGTGTGTAGAGCTGTTGTAGACGTTTCTCTATGCCAAAAGAATACATTTGGATTCACATTGGGGCTTTATATAAACCAAAAAGAATACATTTGCCTGCCGCCGCCTGGGTGCCAGACAGTAGCTTCACCTCGAATTAGGACGCTCAACGTTGGAATTTGACGCTTGAGCGGTCCATAGACTCTTCTTTTCTTCCTTTTTCTCCTTCATTCTTGAGTCTATGACCTTCCTACTTCACTTCCATCTTCAGTTCTCATCAAAAACCCTGCAAAATAATGCAAAACAAGCATAATATATCTAAAAACAACTTTTGACTCTCATGTGACACAACTTAAGAGTTTTACTTGATTCTAAGCTCATTTAACAAAGGGTGTGTTTTGATATCAAATTCAGGCATGAGAATAATGGTTTTTAGACCGTTATCAATACCATGTTGAATATAGTGAAAATTATAATGAGATTAATCTCCCTTATGTTGAATATACACATAGGTCCTCTATTTATAATAAAAGAAATATGAACTAAGCCCAAAATACAAAAAAGAGATAATAACAAACTAACTAAAAGTGAAAGATAAATATAAAATAAAAATAATATATCTAATCGGTTTAACTAGCATTACTAATGTACTAATAACAGTAATTTAAAGAAAAATATTTATAATACAATGCTTCCATATCTAACAAAATAAAATAGAAAAACAAAAATTGTTGTGGGTGAAAAAGATATGTGTGAGAGAAGAAAATGGATGTGAAGGAAAAAAATGAATGTGAACAAATGATATAAGAGTGAATGAAAGAAAAGAGAGTATAAAAGGACTTATAAGTCTCAATTAACGAGATATATGTATGAAAATTTGTAATAAAAAATGAAAATATAAATATAAATAAAGAGATGTATCATATTTAAATATATATTTTTAAAGTAATTTACCATTTTCATTGTCAAAAATACACATATTTTATAACATTTAAATTATTGTCAGGTGACACATACCTAAACAAATATAAATACTAAATAATTACTCTACACCAACTATATTAGCATAAAACATTAAGTAAACTTTTATTAGTTTGGATTAAGTTGATATTATACTACAATAACACAAAAGTTATTTGTTTATTTAAAATTAAAAATTTAATTCTTCTAGAAAAATAATTTTATTTTTGCTTTAAAAAAAACATAACCGAGTGCAATAACGTCACAATTTGAACCTAATATTTAAAAATTAATTCAATTTTTTCTGTGATGTATAGTCAATAAAAAATAGTATAAAGTATAGAGATGTTGATGTTAAGTATATACAAATATTAAATAGTTGTAAATTGTATTAAAATTGTTTTCACTATTTTAGGTTAAACATATTCGGAGGTTCTTATTTTCATGTTTTTGTCCCATTTATGTTCCTGGCTTTTATTTTTTGCAAATTAAGTCCCTAAAATTGAAAAATTGAAAGAAATTGACCCCTGCCGTTAAATCAAGTAAACGGGGTTAACTTTCAGCTTACCTATGAGGTGAGGTGGACAAATATTGTTATGTGGTGTGCACATAACCTTTGACGTGGGTTTTATTATGCGCATGGCAGTAAACATAAACAAAGAATTGGGGTTTTTGTGAAAGATTTTAAAATTATAGTTAATTTAAAATTGAATTGGGATTAAAATTGGAATGAAACATCTGAAGCTCAGTGTTTCCTAAGCACACATCACTAAGGAAAGCAATTGGAAATAGGGTTTAGGTTTGTTGTTCTTCACGATTGGAAACTATTGAGATTACTCGAGAGATTGAATCCAGCGTTGTCGTCAAATACGAGGAGTTTGAGGCCGATTTCGCAACTGAGGAAGCTTATTCGATCAAAATTTATGCCCTCTTGCAATTCGACATTGTTGGGTACGTCACCGTTGATGGAAGTTTTTACAACCCTTTGTCCAAAATTTCAGGAAACGTTGCAATTTTTTTAATTCTTTGTTTAAGATCCTGGCACACAAAACCCACGTATAACAGATCTGTGCATGTCACGTTACCATATTTGTCTACCTCACCCTCACAGGTAAGCAAAAAGTTAACCCCGTTAACTTGATTTAACGATAGAGGTCAAATTCATTCAATTTTCCAATCTTAAGGACCTAATTGGCAAAAAAAGAAACGGGGATGCAAGTGAGAAAAAAACACAAAAATAGAGACCTCTGAATAAGTTTAACCCATAGACAATATAGTAATTTAAAATTATAATATTATGTTACGTATATAGTTTCACAACACATGCATGTCTATGAAAAATCACACAAAAAAGTATTATTTAATACACGTATATTGTAATTAATTAATTAGTTAATTGATAAAACTCATACTATGCATGGTTATAACTTTCACTACACGTAGAAAATAATTAATAACACTTGATTGTCACATTCAGTATTTCCCATTAGAGAAATTAAATAGGTGTAACAAATTTAAATTACTTCAGACTTAAAAGAAAATTTAATCAATAAGTATATTTATAAGAAAATTAACTTTATATTGTGTATAGAGTTATTAAATAATAAAAATGTAAACCTTATATATAATATTTTCATAAATATTTGTATGAAATACTAATTTATATTTATATAATTGTTTTACACAAATTCTACATTGTTTTTTAATTCATTAACGGTAAAATCTCATTTTAATAGTATACAACTATTAATAGAGACGTCACATACAAAGAAAAAATAGAAAAAAAAATATTTCTTAAGAAAGAATATGTACATAAAACTATTATAATTATCTTATACATAATTATAAAATTAAATATATACACATACTAAGATCTTATACCTTAAAGGATTTTATTATATTGAATACTATGAAATATTGATTTCTAATACTAATAAACATAAAACGAAATTGTCTACTTCTAAGCTTCAACACCACTCTCGCCTACATCGGACCAACTGGGAACACCTTTATCTGTTCCCACCACTAAGAAGATCATTGCAAATAAGAAAAAACAAACAGACAGACAAATAGAGAAGAAAGGATAAATGTACCAAAAGAGATTTTATATCATTTATACAAGTTTTAGTACACTTAAACACCCATATCCATGAATCCTAAAACATATATTCATATATACTAGACTTGATCATCCGGATATGTGTATTGATGTCACATATGACAAGTTGTACACTTGTAGTGGTGGAACGAGTTGTCCTCCCAAGCTACCACACAAGATTAGTCCGTTTACCACCTATGGCCAAAGAATCAAGCCATAGACTAAGATCTCCTGCTACTCCTCACCACATGACTCCTTCTCTACTTGAGATGGAATGATTAATATAGTGTTAGGATAACTTCTAAGACTGAGTCCTTACATTAATACATCACACTACTGAAAGCCACCAAAGAATTTACTCAACAGATCCATGGAATTATGCTAAATATATAACTACGGAATTATGCTAAATATATAACTACAAAACACCACCATCGAGTCTCACCATGGGATTACACCAAGCATTTATAGCATACCAACAACAATAATTCATTATCACTCTCATATCATATTTGAAGTAGCATCACACATACTACCATATTCATCAACCACTAACTTATACATGTTTACAGTTATAATTCAACCTTATTTACATTCATATTTAAAATTAACCAAGCATCAACAATTCCCTTCATAGATATAGAATCAGTATTACTAAAAATCAACTCAATTTAGTATATGGAAACACAGAAATAAAAAAACACAACTCACAACAAGGCATGCTCCAGCGGTACAAGACCGTCACTCAGTGTCCTACGTCTAAAGACTAGACCAAGGCCATTGGAAGGCCAAAGCTCAATGGTACAGAATCACCGCTCGACGCCACGTGTCCAAAGCCTAAAACCCATGCCACTAGAAAGTCAATGCTTAGCGCTATATTAGTTGCCCTCAACACCATATCAAAAATCATAATTTCATCCAATTGCTTTTAAGTAATCAAAGACCATTTAAATGACCAATTTTGTATTCCTAATTCGGTAAAGGATTCTAAAACAGGTTTAGGTGTAAAATTTAATACGAATTTGATCAAATGACTAGTTCCTTGATTTTCCAATTCAACATAAATCAAAATAAACATATTTCATATAACAACCACAAAAACAATAACTAAGCAACCCAAAGTGACGAATTCATACCAAACCAAACATTTTAGTACTTTATTATCTATTTATAATTATAATTGGTTGGCATGATGTCTCTAAATATTATTTGATCTAACGATTATAAAAATAATTTAAATTTCTAAAAGTAAATGCTTGTAAAAATGTGAATGGGTTTATCTACATACATATATGTAATACTTTTTAAAATATTAGATAGTATATGTAATACTTTTAAAAATATTTCTTCATTATTAATTTCATTATATTTTGGTAAATTAATAAGTATGAATACTATAAATGTTTAGTTTCATGCCTACTAACTTGTGAGATGTAAGACTTCTATATATTTTTTAACCATTTAATTTAATTTCTTTTGTAACCTTGTTATTTTAATAAAATATATATCAGTTTATTTACTACATAATATTTTTATATATTTTTATTGTAAAAGAGGCCTCATGCGTCATTATTCACACACGTACGCATATTTACTTGTAAGGTTATTAATTCATTACATATTCTCTAAAAACAAACTATTTAAGTTGAATAATATACAATGAATTCACATTCATTGCAAGAAATGTGGAAAAAACAATAATAGGACCCGAAATAATGTAGCTCATCTGTCACGAAATGTTAGAAATGATGAAGTTTGTCCTTTGAAATCATACTATTATTCTAGGCATCAATACTCCATCGTAAACTAGAAAACGTTATTTATATCATGGCGTAGAGCTCTCTTATATACGATGAAGATGTATATAAGTGTAACACTTTTATCATTTCTACTAAAATAAGGAAAAAGAAATATAACCAATGCATATAGATTAGAAAATATTGAAATGAATTAACATTTATTCATTATATATATATATATATATATATATATATATATATATATGTATGTATATATATATATATATATTATAAATCTCTTTCATAATTACATTTTTTTAAAGTTTAAGTTTTTCTATTATTATTAGTCGGGATAAATGTTTATAAAGATCAACAAAAATATGAAAGATTTGAAATTTTACTTATTTAAATCTTCAACATCACACCTAACTCGATCCAATTTAATTTGGGTTTGATTTGATCCAACATGAATTTAATCCAATTAAATTGACTTATGAATATACTTTAAAAATAATATTTTTGAAAATTTATGAAAAAAATTATAAAATAAAGAAGTATATAAATGTAAATAGAAAGTGTCTTCTCACTTAAAAGGAAATGTCTTTTAGTTATTGATTAACGAACATGTTATATATTACATTGAATATTTAATCATATAAGAAGTTTATTGTAGCATTTTTTTTTCTCTCTTCTTAACAGAATAAATTTTAAATAATTATCAAACATGTATTACTTTTAATAATGTGTTTACTAGGTGACGTAATTAGCGACAGAATCACAGTAATTTGGCTTATTTAAAGTGACGTGTGCATTTTATGAATCTTGTAGTGAAATACATTGTCAATTTATTTCAATAAATGAAATAAAGTAAACATTTTAAAATGCATTATATGTTTCGTTTTGAGTGTAACATGAGAAAAAAATTGATTCTAGTTACTTGGTAGCTGAATGGAGGTCCATCAACATTAAACCCATAAAGCATAAAAATAAAAGATAATATGAAAAGGAAATGCATTAAGAAGAAAAGAAAGGCAAAAGTAGATGATAATATTCTGATTTAAACAAATAGACAACCAAGTATTTGAGTAATACATTCCTTTTTATCCCCCCTTCCTTTTTGCCCATTTTTTCATTATGGACAAATGAAGCGTTTTACTAAATGAAGGACACAGACATAATGAAGGTGTAGTAAGTAGTAAGACCATACAATAGAGGATACATGGTAAGACAGAAAGAAACTAAGGGGAAGAGAGAATGGACTTAGTTTCCCTTGGAAAATTATAGGGAAATCTCTATGGCACTTATGAAAAATGCCTTTCAAGCAATCACTGTTATCAATTTGATAACAGTTCACATAAAATGTACAATGTCCCCCCAGATATCTAACTAGTCAGAAGACAAACAACGGCTGTAATCACAGTTGCCGCATGTGCAAACCAATCAGTACATCTATAACAACGCAATAATAAGATGAAAAAGAATGAAAACTTTTCTTTCTTCCTTTTTCTTTATGCTTTTCTCTGCCTCATTTTTGTTTCAATTGGGTTTTCCTTTGGATGTAGTGTGTTTGATATTAACACATGTTACCCCTGCGACAGTTTAGAACACCAGCTCCAGAGGTAAGGCTACCAACCAAAGAAGATGACTTGGCCCCCAAACTTGAAGCTCTAGCATAGCTCGCTGCAGCTCCTGCTCCCGAAGAGGTGAAATAGGCTCCATTCAGCAAAAGGTCTCCTTCAGACCTCCAATTCCAACTTTTCCATACGGATGCACCGGTGTCTACTCTCTTTGTTACCTGTTCACATTGAATTTCCCATTTTTAATGAAAAAGTTCATTATCATCATCATCATCATCATCGTCAATAATCGACAACATTTTTCCACAGGTAACAACATTGCATGTGTAAGCATTTTACCTCTTTGGCAAAAGGGTTCACAGGAGCAAGGTATCTGTTGCCTTGGCTGTTAATTGTGGGATCAGCACTGCCACCAATTGCATACATTTCCCAGTGGGTATAATCATTGTTAACCACGTGGAAATACCCGTGTCTGCACCTGCGTTACCATAAACAATTCCTTATTAACATATATAAATTGTTAGTATATGTTCGACGTCATGGCATGGAAATAGAAATTGTAGGAGCGCAAGGGTCCAATGTTGATTGGTCTGTTTGTAAAAATTAATGGAATTTTAATTTGGACTGTTTGTTGAGCCAAGTATTAGAACTTGTTAAACTTAATTGGGCTTCAAGAGCCCAAGACAAAACATCAGGCAAGCGGGTCAATGAGGTACTTAAGAATTCAAACACCCGACCCCACATCTCTCAAAAGGAAAAATTTAAGTATAATTTACTTGTGCTCTTGATAAGGTAAAAAGTGATCCAATCATTCAATTATAGATTGACAAATATCAAGAGGTGATCCGTAACTGGTTGGCAAAATTTAAAAATAAAAGTCAAACAAAATTGACCTCTTGCCTTACCTGGGCATTCTTTGGATAAGTCCCTCCCCAAAATGGTTGTAAGCAATGGTCACTTGCATCTGCTTGTCGCGGACATAAGAGTCACTGTGACCCAGAAGCATGACCTGTACAATTTTGAAGTCAATTAAAAGAAATTAACATGACAAATATTTTAATGCCTGGTTTACAGGAGGCTTTTTTTTTTTTACTAGGATACATAAAAACATTGTCTTTTGTAATTTTTAATAAAAAAGAGTTCTTTTTGTTTTTAATATTTTAGCTGATAACGTCCAACACTGGTTAGCAAGATCTGTGTTTGAACTAAAAGGAAACATGAAAAAGACAAGCATTTAGTATTTATTTTGGTTTGATTAAAAATGAAAGAAAAAAGAGAATATGTTGTTTGTCATAACTAGGGGTATACCTCGTTGTGGTGGGTGAAGTAGTTGTTGGAGATGGTAATGGCAGTGGAGCCCATAATGGCGTCGACGAGTCCATCAGAGCAACTGGAGAGGGAGTTATGGTCGATCCAAATGTGGCTTGAACCAAAGATGGAGATGCCATCCCCGTCAGCGAGCGTTCTCCATCCGTAGTGGGAGGGGGAGCTGCGAACCATGGCGTTGCCCGTTGGCTTGCAGTCGTGAATGTGGACGCCGTGGATGATGACGTTGGTGATAAACTGGATGGTTATGCACGCGCCGTAGGCGATGTGGACGTTGACGCCGCGCCCGTCGATGGTCTTGAAGCTGTTCATTATCAGCTCCTGCTTCAGCGTGATCACCATGTCCCTCTTGAACACGATCCACAGGGGTCGGTCCTGAATCACGGCGTGCCGGAGCGTTCCCGGTTTCGGGTTCACGGGGTCGTCGTCGTTCGGGTTCGTCACCACGTAGTAGCGGCCATCGCGCCCGCCGATCGCGTTGCGGCCGAAGCCGATGCCGCAGTTGGCGAGCTTCTTTCGCCGGAGGTACCACCGCCTGTCGCACCGCCAGCAGTCATCGATTGGGTTCCCCGTCCCGCATGAGAAGAAATTCAGATTCCTTCGAGCCGTCGAATTGCGGATGCTCCTGTTTTGAGTCATACGTAAATTAATTAAAAAGACACGTACGTTGTCAATGATTCCGTTCTTTTTTTTGTCAGTTCTAGCTGGGAGTTTGCACTATTCGTTTCTTCCTAGATTCGAAAATATTATTAGAGAAGCCTTGTTTGTAGTCTTAACTACTGTTTAACTTTATATTCTATGAAAATAATTAATGTTAATTAAGCATGTATTATGCAAAAAGGTTAATAAAAATTTCTTCTAAACTTTGAATATAGAGGTTGATGAAAGGAAAAATAAGAAGAGAAAGAAACTGATAAAAGGACATGATAAAAATTTAAGAGAGAGAGAGAGAGAGAAAAGAGAGTAGAAGTACGATGAAATAAAAAAAAGTTAATGAATATGACAGCCTGTTCTTTTGTTATTCACATCAGACAATTTGATTACGATGAATACGGATATTTTGAATTATGTACATCTAGAGGCTCTTATGTTACATGACTCGTGTCTACAGTGCAACACTTGTATAAGATTAGTAGCATGTTACGATAAGAATTTGGAGGAAAAAACTAAAATATTAGTTATAGTTGATAAATAATGATCGGGTATCATCACGTGATGAGATGAAAGAAAGAATTGAAAATTAAAATGAGTTAATGATGAACAGTTTAATAGGCAAGTGGGAGTGAATTTAACATTGATGTTTATGCATGGTGGGAGGAGTGGTGGGTCGGTCATGTGGGTCTACATGGATAGAATGATACGGTGCATACGGAAAATCGGGGGTTGGAATCAAGCATAAATGATCTGGTAGAAATAAATGTGAAGGTGGGGGGAGATCTAGTTTCTGCTTGGTACTTTAGGGTGTCGGTGGCGAAAAGCGTCATTATTAAGTTCCTGAATGATAGTCATTTAATAATCTCATGGAGGTCTCATTGAATAGCATAATGTGTCAGACAGACAGCAGGTGCAGGATCGACCAAAATACAACTATGACTAGAAAGTGTTACGGTGGAACCAGATCTGATCTGCATTTTGGAGCTATTTCTTGCAGACAGGCTGGAGTGAGGAACATCATTCATGTGCATTACCCTACCCTGTTGGAAGATGTAGGAATGGGATCTGCAGAAGTTCCCAACACTCTGAATTCAACTTTCTATATTTTGTTCTACTGCCAGAAATGTAAACATGGCAAATGCAATCAATGATGCACAAAATAATCCTTTTTATCTACTGATATGTAGGACCAAATCATCATGTGGAAGGGATGATGCAATTAGTTTATCCATATCAATTGAAGAATGCAGAGTGATTCTAATGATTTTGATGATTTTCATTTTCATCTATGAAGGCTTTCCTATAGGTCATGTATTAGATATTAATAAAGGAATTTAATTTATGCTATAGTTATATATTTAAAATAGTTTTGTTTACCGAATCAAGAAGAAAATAAATTTCACCTACTGTCTACCGGTGAATGTGATCAGGGAAGCAATTAAGGGACCATTAGTCTAAGGAAGGGAAATGACAGGTATAACCCAAGACTCTATGACTTATTGAAGTCATTAGTCATGAAACTTGGACTTTCAGGTACAAAAAGGTGTTTGTACTTGGAAAAGAAATTTTAGGATAAGGAAAATAAAAAAATAAAGACAAAAAACTTATCATGAATGAAATGGTCGGATCTCGAGACACTGGCATGTGGTTAAGCTGGCAAATAGAATATAAACGCTTCAATTTTTAAGAGATCTCATCTGCGTAGAACATGGTGGTTGATTCCTTAGAACCGTGTAAGGCAATACTTCACAACGTGAAGAAGTAACTAAAGCATGGACCTACATTTATTAATGGTGAAAAAAAGAAAGAATTTCGAAAACTAATGGCACTGTGACCAAATGGAATAACAACCCAGCTAAATACGTCACTGTGTGATAGGCATCAAAGAATAAGGTCACAAATCGGGGAATCAAATACTATTATTTTTCTCGTTTTTCTACACATGATTCTAAACTATCGTGTGATAAAACTATAGACTTAAACTTTTCCTACAGATGACAATTTCGAGCATTAAAGATTTATCTTCTGATACAGTTCACGTAACATTAGAACTCTAATATAATCTTTCAAAAACAGAGTAGGTCCTTCCCAATCAATTATTAGTTTAGAACTTTTCAGGAGATTTTGTTTTGCAGAACTGATATTTGTTCCAACAAGGAAATTTGCTCTAAATCCCTTTGCATTTGTTGTGATGTGGATATTTATCGGTTGTATCTTAACCCTGTACTAAACAGGGTAGATGTTGGGGTAAGCTCAACAACGGAAAGTCGTTGGGATACCCTCTTAATTATCAAAAGAAAAACACATACATATAGCTTGTAGCTTTCATATAAAACATGGCTAAATTAACCACTTTGACAGAGTTTTCTTAAAGGCAAAATTCGCCAAAAGAGAATGAAAAGGTTATTATCCAATATTATTATTCCAACAGTAGGATTCACGAGAAGTAATCAAGTGTATGTATTTTCCTTCTTTGGTCCTGCATCTCAATAATTATTACTACATTAATAATACTAAAGCCAAGTGGGTTTGCTATGCCGATTCTCTGTTGATCCTTATATTCTGTTAAATGATCATGTGAGCCCTCTTCTCCAAGCAAATAAAAAAACTATAAACAGTTAAAGTAATCTACGTAGCACATGACCTATAATGAGATGAACATAAAGCAACCAATAATATCACTAGAAAACAAAGCAAAATTTTATATAGTAAAAATGACTTAACACACAGAAACAGAGGAAAAAAAGAAAGAGAAATAGAAAGAAATATTACTCATCAACCATAGAAGCAATCTCCTCTGGATTATCAATTGCATGTTCATTCAAACCATCCGCCAACCTGAAAACAAACAATAAAAAATCAACAACACTCCACAAATCGCAGAACGCTAAAACGACATCGCTTAAACGATAACCAAGTAAACTCCTTAACAGAATTAATCAACGGCTCAGATTGGTTCAGCTCGCCCAAATCCATCATTTCTCATTTTCCCGATTCCACGTGGAAGGCCAGATTGTTAGAACCACACCGTGAATAAATCGTAGAAGTACTAACCTTTCTGCCATGGACGAATTCTTCAAGCTCTGACCACGCAACTTCTCTTCCTCAACCACATCCCTGTTCAATCCGTGAGAAAAGCATTGCTGAAATCAGACTCTAGAAAACAAATAATCTAAAACAATAAATAAATGAATAAAACTCATAGTATATGAAGCCGGGATGAAGGCAGAAGCTTGAAGCATTTCTTTGGCCGAGATACCTTGATTCTGTGGCCTTGTGTTTGGTGATCTCACTTTCATTGACTGCGTTGGAGGCAGCAGAAAACAACACCGCAAGCAGAACGGTGAGAGTGAAGAGTCTGCGAGACAATGGCTCCATTGCTCTTCTGCGTGGGTTTGGAAGATTCTCCGAACACAAAGTACTGTTCCTTGTTGTTGTTGTAGCTTGGTTTTGGTTGTTAACGTTGTGAGAGGGAGGAAGAGAGAAAAAGGGTGGAGCCAGAGAAGGAGGTGAGGGAGAGGGGGTTTAAATAGCAAGGCACGTACATGTGAAGAGAAAGAGAGTAAGGTAGAGGGAGAGACTTATACTTAACCAGGGTTAAGTTAATCAGGGGAAGGAGTAACTACGAGTAACCAACTTACCACCGCTCTAACTGCCATTAACTACTTTGTTTCTCTCTCTTTCTTCTTTTACCACGTGGCATCCTCTCCTCTCTTTCTCTTTATGCAATCAATACACTCGACTGCACCAATGCACAAAACCCAAACTCTGTATATATTTCATCTGTGTTTCCCAATTTATATGAACCACTTCGATTTTATGTTTTTTAATTGTTCATATTTAACTTTTTCATATTACAAAAGTTAGGTTAGATAACTAGATAACATGATATTGACTTTCAGTAATTATTTCTGGATAATTACATCCTATTTCTTTTACCCACTAAAAAATAAAAAATAAATTATGTATTAATTGTGAAGAATATTTTTCATTTATATGTCTTTTAAATAAACTATAACAAAGGAAAAAAATTTAACCTTCTCAAATTAAAAATATACTGTACTGATTTCTGATAAAAATAACATGTTATTTTTATTTTTTTTATAACTCAGATGTTTTCGAAAATTTTTATCAGCAATTAATTAAATATATGTTAACTTTTATTATAAACCATAAATTAAAGAATTTGTAATTCTAAAATATGAAAATTATATGATACCATTGATCTTGCACTAGTGTAAAAAAATAATGGGAAATTAAACATGGAAACAGAGTTCTTTTAATGATAATTAAAAATATAATTAAAAAGTAGACTTTTTAATAATTATTATAATACAAAATTATTATTAAAATTATAAAATATTTAATATAAAAATGTATAAAAGTAAGTGTTTTTTTATGGGTTAAATATGTTTTTGATTCCTTAACTTCAGTGAAAATTGGAATTAGTCCCTCTTTAAAACATTGGTTTAATTTAGTCCTCAAACTTTAGAAATATATGAATTTAATTTTTTTAACTAAATTTTGTTAACTTTATTTGATATTTGAAATGTGTTTCTTAGTTAAGATTGAAGCAAAAATGTGTGAAACAGTGTAAACAACTCAAATGTTATCATGAAACATGCTTGAAACATCAAATAAACCTAAAAAAATTTAGTTAAAAGGACTAAATTCATACATTTCTAAAGTTAGAGGACTAAATTAGACCAAACTTTTAAAGAGGGACTAACTAATTATAATTTTTAAGTTAAGGGACAAAAACATATTTATCCTTTTTACTTTTATGATATTATAATGCAAAAACAATATTTATAGTAAATAGTTTTTTACAATAAATAAAAGTAATGTAATAAACTGTGTTACCAAAAATTTCTTTATTAATAGTTATAGATTATATATATATATATATATATATATATATATATATATATATATATATATAATGACTGATAACAAACCATTATTTTTGTTGCATATTTTATTTTTTATTGGATAAAATTTAGAAAAAAATATATAAATTTTACGATTTAAAAATTATGAACATTAGAGATCCATCGATTAAAATAACACAAATATGTGTTGCTTACTAAAGTATGAGATGAAAATAAATCCTAACAAATGTAAAGAGAAGAGAGAATCAAGAATGAGTTTTATTAAGGTAAAATTCTTCCTTTTGTCGAAAAGATAAAAGAAGGAAAAGAAAATTGCCTGTGAAAAATTATTTTCTGGCGAGAGTTAATATTTTTATTTATAAAAGTGAAAACAGATACTAAAAACTTTACAGTAACCAAGTTAGATTTTTAATTAAAGAAAGCAAATTTTAAATAAATTATCATATTTTTAAATATTGTTTAGTTTGGGTTGGAGAATACTTGAGTTGGTTCAATAAATAAAAAACGTTAAAATATAAAAATAAAAGAAAAAGGATTTCAAGTTGGTTAAAGTATGATGTTTGATTCAAGAATTTCTTTCTTATAACAGAATTGGCTTGTCATATTCTTTCATAGAAGTGTCTCATTTTGGGTCTTACTTGAATGGAATAGTAATAATGGTTGAATTTCTAAAATTGATTTTAGTATTTTAAATAAATTATATTTTTAAATATTTAATTCATAGAAATAGAGATTATTCAATTATAAATGTAAAATTGAAATTCATAAATAAAATTAAGAGCAAATTTTGGCATGTGAGTGGCTGAAGAGAAGAACGGGGCGTCCTGAAAGTTTAGGTAAGTGTACGAATTGTCTCATTATTAAGCAACGTGCCATGTTCCTTTTTCTATTTCAGAAAAACAATGAAGTCAAATATAACACCCTGTCCACTGACACGTGTCCTTTTCCGGATACATTTTTGTTTCTTAAATCTCAAACTCCAATGGTTTTAGGACTTGGATCTCCGGTTTTTGTGGTTCATGTCCAAAATCTAAATTAACAAGAGTTTGCATTTGCATAGTTGGATTGATTTAGTTTAGGGTTAAGCCACTATGATTGGGTTAGTCATCAGATTTAAATATATTGAATTATGCTATGCATTTAAATATTATTTTTTCATCATTGTGAAAAAAGGCATCTTTCAGAATTTGTTATAATAGTTTCTTGTAGTCATTTATATCATCATAGTTTCAATTAATGATTTGGGTCTTGTTTTATACGAAACTTGGAGGGAAAGATGGATTATATTTTATTTTTCTTATTAAATATCATTTTTTAGTTATCAAATGTATTACTTCTCCATTTAATCAACTTTTGTAAAGCATTAGAAAGATTTGACCCGGAGACACAATTCGTTTATTCTAGTTCATAAATGGGTTATTAAAAGAACCCTTTTTTTAATGTGTGAACACATAATTTTTAGTGTTTGTTTTTCTTTTATCCTATATTTATAATTAAACATTAACTGATGATTAACTTTTTAAAATGAATTTGTAAAATTAAATTTATATTTATTTATATATTATAAATTGATCTTTGATTTTAATTAATACGAGACATTAATAATAATTTCATAAAAAAAAACTCAATAAATAAATAATTTTATTAAAATGACTTTAGCATACTATTTAAATTGTAAATTGTAAAACTTAATTCAATTTCAAATTTTGTAAGATAAGATATATATTTATTGTGTAAATTAATTTTATATCTCCTCAATCTCACACTCATACTTTCAGCACCGATTTAAAATAAACAAAAGGGTAGAAAATCAGTGCATTACAAAAATCATGCAATGTACGTAGAAGATTCTTAATTTTCTTTTATGAACTTGTAGCTAGTGGTAGCTATGTAAAAGAAGCAGAGACGCATGTTTTTCTTTAGAACCATGAAACTCAACTTTATTGCAACCGAAGGTATGCTCTATAGGCCGACACGAGGCACTCCCTTTTGTCCATTAATGATCTGTGACAAATAGCTATAGATGCATGAACAAAACACATGCAAGTGCAAATACCAAACACTTTAGGTAAATTCTAAATACACAAAATTATGTTGTAAATTAGCATAATTAACTAGTGAAAATACTGATAAATACGGTGAACAAAAAGACTAATCCAAAATTTATAAAAAAAAATTAAAGATGTGTTGATGTTCAAAGCAAACTTTTATTTAGCACAAAAAAGTGTTAGTATTGTGGAGTTTAATTTAGTTTCACATCACTTAATAATAATGTGAGATGTTGTTTTCTATTTAGCTATATAAGTAACCATTTGTAAATATATTTCTTAGTATAGTCGTGGACATAAACATTTGTACACGTTAAATTCTTATGTAGTTTATTTTTCTATTTTCCTTTTATGTCTTGTTCCTAACAACTAGTATCAGAAGCCAACTTCTTAATATGCTCTATGGTTGCAACTTTGTCTTCTTCCACATCAGAAAAGGTTTGGTTTTCTTTTTTCTTTTTCTTAGTATACTTTGTGGTTGCAGCTTTGTCTGATCTTCAACATCATAAAAGGTTTGATTTTCTTTTTTCTTGGGAATCTCAATTTAGAGAAATCATGAGAGTTTTTTCAAAGCAGTGGGAGCAATGACAATTGAAGAAGGGAAGGTGAAGATTGATAAATTTGATGGCAGTGACTTCAAGTTCTGAAAGATGCAAATAGAGGGGAGAAGTCAGACGACATGGAGTAGTCAGATTGGGCGTTGTTAGATCGACATACCCTTGGTGTGATACGGCTGACATTAGCCAAGAATGTTGCATTTAACATTATGAACGAGAAAACAATCGCAGATGTGATACAGGCATTGCCAAATATGTATGAGAAGCCCTTTGCATTCAATAAAGTATATTTGATTCGCAAACTTGTCAACCTCAAAATGGGTGAAGGTAACCCAGTTACTCATCATATTAGCGAATTTAATATAATTATTGCATAGTTAACATCAATGTAGATAACTTTTGAGGATGAGGTGAAAGCATTAATCTTATTATCATTTCTTCTAGAAAGTTGGGGTGCAACTATTAGTGCAATTAGTAATTTTATAAGATACAACAAGTTGAAATTTGATAACATCTATGACTTGATCTTAAGCAAAGATGTTTATAGGAGAAGTTTAATGGAATCTTCCAGTTCTAATTCTGGTTCAGCATTGAGTACTAAAAATAGAGGAAGAAATAGCCAGAAAGCTTGTAATCAAGGCTAAGATAGATCAAAGTCTAGAGGGAGACCACAAACAAAAGTACAGAATGATATCACTTGTTGGAATTTTAAAAAAAAAAGGGTCACTTTAAAAATCAATGTTAGGCTTCAAGGAAGAACAATAACAAAAAGAAGCCAGATGATGATCAATCAACAAATGCAACAATAGATGAAATTGAAAATGCCTTATTATGTAGTTTAGATAGTTCTATTGACTCATGGACTATGGACTTAGGTGCCTCATTTCATACTACACCCTTCCTAGAACTATTATCTAACTGTGTTTCTGTAAAGTTTGGGAAGGTTTACCTTGCAGACGAAAAATCTCTTGATATTGTAGGAAGAGGTGATGTTAACATCAAAACCTCTAATGGAAGCATGTGGACTTTGAATAATGTCAGACATATTCCTGCCTTAAACAGAAACTTTATATCTATAGGGCAGTTGGATGATGAGGGATATTACACCACTTTTGGAGATGGACATTGGACGATAATGAAAGGCAATCTTGTTGTTGCTCGTGGAAAGAAGAAGGATCTCTTTACATGATTATAGATGAGGACATGATATCAATTGCAGAAGTTGGCAACAATTCTTCTTTGTGGCATCAAAGGCTTAGGCATATGAGTTAGAAAAAGGAATGAAACTCATGATCTCAAAAGGTAAAATACCTAAATTGAAGCATGTTGATGTTGGGCCTTGTGAGCATTGTATCTTTGAAAAACAAAAACAAAAATTAGCTTCTCCAAAATAGGTAAAAGGTCTAAAGTTGAAAGACTAGAATTGGTGCATACAAATGTTTAAGGGCCAACTTAGTGAAATCCCTTAGCAGTTCACAATATTATGTAACTTTCATTGATGACTTTACAAGAAAGGTATGGGTATATTTTCTTAAAAGTAAATCTGATGTGTTTTCTATGTTTAAAGGGTGGAAAAAGGAGGTTGAAACTCAAACAAGTTTAAAGTTTAAATGTTTGAAGTCTGACAATGATGGAGAATATAACAAAAGTGAATTCAATAATTTTTGTTCAGATAACAAGATCAGAATGATTAAAACAGTTCTAGGAACACCAGAACAAAATGGTGTTGTAGAAATAATTAACAGAACCCTAAATGAGAGAGCAAGATGTGTGAGGCTCTAATCAGGACTACTCAAGGTATTTTGGGTAGATGCAATAAACATAGTAGCCTATCTTATAAATAAAGGACCATCAATTCCTTTAGATTATAAGTTACCTAAAGGGGTATGGTCTGGAAATGAGGTAAGTCTTTCACACTTTTGGTCTCATGTATTTTATTGGACTCTAATAATAGAGATAAACTTGACCTTAAGACAAAATGATGTTATTTCATTGGTTATGGATCTAACATGTATGGCTATATCTTTTGGGATGACCAAAATAAGAAAATTATTAGAAGTAGAAATGTTACTTTTAATGAAAACATGTTCTATAAAAACAGGACTACAAAATTGATAAATGCAATACAAGAGCAAGTTTTATTAGAAGAAATTTCAAAGGGTGATGTAGTCAATAAAATGCAAAATACAGAGGTAGAGCCTGAGTCAAAACCAGAACACATAGTAGAGTCAGAAATTGCTAAAGTCATGATTAGAAGACCTAGTAGAACAATTGTAGCACCACAAAGGTATTTTCCTTACACCACTTGTTGTTGATTGATGTTGGTGATCCAGAGCATTTTGCTAAGGCTATGCAGGGAGATGAATATGTTAAGTGGGAGCTAGCCATAAAAGATGAGATAAAGTCTCTTCAGAAGAATAAAACATGGTATTTAACCAAACTACCAGAAGGAAAGAAGGTTTTGCAAAATAGGTGGGTCTATAGGTTAAAAGAATAACCAAACAATAATAAAAGATATAAGGATAGACTCGTAGTAAAAGGGTTTCAACAGAAACAAGGAATTGACTTCACAGAAATTTTCTCTCCTGTTGTCAAGATGACTACCATCAGAGTTATCTTGAGTATAGTAACCACTACAAATCTTCATCTAGAGTAGTTAGATGTCAAAACTGCATTCCTACATGAGGATCTTCAGGAGGAAATCTTTATGGCACAACTAGAAGGTTTTTGAAGCAGAAGGTAAGGAGAATCTTGTATGGATTGAAATAAGCATCGAGATATGTTACAAGAAGTTTAATGGGTACATGAGAAACTCAGGTTTTCATAGATGTGAAGAAGATCATTGTTGTTATGTGAAAAAGTATGTTGACAGTTATATCATCCTTGCTTTTGTATGTTGATGACATGTTGATTGTAGGAAATAAAATTAACAAGTTGAAGGAACAATTGTCAGAAAATTTTGAAATGAAGGATCTTGTCCCAGCCAAACAAATTCTTGGTATGAGAAGAATCTACAGGGATAGATCTAAAGGTATTGTGAACTTATCTCATGAGAAAATATATAGAAAAATTGCTTAGCAGATTCAATGTTGGAAATGCTAAAACCAGGAATACACCTTTGGTAACTCACTTAAAGTTTTCAAAAGGGAAATCTTCTCAGACAAATGAAGAACATATCTAAAGTGTCATGTGCATCTGCAGTAGGAAGCTTGATGTATGCTATAGTTTGCACTAAACCTGACGTATCACATGCAATGGGAGTTGTGAGTAGGTTTCTATCAAATCCCAGAAAGGAGCATTTGGAAGGTGTGAAGTCGATATTGAGATATTTGAAGGACACTTCAAAGATGCATTTGTCCTTTAGAAGAAGCAAACTCATTATACAAGGGTTCTTTGATGCATACTTGGGAGGAGATCTAAATGGTAGAAAGAACACAACATGTTACATTTTTACGTTGGGTGGTATAACTATCAATTGGAAGTCTAAACTTCAATAAAGAGTGTCTCTCTCTCAACCATTGAAGTTAAGTTCGTAGGTATCTCAGAAGCAGGGAAGGAGATTATATGGTTGAAAAACCTTCTAAAAGAATTAGGAAAAGAGCAAGATGACCCTCCATTATTAAGTGATAGTCAAAGTGCTATATATCTTGCTAAAAATCCAGTTCTTCATTCTAAATGCAAGCACATTGAATTGAATATCATTTGATGGAGACTTGTCTTTGTCGAAGATTACAGGTGTAGAGAATCCAACTTATATGTTGACAAAGACTGTCACAACAAATAAGTTGAGACTTTATATTGCCTCAACTGACCTTTAAGAGTAATTGATGATGAAGGCAACTACACTAGGTGATAAGGTAAATCAAGCTCCAAGTGGGAGAATTGTTAGTATTGTGGAGCTTAATTTAGTCACACATCACTTAATATTGTGAAATGTTGTTCTCTATTTAGCTATATAAACAACTATCTATAAAGCTTGAGAGATACACCAAAACATAACTATACTTCTTAGTGTAGTCATAGACGTAGGAATTTATACGCTGAACCATGTTAAATTCCTGTATCGTTTATTATCTCTTTTCCTTTTATTGTCTTGTTCCTAAAAAGAAAAACATCACGTTAAAAGAGTCACAAACACTATTACAAGTTTATAGGTCCCAAAGGTTACATCATAACAACTTAGTAAAAGCTTGCAACTAGTATTTTGTGTATCTAGAGTGTTTATTTTCCATAAGAAAAACACTCTACAAAATATTTAATTTTGGTTGAAAATTTCATATCAATTAACGATAAGACAATTTTATAGTATTTAAATAAGTATAAATCTCATTTTGAATATATAGTATTAATTTAGATATATAAAGTTTGGTTCTTAAAATAAAATTGAAACTAATAAAAAATGTTTATCATATCAAGATCTATGTTTATTAGGTTTTATACAACCAATTATCATATCATTTATAAATCTAATTTCACACTCCACATACATGTTTTGACATGAGAGAGAAAGTGTTAAAAATCCTACATTAATTAAAAATAAAACATATTTATAATATATAAATGAAAACTTATCTATATAAGATTAAACTAGATTTAAAGACCAATTCTTAATATTTCTAATTGATTTAATTCTTCGCTCTTTAATTTTAAATCAATTTTACAAAATCAACTTATATGGTGAGGTTTGTGCTCACACACACACACACACACACATATATATACTATAAACTAGTCTTATCTCTAGCCGATGTGAGACTTCTAACATACATCCCCCTTACGTTAAGGCATATACATCTCGAGCGTAGGACCAAACAATAATGAATTATCTTACATGCTTGACATGTTAAGAAGTGAACTTTAAGTCCAACTCAACCTTACAAACCAATTTGTATGATTAGGATTGCACCCACATATATACAACAAATCTATTTTATCTCTAGCATACAACAAAATTAACTTACTATTCACTTTGAAATTCGATTAAACTTGTTTAAAAGTGTTAACTTATTGTTAATAATAATCATAATTCATTTTATTATTTTATTAATTGAACATGTATTTTAATATTAAATTTATTTTTAGACGGACCAAAAGTATGTTAACTTGGTAGTACTAACACAAGGCTAGATTGGACATAAAAATTTTAGCATTATGAATCTATCTAAATTGTTTTTGCTTTTTAACCTTTTAGGTTATCCATTTTGAAAACTTTAATCTCCATGTTGTGTTGATTATGCATTAACCTTATGATTACTAATAGGAAAACATTATAATATTGATGCTACCCATGCATAAATTATTTATGATTGAAAAACTTGAAGATACTTGAGAATTAAACTGTAGAATAATTCTAGAGGGCTTGATTGATCCCTCTCACAATCTTCTATTTATAAGAATAAATTGATACAAGAGTACATGATAATTAGGGTAACCCTAGACACAATATAATCATGATAATTAGAGTAACCCTAAACACAATATAATCATGATAATTAGAGTAACCCTAGACACAATATAATTATGATAAAGTAGGATAAATATCCTAATACTCCCCCTCAAGCTGGAGCATACAAATTGTATGTACCAAGCTTGGAACAAATAAACTCAATCGGAGGACCCCTTAATGACTTGGTCAATACATCTGCGAGTTGATCGTTTGACCCAATAAACTCAACACATATTTCTTTCATCAACAACTTTTCACGAACAAAATGACAATCAATTTCTATATGTTTAGTCCTTTCATGAAACATTGGATTTGATGCAATGTGGAGAACAACTTGATTGTCGCAATACATATTCATAGTATGGATGTCACAAAATTTAAGCTCTTGAAGGAATTGCTTCACCCATATAAGTTCACATGTTAGTGACGTCATTGCCCTATACTCGGCTTCAGCTATTGATCGAGCTACTACATTTTGTTTCTTACTTTTCCATGAAATAATGTTTCCTCCTAGAAAAACACAATATGCTATAGTAGACCTAGGTGCTTGAGTATGTGATTGATGATCATGAGAGTGGAGGATAAGTCTATTTTGTTGTACCTAGTAAATCCTAGGTGCTTCCTTTTACCTTATGTGCATAGGAAGGGTTGTTCGGGTATTGAACATTCCTTGTGTGAGGGTGAAGGTGTTCTTGTCCTTGTGTGGCAGGATTGCATGTTCTTTAGACAGAGTGCAGGATTACTAGAGCGTATTTGGATAGATAATATAAAGATTGAGCTATAGGAGCGGCTACTGTCAGTGAGGTAGGGTTCAGAATTGTGACTGATTCTTTCCACTATGATGTTATGGTACGGTGATGCTCATGGTGTTGTTCATGATTGGAATAGTCATGATGGTGGTGTACCTATGATGATGATCATGGTATTTGAGATGCTCTAGGTAATGCTATGTTGATACCTGTGTTACTATAATGGTTATAGTAAGTAGTTAGCATAAGTGCTAATAAGTGGATAGACAGGGGTCTATGTGAGATGTTAGTTATAACATCAAGGTTCAAGGGTCAAGGATGAGGATTGAAGATCAATGATTGAGAATTGTGTAATTCATTATGATTAAGTTGTTATGTTAGATGTTTAGGAATCTTGTGGTTATTACTATTAGGTATGGGGTGGTTTATGGTTAATATATTATTCAATGTGTTTATATTTTATTACTATTATGATTGATTTACTAGTAGCTTACCCCATACGTGTTTGTGTTTGTGTGTTGTGGATGATATTATCGGCAATGATCATATAATGTGTTATATGTGAGTAAATGATGTTGCAGATGGTGCTGAGGCATGACACATTCGAGAGATGACGGAGGATAAACTTGGGATTTTATTTAAAGTTATTATGTTTGAACAATGTAATTGAAGTTATTTTACTTCCTTTGTTATTTTATTAGACGAGTGTTTTGGAACTATTATGTTTTTAGTAAATTAAGTCATTTAAATGTTAAGTTTTTGAAATTACGTTTTCGCGCTATGATAAAATTTTGAAATTTTCCGATTTTTGAATAGCTCGTGACAACCTGAAAATTTGGGGCGTTAATGAGTCATTTGGGCAAAAGGTCAATGTTGATAGGGGAGCAACGTAAACCCAACTCCCTGTGTGTGTTTTATTTTTTATGATGACAACAACAAAATTTTTTTTATGACAACAACATAAATGTTTTGATGACAATAACATAAATGTTTCTATGAAAACAACAAAAATGTTTCTATATTTTCAAAGCACTTACAAACTTGCTTGAACCAATTAGTTTGCATACTTACTATTTTCATACATGTGTTTATATCTGTAGTATGCATACTCATGTTTTTAAATGTCAAAATCACTTGCACAAAACATATGTGTATAGTAATCGATTACAATGTTTATGTAACCAATTAGTCTCATTAGATATCAGCTAATGCTTAACTCTGGCAAACTGCAAGTTTTAATTGATTACATTATATGTATAATTGATTAAACCTCGTGCCTTTGCTAACACCTGTTTGTTGAGTGTAGTGTTGTGCTTTTAAGGAGAAAAAGTTTTCAAAATTGCTTAAGTGTAATACTTAACCGATTACACAATTTACTTAATCGGTTAAATCAAAGGTTGTTGATCAAATTTGCACTATTGAGTGTCTATTGTGAAGATCAGGTTTATCATTTTCAATCAATAGATTGTGGTTTCCCTGTGCGTGTTGCCAGGAAGAGAACTTTTGAGTTCTGGTTACTTTGAGAGGGGTATCTCAAAGGGGTTGCAAAAAAAGGATTATTCTTTTTGTGTATTTGACTATAGTGGATTTCGATTTAGAGAGAAGGATAAATTGAGAGGGTGTCTCTGTATTGCTTGTTGTAAAACTCAAATCTTTATAGTGCATTAGCGTTCAATCTCAGGTTGACTGAAATAGACTGGATGTAAGAATTGAGGTCGAACCAGTATAAAATCTGTGTTTGTTTTCTATCCCTTGACTCTTTTACAACTTTATATTCTTTATTGTCTTGTTTGATTAAAGAAAGTTCTAAAGATTTTCCAAAAGAGGTAAAAGAAAGCATTTTCATTAAAAACCAATTCTCCCCCCCTCTTGGTAGGAGAAATAAGGCCTAAAGATTTCTTACAGTCAAGACAAGTCAATTCAAATCTAACATTAAGGGGATTTAATTTGGCCGAAGGTTAAGACGAGTCAACCTAGGTTGAAGGTTGAGACGAGTCAACCCAAATAAAAGGTCAATTTGAGTAGGATGAAGATCGAGCCGAGTTGGTTCAAACCCAAGGTCAACTTATTTAGCTCGAGCCAAAGGTTGGGTCATTCAGTCTAGGCCAGAGGTAGCTTCGTGGTGGGCTAGGCTAAAGGTATATACGAGTCAGCCTGAGTTAAAGGTCGAGGTTGAAGGTTAGGATAAGTCGATACAGTTAGAAGGTTAGGAGGAGTTGGCTCTACCATAGGTTAGGGTTAGTCTATAGGATCGATGGTCGGGTCAGGTCACCCTAAGTCAAAGTTCGAGACAGGTCATCTATGATCAAATGTCGAGCTAAGTCAACTCGGATTGAAGGATAGAGCTAAGTTATCCAAATATTATTAACATATAGTTTTGTCTTAAAATATAAATTAAATTGTTTTATCGAAACAATAAAATTGAAATCTAAGATATTTCAATTACTCATCCAAACAAACTATTTGAAAAATGAAGAGAATTCAGTTTTTAATCAATAGTGCAAAGAAGTTTTCTTGTGCCGGTTAAAAAAGTTTTCTATACCAATTATAGAACCGACATAAATACAACCAACATAAAAAATTTGTACTTTCTATCTCCCTTTTTACAGTGGTTGTGGTCATAACCAACATAGTTCCACTTCTCGTGGATGACAAGTGGTGAGGGTTCAGTTAGGCCCATCTTGAGAACTACCCTCCACTTCGTGAACCTTGCACTTGCTTTGTGGTACTTCTTGCAGTGTTAGGTGAGGAATTCCAAGCCTTCGGTGATGTTTTCACAATTTGTTTTGGCTATCTCAATCGTGCCCTTGTCCATCTTTATGTTGGAAGAACTCCTCCTTCCTTCATCACGTCCACAAAAGGTACTCCTGTCACACAAAGAAAAAGTTCATCAACTTTTGCTTCTCTTCACGTGTTGTAGTAAGGATACCTTTTCCAAGGGTCCCGATTATGCAACATTGACAATTAGCTCATCTTCATTTCACTCCAAAAATTATTCATAAATAACTAACCACCACAAGTTATCATGATAAACACTGTAAGGAGTAATGAGATAGAAATATTACGGTATCGAATGAAGAAAAAGAGTACAGAAAAAAAAAGCCTAGACAACAAAAAAACAATGAACACTATTAACTTTGGTATTTGCTCTTAAAGCAAGACATAGTGGCTTCAAGGGCTGGTATGAAAAGGATTAATAAGTGAGAAATAATATAGATTTTATGAAGGGTGGGGAGGGAATAAAGAACAAAGTAGAAGGCTCAAAGTTGATTGATTTATGCTTTACCAAAACCTTAAAAGAGCGAGAATGACGCAAACAAGGAGAACAACATTGAGAAGGGACGCGTGAGATACCAAATCTTGAGAACAAGAGCGTCAAAGCGAAGAGCGAATGCACCAAAGCATGAGAGTGATGAGCGATGAGCAGAGACTTCAATGAGATTAAAGGAATGAGGGAAGAAGAACATTAATGATATTATGTCAATTATAGTGACAAATCGATATAGAAAGTCTTTTACTTTATTACAAAATTATCACCTCATTTTTTATGTTGGTTCTAAGTATAATCGGTTATAGTGCATAAGATGCAATGTAGAGGAGGAGAACAAATAGAGAAAAGTGAGGTGAAGCAAGAAAAAGAGTGCTGGAAAAAGAAGATTAAAAATATTATGTTAATTATAGTGACCAACCGACATAAGAATTCTTCTATTATCTTTTCTAGTTTTAAGTATAAACAGTATAAAAAGTCTTATTATAATTTTGTCATCATGTTAGTTATTATAATAGGTTAATAATAACCAAAATAATAAGTTATTATAAGATTTAGTTTTTACTAATGAATAATTAAAATGTAATATATTTCAATTTCTTCAAACTGCAAAAAAATTCTTTATCCAAATACAAGATAAATCTATCATTTGTTATTATTATTATATAGTGAATACTTTATAAACCTCCCACTAAAATCTCATACTTCAAATTTAACATTTACCTTATCAAATATTTATTAGTTAAAAGATTGAGGAAAACAAATCACCGTAAATTGTAAGTTAAACTACTTAATTTTACTCATGAAACAAATTTTCTCGCCACAAATAAATAAATCGAAAATAAAATTATAGAGAAATTACAGAATTAAAATTGTTGTATTTATTTATAGGACATATGTGAAAGAAAGGAGTGTCAAAACTTAAGAAATATATGGTTTACTACAAATATTTCCTTTAAAAGTAAACATTAAAGCTCAAATTATGAAAAAAATAAAATTAAAAAACAATAAGTTTACATAAATAAAAATATGTTTGAGCCATGTAACCTTATAAAGGTCACCATTTCGCCAAATAAAAAGGATTAGCAATCTCCATAAGTAAGTTTTCCCACTCTTCATCTATATAATTATACCGGTGATGACATGTAGATAATATTCAATCGAAACGCAACTTTTCAAAATTCAATTTACGTCCATGATTTAAAAAATTTTCCAATCTTATTTTATGTAAAATAAAAATAATTTTATTAAGTTATTGTATAATTAATCGTGTGAGAAAATATAAATGTTTCATTGACCTCGGCCGACTAAAAATTTTATTTGATTTCATTTATTATCTGCAACAACCGTATGATAACTCATGCAATGCACTTGTTCTCAAAACCTTCATTCGGGTATAAATAGTTGCTTCCCATTTTCTATAGTTTAAAATACAAACAAAACACGCATGGTTCAATTCATTGGATAACGACTAAGAATTTCATATTTATTCATTGTTCTAGAATGATTTTCTCAAATCTCGGGGTTGTAATGGATACATAAAATGGTCCAAGCAAAAAACAATAATTTTCAACTCGTCTATGAAGAATGGACTATAGCCACCATTTAATTTCTCTATCTAAAGTCAATGAACATAATTAAGAGCGTAACTAGTATATATTGGCATTTCTAATTCAAATTAATTAACTCCCTACATTCACTTAATTACAATTTTTTTCAAAAATAAAAAAATTATAAATTTTTTATATCTAAACAAATTTCATTCCCAAATTTTATTCCCAACATGGGTGTTTAATTAATTTTGAAAATAGGAAACTTAAATAATTTTTTCAAGAAAAAAAAGTAATAAATATATTTTTATAAAATTAAAATTAAATTTTAATAAAATAAAATTAGGTAGGTGAGTTGGTAGGTCAACCGTACCACGGGTTCAACCCGCATGAGTCGAGTTTAAATGAGTCGGGTTGAAATTTAACCCATAAAAAAATACAATTTTTTCAAATCTAATCCGACTCGAATCCGTGGTAGGCCGAATTGACCTACGATTGTGACCCATTTTGACGGTTCTAGTTTTTTCTTAGACTTTCGTGTTAATTGTTTAAATTAGAATTAGTGAGCTACAAGTAATAATAACTTAATTCAGGATTAAAAAAAATGAGAATTAGAGGGAGAAAAAAAGAGTAAAAACAAAGGTCAATATTGTTAATCATTAAGAAGAGTACAAATTTTTCACATCTTTTGTTCATATATAAGGTGAAAGTGATGCAATATATTTGTTGGAGAAAGAAAAATTCATTCATATTATCTTACAACACATAAAAAATCGAATTATAAAAACTTTACATAAATATTATATATTGAAAATTGACTTATTTTAAAAATATTACTTTAACTTTTTCGAAATTATTAGTCTAAGATTAACTGGTAATCAAAATCAATCTACTTGTCCTAATTAACTTAATTGTGGATCATTCTATGAAATTAACGTCACAAATAATTTACATCCAAAAAGAAACCACCACATATGGAGATTGACGTTTGAAAAACGATTTAGAATTAAATTATCACAAAGTATGCATTTAAGGTTGACTTCAAATTGAACCTAAATAAAAATGAAATCTCATTGTTTAGGTTATAACGGAAGAACATTTACATGGTGATGCAGGTTAGCTTATCAACGAAAATAAATCTGAAAAACAATCAAAATCTATTACAAAATAAATTATCCTCAATTATATTAAGAATAACAATCCGAAACGAATTGATTATTAAAACAAGGTAATATAAGAATGAAATCTAATATAAATGTAATTAGTTAGATCATTTTAATATTTTAATTAATTTTAACACATTTAATTATTTATTATATATATATATATATATATATATATATATATATAATTTAAATTTCTATCAGTGACTAATAATGAAAACGAAGAACAGGTTCATTCTAATACTTAATATGTGGTTATATACCTTAGACCATTGATGCCTGTATTTGTGAAACTTTAATTATAAATCTCAATCATTATTTTCTGTCAAGCTATGCCTTATCAAGAATTAACAATTGAACATATAAACATTACGTGTCCCAATAGTGCAATTTATTTATGCGCATGGACTTGATGAAGATTGTGTCTAAGATGATTTTATGGTGTAGTAGTAGTTGTAGTGGACGGGTGTCTAAGATTGTGCCTTTGCCAAAAGAGAGATGAATTAGACTATGCATTCGTAAATGTCCATAATAAATAAGCAATAAATTTTATAATTAATTCAGCAATTACCAATACTTTATATAATAACATGTGGAAACATATCTTGGTTATTCGAAATAGCGTAAACCAAAAAGTATTTGATTTTCTAATGTTAGATAATTATGTTTACTGATTGACTACATTTATTAGTTAAAACACTATGTTGTAAAAAGAATTTTGAAAATACTATACAATTCTTCTTTTAATGTTTTCATGTGATTTCAATTTTGTGATGTCGATCCAATTTTAATAAATCAATAATAAGTGGTCAAAAGAGATCAAATTATCTTATTTTATCATCACTAATCCATATTTAATATCGTTTCTCAATTCAATCATAGTTTGCCCCGTTCAGTTAAGTGAAGATGCACATTTTTAAAGATGAGTTATCGATAAAATTAACATAATAATTAATAATTACATATATACTAAAAATGAAATTTTATATTCCTTCCATTTCAATATGTTTTAGCTTTTCAAAACTTTAATTATTTTAGAATTTTAACATGTAATTATACAAGTCTTTTCCATTATATCCTTTCATAAGATCCATTTTAATCATAGATTGTTGATTGAAGTAGAAGTGTATAGCCTTTATATAAATCATCTCATATTTTAATTTTATATAAAGTTTCCTCCATATTTCTTTGGAAAACTAGTAAAAAGATGTTAAAATATTATGATTTTGAAGTACTCTAAGATTTTAAATATATTGTTGAGAATTTAAGCGAGTCTAAGTTTTACATTAGATAAAAATGAAAAAAATAAAACATCATATATATATATATATATATATATATATATATATATATATATATATATATATATATATATATATTAACCTATTCTTTTAAGATTTTAAATAAAAAGTATTATCAATTTATTATGTAATTGAACTCAGATTTATTAATATAGTTCTCCGTAGTTAATCTTCTTCCTAAAAAAACTAACATATATAAATTTTTTATAAAAAGAATATACTTGAATAATTATATCAAAAATAGTGTAATTATATAAAAAAAAAATCAGTTACATCTTAGTGACTTTACAAAGCATTTATAATACAATATTACACAGTGAAAAGAAAAAGTATAGAAAATTGTTTAACTATATATAATGTAATAAATTATGGAGAGGAATCTAGTATATATGTATATAAAACATTTGTGTGCTTGGAAATGCTTAAACACCTCAAATGTCAAAAAATGATGAGTTCATTTATTCTTGACAGTCTTAATTAGATGCATAATTGAGTAGAGGCTTTGGTAGTATATGTCCATAATTCGAGGGTCATAATTTAGTTTGAGAATAAGGCACTGAAGTTAGTGCGAAATTTCACCCATTTCTGCCTAAAAAGTTAGTGATTAATTAAATAGTAATTAGCTTCGTTATCATTGTAGCACAAGCAAATCTACATTTATTATATTTCATAAATATATGTCTCAATTTGTTTATTTTTCTCCTAATTCTTTTTCTGTGATTCATTTCTAATAATATTGTATATTTCTTAATTTTATTGAAATCATTTTAAATTTCTAATTACATTTTTTTCCAAGACGACAGTAAGATAAACTTGTTACAATAAAGAACTTTTAATTTAGGAATGAAGGAGATGAACATGTGTGTATTTTTTTATCTCTTTTTTCTCTTATAAAATATTTTTTCAACTAAAGTTTTGTTCACATTCACTTCTATCCATATTCTATTATCTTACAATAGTGAATTAATAAGAGTATTAAATACGTACTTTATTAATTCAAATCTGTTTCAAAATATAGTATGACGCTGATATCTTATATTTATATACCTTAACATCTATTTATAATTCATAAAGGAAAATTTTATTTTACAAAAAAGCTCGTTGCATAATAAATCTTCACGATAAATCATATTATTATTTTTTTTCTGATTTTTTTTTTCTGAAAAAGACATGCAATCACATATAGCAACAGTTATGAGTGTATCTCTTGGAAAAATATTTTCTATTGTAAAATTTTTTAGTGTATTAAATAAGGATAAAAAAGATGAATATGTCATAAACTTATTCTTTTAATATTGTAATTAGAAATTATTTCAATTTCTTGAACTCCTATTTTATGTTAAGTCTCATCAATTTTTTTTTTCCTGAAGACCTATTATTATTTATTAAAAAATATTATCTATGACTGAACTGGGCCAATATACACCTTGCCTCTTTTATTATTTATGTTTTTTATTAGTTTTCTTCTCATTATTACTGCTTCCTTGGGATTTAAATCCGGATAAAACGTTTATTTAATTAAATTATAAAACATTAAATAATTCAACATTATTTAATATTGTTTTTCCAAAAATTTTGTTATGTTAATGCATATTAAACATGATTTTTCTCACATGTATCACAAAAATTGTTCTCATAAAAAATTGAATGTTTAACATGAAAATATATAATTGGATAAAATCTTTTATTATTATGAACGAAGTCTAATAATGACAAAAAAATATATATATTTAACTTTGATAAAAAATAAGCAATATCTAGAATTAAAATTTGTCTATCTTCAAGTTAGTAAGAGAACTAAAAATGATAAATAAGAAGTAAAAAGGTTAAATAGTTCTACTTAATAACATGTATTAATTTATAAACTTTGGTAATATTTTTTATAATATAAGGATTAAATACTGCTCCTAACCTATATTTAAAAATTCTGTTTCGTCCCTAAATTAAATTATATACGTTTTTTTTGTTATTACACTTTATAAAAATCATGTAAAACATTTTTTATAAACGATATAAGAAATGTTTATTACGTGACAAAAATTTTTTTACAATAAATTAATGTCTATATTAGTTTCTTAGAAAAATATTTTATTTACTTTCATAAAAATACATGGAAAATATATATATATATATATATATATATATATATATATATATATATATATATATATATATATATATATATATATATATATATATATATCTAACGAAATATAATTTTTTTAAAATAGTTTGGAAAGAGAAATACATATAACACATAATATATTTTATATTAAACGAGATTATATCGTTAATAAAATAAAACATGTTTTATGTGAAATTAAAAATAAGATAAAGTTAAGAAATATCTTTGTGAGATATTTTATTTATATTAGAAATCAGAATATATATTGCAGTGGAACATCTCATATGTGGTGTCTACGTAGCGTCGTCTTGAATTGTAAGTTTGAGGATAGAAAGACATTAATTGTTGTGAGATAATTGTTGGTTGGAACTAATGATTAAGTTCAAAGTAACATTATAATTAAGATGCTTGATCATAAATTTAAACAACAACAGCTATATAGGACGAATATATTCATATTTTTTAGTCTAATAATTAATGAAAGAAATTTAATTTCAAACTCGACCATGAGAGATTATGCCTTAACTATATATAATATAGATCTACTCTATAATATAAGATAAATAAATTAATTTATAATATTATATAGGTTTAAAGCTTATGATAGATTAAATTTAATTTTTATTACGTTATTATGATATTACAATCTTTCGTATAAATTTGTTATTAAAGTCAAAACAACTGTGTAAAATTAAGTTAAACTTAAATTTAATTAATTTAATATGTATTTAATATCTTTATGCTTTATTTTTCAGATATTTAGTGTATGTGACTTATGCATTTTAAAATATATTTATTTTGTTTTTTATTAATTTATTTTAAGAAATTAAAAAAAGGTTATGACCTAAGCCAATTTCAAGGTTTCAAACCATTGATTAGAGGGGAATATAAATATTTTGAATAGGGTTTCAAATTTAAACTTTATGAATATAAAAGCGAGGTTAAAATAAGAATATATTGTAAATAATCAATTAAGTTTTGAATTAAAAGTTAATTATGAATAAAAAATAATAGATATTTGACACCAACATAAAATAAATTAGTCTAAATTGCACTTTTAGTCTCTGGTAAACTTGTAAAGCAAATAAAAATATAGAGAGCATCCAATACATGTTAAAACTATTAGATGCTTGGGTGGTTAGGGAACAATGCAATATAATCATAAAACTTAGATTATAAATGAATCTCTCTCTCTCTCTCTCTCTTTGTTATCACACCTCTCTTTAAATTTAAAGAAACAATTTGGATAATAATAATAATAATAATAATAATAATAATCCATAGTTGTGTTTCTCTTGCAAACATCATGATTCCAACTCAATCCTACACCTTATCCTTATCAAAAAGACATCACATGGTTTATTTGTTTATATCCAAAATGTAATGTGTTATGTCTCAATAGCACATGACCCTTACCAATCTCTCTCTCTTTCTCGTTGTGTGATTAAACATATTAATAACCTTATTAATGAAGAAAATGAATAGAAATTAGAATTGAATTGGGATAGAGTATTTGATGTAATTGGGATAGGTTGTTTTAGACCAAACTTTCGAGAACATATATAATACCTTTTAGTGATTTTCCAAAATGAGTTTTGGGAACTTGCTTTTCAAAACAAATGGAAAGCGTTTTGGAATACAGTGAGAAAAGGTATTTTATTGTTTTAATGTTAGTAATTATAGGGATGCAGTTCATAATTATGGGAATAGAATTACGAATTTTAGCCTAATTAGGTTTCAAAAGAAAATTGTAAGGTTGGTCCCTGTTAAATTAATCACACCTGTTTCTCTTAATTTCTAAACAATCTTTCTCACAATTAAAAATTATCTAATTCAATTAAAAATTTATAAAAAATGATATATAAATTTAAATATAATTATAAACTAATAAATAATTAAATAGGTAATATAATTAAATTTTTATAAAACAACATCGTATCTCCATATCCGATTGTTTGTTTATATATCCGATAATATCGAATTTTCATATTCGATATATATCTTCATAATTTTTTTTTCTAAAATACTTTTATTAAATTTAATAAATTCATAAATTTTTTAACATTTAAAAATATTCTAATTAAATTATAATTTCATACAAATTAATACATATATTTAAAAATAATTATAAATAAATAAAATAATTAAATAACTAATATAAGATTTAGAGTTTTTTAATAGATGGGAAATGGGATGTATGTTTGCTGATAGGGAAAATGGGGTGTAGGGTGAAATGGAGTGTAGTCAATGTTTAGCATAGAATTTCTAAATAAACATAAAGTTAACAAATAATCATCTCATTAAATAGGAGTGTTTTAGGAAATTTGAGGTGCAGATGAAAAGCTTGGAGGTGTAAGGTGAAACATCCTTAATTTTTTTCTCTCTCATAAGAGTGTTACTACCTCCACCACCACACGATTGCACTTTCTCATTCATCTTTTGCCCTTCTGTAATATTTAATGTGATAGTTAAAAATTTTAACTTTCTCCAACTTCCAACTACTTCATTAGTGGTCTCCACAATATATGAATGCACCCTCATACCTCACCACTTCCACAAGAATCAATTTTTCTTCTCCTTCTCCTTGTTCTCCTTTAAAAATAAAATGATTCAAAACAAAATCAATTAACTTTAATTAAATTAATAATAATTAATTTTATTAAATAAAACAAAATTAATTTAATTATAAATACATAATTTACTTAAAATATAATTATAATTAAAATATAATTACTTAACTTTAAAAATATCTAAAAATTAATTTACAAATCAATAAATTAATAAACTAAAACGTAAAAAAAAAATAAAAGAAATCTTGGAAAGTTGAATAAATAATACTACAGAAAATATTGAATTAAAATAAATGTACAAAAATTAGCAACCTAAATAAAAATAAATTAATAACCTAAAAAAAAACCAAGAAAACGAAATGTTATTTTGTCTTCAACGGAAGAAAACATCCGGAAACTTTGAAAGGCTTCAACAGATGTCCCATATCCGTTGCAGCCTTTGGCATTTCTCTTTTTCATTTAACACGTAAAACAGGTGTATAAAATCACCAACTTGGATCCGAGACAACAATAAAGGAAAACACCCCAGCACCACGAACCCACTATGAATCAAGCAACAAATGATACATTCGAGACTGAGTGAATAAGATAATAAAAAATTAAGATTATAAAAAAAAGTTAAAATGGTAAAGGGTAAAAGTAAATAAAGATATTTTCTGGAATTAAAAAAAAATTGGAAAGGTGTAAGAAACAATGTATAGTAGTGAAGAAAGTAATGCTCCTCTCATAATTAACCCACTAACCTATTATCCAGTTTCTTTTAGTCCCACATCTTCCTTTTCCCTAATCTAATTTAGGGTGTTGATGCCTGCACCTCCACCGTTTGGAGTTACACCTCCCCAATTTTTTTTTCTTAATTCCAAAACTAACCTTTTTGTTTTTGTATTTTTACTTTTATAACCCTATTAAAAAGTAACCATATTTACTTTACTCTGTACATATTTACTTTTACATTTCGAAACTTTCAAAACCTTCGAAACCCCTTCTTCTTCGCCCCCCCTCTCCCCACCTTTCATTTTCGCAAAAAGCTTTAAACTTTTCCAACCTCCCGTGGTTGTGTGAGAAGGTACGGCGCGGTTGTGTGAGGCGGTACGACGGTGCGGCATGGACGGTGGTCGTGGCTCTGTAGTGCGGTGTGGGTGTGAGGCACGGTGGTCGTGGTTCTGTGGGTGTGTGCGGCCTTGCAGCAGCGGCGGTGCAGCGTGTGCGGCGACTCGTTTGGTTTCTACCGTCGATAGGTTAGCTTTCGTTGCTTGATTTCTTGGTTTGCAAATCTACGTGATTTAGGGCGTGATTTAGGGTTTAAGATTGAATATTTTTTTCTCTGCGCATTGTTGTTTTGGTTTGTTCTGGGAAGTTTATGGTGTTTGTGTTAGACGTCATCTGTGTGTGCTTAGGAGGAACAAGACAGGGGAAGAAGACAAACCTTAACGGATGTCGGACATCCGTCGACGGATGTGGACATCCGTTTCAGGACCGAACGGATGTCGACATCCGTTTAGGGCCTGATTTTTTATTTTTACGTTTTTCATTTATTTTATAAGTTTGTAACTTAATTATTTTGTTTCAATTTTTTATTTTATTTTGTATTTTTAATTAATTTATAGAGTATATAAATTTAGTATTATTTTATAATATGTTATTTAATTATATCTAAATTAAAATTATTTTAGTTAATAAAATAATTATTATTAAATTATTGAAAAAATATGATTAATTTAATGAACTAATTATTAATTTAATTAAAAGTATTTTTTTCAAAAATGGTAAGAACACGAGGTGCTTCTTTTAGTTCTCGAGGAGAGAGTTCTCGAGGACAGAGTTCTGCACAGGGTTTAGCTAGGAGAAGTATGGCTTCGGCACGGAGAGGGTGGGCACCTCCTATTCAGGATGACCCTATCGCTGAGGATCGAGCATTTGAGGAGGAGGCATATCAGGCCTACAAGGGTCCTGTTCAGGAGGAGACATCTGAGGCCTCTGATGACGATTATGAGGAGTAGGAACATGATGTTCCTGACATACAAGAGGAGGATGTCGGTGGATTTCCCGGAGGTCCACGTGATGCTTCTTTGCTGACACACTATGTTCAGCATGTTGCTTATGGTATTTCACAGGGTCGGGTGAGTGCATAACTTAAGTTTGAATTATTGATTTTTTTAAGGCAATTTATATTAAATATTGTTGTGTAGGATCGATGGGATATGCTCAAGTTGATCTCGCATGGTATAAAAGTTAATAAATTAGGACCGTGCGCCGAGGAAATTCAACACATTGTGTTGAATTCCTCTTTGATGCCTCTCACACAGATATGCTACGATTACGTTGATAAGGGTTTGTTGCTCGGATTCATAGAGAGATGACACTTTGAGACGAGTAGTTTCCATCTTCCTGTAGGGGAGATGACGATCACGCTTGACGATGTATCCACTTTACTTCATCTCCCGGTGCTAGGACAGTTGTGTGATTTGGAGGAGTTGGAGTTTGAGGAGGCTCGTACAGCCCTCGTAGACTTGCTCGGCGTTGATGGTGGCACAACTGGTGCTGAGATGGAGGATGCACGTGGTACTAAAGTCAGACTCAACTGGCTGAGAGACATATATGTTCAGAGGTGTCGGTCGCAGGATTGGGACTATGCTGCCAAAGCATATATGTTGCATCTAGTAGGATGCACCATTTTTGCAAATAAAAGTGCTAGTTCTATACGCGTGTCTTACCTACTATTATTTAGAGACGTACACGCGTGTGGCAGATATGCTTGGGGCGTTGCTGCACTCGCCCATTTGTACGAGCAGCTTGGGGATGCCAGTCTGGCTTCCACGAAGCAGATGGCTGGATATTTGACTCTTTTTCAGGTACAAACAGAAATCTTGCACATTTATTTGATGTATTTATCTCCATGTTGAAAGATAGAAAATATTTAATTGAATATTTGCCTTATTAGAGTTGGATATACGAGCATTTCCCTAGAATGGGAAGGAGGCGGTTGGTGTCTTCTTATGATGACACCACACCATGTGCGACTAGGTGGCAGAGCCCTCGGCAGAGTTTGACTCTTGCAGAGATTAGGGAGCAGTTGGATGGCCTGACATACAGTGGAGTTGTATGGCATCCATATGAGGGACATCGGAGCATTCGTCCATTATTCGGAGTTTGTATGTATTCTGGATGGATTCGGATTGGTGACACCCTTTTCCGACATTTGCCTGAGCGTGTGATGAGGCAGTTTGGGTTTTCCCAGGAGATTCCACAACCACTCGCTGTCGTTGCAGATGCAGATGCAGTCGCTGTTGATTTTGCGTGGTTGTACTTCACAGACCATGTTATTAGGAATGTGAGACAGACATCATACCCTTCTGAATGTGTCGATGGATACATACAGTGGTTTACGAGGGTTTCGCATCCCTATATTATTGCTGCTCCAGCTGACGCGAGGCCGCCTCTTGCGCCTACACAACGTCCTGATGTTCCACGGGAGGCACGACCTCAACGTAGATCCTCTCCACCTTCACCATCTGGCGCCTTGGTATGTTATTTTTCATTGTTTATGTTATTAAATTTTGGTTAACAATGTTTATTTATTTGTTTGATATAATTATTATACAGGCTATATTTAAACAAATGGCGAAAAAGATACAAGCGTTGATATCGTGTCGTCATGTGACCGAGGGTATTGTTGCACATGAGGTGATGTGGAACTACTTGAGGATGCTAATGATGACATCGATGAATATTCCCCGACAAGGAGAGGACAACGGCATGTGCGTGGTAGACGTTCGACGTCTAATTGAAGGTAGTTAATTGCTATATTTTAGTGTTCATTTGACATTTTTGAAACTTGTTGTGGTATTGTATGTTGTGTGTAGTATATCTGTGTCTGAATATTACAAATTACAAAGAAGAAGACACTGTTTTAGGCATTACACTTAGCTCATCTCTTCATTCAACTGTATATTTCTTTTCCTCTTATTTTTCTTACCTTAGTTCCCATAGTGGCGTCAGAATGATGAACAGTTATAATGACATTGTTTAGTTTATGATTGATCATTCTAATTGATTGCATGAAATGTATGGAATGTCTAATGATGCATCTTACAAGTTTTATTAGAGCGAGGTCTATAAATGAAGAGGAAGAAGCTATATTATGTATTATGATAACTAGAGTATATTTATAGTAATGGGGCTTCCATGAAGAACATTATTTAATGAAGAAATGCTTTTCAAATTAGGACTTTCTATGTTCTTACTTTAGAACTTTCCATGATCGTTTTCTGTTTCTACAGGCCCATCCATGACGTGAAGAGTGCTATGAGGAGTCTCTCACATATACTGCGGATTTGATCTTAACTGAAATTCGGGGCCTTCAAGATTGCTTGTACCTTGCTTAACTTAGTACTTAAACTTTGCTTGGTTAATGTAAGACACAGCATAACAGTTAACTATATTAGGATGTTTGTTGTAGACGTTGGTGGTGTTGGAGTTCCTGATAAAGAATTTTGAGTAACAATAAACACGATTAGTGGCGAGGCGGCTATATACAAATGTTAGTTAAGTGTTTGATTTATTGCAACAATTTGTTATTAGCTGTTCAAAACTTTTCAATCAAATAACAGTACGAGAATTTGAAAAAACTAAGTAAGCATATTTTAAAAAATTTTCGCTTTTCAGATAACAATAATAATGTGTGTGTCCATCTTTTAAGGAATATCCATGGTGCCCTTATTTCTACACATAATAGGGTAGTGATCGAATTGAAGAGCAACACATGGAACTATAATGACAGGTATCATTCCTTTAATAAAAGAGGAAAAAAAGGAAGGAATTGCGTTAAAGAAGAAATATATTGGCCACTTATTGCTCAAGACAGCAGTTTAAAGTATATATGCTTTATGCCTTATTTTAGTTCAAATATTATAAAAAAAAAAAATCAATGATGTCACATATAGAAATACTAGTCCCATTTATTTATTGAATTTCGAAACTATTACGGTCTAAAGTAATGTTAGTATAAATATTATATAAGTTATAATATGTAATATTATATAAAGTTAGTATGTTTTAAATATTATATGGAATAGACGGGAATGAGACAATCCATTCACAAAGACGTACAATATTATCTTTAGCATATCATTTGAGTACTCTGCTTTATAGACATTGAGAAAATAAAGGAAAATGTATAATGTCATTTATAGAGATCAATTTATAAAAATAGAGATTACAATACCTACTACATGTTTTAACGTTAATAATAATTTAACAATAATAATACTATTATAAATAGATGCAACAAATTCATAAATATCACAAATCACTTAAGTTAACATAAGATTTCGTTACGTTCATCAACTCTGCAAATGCTTGCATCCTACTAGTATACATAGATGACCACGCTCGTGCCTGAGGATAATAGTGGGTTGAGGAGATGATATTCTCCATGGGCAAAGGACAACCTTCTTGTAGTTTAACCTGCATTATACAAATTACAATAGTTAATGGAGTCATAATTAAATTTCAAATGAAATCTCAAATTAATAAAATTACCTGCATGAAATGACATCCATGAACATGTCCTATACAAATTAAGCGATGTGAGTAATATCAGAAGGTGGTGTGGAACGTAGGGGGAAGATAGTATAATTTTGAGAGATGACATACACACTAAAATTACATTATAGCGGTTAGCAATTGCATAACCAATGTCTGGTAATGTCATCCACTTGTTCCTGTTAGCCTGATATGAATAAAACAAGTTGTTAGATAAAATAAATATAATAAATAAAATACATAAAAAAGGATACACACTTAGTGTTGACTGTGGCTCCACCAACAAAGATTGTTTCAGTTTGTCTACTATATCAGTGCCTCCTACTATACTTCCGTATTCATCACACCAATTACTGAGTTCTTTGTACAAATCATTTCTAATAATGGACCATGAATCTTCTCCGAGTCCTAACAACGCAACAATGCATCTATATCCACAGTGACCATCAGCCACAACATCAACAACGTCCACAATGAAGGGGTGAGTAATAGAATTAAACTGGTCTATCATTGCAACTTTTTTTTTTCTTCACTACATTTAGCTTTGATTGTAATTTACTTTTCACAGATGAAGATTCCATGGTTGAATGAAAGGCGTCGACATACTCAAAATATGATGGATCTCGCGTAGTAGACCTTTCTGTTCGTTGAACTTTTCTTTTCTTTGCACCCTTTGTCTTGACTTTATCTAATGGAGGGACCATTGATGTCAATGTAGGACAAGTAATGTCAACTAACTTCTGCTTAATGGTGACTTTACCTCCAATATCAGCCTCATTGAATCGTTCTTCTATTTCTTTCAACACATCTTTAATGGATAAATGGGGCTCGATTTCATTTAATTCAACATTTGAGAAATGCAATCTTTGCGATATATATGAAATTCACTCACAGGGATCATCCCAGGATCATACCGTGCTAATTGACATGCACAGGGGACACCAAATGTACATCTCAATACGCATCCACACTTTGTTGAGTCCAATCCTATCTGTTGCATTCTTTCCAATTCATCGGCAATGAGATCTAATGCATATTGAGATACATGCCCAATAAGTTGTCTATACCTATATCCTTTAAAAGGGTCACTTGTGAGCAACCGACTTTTTTCAAATGACGTCTTAATCTTGTTGTGTTGTAGGGTAACGAAGTTATGAATACTATCCCAACAAGAACACAAATCACCCATACTATTGCTCATAATTGTCTTTAAACTCGCATGAGCAGACTCAACCCTGAAATAAAAAAAATAACATCAACAAGTGCAAATAAATATTTATCTACAAAACGAATAAATAAAATAACATCACAACATACCTGTTTGTGGTTGTGTTTCCTAAATGCATTACTTCGTTCGTCCAGACCTTTACAAAATATTTACTGTATGGAATAATCCAAGTCTGATTCACATATTCAAAGAACAAAGGCCATTCACTACTCGCGTATTGAAGACCATTCACATGCTCAGCAAACAAGCTCTCATCAGCGCAATCCATCACTTTTTCCCATGCATACATCAACACATCCCAAGCCTCTTTAGAACGAACTAACATTTTGCATTTAGCTAAAACATTTTTATGGATGTGGAACCGACATAATATCTGATATGACTCAGGGAATACATTTGCAATGACATTCATCAAAGCCAAGTCTCGATCAGTGACAATGACTTTAGGACTACCCTCAGATGTTATAAATAAACCTTTCAGCTTTTCCAAAGCCCATGTGAAATTACTCTGCCTTTCAGTAGACAAGAAAGCAAATGCTGCTGAAAAGGTTAAACTTGTACACGTCATGCCCACAATCTCAAGCAATGAAAGTCTATATCTGTTTGTTTTATACATAGAATCCATCATAAATACAACATTAAATGGGTTTAACAATTTCACCGCATCAGGATGTGTCCAAAACACGTCACTAATAACCTTTGAATTGTCGGCACACCTACTCCAATGAATGTACTTATCCCCGTCCAAGAACATCATAAATTGTTGTAGTTCAATTCTGGACCCTCTTAATGATCGTCTATAAACTTGCCTTGCGTTGTAAATTTGATTAATCGTTGTGACATTTCAATCATTGTTTTGTTTAAGGGTTAATAAAATATTTCCAGGTGTAACTTTACTCTTTGTCATATCAACCAGTAATGACTTCTCACTCATATTTAACCTGCCAACATAAGGGTGTCCAACTAAAGTTTCAGCCAACTCATGATTGTGATGTCCACACATCACATTCAACACTCATCCATCCCCATCTGAACATGGTCTACCCTTTAATCTAAATGGACACTCACATTTACGAGTGCCATATACACTTGGCAATGCATCAACTTTGTATTTCCGGTATTTCCCTCCTCTTTCACATCCAAGTTTGACGAACGTTTTTCTTCCCCGTACACCAGTAGCTTTATCAGATCTTATTATTACCATAACAAATCCTAAATCATAAGTCATCCCTCTTACCTAATTAATTAAGTGCTCCCGTGAATCAAATATTTTATTTGTGGTAAAATTATTTGTCAAATCTTCTTCTACCAGTAAACTAGAACCAACTTGAGAATCCACATGAAGATATTCATCCATTTTAAATAATAATCACCTATAAAATTATATTGAGTCTTATTAACATAATTAATAATTAATCAAACAAATATAAAAATATTAATGTAACTAAATTATATATTTCATATAATTAAAGTAATAAGTAATTTTTTATATAATTATAAAATTCTTAAACAATTAAAATAGAAATAAAAAATATATATTATTAAAAACATAAAATTTAAAAAATATTTATATATAACTAAACGCTTAAACGGATCTGGGTATCCGTAAACGGATGTCCACATCCGTTACCCTTAAACGGATGTCGACATCCGTTTACGGATACCCATATCCGTTTAAGCGTTTATGCTACTTTTAACGGTAAATTACATACCTGCGCCGATCACGTATCTCTTTCCACTACCACCACGCTTCAGACACGACGGGAAAGAGAAAAAGAATTGCCAACGATTCTCAGAAGAAAATTTTCACAGTGAACAAAATTTGTGAGACCGAAAGAAAAGAGAACAGAAAGAATTCGAAAACCCAAATCAAAACACAAAAACCATAGAGTAAAACGTGAAAAGAAGAAAGTTAGGTTTATTTATAGATATTAAAATTATAATTAATATATAAATAGATTTTATTAAAGGGTATAATAGGAATATAAATAATTATTAAAATTATAAATAAAAAAAGGAAGGATAAAAATGAGATGGGGAGGTGGCGGTCCAAAGTGGGGAGGTACAGGCATCAACGCCCTCTAATTTAGAAAATCAGTGGATTTTGAAACCCAATTAAAAAATTTATCGAATTTTAAAACTAATCGTATTTAAAAATTGGATTAAGGAATTTATTACATTTCAAATTTCAATTTAGAAAATAATTAAATTTTAAAATTCAGTTAAAAAATTTACTAAATATCAAAATTTGATTAAGAAAATGTTTATCAAATTTGAAATTCAATTAAAAAATTTATAAATTCCAAAATTTGATTAAAATTTTTATTGAATTTTAAAATTCGATTAATAATATAGATTTAAAATTCAATTAATAACTTACTAGATTTTTAAAATCTAAGTAAAAGTTCTTTTGAATTTCGAAATTCAATAAATATTTCTTCAAGATTTTGAAATTTGTAAAACATTTTTACCCAATTTTGAAATCCAATTCTCATTTTATCAATCTTTTTAAATTCTAGTACATACATTCTAGAGCAACTTCTTCTTCTTCATGCAAAATCAGAGAATTTTCCTCTTCTCCTTCATAAACCAACATAGACCAACATCTTCATCTTCATATATTCACAAAACAATTTCCATAACTATCCTCATCTTCTCGGATTCAATTTTCCAACATCCCCCCAATTTCTCTTACAATCACATTCACATATTATAGCAACCGCATTCACTAACAATTATTAGCCAAAACAGATGCAGTGACAGAATCTCTCATGCAATTAATTGGTTTTTTTTTGGAGAGGAAGCAACTCTTGGTGTGTGTTATACTCGTTGGAGAGGATGAGCGAGATGAATATGGAGGTTGGGATAAGACGAAGAAGAAAGAGAAATATGGGAGTGAGAAAGTAATTAGGGTTTTTAATGAATGAGGTTGAAAGGGGAATTATAAAAATTAGGGGGTATAGGAAGAAACAAAATAGTGCTGGAAGAAATGGTCCCAAACCAAAAGTTTCGTGCAAAGTTTGGCCATTGAAATAAAAAAAAAAATCTAAAAGAGAAACAAAATCAAAGTATTGAATTGAAGGAATTTTATAATTTTTCATAAAATTTAAATATACTGAATTTTTCATAAAATTTCAAATTGTTTAAAACTTCTAATGTTACATTTAGATAACAGAATTCAAGTTAACTAAATTTCAGTTAAATATCACTTACTACTAAATACAGAAATTGCCACCATATAACATTGATAAGACTTTTATTTTTCAGACTTTAATTGAAAGAATTGGTTGAAAATTATTAAAAAAAAAATCATTTATATTGGTAGATAAAATTTTGATAAGCGTCAACTAAGAAATAGTCTTGATTTATATATTGGTAGATAAATAATTTCAATGATGTCAACTATAAAAAATAACGTTTATCAACATTAATTACAAATTCCCGATTTATTTATTTCAAAAATAGCCTTATTGTCATTGATAAAAAATATTGATTGACATTGATAAAATTTAACCAGGTCCATGTTTGTGAAAAAAAAAAAAAATTAATTAACAATATTCAGTAAATAATCTTGAATAGATTTGGATAGTCAATGTAAAGTATCATATTTTTTATGCAACTTTAGTAAACTCAAGAAAATTGTTTACTTATTTGTATCTATATTTTTGTTACTTTTGTTCAAAATAGTCTAATTTTTGTAATTTTTGTTCAATTTAATCATTTTCTCTCATAATGTCTAAATAGTTAACTTTAGTGTTCACGTAAGTTATTAGTAAATAACGTGGTTACCATATCATCTCATTTTCTTTCTGGACAATATCCCGGTGATCGACCGACTAAGAAGAATGTGGGTCAAAACAGTCAACCGACCGATGGTCATATAAACACGGAAAGGTAAAAATTATTAATGACCAATTAATATGTTTAATGGTCATATTAAATGTGAATATACATTATTTATGAGTGATTGACAGGTCATATTGCACAAGAATTTGATATTAATGGACAATTAACATGTATGATTGAATTTGATTGTCTAGTTTAATGATTAATCGATGTGCTTGGTTACCACAAGCCTTATAAAATATATTATTGGTGTTCAGGTAAAGAATCTTGAGCTATCCTAAATAAAATATAGACCTCTTTATACAACATATTTGACTAGAGCGTTAGAGTGTCTTTTGCAGATCCACCACCCATCGGAGGATTGTGTTCTCGGATTAAAACGACCAAGAGAGAGAGTAGAGAAGAAGGTCAACCGACCCTCAGACCTATCCCACCGAAACACTTCCTAACATCCTCGACTCCATCGTTTCCACATTACTAGTCACCAAACTCTCCCTTCTTGCCACTATGTTATTACTATGCATCATCGTCTTCTTCCTCGTACCACCAATATGCAAATAGAAACCTAAATTGCAAACCCTAATTTGCAAACAGAAACCTAAATCGTGAACCCTAATTTGTAAAGCAAAACCCAAATCACAAAAGCTTAAATCTCCACCACAGATCTCACACCATCACTAAAAACTTGCAGAAGAACCAAGAAAAGCCATTGTGCAATCGCGAGATACCTAGATTCATTCATCATCGTGAAGCACCTTTCACCGCACAGAGATAACCTACAACGAAATAGAATCACGACATCTGAAAACAAAGAAAACCCTAAATCGTGAACCGTAATCTACAAAAAAAAACCCAAATCACTAACCCTAATCTACAAAGTGAAACCCAAATCACAAAAGCCTAAATCTCCACGACAGATCTCACACTTTCATCACCAAAAATCTGTAGAAGAACCAAGAGAAACCTGTAACAAAACATGCAACAAAGAAAGCCCTAAATCACAAACCAAAAATGCGAAAATCCTCCATTGTGGAGTCGAGGATGTTGGAGAAAGATGAGATGATGTGGCAACCACGTTAGAAAAAATGGAACAGGTCATTCATTGATGGCTTACGTGGACACTGTCTCATTAAGTATTAGGTAACATGAATCATGAGACAAAGGTTAACAATTTACTCTCTTATTCTCCTTCACTTTACAATTCATCTTGGTCTTCCTAGGTTGACACCAAAACCTTCTTCACGTCCATTACATATTGACTGCCCCCACACATCAATACGAGACTTTCCAATGTGCTTTGTCCTCACTCGCACACTTTCCGAGAAAACTTCCCAGAAGGTCACCCATCCCTAAATTACTCCAGGCTAAGCAAGCTTAACCATGGAGTTCTTAGGGGTTAGGCTTCCGAAAAGCAAATGCATTTTGTTGATATGAGTAGCCAAATAAATTCCTTTAAGTTATCCTTCAACCGTATAGTCTCATACCTATACAGTCTCTAAATCCCTCTCATTCCAGTGTATGTTCGATTCTTCCATGTGCCATTTCCACTGAAGCCTGCCAAGAGCCGCTCTTTGTTTGTGCCTCTCGCACTTCATGCCTCTTGCACCGACGATCACTTCCCGCCCTCGTCAATGTCCGGGTGTCACAAATCTTGTCGCCTTGCGACTGGTAGTGGCTTTGGATGAATGCTAAGTTAATTCGAAGAGCGAAATGGGGCGCATAACGAGTCTTTGGGAGGGGTGGTCTCTTTCCAAGCTCTCGCATAACAACCTGGGTGCGCTATGCGAGAGACCTGAGGTCTGGTACCTTTACGAGCTAATTCGCCTTGCGAGTGAAGGTGCACTGTGTGAGAAATTCCTGTCTCGCCTCACGACTGGGGTGCGCTAAGCGAATCCTCTAAGTCCAATCTACTCTTTAGCTCTTGTTTTGGTTTGACTTAAGTGTATGTGATGATTGAAATGTAAAGTATGATTGTTGTGATGATGATAAGTTGACAGTATATGATCATTAAGGTTGTGATTGGTATGAGTGTAAAAAGTGTGGTCATTAGACGTAATTCCATGATCTTCAAGGAGAGGATCCATAGTGGTGCCCTTAGTGTGTTTTAGAATGATTTGCATGGAAGCTCAGTCTTTGGAGTTATCCTAAAGCTCTAATGGTCTTTCTTCTCATGTAGAGAAGATTAATTCATTTCGTGAGGAGTAGTAGGAGGTCTTAGTCTTGGAGGCTTCCAATATGCTTCAAGGAACGATACAGACTAACCCCGTGAGTGTGGTAGGGTGAAACCCATTGGCAATGACTTTGCAAAGCAGTAGAAGCCACCACGAGTGCATGACCTGCCATAGCTCGACAATCATTCTAAGTCCAGACAAGTAAAGTTAAAGTGTAATAAGCTATGTTATGTGATCCTGTATGTTTGAATCAAACCTGCATGTTGTGTGTGATTGTTATAACATGATTTTTGTATATCTAGCTCATCCTTACTTCTGTGTTTGTGCCTTGTTTGTGTTGTGTTTTCTTTTGCAATGATCATCTACTTAGATGTGAGCAGAGGCTGATGAGGTACCCTTGAAGCAGGCCCTGGATGGCAATGATGTTGCCGCCTAGCTTAGTTAGGATTTCACGGTTATTAGTATATTTTGAAATACTCTATTTTGGATAAAGTTTTAAATTATGGCCATTTTGGATGACTGTACACTTAATACTTTATCTGCATGTCCTTAACTGTTCTTTAATATTACAATTGTGGACTGCTATATTATATAGTTTCTATATAATTTGGTTGTTACACTATCTCCATTTCTATCAATGTTCCCTAAATAATCATTAAAAAAATTTCTAAGTATAATTATAAACTAAAAACATTAATGTCAAATAAAACTAAACCTTTGAGATTATATTACATCAAAATATGAATAAAATATATAATTTAATTTAAATAAATTTTGATTTAAATAAAAGAAAATCATTTTATGAATACCTTTAATATATATATATATATATATATATATATATATATATATATATATATATATATATATATATATTTTGTTTTATTAATTTATTTTGACAACATCATATTTTCTAATCCTTTATTAGTATTTTGATTTCCATTATTCTAATATTTTAGAAGTATCAAATTTATGCATGCTTGTAATAGTAAGTTTTTCGTTGAATTATGTTTAATAATTGCCAAAATATATATTAATATTAAATTTAATGAAATAGTCAAGTACATATTTAATAATTAAGTCTAAAATTAACACTTCAAAATAATTTTATAAATTATAAAAATATTATTCTTTTAATAGATATATTAAATATAATGTCTTATTTTAATAGTCTTAAATACTATTACGAAACATCACACAATTAATAAGACTAGAACAATTAACAAAAGCATATAATTGTCATTACGGTAATAAAAAAGTATAACCATAACTCAAACATTATATACAATAAACTCTAACTTAGAACATCTACATATCTACAAAAGATTTCTTCAAAGCAACCAAAAGTAACCAACTACTCTAAACATAGCTACATGTCCGTGCCCTTGTCGTCTAAAGCCTGCACAACCAAAACATCGTCCTTTGTTTGTACCAATTAAATGATCATTGCAAAAGAAAAGACAAACAAACACAGGAGGGTAATCTAATATTACAAAATAATCAATAATATAATTCAAAACAACATATAGCCAATTTCATTATCAAATCAAATAAGAACCTAAGCATATAGATACAATCTAGACTTGACCATCTAGATACATGTATTATTGTCAAGCTATGACGGGTTGTGCACTTGTAGAGGCCTCTATTACTCTACAGAGCCATTACCAATAGGTTTCACCCTATCACACACCTTAAGCCAAGGTAAAGCCCCTAGATTAGGACCTTCTATTACTGTCACCACATGCCTAACCCCTCTCTACTTGAGAATGAATGGTCATTAGAGTGTCATGATAAACCCCAAAACTAAACTCGTACAATATTACATACACTACTTGAAACCACCATCAAGAATTTCCCCTTGGAGTTCTTTTCACATCATAATTAACCACATGCATAGCCTCATGTACATCTCAACATAATAATTAATAGATAAACAAGAATGAAATTACTAAGACAACTCAAACTTAACAAGAAAACAAAAGGAAGAAACTTCACTTATAATCTGAAATAGGATGTCCAATGCCTGTCCTGGCGTCCAATGAGAATATCTTTCATCCAGTGAGAAACTCCTTGCCCAACGAATACAAAAGCAAAGAGCTCAATTCGCACAGTAAGAACTCTCTCGCCCAACCATTGTAAGATGTAAAATCCCTTTTATGTTTACATGCCTAACAACCATAGGCTCGCCCCACGAATGCAAAAATAGTGAGTTTTGCTTGTCTAATAAGGCTATGCTTGCCCAACGAGTCTACAAAATTCTATAAAACAGTAGTTTTACAGAATTAGGACCTACCACTCTTAAAATTTATAGTTCTAGTCATGCCTCCAAATGCACAAACAACCCAAATTATTAATTTAGACCCTAGATGTAATTCACCAACATGTTTATGACTAAATTTAAATACTATTATGATTATTTTTCCATGATTTTAGACTTACCAAATCAAATTGCCATTTAAAAGCACATAATTCAATTATACCCATTTCTAATCACATTTTACTAAATTAAGTGTTCAAACAAGTTCTAAATAGGCTAAAAACAGACCATAAAGTTTAGGTTTCCTCGTTCAACCATTTCCTCAAATTCTCGTCTATCAAAACCCTACCTTTTTTAAAGCAAAGCTAGCCTACAACTCTGCATATTTATTTCTTCTGAATTTAGCATCAGATTTTTGGTTAACTAAGGTTCTAGACAAGTTTTAAATGACCTAAAACCAAATCCTAAACATCAGTTATTGCTCCAAAGTCACTCTAGAAATTCACTTACCAAAACCCCAATTTAGAAAAAAAAACAGCCCAAATGCTCGCTTTTTACTACTACTCATACCATATCAGTTTTATACTCACTATAACCTTAAAATCAGTATCCAATGATTTCAAACCAGTCACAAACCATAAGTATTCACAACAACTTACAACCAATAACCAATAACATGCATTTAACCCAAATTTAATTCGTTCATGCTACCATGTACTCAACTTTGTCAGGCTATCTATTAAACACCACACCAAATCAATTTCTTTTCAATTAAAGCAGACTACAATGGATTCTTAAATTTCCACAACTTTATAGACAAACAATTACTTTCCCTTACTTGGTTGGAAAGCTCAAACAACTCTAGTAAGCAAACTACTCTTGCCTCAACTCAAATAACTTTATCTGTACCTACAAACCACATAATTTTGATCAAAGTAGACCATTAGGACCACTGATCGACAAGGAACTAGAAGGGAAGATTGAACGACACATGCAGCAAGGCTAACTTGCATGCGTCTTAAATAGCTAAGCAAAGGGGAATAAAACAGAGTAAAAACTAACTTACTCTATAAAGAAAACTAATAAGATGAAGTTGAAGATCTCACTACCGTGATCACCTAAACACTTCATGGTTGTCAAAGAGACGAGTTAGAGATTTGAAAGCTTAAGGATAGGGACATAATGTCTCATTGTCACTCAACTATATTTATTATGTAAATGACATAATGAATTATGCTTAAACAATCACATAGTTAATTGTGTTATTCTTTGAATATAATTAATTATGCCAACCACATAATCAATTATAGTATACACAACACTTTAACCTATGTATGAAGGAAGATGAAAAATATATTTGTGTATGATGAAGTGTGTTAGAAGAAACGTTACAACTTGACTCATTTGTTTAATAAAGAAACATTTAAATTATATGAAATCTTGTAACGATCTTCCTTCTACATTAGTGTAGATAAAAATAACATGCAAAACAAAGAGATAGAGAAAGAGAGAATGCACTATGTATTTTGACACCGATTCATCTAACCACACAAACTACATCTAATTCTCAATCAATTAGCGGAGTTTCTTTAATTGCAAAATACAAAGTGAGTATTCTTTAGACTCATTCCTGGATGATCCTTGAGTTCTACTTAGGCTTGTAGCTACTCTCGATTAACCTCTTGAATATTGTTTGAGCTCATAACTACTCATAATTATCCCCTTAAGTATTCTTTTGATAAGTTAATCCTGACTCAGTCAAATATTCTTTCATAAGTCACTTCTAGCTGAACCTAAGTATTCTTTCATTTCCAACCATTCTTGGTTGACCTAGTTCAACTATTATTTCAAAAAGACACTTTTATATTAACTAAACATCGTTTCATAAGTCACTTCTAAATCAAGAAAGTATTTTTTTATCAACAATCATCTTATTTTTTGTTAATAACCGAATATTCTTTGTCAAATACCAACTTTTGCCCAAGGTTGATTTTTGATATGATTGGTAATCACTAATTACACTTTTACTTACTAGAAAGGTTTGTTGTCTCTTTTATGTATGTAGTTTTAAGTTTTTCTCTAAACAATATTATTTTTTAAAGCTTTATCTTGGTTAAAAAATTTAGCAATGTTTCGAGATTATACAATGGGTCTCTATTTTTCTTCTTTTTTAAGTTGCTTTATATAGTAAAAAGTACATTAAATCATTTTTGGTAGTTGAACAACTTTAGTTCTTTTTTAATTTCTTTTTTCTTTTGAAGAGTTTTTTTAATGATGATGGTATTGAATGCAGTCTATGCAATTATAAATGTTTATTTATTCTTTATGAAACATTCACAAAATATACTTATCTTCTTCTTAGATAGTGTACATATCCTTAATTTTTCTTAAAGTGTAATAGTAAACAATAATTTTTTTTCAAGAATTGATAGTTCTTATTAAAGGATTTTGGAAAGAAAATCAACTTTAGCTCCTTTGTTCAAGAGATTATATGTGACTTTTATTTAATAAATATCTTCTAGCATATAAAAATGATAGGCATTATCCATAACAAAGAAAAATCATTTATTTATTTTTCTCATTTTATTACAATATCGTTTGAACACATAGATGACACACTAGTGGAAAAACGTTGTTTAACGTCGGTTATTTTGGGCTTTTAACGACACATATAGAACCGACGTCTATGTAGACGTCGGATGTGTAACATCACTGACGTCTACATAGACGTCGGAAATTGTTACAATAGATGTTTATATAGACGTCTGACTTGGCGAGATGTGTCGTCTATAGGCCCTGGAACGTTTTGTCCACTAGAAATCATTGGACGTCGGTTTGTGCACTGACAGACGTCTGTTTTGCATTAACTGACGTTTTCTGGGTATTTTTTTTTAATATTTTATTTTTCCAATAAAACCACACCTGAAAATCAGAAAATTGACCCAGAACAATTAGTTATACTAAATGTTTGTGTTTTAGCTATAATTCAATCAAAGATAAAAAATATGAAATTATAAACTTAAACTAAACCTAAGTAATGTTCAACAACAAATATAAGTCGTCCTAGTTCCATTTTTGTAGAAGATAAGTTGTCCCCTTCTGCCTTAGTTGCTTTATGGTGTCTTCGGGTAAAGGAGAAAAATTGTTGAAGCGTTGCACAATTAAGAAATATTCATTATGGTTTGATATATGTTCAAAGAAAAGTATTGATTTGTGATGTTTTCAAAGTGTCGCAACCGGAATCGCGACGGGACGACGATCCAAAAAAGGAAAACGTTATTTTTGAAAAAAAGATATTTGGAGTCGCCACCATAGTTTATTCTGGAAAACTACGGAAAAACCATAAAATGTAAGGAATGGTCTGCGAAAACCGAAATTCGGGTTCGGGAGTCGGTTACGTGTGAGGAAGGTATTAGCACCCCCACAACGCCTGCCCTAAGGCAGTACCTTTAATTAAATACGCGAATTTGATGTGGTTTGCAAAATGTTTAATTTCCCTAAAAATAAAATTCTAAAGAAAACAAAAATATTTTTTTGTATTTTTTTATGTGAAATTATTGAGAAAATCATATTGGAAAATATTTGGAATTTTGGGAAGTGAACCTGACAAGGACTTGCCTTGCTCCTACGTATCTCCACTTTTGATGGAGAATCAAGGATCACGTAGTTCTGGCTACTACGTTTAAAAATTTTGTTTGAGAAATTTGCTATTTGAAAATTGTTCGAGAAATTGAGTTGGAAATTTGTTTAGAAATTAATTGGAAATTTGCTAACATTTATTTGTAAATGAAAGATGCTTTTTTGTTTTTTGAAGATTTTATATTTTTTTTTTGTATTTTTTTTGAATTATGAAAAAAATGTTACAGCATAAACAAGGAGCTATATGTAAAATAAGGGAAAGATAAAATTATTTTTTAAATTTTTTAGTTTTATATATATATATTTTTTGGGATTTTTAGCATAATTGGCATAATTAAGAACAAAAGGAATCATAAAAATGTTTACACTTATTTACAGGAAAACTATATATTTTTTTAATTTTTTTTATTTAATTATCAAGCAAATCCAAGATTTGACATGAAAATCAAAATAATGAGGAAAAACATAATTGTCAAGCAAGTCCGAGACTTGACATGACAATCCAAATTATTATTATGAAAAATTCAATTATCAAGCAAATCCGAGACTTGACATGATAATTAAAATTATTATTATGAAAAATTCGATTATCAAGCAAATCCAAGACTTGACATGATAATCAATATATTTTTAAGATCTTTATAAAAAAATTATAAATGAAAAAGTAGAATAAAACCAGTAAAATAATTTTCGAAACGTAAAATTCAAACAAAAAGCAAATTTTAACAAAATAATTCAAACTAAAGAGAAAGGGAGATGAAAGAATAAATACCTGGATTGAGAAAACAAACGTAGTTTAATTGAAATATGTTGTGAGAAGAAGTGGATGAGAGGTAAAGAAGATGAACTTAGAGTAGAAATTTGGTATGAGATTTGATGGAAAAATGAAGTAGAGTTTTTGGATGAAGAGATTTTTTTTGTGTGAGAGAAGAAAGATGGATATTATGAAAGTGTGTGTATGTGTAGGTGTGTGTGTGTGAGAGAGAGAGAGAAGAAAAATGGATATTATGGAAATGTGTAAGTAAGTGTGTAAATGAAGTGAAGAGAATGTGGGTATTTATAGAGTTAAGGATGAAGAAGTGTTAAATAAAATATAAATTTTTAAAAAAAGTGAGTGGAAAAATAGAAAAAGTTAATGTGGAAAAATAAGTAAAAGAAATAATATTAAAAGTGAGTGGAGAAATTAGGTGAAATAAAATATAGTAAATAGTGAAAGTTAATGTGGAAAATAAGTGAAAGAAATAATATAAAAATTTGGTGAAGAAATTAGGTAAAATAAAATATAATAAATAGTAAAAGTTATTGTGGAAAATAATTTAAAGAAATAATATAAAAAGTTGGTGGAGAAATTATGTGAAATAAAATATAATAAAAAGATGAATAGAAAAAAGTTAATGTGGAAAATATGTGAAAGAAATAATATAAAAAGTTGGTGGAGAAAGTAGATGAAATAAAATATAGTAAATAGTAAAAGTTAATGTGGAAATTAAGTAAAGAAAATAATATAAAAAGTTGGTGGAGAAATTATGTGAAATAAAATATAATAAAAAGATGAATAGAAAAAGTTAATGTGAAAAATATGTGAAAGAAATAATATAAAAAGTTGGTGGAGAAAGTAGATGAAATAAAATATAGTAAATAGTAAAAGTTAATGTGGAAATTAAGTGAAGGAAATAATATAAAAAGTTGGTGAAAAAATTAGGTGAAATAAAATATAATAAAAAAAAGTAAGTGGAAAAATTAGAAAAATTAGGATGAAGAAAAAAAATATATATATAAAAAATGTAATAGTAAAATGAAAAAGGTAGGTGATGTGGAAGGTGATGTGGAGAGTGGGGTGTGAGAAGAAAAATAGGTGGTGAAGAAGTAAAAAAAATGTGAGATTATTTTGGGCCATTGGGTTAAGGAAAAAAAATTAATTTGGGGGTGCAAATAGTAAAACGAAATAGTATTTTTTTATTTTTTATTTTTTTATTTTCTTTTTTTTTCTTTTTCCCTTTGTTTATTTTTTTTTAATATTTATTTTTCTTTTTTTTCTTTTTTCGTTTTTTTCTTCTTTTTTTTTTCAAAATAAAACAAAATCTAATAATAATTAAAGAACTAAATCAAAAGTAAACTAAAAATTAAAAACGCAAAATAAAAAAATAAAACAAAAATAAAATGTGACTAAAATAGAAACAAACCCTATTATTTATTGACTCGGACGAAATTGGGTGTTGACAGCTGCCCCTCTTTACTTAGATTTTACTGGATAATATGAAATGTAATATTTTCGTATTATCTGAGTAAAAGTTAAGTAAAGATAGAAACACTAATTTCGTCTGGGTTTCAAACATGAAAGAAAGCGAACAAAAATGAAGCAAATCATGACCAAATGACCATTGCATAGCAGAGGGCCAAAGTGACAGAACAAAAATTTGAATTTGACCATTGCGGAGCAGAGGGCCGATGACAGAAAATTAAAATTTGACCATTGCGGAGCAGAGGGCCGATGACAGAAAACTAAAACCTGGATTTGACCATTGCCTCACAGAGGGCCAAATTCACAGAACAAAAATTTAAATTCGACCATTGCCAAGCAGAGGGCCGATGACAGAAAACTAAAACCTGGATTTGACCATTGCTTCGCAGAGGGCCAAACTCACAGAACAGAAATTTAAATCTCACATTGCCAAGCAGAGGGCCAATAGAAGAAAATTAAAACCTGGATTTGACCATTGCCTCGCAGAGGGCCAAACTCACAGAACAGAAATTTAAATCCGACCATTGCTGAGCAGAGGGTCGATAACAGAAAATTAAAACCTGGATTTGACCATTGCTTCGCAGAGGGCCTAACTCACAGAACAGAAATTTAAATCCGACCATTGCCAAGCAGAGGGCCGATAACAGAAAATTAAAACCTGGATTTGACCATTGCCTCGCAGAGGGCCAAACTCACAGAACAGAAATTTAAATCCGACCATTGCCAAGCAGAGGACCGATAACAGAAAATTAAAACCTGGATTTGACCATTGCCTCGCAGAGGGCCAAACTCACAGAACAGAAATTGAAATCCGACCATTGCCAAGCAGAGGGCCGATAACAGAAAATTAAAACCTGGATTTGACCATTGCCTCGCAGAGGGCCAAAGTCACAGAACAGAAATTTAAATCCGATCATTGCCAAGCAGAGGGCCGATAACAGAAAACTAAAACCTGGATTTGACCATTGCCTCGTAGAGGGCCAAACTCACAGAAAAGAAATTTAAATTCGACCATTGCCAAGCAGAGGGCCGATAACAGAAAAAAAAACCTAGATTTGACCATTGCCTCGCAGAGGACCAATATTGCAGAAAATTAAAGCTGCCAAATAAAGCTGAGCTTAGAAAAACTAGAAAAAATATGTGCTTGAGAGAAAGGAGGTGTACAAACCTCGTAGAGGGTGTAACAACCCTATGGATGAAAGTTTTGAGGTGTGACAACCTCGTGGAGGGTGTAATAACTCTTATGGAAGTGAATGAGGTGTAAAAACCTCGTGGAGGGTGTAACAACCCTATGGATGATGGTTTTGAGGTGTAACAACCTCGTGGAGGGTGTAATAACCCTATGGAAGTGAATGAGGTGTAATAACCTCGTGGAGGGTGTAACAACCCTATGGATGATGGTTTTGAGGTGTAACAACCTCGTGGAGGGTGTAATAACCCTATGGAATTGAATGAGGTCTAATAACCTCGTGGAGGGTGTAACAACCCTATGGATGATGGTTTTGAGGTGTAACAACCTCGTGGAGGGTGTAATAACCCCATGGAAGCGAATGAGGTGTAATAACCTCGTGGAGGGTGTAACGACCCTATGGATGATGGTTTTGAGTTGTAACAACCTCGTGGAGTGTGTAATAACCCTATGGAAGTGAATGAGGTGTAATAACCTCGTGGAGGGTGTAACAACCCTATGGATGATGGTTTTGAGGTGTAACAACCTCGTGGAGGGTGTAATAACCCTATGGAAGTGAATGAGGTGTAATAACCTCGTGGAGGGTGTAACAACCCTATGGATGATGGTTTTGAGGTGTAACAACCTCGTGGAGGGTGTAATAACCCTATGGAAGTGAATGAGGTGTAATAACCTCGTGGAGGGTGTAACAACCCTATGGATGATGGTTTTGAGGTGTAACAACCTCGTGGAGGGTGTAATAACCCTATGGAAGTGAATGAGGTGTAATAACCTCGTGGAGGGTGTAACAACCCTATGGATGATGGTTTTGAGGTGTAACAACCTCGTGGAGGGTGTAATAACCCTATGGAAGTGAATGAGGTGTAATAACCTCGTGGAGGGTGTAACAACCCTATGGATGATGGTTTTGAGGTGTAACAACCTCGTGGAGGGTGTAATAACCCTATGGAAGATGGTTTTGAGGTGTAACAACCTCGTGGAGAGTGTAATAACCCTATGGAAGTGAATGAGGTGTAATAACCTCATGGAGGGTGTAACAACCCTATCGATGATGGTTTTGAGGTGTAACAACCTCGTGGAGGGTGTAATAACCCTATGGAAGTGAATGAGGTGTAATAACCTCGTGGAGGGTGTAACAACCCTATGGATGATGGTTTTGAGGTGTAACAACCTCGTGGAGGGTGTAATAATCCTATGAAAGTGAATGAGGTGTAATAACCTCATGGAGGGTGTAACAACACTATGATGATGGTTTTGAGGTCTAACAACCTCGTTGAGGGTGTAATAACGCTATGGAAGATGGTTTTGAGGTGTAACAACCTCGTGGAGAGTGTAATAACCCTATGGAAGTGAATGAGGTGTAATAACCTCATGGAGGGTGTAACAACCCTATGGATGATGGTTTTGAGGTGTAACAACCTCGTGGAGGGTGTAATAACCCTATGGAAGTGAATGAGGTGTAATAACCTCGTGGAGGGTGTAACAACCCTATGGATGATGGTTTTGAGGTGTAACAACCTCGTGGAGGGTGTAATAACCCTATGGAAGTGAATGAGGTGTAATAACCTCGTGGAGGGTGTAACAACCCTATGGATGATGGTTTTGAGGTGTAACAACCTCGTGGAGGGTGTAATAACCCTATGGAAGATGGTTTTGAGGTGTAACAACCTCGTGGAGAGTGTAATAACCCTATGGAAGTGAATGAGGTGTAATAACCTCATGGAGGGTGTAACAACCCTATGGATGATGGTTTTGAGGTGTAACAACCTCGTTGAGGGTGTAATAACGCTATGGAAGATGGTTTTGAGGTTTAACAACCTCGTGGAGAGTGTAATAACCCTATGGAAGTGAATGAGGTGTAATAACCTCATGGAGGGTGTAACAACACTATGGATGATGGTTTTGAGGTCTAACAACCTCGTTGAGGGTGTAATAACGCTATGGAAGATGGTTTTGAGGTGTAACAACCTCGTTGAGAGTGTAATAACCCTATGGAAGTGAATGAGGTGTAATAACCTCATGGAGGGTGTAACAACCCTATGGATGATGGTTTTGAGGATTAACAACCTCGTGTAGGGTGTAATAACCCTATGGAAGTGAATGAGGTGTAATAACCTCGTGGAGGGTGTAACAACCCTATGGATGATGGTTTTGAGGTGTAACAACCTCGTGGAGGGTGTAATAACCCTATGGATGATGTTTTTGAGGTGTAAGAAACTCATGGAGGGTGTGATAACCCTATGGATAGTGAATGAGGTGTAATAACCTCGTGGAGGGTGTAAAAACCCTATGGATGAGTGAATGAATGAGAGTGATCAATAACTGTCAAAGCAGAATAACTTGTATTCAAATTTTATTTTTTTTAAAAAAAAGTTGGTAAATGCTGAGCAAAACCTGAGGATTTTTCGAACAATTTCCTCGCTTCCCTTGATATGCAATGGCATGAGGATTTATGGATACGTCAACACATGAGACCTTTGTTTTGTTCTTTTTTTTTTTATGATTGAAATGAACATGAGAAGAGAAAGAAAAAATGAGTTTGAATATTGGGTTCGATCATTGCCGAGTAGAGGACCTGAACACCAATGACAGAAATTTAAAATTGATTGGTTTTGATTTTGGATTTTGATTTTTGTGATTGATTTTTTTTTTTGAAATTTGTTTTTTTGAATTTTGAATTTTATGATTTTTTTTGGATCTTTTTTTTTGTTTTTTTTTTTAAAAATAAATTAGTGACCATTTCTTGGAAAGGTTTTGATCTGAGGATATGAGAAACAAGATGTTGAAACTTTGTACAAGGATCAAGGTTTTGAAACCCCTATATATAAGAGAAACATTATTGATGGGAATTTTGAATCTGAAATGAAAATCTTTGTTGTATATTGATTTTTTTTGTCTTTTTGAAGGAAAGAGATTTGATAACGAGTAATGAAAAACAAATTCAAAGTTTATGAAGATATGTACATGATGATGACCCGTGAGTTTTGTATACGATGAAAGATTATGAAACTATTTGTTTTTTTTGTTTTGGTTGAGTCAATTTGTTTTCTTTGAAATCATCAAATTTACGAAGATTTTTTTATACAATGGATGTCACAAATTCCAAAGTCAAATGTTCAAAATAAAGTTTGTGTGCTTGACATTTTCCATTGAAATAATATTGTATGCATGCTTGATGTTGAAGATTGGTCAAAAGGTAAGAAAGTTATTTAGAAGGGTTTGGATGAAACTAGGATGGCCATTGGGGCATGTTATTTCTCATACATTTCTCAATGGAGATGTAACATGTTAATGTCAATGTACACAAAGGTTGCCCCAGTTTGGTGTTTGGGAAAATGAGTGGGAATTATCTCTCACGAATGTGAGGTGAGAAAATCAAGAGTGACTCAGAAAACTGCCCTTATTTTGGATATGGGATCAAATGAAAAATTTGTATAAACCTGTCCCGGTTTTGAAGAACGGGCGAAACCATGCAAGACTGATAAAGGTGCCCCAGTTTTAGAGAATGGGCGAAAAAAATCATGTAAAACCCACAAGGTTGCCCCTAGTTTGGGGATCGGGAAGAGGAATTTGAATGGGATATGATTGGCTTAAAAGGATTGTCCCTTGTTTGCTTGATTTTCCTTTGCATGACATCAATCGGGAGTTCAAATCTTCCAAGGACATTTTTTTTTTTTTGTTCTTTCATTCATTTTTTTAACAATCACGTTGTTAGTCATTTTGTCTTGTCTCAAAATTAAGCTTCATGAAAATTTGAGCAATCATTATTCAATCTGTAAGGACTTTTATTGGGCTTGTAATGTGGCTTGGGCTGAAGGGTATTGAAAGAAAGGATAAAAAGGCTCAAATTAATTTTTGAGGGTTATTTGAAACAAAAGTTATCATTTGTGTTTTGTATCAACTATTCGTCAAACGTTTTTACTACTCTGCTTTTTCTCAAAATTCATTCATCATTCATCATTACTTTGTGATTTTTCTTTATTTCTTGGCACGTTGTTTTTTTTTATCATTGAGTGCCCCTTTTATTTTGTATGTTGATGAGCTGACTTATAGTATGACTAACTCTTGTTTGGGTAATTTTGGAAAAGATCTTCATGGCTCAATATGGGTAACAATGGATATATATATATATATATATATATTTGTTGATGAAGAAACATGGCCACACTTCATTTCAAATTATGATTGCTTTATTTTCACAAGATTAATTATGAGACAAAACTAGATGACCTCAACACAAGTCATATTTCTATTTATTTTTTCTAACAAATTCGAGGATCTCCCAAATGAATGTCAAACATGGAAAATCTGCCCCAATGTAAAGTTTGGGTTTATTATTTAGATTCAAAAAGAATAATTGTGGTCAATCCTTGTGTAGTGAAGGCTGTAAGATGTTTTCAAACAATGGTTCAATGAAGGCTAAAGATGGATGTTTTCAAGTAATGCACACACAAATGTCTCAATAGAAATTGTGATCTAATTAATTGACCCAAAAAGAATGACATCCATTATTTTATTTTATTTTATTTTTATTAAATGTAATAAAGTTGATGATTTGCATAAAAATAACTGACTCAAAATTGTGACACATTTTTTTTTGTTTTTTTTTTATTTCTCATTTTTTTATTTTTTTATTTTTAAAATGAACGTGTGAAAAATAATTAAGTATGAATTCAATCTTTTATTTTTATTTTTATTATTATTGTTTTTTATAAAAAAATATGATACATTTATTGTAAAATATAACTAATCTCCCTTTTGTGTCCTACTTGGTATGGAAAATTTGTTTTGGTCTGAGTTTTTTTACATGCTAATTCAATAGTAGCTCTAAATCATCTCACAGGCCTCTAGAGCTGAAGTCAACCTCAGGACATAACCACAACGATAGACGATCTAACAGATGTGGCATGTAAAGAGGAAGCAAACTCTAGATGAAGTCTTCCAATAGCCAAGTAGATCCGATATCTAACATGACAATCGTTGGACCTCCACTCCTTAAGGTTCACTCAGACCCGGGTATAGGGCCCAATATCAAAATAAATGTACAATCTATCATATGAAGTGTGTGAAGGGAGAAACCTAAGACCACTCAAAATTACACATGCAAAATAACCAGAAAACAAACCTAGGCAGATATATTACATGTCTTCTACCCTAGAGTTCAATATTCAACAATTATTTCAGATGCAAGGAAACGAGCAAAACAACTCACATACAATTATTCTAGACATCAAACATATATAAAGAAAAAGGGAAGAAAAACATAAAGTAAAACCACATCGAATTCGCGCATGTATTTAAATGGCTTAACTCTCTAGCTAGTCCCCAGTGGAGTCGCCATTTGTCGCAACCGGAACCGCGACGGGACGACGATCCAAAAAAGGAAAACGTTATTTTTTAAAAAAAGAGATTTGGAGTCGCCACCATAGTTTATTCTAGAAAACTACGGAAAAACCATAAAATGTAAGGCATGGTCTGCGAAAACCGAAATTCGGGTTCGGGAGTCGGTTACGTGTGAGGAAGGTATTAGCACCCCCACAACGCCTGCCCTAAGGCAGTACCTTTAATTAAATACGCAAATTTGATGTGGTTTGCAAAATGTTTAATTTCCCTAAAAATAAAATTCTAAAGAAAACAAAAATATTTTTTTGTATTTTTTTATGTGAAATTATTGAGAAAATCATATTGGAAAATATTTGGATTTTTGGGAAGTGAACCTGACAAGGACTTGCCTTGCTCCTACGTATCTCCACTTTTGATGGAGAATCAAGGATCACGTAGTTCTGGCTACTACGTTTAAAAATTTTGTTTGAGAAATTTGCTATTTGAAAATTGTTCGAGAAATTGAGTTGGAAATTTGTTTAGAAATTAATTGGAAATTTGTTAACATTTATTTGTAAATGAAATATGTTTTTTTGTTTTTTGAAGATTTTATATTTTTTTTTGTATTTTTTTTTAATTATGAAAAAAATGTTACAGCATAAACAAGGAACTATATATAAAATAAGGGAAAGATAAAATTATTTTTTAAATTTTTAGTTATATATATATATATATATATATATATATATATATATATATATATATATATTTGGGATTTTTAGCATAATTGGCATAATTAAGAACAAAAGGAATCATAAAAATGTTTACACTTATTTACAGGAAAACTATATTTTTTTTAATTTCTTTTATTTAATTATCAAGCAAATCCAAGATTTGACATGATAATCAAAATAGTTAGGAAAAACATAATTGTCAAGCAAGTCCAAGACTTGACATGACAATCCAAATTATTATTATGAAAAATTCAATTATCAAGCAAATCCGAGACTTGACATGATAATTAAAATTATTATTATGAAAAATTCGATTATCAAGCAAATCCGAGACTTGACATGATAATCAATATATTTTTAAGATCTTTATAAAAAAATTATAAATGAAAAAGTAGAATAAAACCAGTAAAATAATTTTGGAAACGTAAAATTCAAACAAAAAGCAAATTTTAACAAAATAATTCAAACTAAAGAGAAAGGGAGATGAAAGAATAAATACCTGGATCGAGAAAACAAACGTAGTTTAATTGAAATATGTTGTGAGAAGAAGTGGATGAGAGGTAAAGAAGATGAACTTAGAGTAGAAATTTGGTATGAGATTTGATGGAAAAATGAAGTAGAGTTTTTGGATGAAGAGATTTTTTTTGTGTGAGAGAAGAAAGATGGATATTATGAAAGTGTGTGTATGTGTAGGTGTGTGTGAGAGAGAGAGAAGAAAAATGGATATTATGGAAATGTGTAAGTAAGTGTGTAAATGAAGTGAAGAGAATGTGGGTAGTTATAAAGTTAAGGATGAAGAAGTGTTAAATAAAATATAAATTTTTAAAAAAAGTGAGTGGAAAAATAGAAAAAGTTAATGTGGAAAAATAAGTAAAAGAAATAATATTAAAAGTGAGTGGAGAAATTAGGTGAAATAAAATATAGTAAATAATGAAAGTTAATGTGGAAAATAAGTGAAAGAAATAATATAAAAATTTGGTGAAGAAATTAGGTAAAATAAAATATAATAAATAGTAAAAGTTAATGTGGAAAATAAGTTAAAGAAATAATATAAAAAGTTGGTGGAGAAATTATGTGAAATAAAATATAATAAAAAGATGAATAGAAAAAAGTTAATGTGGAAAATATGTGAAAGAAATAATATAAAAAGTTGGTGGAGAAAGTAGATGAAATAAAATATAGTAAATAGTAAAAGTTAATGTGGAAAATAAGTTAAAGAAATAATATAAAAAGTTGGTGGAGAAATTATGTGAAATAAAATATAATAAAAAGATGAATAGAAAAAAGTTAATGTGGAAAATATGTGAAAGAAATAATATAAAAAGTTGGTGGAGAAAGTAGATGAAATAAAATATAGTAAATAGTAAAAGTTAATGTGGTAATTAAGTGAAGAAAATAATATAAAAAGTTGATGGAGAAATTATGTGAAATAAAATATAATAAAAAGATGAATAGAAAAAGTTAATGTGGAAAATATGTGAAAGAAATAATATAAAAAGTTAGTGGAGAAAGTAGATGAAATAAAATATAGTAAATAGTAAAAGTTAATGTGGAAATTAAGTGAAGGAAATAATATAAAAATTTGGTGGGAAAATTAGGTGAAATAAAATATAATAAAAAAAAGTAACTGGAAAAATTAGAAAAATTAGGATGAAGAAAAAAAATAGATATATAAAAAATGTAATAGTAAAATGAAAAAGGTACGTGATGTGGAAGATGATGTGAAAGGTGATGTGGAGAGTGGGGTGTGAGAAGAAAAATAGGTGGTGAAGGAGTAAAAAATATGTGAGATTATTTTTGGCCATTGGGTTAAGGAAAAAAATTATTTTGGGGTGCAAATAGTAATACGTAATAGTATTTTTTTATTTTTATTTTTTGCTTTTTTTTTCTTTTTCCCTTTGTTTATTTTTTTTTACTATTTATTTTTCTTTTTTTTCTTTTTTCGTTTTTTTTCTTCTTTTTTTTCAAAATAAAACAAAATCTAATAATAATTAAAGAGCTAAATCAAAAGTAAACTAAAAATTAAAAACGCAAAATAAAAAAAATAAAACAAAAATAAAATGTGACTAAAATAGAAACAAACCCTATTATTTATTCACCCGGACGAAATTGGGTGTTGACACAAAGTAAGCATGATTATCACCTCATTCCAGTCATATGTAATGTCAGCTCGAATGATGGTCTTAATCCAAGACATCACATAGTACCCACATTCCCATGAATCTAGCTGCTTGTTACACTAAAATGACAAACTAAATATAGTAAGAAATAAGATCATTGTATAACATAGTAAATGAATTAAAACTATAAAATGCACCAAACCTTTGGATACAAGACTTGATTTAGCTGACCTCGAGATTTACCCATTACTCTATTTACATTAAAACACAAACTAATATTAATATACGTATCAAATCATAAAGAATTAAGGCCCACATGAATTTCAAAGTTATTTTTGGCGAAACACTTACCCTTGAAGCATGATTCTCAAGTCATTTTTCATCTTCCTTTGCAGCGAACATAAGAATACAACTGTACTTTTTTTGGGAATGAGGACCAATAGCTGCCAGTGAGCCCCATTTAGAACATCATAAATAGTTAGTAAACTAATTAAGTAAACTTTAATTACCTTTTACATAAAACAATATATACCCATCAATGTATGACACAAGGTATATGTCTCTGTTTGACTCAGTCATCCATGTTTGCAAATAGTTTTGTTTGGTTTCAACTGTGTTACCACAACGTTGAATGGTCTGAGGTTGAACAAATCCGTAAACGGAAAACTGACCTTGGTTTACAATGACTGTGTCCATGTACCTATAACAAATAAGTTAAGTTGTTACAAACTAGTAATCTAAATAAAACTACTATGGTAGACAAAATTAACTATCTTACATGCACCATAGTTGAATAATGGAAATATCCAACATCTTGTCTCCCGCAATGATCTCGGATACATAGAATGTGATTTATACTGGCATATGGGGGGAAACCAAATACTCTTAAATCCCAGTATATTTGTATTGATCCTTTGTTGAACCTGGGAATTCTTGACATTAGTTTTGCTATTGGATCATCCTCCGCTTCAGCCTTGTCATCATATTCAGGTATTGGTTCCTCGTGCATCGGCTTCTTTTGAGGACGTGTGAACTGAAGATAAGATTTTCAAAGTTATGAACAAATATTTTTAAATGAAAATATAAAATTAGTAATGATAAAAATATTATACCTGTTGTGTAGCAATGTGTGTGATAATCAATGTTCTAGCCTAGGCTAAAAATTTCCTATGGCCTCCCCCACAAATTGAACTTCTGGAGTAGGTACAGACACCTAAGCCTGGGGATCCTGAACCTCGTCAATCATGACACGCACGTGCTGGGGTGATATGGGAACACCGTGAATAGTCTGGCCTCCCTAAACTACTTGTCCGATAGCCACAATGTGTGGGGGATCCCCATCAATCAACAACTCATACTGACCAATGTACTCAGTAGGTTCAACAGCAGAACATGAACCTCTGGTGCTGGCAGGAGGTGGTGTGGGAGTTTCAGTGGGCACACCTAGGGTGCCCTACGTCATGGATTGCAGCTTCTCTTCCAGCGCTCTTTGTATTTCTTTTTGTTCCTGTATCTGGTCCATGAATCGTTGCTCCATTTGGCGAATTCTTTCCTCCCACTGAAGATCCATTTGCCTCAGTGCCTCCTGATTCGTTGATTGAGTTGTTTTTTGAACAGGACCAAAGTAGTCATGAAGACCAATCACCCCAGGAACTCCACATACATGTCATGGGTGCTCCGATTTTCCAATGGTCGTTGTTAGAATGTCCTCCCTACCTTGGGGAGTAAATGTTCCTTGTGTCTGCTGGTCAACCAACTCATCCTGCACATAAAAAAAACTACGTTACTTAAATTGCATGATATGATAAATACAGAATTAAACAATGTTTACAATTTCAACTTACATCTGATTTCATGTTCCCATTTGATTTTGTCTGAGCAGCCTTCCACATCTCGTACCTTGTAGGTGGAGGTGCAAGGTCTGGGGACTCAAGCCCCAACTCATCCGCTCGACTCTTTTTAATTTTCTTCTCAAGTTTCGCATAACCACCATGTGATAACACGTGTGGTGCATCATTTAGCCTTTGCCTTTCTTGGGCGGCTAACCTTTTACCCTGTAAAACCATGTATACTCATAACTATATAATAATAACTCCTTTTAAGACGTTCTTAGTTAAGATAAATACCTTTCATTCCTCGGTCTCTCTAGATGCACGAAACTGCTTCCACTCTTCATCGGTGAAGGAATACTCCTTACTTGGGTCCTCATGTTGTCTGTCTCCAAACACATACAAACATGTTGTCTTGAAATCCCTCCATCTCTTTGCTATTTGTGATAACACTTTCTTTCTCATCTGAAGTGTGTTTGGAATATCATATTTTAGCTGTTTAAAACAAGAAAAATGTTAATAACATAATAAGATCAAAGAAATAATTATATCAAATTTATTTTAAGTAACCATACCTGAACATCTTGCCATAAGAGGTTCTTCTCGACCTTTGGGACGTCATCCCAAGTTGCATGAAGGATAGAAACATGGGTTTTGGCTATCTTACCCAGATAACTATTAAATCTATTAGCATTTGGCCCTGATGCCACACCTGATCTGGGGTCAATCTCAAGATGTCTCCTTTGCCCATGAACCTGTCTGGATGTCACTTCTGCCAATCGTGTCAGCCTCGTGTACGTCTACTCTGTCCTGATGCTAAGTTTGAGTTCGACATACTTGAAAAATAAGTACAAGGTTAGTACTAATAGAAATATTCATCCGAAATTAAGTACATATATAGTCAAAACAGAAAAAAAGACGTTACTTATTAAGATATTGTTTTCTCCCAGATCCCTTCATTGTGATCACTACGAATTGCATGTATGTCATCGGCAACGTCATGAACCTAGTCTTCAATAGGTCTTGATGCGGCAGATGTTGTCTCAAGTATATCAAGAGAGTCTTCATCATCATACCCATGCATGTTTTTTCCTTCCAAAACCACTAACAATTTTTCATTCGCTGGATCAGTTACGTAGAATATTTCCCTTGCTTGACTGGCCATAATAAATGGTTCATCAGTATAATTCATTTTTTTAAGATCTACTAATGTGAAACCAGAACCATCTGTCATGACACCAGAATTTACATCAACCCATTTACACTTGAAAATGGGGACTCTAAACCTCACATAATCCACCTTCCATATTTCTTGTGTTACTCCAAAATAACTCATTGATGTAGTGATTGGATTTTTGTCTTTAGAACTATAAAAGTGTAGAGACTCAGGTTGTAGTGTAACCCCACTATTTTGAACCCTACTTTTGTCATCTTCTTCCTTTGTCTGAAAAGAGATATTGTTTATATAGTACCCACCATATGTAATGACATCTGCGTTCGGCCCACAAGATAACCTCAATAGAGTTTCAGAAACATGTGGAGTTGCATAAATCTTTTTTTTAAACCATTATAAGAAGGTTTTGATATGTTCATTAAGATGCCATTTTTCACTCATTCTTGGGTGTGATGCCTTTATTTCATTAACGTGTTCAGAAATGTAAGGAATCACATCATCAGTGTTGTTTAAGATGTACAGATGAGCTTGATCAACTTCTTTTCTACTAACACTTTGAATCCTCACACCACGACCCTTACCCTCACATTTTCCTTCATGTATGCTCTTGGGTAGACCCACTGGTTCACAAGTTGGCATATAAGCTGAACAAAATTCAACGGCTTCTTCTGCAATGTATCTCTCTATGATTGAAGCTTCTGGTCTATACTGATTCTTGACATATCCCTTTAAGATTTTCATGTATCTTTCAACGGGATACATCTATCTTAAGTAAACTGGCCCACATATTCGAATTTCTCGGACTAGATGAATGATCAAATGAACCATAATATCAAAAAAAGAAGGTGAAAAATACATCTCCAATTCACATAGTAGTCTTATTCCTTCATTTTCCAATTGATCTAAACATCGAGGGTCAACAACTTTCTTGCAAATGGCATTAAAGAACAAACACAGACGTGTCAGAATACCCCTAACAGAAGGAGGTAATATGCTTCGAATAACAACTGGTAACAATTATTGCATCAATATATGACAATCATGAGACTTTAAACCAACTAAGTTTAGCTCTTGCATAGAACAAGGTTACTAATATTAGAAGAATAACCTTGTGGAACCTTCACACTTCTTAAAGAGTTACAAAAACTTTATTTTTCTTTTTTAGAAAGAGTATGACAGGCTGGGGGCAAATAGGTGCGTCTTCCTATTGTCTGTGGATGTAACTTTGTTCGGATTCCCATTTCAGCCAAATCTTGTCTTACTTTTATTCCATCTTTGGTCTTCCCTTGCACGTTTAATAAAGTTCCAATGACACTGTCACAAACATTTTTTTCTACATGCATCACATCAATACAACGTCTAACATCAAGTTTACACCAATAAGGAAGATTAAAAAATATTGATCGTTTCTTCCAAATGTTTTTTGCAAAGGTACTTTTATGATGTTTTCCGAACACAATGTCAATGTTTTAGACTTCGTTGTACACCTCTTCACCATTACAGGGTCTGGACACAACCTCATCCTTCGCAATTCCATTGAATGCTTTTTTCAATCTACGATAAGGGTGATTGCGAGGAAGGAATTTCCGATGTCTTGTATATACCATCTTCTGACCATGCTTCAATTGAAGGTAACTAGTGTTTTCTTCACAAATCGGACATGCAAAATGTCCTTTAACACTATAACCGCTCAAGTTTCCATAGGCTGGGAAATCATTAATAGTGCAAAACAACATTGCACGCAAACGGAAATTTTGTTCTACATCTGAATCGAACACTTCGACACCTTCTTCCCACAACAATTTCAAATCATCAATTAAAGGTTTCAAGTAAACATCAATGTCATTGTCAGGTTGTTTAGGACCCAATATCATCATTGACAACATGACATATTTTCTCTTCATGCACAACAAAGGAGAAAGATTATATATCATCAACATAACTGGCCATGAACTGTTTTTGCTACTTAAATTCCCGTAAGGATTCATACCATCAGTTGCAAGTGCAAGTCTTAAGTTTCTTGGATCTGCACCAAATTCTGGAAATGTTTCATCGATCTTCTTCCACTGTGATGAATCTGCTGGGTGTCGAAGAAGATTATCGCACTTCCTTCCAACAACGTGTCATTTAAGGTTCTTTGCATCTTCTTTAATAGAGAACATACATTTCAACCTAGGTATTATAGGCAAATACCACATCACCTTAGCAGGTGCACCATCATTACTTTCATTAGCAGTGTTTTGGTCAAATTTCTTTTTAAAACGACTTAAACCACATGTTGGACAATACTTTAGCGAAGCAAACTCCTTTATGTACATAACACAATCGTTGGGACAAGCATGTATCTTTTGATATTCATTGATAAGAGAATCATACAAATTAGCTCGTCCAAAGTTATCTTCACCAATATCACGTATCATGTCCTCTAAATGATCACTCATCCATTCTTCCACATAATTCGTTCCTCGTGACGTGGTAGGTGGTCCAGTACTTCTCCGTGCCAAGTCCAAACGGTATAAGTTCTCATTATGCCGAAAATGAATAGATGGTCATGCAAATTGCCTAAGTCTTGTCGTATTTGATTAACACAACAAACACAAGGACAAAAAAATGTCTCGTTCACAGACTTTGCATTTTCTTTAACATATTGCAAGAACACCGAAACACCTTTATCATATTCTTCAAAGATGCGACGTGCATTCATCCATCATCGATCCATACTATGTTCGTAACATACTTCATCAGTTTCAATTTTTTAACTACAAGGTTGGGCCCTACCCATTCAGAAAAATTATTTTTCATAAATTGCTAAGACATGTTCAAAGAAGTCTACATCATAAATTTGGTAAAATTTCGGTAGCATTTCGCATTGGTCTCCGAAATACACGAAGTGAGAGTAGTCAAGGATGACCACAATCAAATATGCATCTGGAGAAGAACACAAATAATGAACCAAAATTTCATCAGTCTTATGCATAAACTGCAACGTACATGTTATAGCAAATTTATGAAAAATAATTTTCCCAAACTGTCCAATCAAACAATTCAAAATTTAATATAAACGATTAAAAGATTAATCGTTTGTGTTAAATTTCAAACGGGAACTAAGTTTCACTCAGTGATTTGATAGTAATTAATAATCGAACAATCCACTTATAATAACATAACTAAACTTCATGACATGCATATATTAAAAAGCCAATAACACATGCATATGTAAAAGCAAATATGAAATCATACAAAAAAGCCAAGAAAATGCATATTCACAAAAGCTAATAACATGGATACACAAAAGCCAATAACATGTATACACAAAATCCAATTACGACTAGCGGTCAGTCTTGAGAACGAGCGCGTGTGTCACTAACTTCCAAATGGGTTTGCTTCGCGCATTGAACGTAGCACCTACGCAACTCCACCCGAATGCATGGGCGGCGATTCAAGCGTTTGGTGTGATGTGTTTGGCGGTGGGCGTGAGACCCATCGTTCCCACCTTCCTTTATTATTTTGACGTCCGTCCTTCCTCGAAGGGGGGTTGGGTTTCTTTGACTTCTGTGACGGATCAGACGCTATTCAAGCCATATGCCGAGTCTTACAAGAATTTTAAAGATAAGTTTTTTAAGATAGTTATCACCGAGACCGGGCGTCATGATTTCTTTGATGAGGAAGGTTCTCCCTTTTTCCCTCTATACTGGTCGGAGAATCCCAAGAAAATGAAGGCCTACGTCAAGCTTGACTTAGATATTGCCGATCTTTGCGTCGTCGATGTCATCGATACTCTTCCACGCCACCTCCCCGCCCGCAACTGGGTCGATTGCCTTCGTTTCGAGGACTGTAGCCGGAGAGCACTCGGTATGGTATTAGTTCAGTTTTCAATTTATTGTTAAAGTGATGACTTAACTGAATTTGTTGCTTTTTTTCAGATATCATGGCTGTTGCGAATCCCCATCAATCCAACTTCCTGATTGCTAAGAGGGGGTCTTCTACCGCGCCCTCAATTGCCAGAAGTGGCGGTCTTCCTCCCCCCCCCCCCAAAAACGTCCTCCTCCAGCCGATCGAGTAACCATTGCAGCTGTCCGGCCTCTGACTGGTGAGTTCATTCTTGGGGGCTTACTTGTGAGGGAGAAAACGAGCCTGCCCGGGGGTTCTCAACCTCTAGCCGGGGAGGGTACCTCCAATCCCCTTACAATCCCTGTTACTACACGGGTTTCTCCTGTTACGAGTACAAACCCTCATATCGAGGCGGCATCTCAGTCGGCTCTGGTTGGAACGTCCGTGCCGACTCGCAAAAGGAGGAGATCTCGCAAGGAGGGGGATAAGTCATCCTCGAAGAGGAATCGCCGAGAAGGTAGTGACCCGCCCGTTCTCCTTCCGAGTGGGGTATTTAGCACTGACTACAACGTTGGCCGACACGTGGATTTTCACATGGGGCCCGCCCAACAGGCTATTTTGCAATCAATGTCCGGGCCCACCTTGCTAGACGCCATTTTTGAGATGCCGAGCCGAACTGCCTCAATGGTGGGATTCCTCTGCGAGTTTGGTGACATTCGAGGGTTAGGGGAAGTGAAGGTCGCTCTACTAAAGGAGCAGGAGAAAGTGGCGGCCCTCGCAGCGGAATTAGAGGGTTTGCGCAAGGCTGACGAGGAAGAAGCGAAGCGGTCGACTGAAATTCGCCAGGAGTTTACTGAGACTTCTGCCAAGCTCAAAGAGACGGCCGACCTACTGCAGCGGGTTCGCGCAGTGAACTCCGATTTGACTGGAGTACAAAGGGAAGTCGAAAGAAGGCTTCAAGAGAGGACCGTCGAGTTGCAAACCGATGTCGAGGCCGTCCGGTTGGATCTAAAGACCGGGCGGGAGAAAATCTCATAACTTAACACCAGCGTGGTGACAGAGCACAAGGAGGGATTCTACAAGGCCTTGCGGCAGGCAGAAGTCCTTCTCAAGATAGAGAAACCTTTGGACCTTGGTTTCGATCTTGAGAAGGATGTGTACGACGGGGTGCTGACATACATAGGCCCGTTGTCCATTCCGGAGGCTGTCGTCGTCGAAACCGAGGCGGGTGCCGAGGCTACGGCGGAGGCAAATGATGTAGTGGCTGAGGGTGTTTGAATAGTAGTTTGTAGGGCTTTTTATTGTTTTTTTAAGATACTCTGGGGCATTTTTTGGATTATGGGATGAGATTCGTTTTATCGACGTTATTTGTCAGGCGAAGGATAAACACTCGTTTGATTATTTACCCTGCCGCCCGCTTAGATTATAGTTTTCTTTGTATACCCCCCTTTGGAGCTGAGTAAATGGAAGTTACTTGTTTTCCTTTATGCCTTTGTTTTCTTCCGTTTGTGTTATATCCTTTAGTTTAGGAACGTTAACCGCGACTATTTAAGTTTAACTCGGACCTTTCGTTTTGTATATGTTGCCCGTGAGCTTCGTGTTCGCTGAGGTCTTATTGTAAATCGCTGAATTATTGCGGAAGACTATACGGCCGGGTTGACAGGATGGTTCCATTCATCAACCCGGCTTGTCTCGATCTGAACGATCGATGATGGCCAGTCATCGTCTGACCAAGTTGACAAGATTTTTCAATTCATCAACTTGGCTTAGCGGATCGATCGGCTTTTGCCAGTCATCGTTTTGATGAAGTTGACACGATACTTCTTTTTGCAACTTGTATTGTTATTTCATTTATCCTCTTTGTGCTCAAAATGATCTGTGGAAGCGTCTCTGTTTCATTCAAGCTGTTCAATCATACATTAAAGACTATGTATTAACTAAAGTACAATTTCAAGTATGACGCGTTCCAGGTGTTGGTCAATTGTCGTCCGTCAAGCTTGGTGAGGCGATATGCTCCGTTACCAAGGACTTCTACCACTTTAAAGGGGCCTTCCCATTTGGCCGCTAACTTTCCATTGGAGACCATTCGACGAGCCTCTCTGGTTTTCCTCCACACCAGGTCCCCTTCCTAAAAGTTTCTTGGGCGGACTTTGGTGTTGTATTTCCATTCTACCATTCGCCGGCATGCCTCCGCCCGCAATACCGCCTGGTCTCTCCGTTCTTCGAGGGTATCAAGCTCAACTCTTAGCTCTTGGTCGTTTATTTCAAGGTTCTCCATGTGCCTTTGTAGTGATGGCTCCCTTAGCTCGACTGGTAACATAGCATCGGTTCCGTATGTTAGGTTGAAGGGGGTTTCCCCGGTTGTCCCGTGTAGGGGGCATCTGTAAGCCCATAGGACCTGCAGTAGTTCATCCACCCAGGGCCCCTTCTTCTCCCCAAACCGTCTTTTTAGTTCTGCGACGATGGCCTTGTTTATGGCCTCTGCCTGTCCATTTGTCTAAGGGTGTTCCACCGAGCTAGTTGCATGCTTTATCCCCAATTCTTCAAAGAATCTTTCGAGTTTCCTATCGATGAATTGATGGCCGTTATCTGGGATGATCGTTCGTGGGAGCCCGAATCTACAAATTAATTTCCAACAAAACTTTTGTACTTGTGCAGCTGTGATAGTGGCTAGGGGCTTGGCCTCCACCCACTTCATGAAGTAGTCTATGGCCATGAGGAGAAATTTTTTCTGGGCCGGTCTGAGAGGAAAAGGTCCGACGACATCCATCCCCGATTGGGCAAATGGCCACGGGGCCACAATGGAGTGTAAGTTATTAGGCGGGGGCGTGTTGTTCGTTTGCATGGGCTTGGCACTTGAGGCACCGGCTTACAAACGATGTGGCATCCTTTTCCATGGTCGGCCAGTAGTAGCCGACATGAAGAATCCAGGCTTTCAAAGTGCGTTCGCCAGTATGGAAGCCGCATACACCGTTGTGTAACTCATCCATCACATACCGGGCTTCCTCCTCGGCTAAACATTTGAGTTAAGGGGTGGAGAAGCCCCTATGGTATAAATCATCACCCACCAGGAGGAAACGGGTGATCTTCTTGGTCTCCTTCACCTGGAGAGTTTTCCCCTCGTCTTGTTTTTTCATTAATTCCCTGATCTCCTTGCGCTAGTATTCGGTGTCTTGGGCTGTTATTGCATGGCATTCTATCGACGGTTGGAGCAATACCTGACGGATGATGGTGGTAAGCTGTCCTTTTTCTTTTCCCTAGCTCAGCTTGGACAGCATGTCAGCACGAGTGTTTAATTCTCGTGGTATATGTTGTATGCAAATTTTTTCAAAACTTTGAATTAAGGCCAACGCCTTGTGATAATACTTGAGGAGGTGTTCCTCGTTAACCTGAAACTCCCTGTTCATCCGTCCAACCACCAACTGCGAATTTGTCCGGCAGGTAAGCCTTCGGGCCCCCATGTCCTTGGCCAGTTCCAGCCCAGCAACCAAGGCCTCGTATTCCGCCTGATTATTAGAGATTTTAAATTTGAACACCAATGAGTGTTCGATTAAGAAGTCGTTCGGCCCCTCCAAGACTATGCCAGCTCCGCTAGCAAATCGTCCGGAAGCGCCATCGACGTACAAATTCCACTCCTCCTCCCCGGTGGGAGGTAACTCTACTGCAAAGTCGGCTAAATGTGGACCTTTTACCGATCCTCTCGGCTCAAACCGAATGCCAAACTTCGACAACGCCACTGCCCACCCGACCATTCTTCCAGCCAGATCGGGTTTTCTTAATACTTTCGACACCGGATTGTTCATCCGTACAACCACTTGGTAACTTTGGAAATAAGGCCTTAGCCTTCTCGCTGCCATGAGGAGGGCCAACGTCACCTTCTCCACTTGTTGATAGCGCTGCTCGGTGTCCTGGAGGGTCCGGCTCACAAAATAAATTAGCTTAGGGGACGACCTTTCTTGGCATAAGACGGCGCTGACTGCAGAATCAGATACCCCAAGATAAATATGCAATTCCTCCCCGGGCACTAGCCGACTCATTACCGGGGGGTTCATGAGGATGGTTTTAACTTCTGCGAATGCTCGTTCGCAATCATCGTCCCAGGACTCATTACCGGGGGGTTCATGAGGCCGACTCACTAAATCTTTTTTCATCTTCCTCAGGACGGGGCGTACCTTCTCAGCTAGCTTTGGTATGAATCTAGACAGGACAGTGAGTCATCCTACTAATCATTGGACTTCTTTTAATGTGTGAGGGCTCTGCATTTGTAGGACGGCCACACATTTGTCAGGGTTGGCCTCGATGCCCCGGGACGTGAGCATGAAGCCAAGGAACTTGCCCGCTGCTACCCCGAAGGTGCACTTGGCGGGGTTCAAACGCATCTCATACCTCCTGACCTGATTAAATACTTCCTCCAGGTCCGCCAGGTGACCTTTGCCATTCGCGGATCGTACGACCATGTCGTCCACGTACACGTCCATACATTTACCGATTTGGTTAGAAAAAATTCGATCCATTAACCTTTGATACGTTGCACACGCGTTCTTTAATCCGAAGGGCATGACTTCATAACAAAAGTTTGCCCTGCCCGTGATGAACGTTGTTTTTGCTATGTCTGGCTCGTGCATAGGGATTTGGTTGTACCCGGAGTAGGCGTCCAAAAAACTTAACACCCTATGTCCGGATGCTCCGTCAACCAGAGCGTCGATACTGGGGAGGGGGTACAAGTCCTTCGGGATGGCCTTATTTAGGTCCGTGTAGTAAGTGCACATTCGCCATTTGTCGTTGGCTTTCTTCACCATAACCACGTTGGCCAACCAAGTGGTGTAGTTGATTTCTCTTATGAAACCGACTTCCTTTAACTTTTTCACTTCGGCTTCTACCACCTTGCATTTTTCTTCCCCCGTTTTGCTCTTCTTCTGGGCTATTGGGCGGGCCTCCTTACACAAGCTCAATCTTTGAGACATGACCAAGGGATGTATCCTTGACATATCAGCCGTTATCCAGGCGAAGAGGTCCCGATTGCGCCACAAGGTAGCCCGGAGCTGCTTTTCGATCTCCGGTTCCAAGCCTTGAGAGATGGAAGTGGTTTGCGTAGCATCGTGCCCAATGACGACAGGCATGGTTTCCCCCATTGGTTCTAGCCGGTCGTCTGTGTTGGTCCTCGGATCAAGGTTGGTCATGGCCACCTCGGATCGGTTAGTTCTTTTTCTCACCTCTCAAGGAAACATTTTCAATCCGGCTGCGTAACACTCTCGTGTTGCCTTCTGGTTCGCCCGGACGGTACAAATCGTTCTGCGGGATGTAGGGTACTTGAGAGTTAAGTGAGGGGTAGATACAATCGCTCCGAACAGGTTTAAACACAGCCGTCTAAGGAGAGCATTGTATGAGGTGTTAGCCTCCACCAACAAGAATTTGATTTTCTTTTCTTCACTTTCTCGCCCGGTACCCAATCGTATACGAAGATTTAGGTATCCCTTGGTGTCTACCCGTTCTCTCGCGAATGTCACCAATTGTTCGCCAAACGGAACGATCAGATCTTCTGAAATATCCATCTGTTGGAAAGTATTCCAATAGAGGATATTGATCGAACTTCCTTGATCCACCAAAACTTTACTTACCCTATAGCGCGCGATTTCAATTGCAATTACCATGGGATCATCCTGCTCCGGATCCGGGGCGTGGAAGTCTTCATCTGAGAACGTTATGGGAAGCATTGTTCTTTTAGGAACGTCCACAGCATTGTATCGAACCTAATGTCCGGATACTTCTCTTTCAGGAGGAGGAGGTCATTCCACCGCCTGCGAATCCTCCTGAGGTAGTATTTATCATCCCCCTCAGAAGGCGATTACCACTCCTCTCTCGGCTTCGGCTCCTGCTTCGGGGTCGTCTGGGGTCATCATTCCTCCATTCGCCTTGTGTCCTACCGGACCGGCCATCGGATTGCCGATCCATTCTCTCCAACTGATGTGGGGTTCGTCCCCTGGGATTGTTTCGACGGGGGCTCACGCGCCGGTCGGGAGATCTTTCCGGACGATACACCTTCACGTATTTCAGCAATTGACCCACTCAGATCATTTCTTCGAGTCTGTCTCTGAGCGTTGCACAGTCTTCCGTATTATGGCCCATATTTTGGTGGTACAAGCAATGCTTGCTGTTGTCGGCTCCCAGCGGGGTCGAGCGCTTTTGGGGTGTGTGCATGATCTGCGCGTTAAGCGCCTCTTGTAGTATCCAAGTTCAGGGGGTGTTTAATTGCGTGTATTGTTGGAAACAGGGGCCTCGTGGTCCTTCTCTCGTTTTAGTTGTGGCCGGCCGGCTACTCTGGCCTTCTCTCTTGTCATCTTGCCTCTCTGCTTTGGCCTCTTGTATCTTTTTTCTATAATTCTGTTTCATATTTTTCACCCGGATTTTGTCAACGGCCCGTTGACGCAATTCCTCCACAGTCTTTGGCGGTGTTCGACAGACACTATCTTTAACCGGGCCAGGCCGTAAAGTAGGCATCATATACTGGAGAGCCAATTCTATGACGAGCCCTTTGACTCAACGGATGGTTTTCTGGTACCGGTCCATAAAGGTTTTAAGTGGTTTGTCTTTGCCTTGCTTTAAGTTCATCAAATCAACAACCGTAATATCCTGTACATGACAAGCCGCGAATTGGCTTTTAAATATGCTGCTCAAACTTTTGAAATCCTCGATGGAACCATTCAGAAGGGAATCAAACCATTCCAAAGCTTCGCCCTCCAATGACAAGGAGAACGCCCGACACCATATGGCGTCACATCCCGTGCGAAATACCATAGCGTTGGTAAAAGATTTAATGTGGGCTTCAGGATCGGTGGTCCTGTCATACATTTTAAACTGAGGGGGAATGAACTGGTCCGATATACGCACATCCATTATGGCCAGGGTGAACGACACCGGTACCGAAGGCGTTTCGCTCTTTACTAACGCCATACTTTCCTCCTTATCGTCCTTGTCCTCATGTTTCCTATCCTCTCGACCCTAGGCACTTCTATGGGCTTCCTTCTCACCCTCCTCCAACGGGATGGTCTTCTCTGTCTCCCCCCAACGCCCTCACCGGTCTCATTCGCCTTATTCTTCAATTGAGCCAAACACTCGGCTCTTACTGCTGCCATCTCCTCCTCATGCTTCTTCTGCATCTCATCATGTCGTCTCTGCATCTTCTCCATCCTTCGCTCCATTGCCTGTATCACACCGTTCGGATTTTCACTGCTCGTGTTTCTTGTGGTCACCATTGGTAATAATCCTCCGGCCCCATGGTGGGCGCCAAAATGTTCCGATTGGATTCTTGTCTGACTCTTCCTTCATAATTTCTCCTAATGTCCGGTCACTCCAAGCTTCCTTTCCACTGCTTCTCCTGAGTCCCTTAGTTCAATGTTGAGTCTCCTTCTATCCAGCCCGGCCGAGTACCTGCTAAAGGCACTCCGACGCTCAAGTCAACAGACAGTTAAAGGGTAGAGATAGAAAGAGAAAGTGACTCGCAAGAATAAATGAGCATTCAATGTAACCAACTACCTTTCACCTTTGACCTATATTTATAGTTTCAGTCGTGGGCCTGTGATTAGCCAGATCTTAATTACGGCCCAATCCCCGACCCATCCTTATTAATCGTGTTTTACCTTAATCTAATTTTAATGTTTCCTTCATCTTAACTGTGACTCATGTGTCGCTCCGTCCGTTTCGGACGGTCGGTTTACGGAACGAATCCAATACTTTATGACAGTAATGCAAATATTCGTGAAAATCCTTATTGCGAAGGTTGCCGTCCGCTAGTGGGACCGTCCTTCACGTTTGGTCTCTAAGAGTGAAGCAACAGAACAAAGAGAGCAACAAATATGTAGATTTTCGTGAAAACCCTTATTGCGAAGGTCGCCGTCCGCTAGTGAAAGTCCATCACGTTCGGTTTCTATATGTTGAGATCACATAGTATTATATATATATATATATATATATATATATATATATATATTCACAATATTATGCTATATATAATAATTAATAATATACAGAATTACGTCATTGTTATTATAGACTAATAATCAAGAAAAAACATAACCTTTGTTTTTATAAAATTCCTCAAATTAGTTTTGTAGAATACTTTTTTTTTTTTAAATCGACCCAATTAAACGAAAAAAGAAGTTTTAAATATCAATGACTTTGTTGTTCTTTTTATTTTCAAAAGAAAATTTACGTAAACCTAGGTGCAAACGGTTCATGTTCATGTTCAACCACATGTTTATGAAGAGGACAAAAATCAAACTTTGCAAAAACGTTGTGTTGTGGTTTTCGCTTGTTCTAGAAACACCCAAACCATAAGTCGGCGTGCCAACGCCACCGTATCAAGGAAGCTAACACGTATTTCTTTTGCGGCAAAGAATCCCATTTTCTGGTTCCTGCTGATCCGAACAGGTCCTTCACAGCGAACCTTCCAGAAGATGGTGGTTATAGAGCAGGAAGAGAGCGAGCACCGAAATGCGAGTCGCTCCAACGCCGCCGGCGCTGCCAACGACGCTTCCGATGGCTTCGAAACCGCCAGCGAGGCCGATCTCGCCAGTGATGATGACGGCGGAGATGGTGGAGCAGACAGACAACAGGAGCAGAATCACCCCGAGGAACACCACCGGCAGCAGCAGACTGAGCAACAACCTGAACGCGATGTTCCTCAGAGCCCCGCCAAATCCTCTGAGAATGCCTTGATCACTGAAGAGTCCCCCGAGAATTCCTTGATCAACGAAGAAGAATCGAGACAGGTGATTATGTGTTGAACTTAAGGGTTTAGTCTCTAGGATCCTTCTGATTGCTGAACTATTCTCTTCTTTGACAATTTCGTTTTTCTAATTGAAGCAATGGGTTTAATTGAAGTGCTTTAAAGGGTTGTAAAGGTTTTTTGGATCATGTATTGGATGGCTACAGTCGATTTTTTGTAATGATTACTGCAAAAGTAATATCGACTAGTTTCTAATTAATTCACTGAATTGTATAATGAAAAATGCTATGTTTTGTATATTTGACTGAAATGGTTGAGAATTGTGTTGGCATTGCACCTTGTTTAAATGATCTCATCTCGTGATTTTACAGTTTTGAATAAATTTTAACTAGTATCAGAGGATCTGATATAAGTGTTTACATAATGTTTGACTAGTACTTCTCTTCTTTTGTACCTGGCTTATGTGGTTAAGTAGTGATTAATTACTAATCTTATGTTCTGTGACGAAGATATTGGAGAGCCTCGGTTATGCGCAGTGAAAAATTTATTTTTGATAACTTTGAAATTGGTGTACAACTGTATATTAAGCCTTGTGCATGCAAAAAGAGTATTGAGAGCTGTTGGTTTGTGTCATAGAAAGCATTGGATCAAGCAAATGAAGCAAAGTTAGAAGGCAACAAGCTTTTTGTAGATGGGAAGTATGAAGAGGCATTATCACAGTATGAAGTTGCTTTACAAGTAGCACCAGACACACCTTCATCTGTGGAAATACGGTCAATATGCCACTCGAACCGTGGTGTGTGCTTTCTGAAACTGGTATGGCCTTTTTTTATCCTGGGTTAATGCATTTATTATCACATTCTTTTCTTATGCTCTTCCTCACGTCTACGAGATGACCTATTGATCTCAATGGTTTTCCTCTATGGCTTATTCTTAGTGGTCTAGCTATGGTCCTTGACCTTTCTATGTTTGCATTTTCAGAGTTCAGAGTTATTGGTTGAAACTGAAACTTGGTTTTGTTTTTCTATTTCATGCTGTTCTTGAAGAAACACAACTAAAAATTAAGTAGTTTATGTTTTGCTTAAAAAATATGATTTTCTCAATACAAAGCATCAGTATTTTTAAATTAAATAAATGATAGAGAAAAGAGGGAAAGTAAAACCTTAGAAAAAGTAAATTATGCTGCAAAGCTACCTGATAGCAGAAATTGAGCAGCAGAACTTTACAGGGAAGCTTAAGCGTAATATTTAATACAAATAATAATTTTTAAAGGAAACGAGACTCCCGTACAAATGTGTTATGACACAACCATAAGCAATTTCACATGTTTTAGAAGCAGTTAAATATATGTTGATGAGCATTAAGTATCAACCTAGTTTCTTGTAGAGTTCAAATTTTGGGGACAGATACTAATATGCCAAAATTAGCTTGGCTATGTACTTACATATTAGTACCTCATTTAATAAATCTGAGCAAAACCTGATCCCAATCTGCTTCAATCAAGTGGGATTCTGTTAAAACAAAATTCAACAAGCAATATACTTTATTCTTGTATTCTTTCCTTCAGTTCAATTTTTTAATGATATGTACGCTGTCATTTGATCATTTTTATCCCAGATAAAGCCACAACAAGATTTAGTATTTCTTTTATCCTGACATAATTTTGTGCCCACTTTGTTATTTGTTTGCTTTTCTTAAACAATTGTCAAATATGCCACAGGGAAAATATGATAACACAATTAAGGAATGCACAAAAGCATTAGAACTGAATCCTGTGTACGTTAAGGCTTTTGTGAGAAGAGGAGAAGCTCATGAAAAGCTCGAGCATTTTGAAGAGGCCATTGCTGGTGAGTTCAGATTTTACAATAGGGTAGTGGGTAATTATACCAACCTCCTCCAGGGTTTGCACTTATCACATTTGGCACTTCTTCTTGCTTACTTTGTGTCCCTTCCTTTTGTGTGAATTTGCTTTGATTATTCTATCCTCCTTCTCAATGTAAAAATTCATCCTCATTCCCATACCCAACGGATTTTTGATATTTTTGACCCATCCCCATCGGGAAACGGGTATACCTATACCTGCCCTTTTAGTGTTCCAAATATTAATTAATAATCTTTTTCTACAAAAATTAAAATTCATAGCAAAGAAAATATCATGTTGTGAAGTATTAAATGTGAAAAGGATACAGAACTTTTACTCCAATGTCAAATATCAAGAAAGAAATTATAATTGTACAAATATTAAATAAGAGTATCAAATAACAACTGGATAAAAGTCAAACAATTGTATAAAAGAGTAACAGCAATCAAATGTGTGTCTTAAAAGGACGATATGAAATGAAGAACAAAAAAATTGATTACATAATAAATTAAAGGTGTTTTAGTAATTTAAAGTGGAGATAGGGGAAGGAGGGGATGGAGACGGCTATGTACATGCCCATCTTCATACCCATCTTCGTCCCAATAACTAATTGAAAAAATTGGGTTTTACCCATGTCCATACTGTCAATGCGGGATTCTCCGTCAAAATCAGGATGGGTTCCGATAATAAACACAGGGATGGGTTCATTTACCATCCTTACTTCTGTCATGTTCCTACTCTATTGCTCTTTGTAATTAGGAAAGTAAGGAGAGAGGTGTTATTTCTAATATAAGAAATGTGTAGAGACCTAAGGGAGGTTGTTGTAATTATCCCTTAATTTTGGTTATTGATGTATAAGTTCATGCTGTGTATTTAGCACACCAATAGCATTCTGATTCTTACAATTCTTCGTCTTCTTTCATAACCAGCTCTTTACCTGCCACCATTTTCTTTTAAATAATTTACAGATATGAAAAAGATCTTAGAAATTGATCCCTCAAATGATCAAGCTAGGAAAAGTATTCGGCGCCTAGAGCCCCTTGCTGCAGAAAAACGGGAAAAAATGAAGGAGGAAATGATTGGTTAGTCCCTTTTTGTCTTTCTCTTCATACTTTGATATCTATAAATTTTGTTTTTCTTTAAGGTGGTTCATAGACTTGCTTCATTTCATTACCTGTATTTTTTTTGCCTATTAACATACACTTGCTACAAAACTTCATGGCTTGATTCCCAAGATATATCTCCTGTTCAGCTGCTTTTTATTTTCTTTTATTGTGGACTATGAAGTTCACGTGTTTTTATGCACTTTCCCTGAATGAAAACGTGTATTCCACACTAGCAATCCGCCATGTTATTTCATGAGACTTAGTGATACCATTCTTTTCTTCCTCACATTTAGTTCACACAAATTTGACAAAAGAAGTTCTCACATTATACCCTCAGGTTCTGAGAGGGATGAAATCTTGACGAAGAGCTCACATGGGTGGTTTTGAAGAAACAGTGATGCAAGAGCGAAAACTCTAATCAAAACTCTTCTTTAGTAATGTGCATGGTTTACATCATGAAATTGGTTAGAATCCAAGAAGAGGATTGTTTAACCTTCAACAAGTAAAAATAGTTGAGTTGGGACAATTGTGCTACTTAAATGCAAAGGAACCTATTTCTCCGAAGCAAAAACATGTTGCTAACCATGATCTATTCAAGTTCCAAAACTTTCCAATAACGCAGTGCATCTGCAATAATCAAGCATCTTGTTTTAGAAGTTTAGTTTCAACCAAAACTTGCAAGATACAAGACAAATATCTCTGTACTTGCCTTTTGTGTCTATCAACAAATTGATCCATGCCTTGAGCTTTTAGTCTATCAACAAATTGATCCATTCCATCAATATCTCTGGACTTGCCTTTTGTGTCTACTAAGATTGAATAAGAGAAGAAGGTTTGATATTCCCTTTTGCCATCAACAATAATACAACAACTATTCTCTTCTTATTCCTCTTATGCAAAAGTAACATTTGATTGCAAGCAAATACTGTAACAGGAAAGTCCAAATTGTTCATTTTATTGAAAACTTCCTAGGCTTTCTTCAATTTGTGCTGAATGACACAATTAGCAATAAAGTCATGTACATCATCTCTCTTCTACAAGATTCTTGAATTGAATAGTCTCAATATAAACCTCTGCCTTGTGTAAGACATGTGTTTAGGCAATTAAATCAATGCGACTTGATAATCTCTTTCAAGAAACTCAAACCAGTTTTTTGACTCAAGCCACTATGAGAGCTGCAAAACTCTTCTAAACATCTTTTGCCTTCGAAGATAACCATGGCATGTGACACCTCATCTTGGGTTAGATCATACCCTTCTGCAAACCACTTCTCTAGAGCCACATGATCAAACACCTGACACTTTCACAATCTCATTGAACAGTTCAGATTCAACCCTTCCATGATGTTCCTTTCTCCTTGACTACCTCATCAACCTTGACAGAGGCTCCTCAACATTCTCCTTGTCACCATTATTATTAGACTGGTCGGCATCTAAAGCCAAAGGATTGTCAATATCATTCCCATCTGCAATAGGTGTCTCCAGCATGGAAAACACATTCTACAAATCATCATCCTTTTGGGGAAGTGAGTTTAAACTTAACTTATCCTTACAAAACTGATTTGTGAGATGAGAATTGCCTCCACTTATATAATTTAAATTTACTTATCTCTAGTCAATGTGAGATCTTAAAAATGGATTTGGGGCATTGATGTTCATCATTAAAAGAGGCTTTTTCTTTTGAAAATGGATGTCCGAGGTTGTTCTTTTCTTTTACTCAACTTTTTATTATTTTTCCCTCCTATACTATGTTTGGGTGCCACAAATCTAGCATTGTGAGACGTGTCTATTGTGTTCATATTACCTCAAAGATCATTTTCTTATATTATGGCTCTTGAAGCCGTCAAGATCTCAAATGTTGCTTTGGTATTATGGCTATTTTTGATGACTTAGTTATTTCTATTTAGACATTATTTGCTTTGTCCGTTGGTGGTTAAATTTTGATGTTACTAATTTGTTTTGCTTCTACCTTACATGGTGGTTAAGCCTTGGTCTCAGCTCACGATGAAGTTGGCTTCTGCAAAATGGTTAAGCAAGAAGTTGGCTTCCTTGTGTGGTTAAGCCTCACTTAGTTTATTTCTGTTAGCTTGTTGAACATTCAGTGTCATTAGATTCTGGTTATGTTCTTAACCCTTGTATGATTTTCTTCTGTTAGGTGGTTAAGCATTTAGTGCAAGTTTTGCTTGGTGGTTTTGATTTTTTTTGTGGTTTTGATTTTTTTTCCTTTTTTATTCGAGTTGGTTAGCAGTGAATATTTACTATTCTGTTTTATGAAGGCAACGTGCTATCATAAATTTTGAATAGTTCATTTGGACTGTGCTGAAGTGCTTTATATTGTGACTAGTGATTGGTATATTGTACTATCATCATTTGCTTATATAGAGTTTTTTCTTAATGCAGCAAAACTGAAAGATATGGGCAATTCTGTCCTGGGCCGCTTCGGGATGAGTGTGGACAACTTTAAAGCCGTCAAAGATCCAAACACTGGTTCCTATTCTATCTCATTCCAACGCTAATTTGTGTATAGCAAAGTCATAGCAACAGTAAGCATGAAGGAAGTGGTCTATAGTGATACAGGTTCGAGACTTCTTTTGCTTGCAGCCTATTAGGAAAATTTGGACGTTAGTTATGTACGAGAACTTGAGAAGTGGCATACCATTTATTTCCTTCGAAAGGGTATTTTATTAATTGACTCATTTGTGAAGGGGATAGATAATGTCCTAGTCCATAACTACCTCTTTCAACATTTAAGCTGCACTTAGGCTTCACAATAAATGACAACTGTTCTCATCTTTTGGAAAAATACATAGGTTAACTGTTTGTGCAATTTCATTGGCTTTTGAGAAATACTAGCAACACCTTTCACACTCTTAGACACTATTGAATGAAATTCTAGCTAGCCTCTCTAATAAAGATTGGCCATAGTTGTCTAGTGGAACTAGCGTGAGATTTCACTTAAGATTGGTGGAAGTGTTGAAAGAGAGTATCTCATAATGTGCTATTAGCATTCCCCTTGGCCTATAATGTTCTGTATATGCTCTTTATATTTTCGTTAGTTCTAATAAAAGGTGCACTTGTTTGAGGTTTGGATGTTGTGAATTTGAAGAAGTTGCTTCACACTATGGTATAAGTACAACATGAATATGACATATGAAAAATAAATTGCTACTAACGTATACACCACCCTCTCATATTTATTTCACTCTTGCAGCATAGAAGTCAGTTGAAAACAAAGTTACCCCGTTTGCCAAACAATAGCTGAAATCCACATTGTTTTAGTCCTCATAAAATCTTTTCGTGCCCTTTTATTTTCATTCCCTTCAATTTTTTATCTCCTCAAACCAGTGCACTAAATATTATTCGCATGAGTAACGATTTCCCTGACCAAACCAGTCAGGTACTTCATATCGCTTAATTTTCAAGATAATGGGTCTAATTCACTGTTATATGGCTTGCTTTCTAGGTAATGTTGGAATTCTCAATGAAGTGTGAACGGAGTTGCGCATTGTTGGTTGGATGTCCTGGTGTATTAGTCTTGTGGAAATCCACTCATGAAAGTTGATTGGCATTTGTGAACTTAATTGGGTTGTACAATGCTTTTTTATCATTGGGTCATTCTGCGCAAGTTTAGCTACTTAATATGATTCACGTTTTAGCAATTTTAACTTTAATGTAGGCCCCTGATCCATGGTTGGGACTTCGATGTTTATAAGTTTTGGAACTATATATGTGATTGCCAACACTTACAGAGCATTAATAATTATTTTTATTTCTTTCTGTTTCTGCGATGCTCTCATTTGTGGAATTGGTTAGCAAATTAAAGTAGTACAGAAACTACTGCTTTATACTGTTTATAAAGTGTAGTAGCAGAGTTGTGAGCTCTAGAGATGCAGTGCCTCTGATTCAGAAGAATCTAGTTGTGTGGTTTTATGCTGTGAGCAGTACTTTTGAGTGTACTTTTGCAGATTCAGAGCATCCTGCACATTTGTTAATAAAGTACATAAAAAACGTACCTTGTTGATTCACTCTAGAAAAACAATGGATACAAATTTCACTCATACATATATAAACAGACATAAACATGTTAAATCTTCATCATCATATGCTCTAATTTTGAAGTTCACTTGTTATTAGTCAATTCATGCAATAATAAACCAAAGTAAAAGGAAGACATTTATTTTGGAAGTGAGGTACACATGTTAATCCGAAAAATGCAGACAATTATTCCATGTCAATACTAACACAATTGGCCATAAAATCTAGTCCCGCAATTCATCAACTCTCAGAAAAGGGCCTCTTCTCATTCATAATCCATACATTGCCTACAAATGGAGAGATAAATCAAGCATTTGTTCCTTCTCGGTACTGTCATTCCAAATTCCAAGATGTTGATCGTTACTTATAAATAATTTGGATTGAGATGTGTCCCCCCAGCTGACATTGTAGTTCTTGCTGACATTGTAGTTCTTCCCTTCACCATGTAACCTTTTAGTTCCCCCATAGAACAGTGTGTTGCCAAATCTAGGTGCACCATTTGATCCAAATTGTTTGGAAATTTGATAGTTTTGGAGATAAGAGAGTTCTGCTGCATGGGCATTGATGATCATGGAAGTATTTAAAATGTCTAGATGGGTTGGAGCAAAAATCATGGGGGCTGGCAGTGGGGAAGGGAAGCAAACACTTGAGTACATAGAAACCCTCTTGGCCTTCCTTGCAGCTGTTCTTTCTTTCTTGTGAGCATTTTGGTGTCCTCCCAGAGCTTGAGAACTGTAAAACTTTCTTGAACAGAATAGGCAGGGAAAAACCCTGGATGCATCTTCTCTTTGGCTTTCTCCATCATTAGTTACCTTCCGCACCTCTTCCATCTCTATAACTGAAACCCACAGCAACTGGAAGGAATAATAAGAACAAATGGTAAAACAGTGTAACATAGGAGAGAACGGCCTGGGAAGAGGGGTATTTAAAAAAGAGGTAACAACTGATCCAAGAGTTGATAGGAGTTAGGAAGTGGTCTCAGAAATAGTTGGGAAGCGTGAAAGGTATCTGAGTGGAATCATAAATATGGCACAAGAGACAGTAGTTTGGTGCATGGGCTTGGGAACAGAGGAGATAAGATGAAAGTATTTATTTTCCAAAGTAGTAATTTTACTCTTTCTCCAGTTATCCTTTAACTAGTAATTTTAAGATTTGTACAATTTTCAGAAGCAGGTTTTTATTCCTTTTTAGTACATATTTGTAAGGATTAAATGAAGAAAGTATTTCATATTCTTAAATAACTATGTCTAACATACAAATAACTTGAAATAGTAGGAAAACTACACCCATCATTCTTGATTGTTTTATTTGATTAAGTGACTGACATTTGAATCATAGTCAGAGTGTACACAAATTACCGTTACTGTTAGAAAATATACTGATATTTGGTTTATATACAGAGAGAGGGATATAGATTTTAAAGGGTCATGTAAAATTATCTCAAAGGCCAGTACAACTTTCCTTAAGATACCAATTATTGTACTTGAAACAGCATGACAGAAGATTGAAAGAGGGTGTTATGGAAGGATGAATGAGTCCACTCTAACTTCTGGGGTTGTGTGTACTATCTCTGCATTCTGCTGTTCTGTTCTGTTCTGCTCTGCACTTCTCTGTTTTGGCTTTCTAATTCCATTCATATGAATACAACAGGTTATGGGGTGAGAGCTGCTTATTCTATCTTCACCGCCTTCTCCATGCATGCATCCTCTGACCCTTCTCGTCGTTTCCTCTTAGAAACACTACTACTTGTGTTGTATGCATATATAAAGTGTTCCACGTCACTCCTTATCTTCATTCTAAATTTTGTAAATTCACTTTACAAAAAGGTGTTATGATCTTCTTCATTATGGGAGGAACCAGTCACAAGAAAAAAGAAAGAAATTTTAAATTATAAGATTCATATAATATGGAGATGACAACTATGTTACTGTGAAAGAGAATATTATGGGAAAAAAACTAATCACAAGACAAGAAAAAGATAATGAGTAAAAAAATATACTTCTATAATGTTTATGAGTTTTTAGTATTGGAAATATACACATAAAATATCAAATTAAATAATATGTCTTCATACTTCTTGACTAAAAGTATCAGTGTCAATAATAAGCTTAAATCTAGAATAAAAAAATTATATATTAGCAGTTTAAAATTATAAAAAATCTGAAATAAAAAAGTTATCAGTTGTTAAAACCTTTATTTTTTATAATAAATAACTTATTTAGTGAAAATACATTATCTATTATTATTTTATTATATTAATATGACGTTAAAAGAGTATAATTTTACAAGAATAATGTTAAAAAATATTAAATACGAGGTTTAAAAAGTATATAGATTTTGTAAAATAATACTGAAATACAGTGTCTACTTTATGTAACATCTCATTTTAATAGTACAAAATTATTAAAATAAAATATTATATAGATGCTAAGAAAATAACTAGGCAAAACAAACCTATCAAAAGAAGGGATGTACTTTTGTAAATTTATCTAATTGCAACTGTACTTCATTCTCACCTCTCGTTGGAGCAACGGTAAAAACTTCTTTTTAAACTCACATCATTTAGGTGATCATTGTAAAAGAGAAGACAACAACAAACAACACAAGCAAGGGCAAGATAGATACAAAGCAAGTCATATAACATTTATAACATAGTATACCTGAATCATATATCATACATCAACCCAAACATCTTAACATGCAAGGACCTAGACTGACTATCTAGATGTTGTATGGAATGTCGAGTTACAGAGGTTTCTGCACCGGTGTGGTGGAACAACTGGACTACCCTCAAGCGACCCCACTAGTTAGTCCTTAAAACGTCCTTTTGCCAACTGTAAAAGGACCTAGACTGACTATCTAGATGTTGTATGGAATGTCGAGTTACAGAGGTTTCTGCACTGGTGTGGTGGAACAACTGGACTACCCTCAAGCGACCCCACTAGTTAGTCCTTAAAACGTCCTTTTGCCAACTGTAAAAGACCCCTCAAGCTAGTACCTCCTGCTATTCTCACGACATGACTCATCACTCTTTAATGAGCATAAATGATCATTAGAATGTCAGGATAAACCTCAGCTTAACTCCAACCATTCAAATTATCAATACTTGAAACCACCACGAAGAAGTTCCTCCTTAGAACTTATTTTCACAACTTTGAAACCACTAATATCACTTCACATTCTTAAAACCTTTTTCGCAAAACAACGTTTAATGGCTTTAGCAGGGGTTAGACAATTTGTTATTGTTGTTAGACGATGTGTTTAAAAGAACATTTACAAAATGTTTTATAAAGCAAAGCAATAACACACAATTTTTATACTGGTTCGCTTCAACCTAAGTTATGTCCAGTTCTCCCTTAAGATCTCTTAATGGGTTCCACTAATATTTAAAAAGATTACATGAATTTCACCACTCCTAGTTTACAACAAGTATTATCAATCACTCTTGGTTTCAACCCTAGTCAATTGACTAGATCATTTAGCTCAACTGAGCTAAAAACCAAGTTTTTTATTCACTTCTGAATTTACAACACAACCAAAATGGTTTTTCAAACAAGTTATAGATTTGATAACTCTCAAACAGAGAATAAGTTTTCAATACAAAACAAATCTGAAAGACTTGTAAAGATTTTCTCTTTAAATGAAAACTTTAGATGATGTAAAGAAAGTGAGACAGGGTAACAATAAACTTGATTATATGCATGTATTTTTTTTGTCTTCTCTTCGTGCAATCATATATATATATATATATATATATATATATATATATATATATATATATATATATATATATATATATATATATAGTCTTATTTGAGAAAGACTCATTTGAGGGAGAGTTGACTTCCATGTAGACTTTGTAGTATTTTTAGGTAGGTAGTCATACTCAAGCCTACGTTGCAAAGCTACAATGCTTTACCAAAACTTTGACAAAAGTAGCGTGTATGATTCTGCAAAGCTTGAGGCTTTAAGGAAACATTCTTGGAATGTCTTCCTATCTCTTAACATCTTTATCCTTCTTGTGTATGAATTTGAGTAAGGTCTTGTATTTTCATGATCTGCACAGATAAAGAGAACAAAGCATACAAGCACAGAGATGTCTTTTCGTACATGCATTAAATGTTTTAAACGTTGGTAAACGTTAAGATATATTGCATGTTTAAAACATTTTGGCACATACTTTCTTGTTTGATAGAAACATCATTTAGGAAGTAAAACGTTTAATATATTATTTGTAAATGATGTAAAGTGTTAGATGTTTATTTTATAAAGCTTCTTGTAAATTATACCGTTTAAAAACTTTTCCTAGATGATTCTTTTCTTTAAATGCTTATTTATTCAACACAGTTTAGATATAAAATTTTAAACTTCAGTGTTAAGTGTACATATAGACGTTTCTTTTTGATAGACATTGTTTGTAATATTTTTCGTTAGACGATATATGTGGGAAAACATTATTTTTACAAAACATTATTATTTAATAAACAATTTATTTGTAAACGTTAATTTCATTTAATGTTGTTTGTTAAAATTCAAAATAAGAAATATTAAAGGGTTAAATATGTTTTTAGTTCCTAAACTATCAAGCGATTTTGTTTTTAATCTCTCTTTCAAACTTTGGTACACTTTGATCCTTCTCCTTAAGGAAACCATAATTTTTCATCCTCCCAAACTAACACCGTTAAAAACAAGTTGAGTTGGCTAACGTCTGGCCACATCATTTCTTCTTTTTCTGCAACTGAGTCAATGAGTCAATGAACATAGCAGTCTTTCCAGAATTCAGATTCAAGGTTTCCTTCAGTTCCATTCTTTAATCCAATCACAAAAGAAAAATACAAGATAAAGCCTCCTCATAATCTTTGGTTCCTCTCCCACCACTGCAACCACCAGCCACGGTAGACGCCGCCACCAAGGGACCTGCAAAACCTCCACATTACCCATCAAACCAAACCCTCGCTAGCCTCTCTCGTCATTGTAGGCATCATTTAACCCAAAAACCATTAAGTTTTCTCACCTACCAACAACAATACAACGCCATGTCACTCATCATCAAGGTCATCCATCGTCGTTGGCAGTATCGTTCCCTATTTCTCCATTCCCATTCGTACGAAACATCCACACGGACCCCATGTTTTTGTATCCTTTGTTTGGCCAATACCACCAACGTCGGTCCCGGTGCTGTCATAGTCATCACGGTCGAAACCATCGTAGAACTTAAGCGAAGCTGCCATTTATGACAGCGAAAGCGGCATTGCAACGACCATAGAAGAGGGGATCATCGCCACCACCGCTTTTACAAGTCGAGATCGTCCTCTACCACAACTTCTCGTTCGACAAGAACAGTTGGTTGTGTCGCCACTGTCGATGAAGACTGGCTTCGCCGGGGAAGGTGGTGGAAGCACTATTACGATCCCATGGAGGAGAAAGGGTACCTCTGCTGCAGTTGCCATTTGGAAAGAAAGGCACTTGCTCCCTTTGTTTCTCTCAGGAAGAAACCTGAAAATAAGATTTGGCTTTGGCCCCTTTTTTTTATTATTTAAATAAAATAAAATAAATAAATAAAGATTTAAAAAAAATATTTCCAGTAACAGAATGAAATAGGTTTGTTACAGTTTTACTTGATCGGGACTTGGTCGGGACTGAGATGAATTAGGTTGTGTTCTTGAAGGATGCCTATGACGAGAATGAGACTTTAATTGAGAAAGATGATGAACTTCTCAATGGAGGCCTGGATTTTGGTGCACTTGTGGCTGCTCATGAATCCTCTATGGAGATTGTAGAGTCTAGCGATAAAGGTGGTAATGATTCAATTTAGTCTCTGAAACTAGAATTCAGTGTCAGAAAAAGAGAAAATGAGATGACATTTCGTTAGCTAGCTCAGCTTGTTCTTAACGGTGTTAGTATTTTAGGACAAAATTTATGATTTTTTTAATAAGAAGGATCAAAATGTACCAAAGTTTAAAAAAGAGACTAAAAATAAAATCGCTTTATATTTTAGGGACTAAAATCATATTTAACTGAATATTAAATGGTCTCTCATTTCTTTAGATTATCTTGTTTTAAAAGTATGGAGAAGGAAAACTAGAAAGGAGAGAGAGAAGAGATTTGAGAGAAAGAGAAGAGAATAGAAAAATAATAGAGAGAAGAGATTTGAGAGGAAAAGAAGAGATTAGAAAAAGAAAAGAAAACTGAGAAAAGAAAAACGGGTATGTGACATACAAACCGTATACAACTAATTTGATAAATTAATTGATGGAATATAAATTTTGAAATATTAAGTTTAGATTATAATGGACTAATCAAATTAGATCCAAATTCAATCCAAACCACACATATTCAAACCTAGCAAAAACACAAAAGCATTTTGATTAAATTTATTTTTTAAACAACATATAATAAGTTTTAAAAAGTAGTATAATAAGTTTTAAAGACTATGATCGTGTGGGATTTATCTTAAAAGAGTTTGCAGTTGGATATATTAATATATAAGAAAAGTTTATTGTTATCCATATTATTATAGATTAATAACATGTTGATTATACGCTAATTAAATTAAAGTATTTAATAATTAGATAATAATTATTTTAAACATGAGTGCACTTTTGTAATGATTTTTATTCAGAATGTCTAATAATTTTAATTTATAGATTGAGTATTCCTAAACAGGGAAGTTTTTCGATTATTTTTTTATTATTATAATTGGAGTCATTTCTTATGGTGAGGTATCCAAGCCCCTGTAACAAAAGAAATGCCTGATCCTAATGTTCAGGTGATCTTGACAGAAATATTAAAAACTCCTTCAACAATAACAAGTTTTTCTAAATGTTTTTTTAGCAAAAACTTCTAACAAATTCACTCCTTTGAATACCAAAACATTCTCATTGTCTTAGTGCAGTGAGTTTTCTAACAGAGACGAATTATGCAGAGTATTATGCAGAGAGGAGAGGTATTCAAATGTGAGTTATATTTCTCATTAGTCAAAGATGAATGTAAGTACAAGGTATATAAACTGGAAGAGAATGAGCTAACTGTCTAAAAAATCAGTTATTACAGTTGGAAGGAAAAAACTCATATTAATAACAATACATCCTTCTTAATCTGAGTTTTCCATTAGTCTAACACCAAGCAAGTCTCGCAGCTTCTCAAGTCTGTTTTGCCTTAGTGGTTTAGTGAAAATGTCCGTCACTTGATCTTCTATACAACAATGAATGAGCTCAAGTCTACCTTTATTAACTTGATCCCTCAAAAAGTGATACTTTGTCTCAATGTGTTTACTTCTTCCATGAAAAACAGGGTTTCTAGACAGACTTATGGCAGATCTGTTGTCAACTAGCAACTATACTAGTTTTCAGTAATTGAGTTTCAACTCATCAAGTATTGTTTCAAGCCAAACAATCTGACAAGCCGTTTCTGCTGCTGAAATATATTCAACCTCACAGGAGGATAAAGCAACTACATTCTGTTTTTTGGAGCACCATGAGATTGTCGATCCCATGTACTTAAACAAATAACCGAATGTGCTTCTTCTATCGTCCTTGTCCCCACTCCAGTCAGAGTCACACCAAACCTCCAATGCTTCTCTTATACTGTCAGACTTCTTTGGAAAGAATAATCCAAAATCAATTGTCTCCTTCAGATAGCGTAAGATGTGCTTGGCAGCAGCTAGGTGTGACTACCTAGGATCATTCATAAATCTACTTGCTATCCCAACTCCATAGTTAATATCTGGCCTACTGTTACAAATGTATCTTAGAGAACCTACGATATGCTTATAGAGAGTAACATCCACCTTCTTTTCATCAGCTTGACTGGAAAGCTTCAGATTTGCCATCATTGGAACTGTGGCACCATTGCATCTTGACATATTAAACCTCTTAAGAACTTCGGATATATATTTTCTCTGGTGGAGAAACATTCCATCTTCCTTCTGCATAAATTCCAACCCCAAGAAAAAGCTAAGACTGCCAAGATCAGTCATCTCATATTCCTCTTTCATTCTCTCCTTAAATTTTCCAGTTTCATCCTCTGGATCACCATTTATGAGCAGATCATCAACATATAGGAAAAGTAGTATCATACCTTGCTGTCCAATGACTTTCACATAAACGCCAAATTCAACACTGTATTTCTGGAAGCCCAATCTGTTGAGTAGAGCATCAATGTGACTATTCCAGGCTCGAGGTGCCTGCCTAAGACCATATAAGGCTTTGTTTAGCCTATACACTTTTTGCTCTTGGCCTTCCTTTTCAAACCCCGGAGGCTATTTTACGTAGACCTCACAGTCTCAAGCCGTGCAACTAGTGCAAACACATCTGTGAAATCAACTCCTGGTTTCTGTAAGAAACCCTTCGCTACTAGCCTAGCCTTGAACTTTGCAATATCATCATTCGGTTTGTATTTAGTCTTGAACACCCACTTTACCTCAATGGGTTGTTTATGTTGAGGTGGTTCAACCATCTCCCAGGTGCTGTTTTTTCTCAATAGCCTTCAGCTCCTCCACCATAGCTTCTTTCCATTCTTTTCTATCAATAGCTTGTCTCCAGTTGATAGGCTCTGCATCAACTAGAAACGCTTAATGCACCAAGTCTCCCGAATCTGTTATGTCAGAATCTGCAAACACCTCATGGTCAATCAATCTTGTGGAGGGAAATCTCACTCTTAAAGATCTTCTATTACTTCCTTCTCTTTGAGAACTTCTATTACTCTCTTTATCATCACCATCAATCTGTTTTGCAGAAGTACTACCATCTTCCAGCCAACCATATACAGCTTCTGCCAATCAAACACGGTCTCTTCATCAACAATTACATCTCTGCTGATGATCACTTGCTTCTTCTCTGGACTGAACAACCTGTATGCTCCTGTTGAATGATACCCCACAAGGATAAAGATTTCACTTCTATCATCGAGCTTTTTTCTCTTCTCCTCTGGAACATGTTTGTAGCACAGGATCCGAAAACTCGCAGTTGGTTTGTCCCCTAACCAGGCTTCCTCAAGAGTGCAATTAGACAAGGATCTTGTTGGACATCTATTTAATATATATGCTGCTGTAGACACGGCGTCACCCCATAAGTAGTGTGGTAGTCCTTTTGCTTTAAGTAAGCATCTGGTCATATCAAGCAACGTCCTATTCCTCCTTTCAACCATGCCATTATGTTGCGGTGTATACTGTGCTATCACCTCATGTACGATGCCATTCTTAGTGCAAAAATTGTCCATCTCATGAGAGTTAAACTCTCCACCACCGTCTGTTCTGAGAGTCTTGATCTGCAAACCAAATTGCCTCTCCACCATGGCAACAAATTTCACAAAACATGAGTATACATCTTTCTTTTCTTTAATCAGATAAATCCAAACTTTCCTAGTCAACTCATCTACAAAAAGTAGGAAATATTTGTTACCTCCTATTGATTCCACATTGAAAGGTCCACACACATATGAGTAGACAACATCAAGAGGTTGTTTGGCTCTCTTGAATGTGGTTTTCTTGAATTTGGTTCTAGTTTGCTTTCCAACAACACATCCTTACATACCCTGTCAGGCTTTTGGATTGCTGGAACCCCTTTCACGAGATTCTTGGATTTCAGCAAGCTTAAACTTCGAAAGTTCAGATGGCCGAAACGATAGTGCCATAACCAAGCTTCCTCCTTCAAATCTATTGCAGTTAAACATTGCACAACAACAACATCTAACCTTACCTTAAACGTTCTGTTCTTTGCAAGTGGGGCTTTGAGTATGAGTCGTTGCCTTTCGTCAAACACCTCCATGTGCTTCTGATGCATCTTCATCATATACCCTTTCTCCATAAGTTGTCCCAAGCTCAACAGATTACTCTTCATGTTTGGAACATATAGCACGTTGTTCATATACGCAGATCTTCCATCCTTCTGTTTGATCAAGATCTTTCCAGCTCCTTTAGCCATGATAACGCTATTATCAGCGAATCACACTCTACTTTTGACTTTCGGATCAAGATCCAACAACCAGTCCTTTTTTCCCATCATGTGATTGGAACACGCTGTATCTAAATACCAGCAAGCCTCGTCTTCTGCATGATCTGTTTCATTGGCCATCAACACATGTACCTCTTTTGCATGACACCTGTCTTCGTTGAATGTTCTGTTTGCCTTATCTTCGTGACACTTGACTCTGCTGCATGTTACCACATTGCACGCGTTCACATAATTTTTTTGCACCAAATTCCACCGCTGCATTTCTTTATGTGAATCGATAGCACTCATCAATAGCACGTGATCTGAGTCATAACTTTCTACATCTTGCACAAGATTTGCTTCTTCTTTTCCTTTGTTCTTCATTGCCTCTTCATTATGCCAGCATTTGGATGAGTAGTGTCCGAACTTACGACATGTGTAACATTGAATGTTGCTTTTGTCAGTCTTGCTTCTTCCTCTGCCTCTTGAACACTTTCCACCTCTCTTGTTTTCACTGCTTTCACCTTCATCGTTTTGATCAGCACCATTTGAATTTCTGCCTCCAGCTCGACCTCCTCGAGCACAACCTCTTCCTCTACCACGACCTCTTGGTTTGTAATCATTTCTTGCTTGTAAAGCTTGACTCACGCCTTGAGAAGCTTTTTCAGCATTCCTTCTTTCAATTAATCTCTGCTCAAACGCTTCTAAGGAATTCTGCAATTCCTCCACCCTCATCTGCTCGAGATCCTTGGTTGCTTCTATGGTCAAAGTTATATGATCAAATTAAGGGGTTAGTGTTCGAAGTATTTTTTCAACAACTTTCTTGTCCTTCACTACCTTATCGCACCCTCTCATTGCATTCACGATCAATTGGATTCTTCCAATGTACTCTACAATTGTTTCTTGTTCCCCCATAATGAGAAGCTCAAACTGCCTCTGGAGTGACTACAATCTAACTTTCTTGACTTTCCCAGAATTGCCATAACCATCCTGTAAGATGTCCCAAATCTCTTTCGCCGTAGTAGCCTTTGAAATCTTTTGAAAGATTGTTGCGGATATGCACTGATGTAGCATCATTCACGCTTTACAATCCAATTTCCGATTTTCCTTGTACTGCTTCTTGACTGCTTTTGTGTCATCCTTGGAGGGTTCTTTGAAACCTTTTCTTACGATCTCATCCACTTCTTGGAAACCGAGGATCGCATCCATCTTGATACACCAGTCGTCAAATCCTTTGCCATCAAAGACAGGTAAATTGCTATGCATCATCCCAGCCATTACGTACGAACGTTATTCTTCTTGACACGTCTTGAACTGTCCTCGCCCGATTTCGAATCTTGCTCTTGATACCACTCTTAGTGCAGTGAGTTTTCTAACAGAGACGAATTATGCACAATATTATGCAGAGAGGAGAGGTATTCAAATGTGAGTTATATTTCTCATTAGTCAAAGATGAATGTAAGTACAAGGTATATAAACTGGTAGAGAGTGAGCTAACTGTCTAAAAAATCAGTTATTACAGTTGGAAGGGAAAAACTCATATTAACAACAATACATTGGACCAAAAGACTTCACTTGAATCTCTAATCTGTAGAAAAACAAAGACAAGAAGAATATATTGAAAAGCTTGATCCTTATTTTAGAATAATCATGGATACAAGAATATACAAAATTAATAACATAAAATCTTTTTCTCCACTTGACCAAGCCAAAACCATAACCTTTTATGACTTTATTCTAGTAGACTTAGACTTTAAAGAAATATTTCATACCACTAATGTAGAAAAGGTCTTTAATGTCACCCTTTAGACGTTCGACCCTCGAATATCCAATATAAAAAATGACCAGTGGCATTTTCCGTAAGTAAAACAACTATTTAGAAGTCGACTATGGGGGTCCGACTTCTAAAGCCATTTAGACGTCTGTTGTGGTGGAACCGACGTCTATAAACTTCTGTTATAGCGGGAACCGACTTCTAAATACTCATCCCAGAAATTTAAAAAGTCACTTTTTGAGTCCATTTAGACGTCTGATCCCGCCACTCAGACTTTTAAAGCCATTTAGACGTCTATTGTGGGGTAAACCGACGTCTATAGACGTCTGTTATGGCGAGAACCGACTTCTAAATACTCAGCCCAGAAATCTAAAAAGTCACTTTTTGACTCCATTTAGACGTCTGATCTCGCCACTCTGACTTCTAAAACCATTTAGACGACTGTTGTGGGGGGAACTGACATCTATAGACGTCTGTTATGGCGGGAACCGACTTCTAATTACTTAACCGATAAATCTAAAAAGTTACTTTTTGACTCCATTTAGACGTCTGATCCCGTCACTCCAACTTCTAAAGCCATTTAGACGTCTGTTGTGGGGGTTATCGACGTCTATAGACGTCTGTTATGGTGGGAACCGACTTCTATAGACGTTTTTATAGGGGGAAACGAATTCTAAATGTCTACATTAAAACACTGCGAACGCGAGGTAGTAGTTACGCGCACTCACTGTTCATCATCTTCCTCGCGTTTTCTCTCCACGGACTACATTTTTTAGGTTTGTTTTCTCACTTTTACTCTGTTTAAAATTAGTTTTACTCCGATTACAGTATTCTTTGATGAATTATCTTTCATTTGAACCGATTAAAATGCGTTTTCGTTGGGTTTTGGTGCAGTTTTGCTCCTGTCCTTGGGTGGCAATTTCTTGTGTTTTGCACTCCTCCAATTCCCTCCACTACATTTTTAAAACCATCCAATACAAAAAAAATAACGTACAATCCATTCTCTTCAACTAAAATATAAAGTTGTAAACTCGAATCACTATGAGCCAGGAGCAACACGAGAGGCCTCAAGCAGAGAAAGATCCAATCAAATACGGTGACGTTTTAGATGTCTGACCTATAGCGTCTGACGTCTATATAGACGTATGACCTATATAGTTCGATGTCTATATAGACGTCTGACCTATAGAGACCGACATCCCATTAACGTCACCCATAAATACGTTGGATCGAGATCTGATGTTAAAAGTCCAAAATAACATACGTTTAAAGCCCTTCCTGCACTAGTGTACAAAAAATGATTATAACTTTATTTTATTTTCCAAATTATTGTAAAATAAGTATGTTATAGTTGTTGGGTCTATCGAGAATGAGGTTCACTAGAAAATTACAACATCAATGAGCCTTGAACCAAACCACACATGGGTCTATCGAGAATGAGGTTCACTAGAAACTTACAACAACAATGAGCCTTGAACCAAACCACACAAATGACTGATATCATTTTCTATCCAAAACGTTAAAACAATCGGTTAATGGGTTTTCACCTTTATATAGTGATCTCCTTTTTCATTTCTACCTAATGTGAAACTTAGACTCACTTGAAATTCTAATAATAATGTGTTCTTGTGCATGTATAAATAAGTGGGGTTAAATATGTTTTTCGTCCCTTAAGTATCACACGATTTTGGTTGTTGTCCCTACTCAAAACTTTGATTGCTTTTAGTCCTCATAGTTTTGAAACTAGTATTATTAGTCCTAAAAATTAGACGACGTTAACTTTTGTTTGATATGGCAAACGGCGAGACCATGTCTTATGCCAACTGTCGTGCCACGTTGATTATTTCATTTTTCAAGTTGAACCTAACTTCGTCATATACGACGACCCAGAAGCCTCTCGTCTCTTCTCCCTTGTCCTCTAGCACCGTGGCCAGGAAGGCGCCAACATCGTCGTCGTCCATGACAACCTCTTGGTAGGCATCAACAGAATAAAATTGCATTCAGTTTAATTACTTAAGCCATTCCCAAATTTAATAGGGCTCGCTTGATCTTGTTTGAAGTGAAGCATCCACATTCAGTCCAATTTGACTGAAGTTCCATTCCATCGAAACGACATTGCCCTATGATCTTCATGGTCCTTGACTTATCAATCACATGATCCACACGTTATACCACTATATACCAGGTCGCTAAAAATCATCACTCACCACTCTCCTCGAAATCTAAATAACTAAAACCATAAAACTGGACACCAAATCTAAACTAATCCCTGTCAAAAAATTTCCCATCTTTCCCACCGTTCCAAACACAACAATTCAAGCCCCCCGAAACAAAACCCTAATAGCAGCACAATCACTCTCTCCAAACAACATCACCCCTAACTCCCAAATCAAGCTCAAACCAACAGCTACACACACAAAAACAAATTAAACCTAAACCTAACAATTTCCGAAACAAAACAAACTAAGGTATAATACAACTTTCCATCAATTACGAGTACAAAGAGCGAAATAGAAAATGAAGTCAAGAAGAAGAGTGGAAGCTGAAAAACAGCGAGTGCGACAAACTGCCAGAGCTTAAGGGTGAGTTGATGTGAGAGCTTTTTCTAGTATAGATCCGCGAGCGAATTGTACCATTTGGCGAGCTTAGGGTGCGCCTTGCGCAACGATTCCAAGTTCGGTTTCTAGGTCACCGTAGATGACGAAGTTAGGTTCAACTTGAAAAATGAAATAATCAACGTGACATGGCAGCTGGCATAAGACATGACCTCGCCGTTTGCCATATCAAACAAAAGTTAACCCCATCCAATTTTAAGGACTAATAATACTAATTTCAAAACTATGAGAACTAAAAAAGCAAACAAAGTTTCAAATAGGGACTACAACCAAAATCGTGTAACACTTAAGGGATGGAAAAACATATTTAACCCAAATAAGTACCACTCGAGAGAAAAACATAATATGTTTTTCATATCTTTAGTTTTCTTCAATAATTCCAAAAGATATATTATTTTACTTTATCTTTATCATGTCATTGAATAATTGTTTTCTTGAAAAAAGAGGAATATATAATAATAATAATGAGTGAATGTAAAAGAATAAATAATCTCATAATACCTCTTAAATTTGGATTCATAATTCGTCCATTACACCCTTCACGTATAAGTCCTAGTTCTACTTCCGACCTTGTTATACAAATTACAAAACAAATTAAAAAACTTTAAAAAAATCAAGATATATGTTTTAGAAAGATAAATTGCTATTACAAATCCAATATATAACTTTTCCTTAGAAGACAATATGATATAAAATAATATAAAACATTTAAAACAAAAGTTGGAAAAGAATCGAGTCTTTAGAAGTTTCGTAATTTGACATCTAAAAAAAATTACACATAATTTGAGGCCCATTGCATATAAAATAATGTCATATTTGTTACTTTTATTTAAACTTTTGTTTATAGTAATAGGAGAGTAATATTATAATCCTTAAAAGTTTTTAAAATTTATTAAAATAAAACATAAAAAGAAAAATAGAAAAAATTCAATAAAAAGAAAAACAAAAATATATATTATTAGTTATAAATATTATTTATATTTAAACACTAATACTATGTAATATTATATTAATACAAAATTAAATTATGATTAATAAAACATTGTAGTAAATTGCAAAGATACTAAAAGTAAAGTTATTCTATATAAAAATGTTCACATTTAAATACAAACCATATTTCTAATATGAGTAATATTTCTTTTCAAAGAAAAATCAATTATGTTTATCCAGCCCACTAAAAGACAAAACATTTAATAATCTGTAATTTTTATTTTTTATATGTAATAAATATATTATAATTATTTTCTCAAAAAATTTCAATTTTAATTAACCTATTTAAATATAATTTTATTATGCAAGATATTATATAGAAATCATTTAAAAAATAAACATGATACGCTGGTAAAATACTATTTTCTCTGTAAAGAAAAATGCTTATAGAAGTCATTGGAAAGAGAAGCAATTCCCCGTACCCCTCAAATTTCAACCTGCACCCCATTAAATATTTGAAATATCAAAAGTAACCTTATGAGTTTTTTTTTTTTTTTTTTATGTAAATCTAATGTTTGTATCCTCTTCTTCTTTACCTGGACACTTCTGCAATTGCGCATGAGTTCTCAAATCCAGTCTTATGCTGTGTTCGGTAGAGGTGATTTGTGGGAGATGATTTGGAGAAAGTAATGAAATGAATTTGAAAAGATTTAAGAGTAATTTTTTTTTTATTTTTTTAGTGGATTTGTAGATAATTGAGAGTAGATTTAGAAGTAAAGTTTCTGATAATTAATGTACGATTTGATTGATGTGATATATTTAAAAAAATTGTTTAATTGATAGAAATTAGTGATTATCAAAATACCCTTAGTTATTAAAGTAATATAAAATAATATTTACTAATGTTATATTTAATTGTAAAAATGTTTATAAAGAGTATAAAATTTAAAATAATTATTAAAATAAATTTTTAAAAAGTAAAACAATTCTAATTTAGTAAAATAAATTTATTTTTAATAATAATATGGAATGAGAGTCTAGCCGGGTAAAATAAATTTACTTAATAAAGAGTGAATTTATTTAGTAAAAGGAATTTAATAATGAATTTATTTTTAATAATTAACTGCATTTTAAGTTCTTCTTTTTCCTCACTCTTCTCTGGCTGGGTAGGTCTTCACACATTACTTTTTGCATTAAAACAATTTCTCTTTCTTTGAAGACGCCACCCTCTTCACCTTCAACCTCTCTTCCCCTATCCCCAACACCCTCTCTCTCACCATGCAGGTCACCCTCTCCGCCCACAATCCCAACTCCTGCATCGACTTTTACTACTATGCACTCCACCTCCACGCCTTCTACCGTAGCCAACAGATCTCCCTCCCCACTGCCCTCCCCGACACCTACTAGGGCCACCACGACTTCACCGTCTGGTCGCCCTTCCTCTACGGTAACGCCGTCCTTGTCGCGTTGTTTGTTCTCGCCTTCCTGCAACAGGACCAGAATTTCGACACCGTTACGGTCAAGAGTTGGGTCCCCATTTCCCTATCAGCTTCGTCTTCATCATCATCCACCATGAGATGCTCGTTGTATCCTTCCAACCTCCACCATCATCAAAATCGCATGAGCCTGCAACACGCATCAGCCATGCACGAGGGAGGAAGAATGTTGGGGGAATCGATTACTGCACACATATTCTTCAAAGCTGGAACCGAATACCAGAACGTGGAACCAAATACGTTTTTCTCTGCAATTTCTTAATGGAGTGGAACCGGATACACGTGATGGAACCGAATACAACGTCATCTTCATTTTCTTCTTACCACTGGAACCGATTACCAGATTTGTGGAACCGAATACACGCCCATGAACCACCTCTTCTTCAAGCCCCACTGCTTTAGTAAACTTCATCTTCATCTCCGTTCTTCGTCTTGAATGGTTGTGTCAATGGCAGAGAATCTCACTGCACACCGAAACTGTGAAGTAAACAAAGTCACGAGGGCATACACGTAATTTCCGAAGAAATCAGCGCAAATCTCCTCATTTTAGTGAGATGAAAAAAGTAGCCCCACCTCGCAAATCACTGCATTTTGCTGCTCGCAAATCCACACAAACGAACACCTTCTCACTCTCAATTCATCGCTCGCATTCGCCTCTGAACAGTAAAATCTGTTCAAGCGAACATTATGTTATAGTTGCAATTTTGGCCACTATTTATAGCATCGAAGAGGAAGTTTGTAGTAAGCTGTTCACCGGAACTGTAAGTTTGTACTCCAAAACAACGTATCCAAAATATATTACCAAAAGAGACTTTCTAAATATGTATTGTGAATTTTAAGCCTAATTAAATCCATAAAGTTGGTTTTATAAGGTATGTATACATCAAGTTCATGTTTTGGGACATTAAGTTTAACTTAATCATATAAAACTGGTTTGGGAGGTGAGGTTTGTACAATAAGCCGAACAAATAATAAATTTTTCAAGGATAAACTTTAACTCATGACTCTCATATTGTGTTAAGAAGTGAACTTTAAGCCTAATTCAACCTTATAAAACTGACTTAAAAAGTGAGGTTTGCACTCACTTATATTCTCTAAATTGACCATATCTTTAGTCGATATGAGACTTCTAACAATATGTTTCCTTATGAAACAATCCGAAACATGTTTAAGAATGTATCGCTAAGATAAAAACTTGAGGAAGTTGTGATTTAGCTTGCTTGGTTTTGGAGTGTTATTGCTAACTCTCAAATGTGCTTGTGAATGTGACATTGCGTTTGCATGCACCCATTTCTTAACCACAAGCATGGTTCTCACTTTTCTCTTTCTCTTTGCTCGTTTCTCCTAAACTTTGTCGAAATCACGCACTCCCTATTAGGAAATAACACAAATTTCTTATAATAAGATTTATGGAAACAATATAGATGGAGAATAATCACATACAAATAACAAATTATATTAAAAGAGAAAATTAAAATGAATGTTTAGAAAACATTTAACTCACAACCCAAATTTACCCAGAAAAATAAAATATTATTTTTCCTTATCTTTTCTCGCTCTCTTTCTTTTTTTTTCTTTGCTATTGGAATATATCATAATAAACTTTTGTACGTATGTATTTATACACAATGCAATGTATATAATTATACAATGTTTTTTAATTGATTGGTTTTTTATTTCTCTCTCCCAAAATACACTTTTCCACTTAAGCTATTTGTTGACCAATTCCAACAATCTCCCACTTGAAGACTGATTTCAATGTCTTCACACCTCAATTAATGAAGCCATCTTGTATGTTATTCAGACTGATTCAAGTTGAACACAACTTCAATTTTTCAATTGTTGGGTTCATACTTCCTAAAGTTTTTCTCAATATTAACACCTCATCCAAAGATTTGATAAAATGATAATGAAGACTAATATGTTTTGTTCTCTAATGAAATGTTGAATTCTTTACTAGATGTATTCACTCTAATTATCACTAGACAATACACTCTTGTGGATAAATAACAACTTAGTTAATAAACCTTGAAGCCATATCACTTATTCACTAGCTTAATTGCAACATCTGTATTTGATAAAACAACAATCTTTTGCATTGGTGATATCCAACTAACAACTGTAGTATCAATAGTAAAAATGTAACCAATGGTACTGATTCAATTATCAACTTCACCTCTAAAGTCTACATCTACACAACCTTGTACTTTTAATTATCCTTTACTAAAGTACAAACATTTTTCTATGATGCCTTGTAGATACCTCAAAATTCATTTAACTACTTCTCAATGAGTCTTACTTGGATTTGACATAAACTTGTTAACAACTCCAGGACATGATAATGTTTGGCCTTATATAAACCATAACATACATTAAAATTCCAATGGTTGAACATGTGGAACTTTAACTATGAATTCTCTTTCTTTATGTGTTTGAGGTGATTGGTCCTTGGGAAAATGAAAATGATTGACCAAAGGTGCACTAATTGGCTTAGCATCTCCCATGTTAAATTTAGATAAAACACAATTTATGTACTCTGTTTGAGATAATCGCAAAATTTCTTTTTGATTATCTCATGTCATTTGCATTCCAAGGATCTTTATAGGACCTAAGTTCTTCATGTTAAATTCTTTTGACCATTGCATCTTCAAGTGCTTTATTTCATCCATATTTGGACCTACTTCTAACATATAATCGACATAAAGTAATAAATTGATATAATTAGAATTATACCCCTTGAAGAAACAACAATGGTCAACATTGCACTTTTGGAAATCTTCATTGAGCATGAAGCTTTTTAACTTCTTGTACAATTGTCTTAAAGCTTGTTTCAAACCATACAAGCTCTTCTTTAATATGAAAAACATATTCTTTTTCCCTTCTACTAAGAAACCTTCGAGCTAATACATATAAATTTCTTCATATAAGTCTCCATGAAGAAATGCAATATTTACGTCTAATTGCTCAAGGTAGAGCCCTTCATAAACAACAATACTTAAAACTGTTCTAATATTATTAAATTTCACAACTATAGCAAAGATTTTATGTAGTCAATTCCTTTCTTTTGTAGAAATCCTTTAAAAACTAATTGGGTTTTATATCTCTTGGAGCCATCATGATCCTCTTTTACAATAAACACCCATTTATTGTGAGATGACTTTTTCCCAATAGGAAACTTTACTAGTTCCCATGTATGATTGAATACTAGATATTTCATCTCATTTTTCATAATAACCTCCCATTTATTAGCATTTGAAGTCTGACATGCTTCCTCATAGTTTTCAGGCTCCCTTTCGTCAATTAATAATATATAATTTAGGTATTTTTTTATTAGACGTATGAGGTCAAGGGGATTTTCTCACGATAAGAGTTGGAGTAGAAGGCTCAAATGTGTTAAGATGTTGGTCATTATTATTTTCAACTGATTCCTCTAGTTGAGGAGGATCAATTATAGGAGTGTTTAGGACATCATTCACTTTTACATACACTAGACCATTCTTTTCTAAGTTTTTAGTATATGTGTCGTCCCTATCCTTGTACAACACTCTTTCATTTAAGATCACATCTCTACTACAATAATCTTTTTGTTTTCATTATCTCATAAACGATAGCCAAAATCATCTTCACCATAATTGATGAAAGTGCATTTCTTCGATTTAGGATCAAGTTTATTCCTTCCTTGATCACTAATGCTTACATATGCTACACAATAAAAAAACTCTAAGATGTGAGAGTTTTACATCTCTTCCACTCCATACTTGTTTTAGTATTTTATGATCTAGTGATACAGATGGACCTCAATTGATTAAGTAACTTATTGTGTTAACTATTTCTACCCATAACTGCTTTGGTAAGTCTACCTACAAACATAAGCTTCTAGTTCTTTCAATCAATGTTTGATTCATACGCTCACTACACCACTATGTTGAAGCATACCCAACACAATCCTCTCTATTATGATCTCGTGCTTATAACAATACTTCTTAAATCTTTTGGCTTCATATTCATCACTATTGTCAATTCCAAGCTTTTTTATCTTCAATCTTGTCTCATTTTCTACAATGACTTTCTAAATCTTGAAAACATCAAATACTTTTTACTTGTGTTTTAGAAACTAAATTCATCTTCCTTGAATGATCATCTATAAATGTCACAAAATATTATTTCCTACCAATGGATGACACAATTATTGACCCCTAAACAATAGAGTGGACTAGCTGAAGTTTTTTTTTCGTCGTGATTGTTGTACTTATTGAAAAACTAACTCATTTTTTCTTTTCAAATATACAATCTTCACACATATCAATTTTTCTTAACTTGTTTATCTTTTAAGTACATAATCTCATCCTTTCTCACCCATGTAGCCTAACTTTTGTTGCCATAAATTGAAATTTTCATTTATTATAATTACAATCTAATTACATTAATAGTCTTGTAAAGAATATCACTTTTTTTTAGCATGAATAATAATCATTACATCTTTTACAATCTTCCAATAATCTTCTTAAAATATTATATAATCTTCATCAACCATATCACCTACTGTCGCAACCGGAATCGCGACGGGACGACGATCTCCAAAAAAGAGGCGATGTTGGAGAAAAAAGTGTTTTGGAGTCGCCACCATAGTTTGTTATGGAAAACTACGGAAAAACCATAAAAACGATAAGGCACAGTCTACAAGAACCAGATTCTAAGTTCGGGAGTCGGTTACGTGTGGGGAAGGTATTAGCACCCCACAACGCCTGCCCTAAGGCAGTACCTTTAATTAAATACACGAATAAAGATGTGGTTTGCAAAATGTTTAATTTCCCCTAAAAAGATAAACTCTAAAGAAAACAAAATATTTTTATTTTTTGTTTTTTGTGCCCGACAAGGACTGACCTTGCTCCTACGTATTCTCAGTAAGACTGAGAAATCAGGGTTACGTAGTTCTGAATTGAAAATTGTTTGTTGTTTAACAGTATGATTGTTTTTGGTTCTTGAAGATTTTCTTGTTTATTTTTTAAAAGAAGGAGAAAAAGGTTTTTAACACAAGGCTGACGCGAATGGTCGCACGTGTGCTTAAACCTTTTAAAATAATCTTTTTAGAAGAGAAGAAAAAGGTTTTTAACACAAGGCTGACGCGAATGGTCGCACGTGTGCTTAAACCTTTTAAAATATTTTTTTGTTTTTAGAAAAGAAGAAAAAGGATTTTAACACAAGGCTGACGCGAATGGTCGCACGTGTGCTTAAACCTTTTAAAATAATTTTTTTTTTGTTTTTAGAAGAGAAGAAAAAGGTTTTTAACACAAGGCTGACAAGAATGGTCACACGTGTGCTTAAACCTTTTAAAATATTTTTTATTTTTTAGAAGAGAAGAAAAAAGTTTCTAACACAAGGCTGACGCATATGGTCGCACGTGTGCTTAAACCTTTTAAAATAAATTTTTATTAATTTTTTTTGAAAGAAGAAGAAAAAGGTTCTCAGCACAAGGTAGACAGAATGGTCGCACGTGTGCTTAAACCTTTTAAAATAAATTTTTGTTAATTTTTTTTAAAAGAAGAAGAAAAAGGTTCTCAGCACAAGGCAGACAGAATGGTCGCACGTGTGCTTAAACCTTTTAAAATAATTTTTTGTTAATTTTGATATTTATTTAAAAGTAGATAAAGTAAAATAAGTAGGTAAATTACTAAATAAAAATAAAGAGTAAAAGTAAAAATAAAATTAAAATGAAAAGTTTAATGATAAAATAGAATAAAAAGTGTAGTAATGACTAGATAAAAGATGAGATGTCTAGATCACTTATTTATAAAACCGATTGGGCTCAAACCCAAGTGACCAGGGTGTAAAAATGAGAATAAGGGTATCTAAACTTAAATTGCTTCTAAAATCAGATTGGGCCCCAGCCCGTTGGGAGAAAAACGCAGCTTAGGAAAAATAGGGGGTGCAGAAAAGAGTTATTGTTTTTATTTGTTCTTTTTTTTGTCTTTTACTTGGCCCAATGGCCCAAGCAGAGAATAAAAGGGGTTGCGAGGGAAAGAAACGAGGGTGCGGATGGAATAGGTTTTTTTGCTTTGTCTTCTTAGGTCCAATGTTGGCCCAGACTCCCCTACCCCCAAGTAGAAATTAGGGGTTCTCACTTATCTCCCTCATTTCCCACTCACAAACCTCAGGGTTTCTGAGACTCAAAGTCTCACTCCCTGCAAACCAGACTAGGGTTTCCTCCCAGGAACTCCTCAGGCTGCCACTCCCTTTCGACCAGCCGCCACGCCACTGCCTCCACAACTTTCGACCTCACCGGCGACAGCTGACACCCTCAGAACCACGGCTGGCCAAGGTGTCAACCCCCTTTTCCTCTCTCGCTTCGAAAAGGGAACAATCACGCCCCTCCGACAGCCACCGCGCCTCCCAAGCGACCGGATCGGCCACCGCAATTGCCACCCCTCCAGTGTCGAAACCATCGCGCCATAGAGACGACCCCCACGAGCACCGTCCTCGTTTGGCCTTCGCCCAGCCTAGGGTTGGGGTTTTGCCCCAAATGTACCGGCGCTTCCTCCGACAGCTACAGCGCCCCCACCATCGAGGTTCGTCTCGCATCATCGCCGGCGACGCCAACCCTCACCGAAAGCGTCGAGCACGAACCCTCCTTCCTCTTCGAATTCGAAACCGCTACCATTAGAGAAGATGGGCGTTGCCGCCGCCGTCGACCACCAGTAGCAGCCTTGAGGATTGGTTTCCTCTCCGATCCTCCACTTCTTCGTTCGCCATTTCATGTTACCTCATCCCTCAACTTCGACTGGGTTACACAACGGGACAGGGTTGCTTAACAGTGGTTTAGAGTTCCATATTTTGTGCTTGTGCTCTTGTATGTGTGTTTGGCGACTTTGGGTTTCTGTTATGGTATAGTGCATGTGTGTATTTGGACCTGTGTGAGTAACAATTGCTCTCTATTTTCCTCACAGGTTTTGCTTAAGATTGTGTATGGTTTTTGGGATAAAAAGGGTGATGTAAATTGTGAAGGGTGCTGGAAATTGATCTTTGTTCTGGGTGGTGTTTTTTTTTTTTTTTTGGACGTGTTCTATTAGGGGAGAATCAAAGGGGAAGATGCGAATGATATAGTTTCTGTGGTTTCTGTATGTAGGTTAAGGATGAAGGTATTATGCTTGGGTTAGGGTGGAGGTACCAGTGAGTGAATGGAGCGGTTTGGATATGGTGATGGATGAAGACGTGGTGATGGTGAGGGGAGGGATTGGTTTATGGGTTTGGTCTCTCTTGTTTCTTGTTTCTGCAGGTGGATTGGTGGGTGAATATGAGTTGTTGGAATCGAATTTAGAAATCAATGGGAAAGGTCGAGAGGGTTAGGCTTTGAGGACAATAAGCCTTTATCTGGTATACCTCATTCCTAGTACATGCTTGTATTCTCTATTATTTACTATGTTTCATGTACTGAGTTTTGGAACAACCATAATTGGATGCAATGACATTGATACACATACACAGCTAAAGGCAAACGAGATTAGGAAACTAAGCTAGGAATACTTACCTTTGTAGTTCGAGAAGCGCGTCCCTCTTATTCCTTTCTCCCCGCAGCCTTTTGTTCCTTGGTTTGAGTGAGAATGTATTTTTGTGGTTAATGCTCTTGAAGGAGATGATGTTGAATGGAGGATGCCGATGACTCCAAGGATGAGAATGAGAATGCCAGTGTTGCTCCCATCCTCCCCATGATGAATGTTATCTCCCCTTCATTTTTTTTGCTACTGCTTTGATATTCCCTCCCTCAGAACTTCCTTTGCTGCTAGAAAACCGAATTGCTCTGCCAAATTGCAACGCCAACTTGCAACGCGAAACCTGTTGTGTCTCTGCTGTGTCTCCTTTGTCGCGTTGCATACATGGCTTTACAAAAATTCCCTTCTTTTTTCATTTTCTTTTTTTTTCCAACTTAACTAAATTAATTAAATTAAATCAAAACTAAACTAAAATAACAAGTAAGAATAAAATAAAAAGTAAGAATAAAATCAAAAGGTAAAATGGAAAATATAAAAGAAAAACAAAAATAAAGTAAAATAAAAGTAAAAATAAAAAATAAGAAAAAATAATAGTAAAAGAAAAGAATGAAAATGACAAAAAGATATAAAATAAGATAAACTAAGAAAATATTTATAGTATTTAGTCACCCAGACGAAATTGGGTTTTGACACCTACTAACATTAAATTATTTATCATATATAAAATATGGACAAATACAAAAATATCACCAATATTACGGATAATTTAATATTACAATTCCATGTTAAACAGAATTTGTTATTGTTGTTTTCTGGAGTACATTTTTAATTTCAAGTTATTTTCACACAAAAAGTATCTTGTACGGTAGGATATCTGCAACGAATGGATAAACCGACCAGGCGCGATAATCAAATAACTGGATCGAATTATTGATCGTACTGGGTCGAAACTGGGTCGATTCTTATTGGGCTTACAACCCATCATGTCACAGACGTGAATAATATCCAAACAGAGATATATCAAACGTATCAAATAATATCCAAACATATATATATCAAAACATATCCAAACATAGATATGTCAAGTAAGTTTGTTTATATTTTATTCTGTTTATATTCTATTAATCTTATATCAATCCAAAGCCAATAAATAAAGGGTCAAGGACTCCAAACAAGGACGCTTATGCTATCTCACACTCATACCTTTTACATACTCTCCTCTTTGAGTACTATCGTATCTACGATCACCCTCTCCTTATTCTAAGCATCAACTTGCTGAGGATTGAGGGTCTTCCATCACCGATGTCTAACTTGATCGTCGGAGTGCCTTTACAGGTATCCTGCCCCCATTTTGGGTGGAAATTGGAACTCGACGGATGTACTGAAGAACGAACGGCTACTTGAAGATTCAGTGTCAGAAGGAAGTAAAGCAGCGTCATCAAGGTTAGCCCTTTCGGTCCCAAAATTATCACCGAAACATTTTGGCGCCCACCGTGGGGCCGGGCAACATCCCTATGAAAGCCACGAGGAACAAGACAAGTACTCAGTATCAACATCTCTGCTTCGTATCAACACTAGGAATTTTCAACAAAACAACATGGATCATCATCTTTACGTGAAGTCTCATCAACAAGATTACTAAAGCTGTACAATCTTAACCGACCGATTACTAAAGCCGTTAAATCTTAACCGACCGGTCTGAATATATCTCTGATATTATATCTCTTGCAGATTACTAAAGCGGTTACAATCTTAACTGATCGGTCTCAATATATCTCTGATATTATATCTCTTGCATATTACTAAAGCGGTTACAATCTTAACCGAACGGTCTCAATATATCATTGATATTATATCTCTTGCAGATTACTGAAGTGATTACATCTTAACTGACCGGTCTCAATATATTTCTGATATTATATCTATTGCAGATTACTAAAGCGGTTACAATCTTAACCGACCGGTCTCAATATATTTCTGATATTATATCTATTGCAGATTACTAAAGCGGTTACAATCTTAACCGACCGGTCTCAATATATCTCTTGTAGATTACTAAAGCGATTACAATCTTAACCGACCGGTCTCAATATATCTCTGATATTATATCTCTTGCAGATTACTAAAGTCATTAAATCTTAACCGACCGGTCTCAATATATCTTTGATATTATATATCTTGCAGATTACTAAAGCGGTTACATCTTAACCGACCGATCTCAATTATATCTTTGACATTATGTATCTTGCATATTACTGAAGCAGTTACAAATCTTAACCGATTGGTCTCGATCATATATGTGATATTATATAACTTGCAGATTACTAAAGCGGTTACATCTTAACCGACCGATCTCAATTATATCTTTGATATTATGTATCTTGCATGTTACTGAAGCAGTTACAAATCTTAACTGATCGGTCTCGATCATATCTCTGATAATATATATCTTGCAGATTACTAAAGCGGTTACATCTTAACCGACCAATCTTATTATATCTTTGACATTATGTATCTTGCTGATTATTGAAGCAGTTACAATTTCAACCGATCGGTCTCGATTAGATCTTTGATATTATATATCTTGCAGATCACAAACCTCTAAAGCAGTTACAGGCTTATCTAGTTTACATCAAGTACAACTATTTACTTCAACATATCCATCCACATGAAGGCCAGGACCCAACGCGTCTTGACGCCTCAAGGACCAACGCGTCCTCTAGACCAACGAGTCTAGAAACACTAAGGACCAACGCGTCCTCTAGACCAACGAGTCTAGAAACACTAAGGACCAACGCGTCCTCTAGACCAACGAGTCTAGAAACACTAAGGACCAACGCGTCCTCTAGACCAACGAGTCTAGAAACACTAAGGACCAACGCGTCCTCTAGACCAACGAGTCTAGAAACACTAAGGACCAACGCGTTCTCTAGACCAACGAGTCTAGGAACACTAAGGACCAACGCGTCCTCTAGACCAACGAGTCTAGGAACACTAAGGACCAACACGTCCTCTAGACCAACGAGTCTAGAAACACTAAGGACCAACGCGTCCTCTAGACCAACGAGTCTAGGAACACTAAGGACCAACGCGTCCTCTAGACCAACGAGTCTAGAAACACAATGAGTCCGAACGCCTAACTACCATCAAAAGGCACGGAACACCGAGTCCGGACGCCCAACTACTATCAAAAGGCACGGAACACCAAGTCCGGACGCCCAACTACTATCAAAAGGCACGAAAGACGCTCTTCAAACACAACAAATAAAACCTCCCTCAAACTCATAAGTCCTTCAGTCAAGCAAGGCTAAAGCCTTACATTACCCTCAGACTTGGGGGGATGATGTATGGTAGGATATCTCCAACGGGCAGATAAACCGACCATACGCGATAATCAAATAACTGGATCGAATTATTGATCGTACTGGGTCGATTCTTATTGGGCTTACAGCCCATCATGTCACAGACGTGAATAATATCTAAATAGAGATATATCAAACGTATCAAATAATATCCAAACATATATATATCAAAACATATCGAAACAGAGATATGTCAAGTAAGTTTGTTTATATTTTATTCTATTTATATTCTATTAATCTTATATCAATCCAAAGCCAATAAATAAAGGGTCAAGGACTCCAAACAAGCTTATGCCATCTCACACTCATACCTTTTACATACTCTCCTCTTTGAGTACTATCGTATCTACGATCACCCTCTCCTTATTCTAAGCATCAACTTGTTGAGGATTGAGGGTCTTCCATCACTGATGTCTAACTTGATCGTCAGAGTGCCTTTACAGGTACCCTCTCCCCATTTTGGATGGAAATTGGAACTCGACGGATGTACTGAAGAACGGACGGCGAAGGTACTTGAAGATTCAGTGTCAGAAGGAAGTAAAGCAGCGTCATCAAGGTTAACCCTTTCGATCCCAAAATTATCCCCGAAACATATCCCAATTTTGATTTTTTTTTTGTTTTTAAAAACTGTGTAATATCCACGACCTAAGTTAAGAAGGGTGTTAGGATTATCTATTTGTGTTTCTCTTATAAACATATTTTGAGTTGGATAGCTTTTCGAGAGAAAAATATTTAACTATAACGTATTGACTTTCATTTTTATTCGAGTTATGTTGATCAATAAATCAATGAAAAAAATATTCTTAAACTGATATTTTTTTCTCTGCAAAAAAGTATAAAATTTCTTAATTATTTAAAATAAATTATGAAACAGACCTATGAAAGGAGACAGAGAAGCGTAACATCACATAAAACAAGTGTCTAACAGCATAAGAAGGATTCCATTGGAGGGAAGCACGTAGTTTCTATTTTTTAATTTTTGAGATTGACACATCATCACTACACCACACGAGAAACCGTCTCTGACGACCATTTCACTTTTGTAGCTAACGAGGGGCCACATAAAAAAAGCCACACATTCTTTTATAATATATTTTTTATGCAATAAAATAAATTATTCTAACCTCGTAATTTCAAAAAGTATTATAGTTTTATTCTATATAAAAAAACAGAAAAAAGTCTATTTATACAAATTAACTATAAATTTTACTCCTTCAGTTTTAAAATCGTAACATTGACCCGTACTTAATAGTATGCAAATAACTTATCCGTATAAGCTCATAATAAATATACTTAACAATATTATTAAATAAAATAACCATGACTAAAATTCGTATATTTAAAATTAATATATAATCAAATTTTTATAATTATTAAAGTTAAACATTTACGAAAATACGAGAAAAAAGATGTATGTGTAGATACTATGACTTGTTTCACTATGTTTACACAATTAAGCTAAATTATGTTAAAAACAAGTTTTAAAATAATTATGACAAAATTAATAAAATTGTTTTACTTAATTTTTGATTGAAAATAATATAAACCCCTTTTACATTACTATTGTACCTATTAATTACTCATAAAATTTAATGCCGAAGTTAATTTTTTTTTTATAAAAGTCAGAAAAAGAATCACACTAACAACGTATGACACACTGCAAAATAAATAAAACAAAAGGAAAATTCCAGAATAATTTATTTACTAGAAAAAGTGGAGGGTGGCACGAAAGAAAGAGTCTTTTTAAAGTTTAATTTTTTCTCCTTTTGGTATCTTTTTGTAATATTTTATTATTTTCCGATGATTGTTTGTCATTCCAGAAAATTTCAAACACAAAAAGAATGTGTCCACGTAGGAACATCGGAACAAGAATATGCAACAAAAATAGGGAGAAGAGAGAGAAAAAGAGACTGTGTGTGGTGTGAGATCCAAACTTGCTTTCATGGTTATGGCCACCGTGTGTTGTAGCCGCTTAATTCTCGCCATTTCGCCAATGTCGCTTTTCCGAAGCAGAAATTGAACCTTCATGTGTAAGCTACGTTCACCCTTTCCCATACTTTCAATCTTTTCTCAATTCAATTCAATTGTATTCAAATTCGGGATCCGATTTTGTTTTTTTTTTCTTCTCTTTCTTCACTCTGATATGTTTGCTTCGATTGTAGCACTTTTGGAAGATAAAAAATAAAGTTTGTTGATCATAGGATAGTTTCATTTTCCCTTGATTTCTGGCTTTTTTTATTTTATTTTATTAAAAAATAGCCCTTTTTGGTTGGGTGACCATTTATTTAATCTGGAAAATTATGGTTGATACCCATGTTGAATTCTCGTATGAACATCTTGAAAAGGTTCACTTTTTGTTGCCTTTGGTGTAACCTTTATTAATCAGAACTTTTATTTATTTATTTATTTATTTTTTTATGTTGAGTCCAATTTTGAAATGTGGAAACGATTGGATTTTGATTGATAACCCGTGTTGAACCCTTGCATGGACGGCTTGAACAAGTTTTGTTTGTTTTTGTCTCTTGGATGCCAACTTCTTAAAGTAGGACAGTTTTGTGTTTTGATTGATAGTTTGATTCCCGCCTACAATTCATACAAGCACGGGTTGATAGTGTTTTGTTTGTTGCTTCTGATTTGCTAATGTTGCCTTTTGAAGGATAGTTGGTTTTGTGGCTCACAACTTGGTCTGACATACTCATCAGTTTGTCATGGACTATTGGTGCTTCTAAAGAGTTGAAGATTGATTGGTTTGTATATGCACAGCTAGACAAACTTAGAAAAAGCGGGTATTTTATGTTTTCTTGTCGATGAATGCATTGATTCTGTGTTTAATTGCTAGAAGATGAGATCCTCCTCTCTTCAGTTGTGAGATGTACATGATTTCTTGCTGCCGTTCAGTATCCTTAAATATATGTCCTTTGTTTTGGTTATCTTTGATATGGTATTTGACCGTTGAGAATAGAGAACTAGGGTGTCAGTAGAAAGAAGGAATTGGACACGAATTTGTTCGTCAGTCAGATGTACACTTTTGGCTTCTTACTATACCGGCACTATGAAAAGAATTAGTTACGAGAGAAGATGAGAAAAGGGCACTATATAAGACAGGAAGCATGTTAGGTACCAATATTGTTAAGGATCCTAGCATGTTTCCTCAACATGCCCAACAAGATCTATCTGGTAGTGTTTCAAATACAGGGCATCATGAGCAAAATAATATCACTATGCAGGCAGGGGAAGAATTTTACGTGAATGTTGGTCGTGATGGAATTGCTGCTGGAAGGGTTCTTGTTTCACCAGATATACCACGAAAGCATGAGACCGTGTTTGGTTTGAATAGAGAGAATGGCAATGTGAGATATGAAGATCTTACTAATATTTTGGGGCTGAGGAGAATGAACTCTGAGAATTCTTCTGATATATCTGACTTTTTATCTTTAAAACAGTCAGTACAGGAGATGGAAAATGGAGCTTCTGTAAACATTTCAAACAAAATTCAAAAGGGTGATGGTATGTTGAGGAAGACTGTTCAAGAACCAGCGGGTGACCAGTCTGGTCTCTCAGTTGTATCACCACTTTGTAGATATGAGGCTTCTCAGTCCAATGGATTTTCTGGTTCAGGAGTCGTAGATGATTTTCTGTCTGGGAAAATGAAGTTTCTGTGCAGTTTTGGTGGAAAAATATTACCAAGACCCAGTGATGGGAAACTCAGATATGTAGGGGGAGAGACCCACATCATATCTATCCAAAAGGATATGGCGTGGCAAGAGCTTATGAAGAAGACCTTGGGTATTTGCAATCAACCTCACACAATAAAGTACCAGCTTCCAGGAGAGGATCTTGATGCTCTAATATCTGTTTCCTCTGATGAAGATCTCCAAAATATGAAAGAGGAATACCATGGGCTTGAAAGGCATGAACGTTCTCAAAAACTTAGAATTTTTTTAGTTCCTTTGGGTGAATCCGAAGAGACATCATCAACAGAGGTGAATGCTGTTCAACAGAGTGATCCTGATTACCAATATGTTGTTGCTGTAAATGGTATGGGAGACTCTACTAGAATGAACATCGGTGGGCAAAATTTGACAAATGCATCCAGTCAGTTGGGGGCAGATTTGAACTTTATTCCAGTTCTCCCAAAATCTCCAAATGCTTCTTCTTTGGAGATCAGGGATGGTACTAATGCTTTAAATCCAGATGGGCTTTTTAATGATTCCCTGAATTTGCAAAGACCCTTGTCAATTCCTCTCGCTCCAATTCCGGTAGCAGGTTCTAACACAGGTTATATACAATTACTGGGTGACCACTCATGTCAGGGAAGCATTGAGAGCAATGCATCATATGCTCAGCTACATCCTGAGTGCTCTAATCTAAGCACTGATGGTTGCATATATCCTCAGCACGTGAGTGATACTTGTCCTTATCAGCATGGTGATGTTGGTCAGCCCAAGAAGCTCAATGGAGGTCATTTGGACTACAGTCCTAGCAAGGAATTAGTGACTCCTGTATATGTTAATCCCAGAGATGAATTTTTTGGTGGGAGGTCCTTGCAAAGGGAAAGGGTCTTCTCTAAAACTCCTCGTTCATTGTTGGATGATGCAATTTGTCGACAGGGTGAATCTTATGGAATTACAGACTCCCCTCATAGGATGCCCCATGCCTTTTCTGATCCACAGTTGCTACAAAGTGGAGCAAAGTCTGGTTACTGCTCCCAAAATGGAAATGATCAATCTTTCTCCCTGAACCTTGAAAAGGGTCAAATATCTTCATTGTTAATCCCTAGTGACTCACGTGTGAAGGTCACAGACCATCAACATGATTCTTTTGTCCATCATCCTCAAATACAAAGTAGGACACCAGAAGGGGAGTTAGCTCAGGCACCCAAAAGGCAAGATTTGACATCTTCTCCATACTATGAATCCATGGGAATGAATAATCTTGTTCACATGGATAACACATTAGCTAAAAAAAACAACTCATTTGCTCAAACTGACTGGGGTATACCCAGCTACGATGCAAAGGATGTTCAGGAAAATTCTGTGAATTTAGAAAGGATGAAGATAGTTGAACAAAATAATTTTATTCCTAAGGATAGCAAGGTTCAGCAGGGGAAATCAACTGCCATTGACAAGGGATTTGTGACTGAGTTGCATCTCTTGAACTCCTTCCCTGCTAATAACTTAAATGCTAATATTAATATGCAAAAGAATTGGGATCTAACTTTTGAGGGTATTGTCCCTATTCCATCAGACACGATGGCTCTCTCCTTAAATAATTTTGTGGAAAAGACCACATGTGATTCTAACATGAGCCAAAGGACTAGTGAGCACAAAATCAACGCTTTGGCTAAAGGTCTGAATGGTGAACAAGGGTTTGATTTTTCATTGACCAGAAATTTTGAATTAAATGCTCCAATTTTAAATTCTGAAGTAGGTTCCGGTGATAAAAGTTCCAGAGGAGGTTATACTAATAAGTTGTCCATTCATCCAGCTTCTCATAAAGCTGCACAAATCCATCCTTCGAAGAATCAGATGGCTATAGCTTTTGAAGAAAATCCTACAGCATGCTATGGAAGTTTGTATCCTGCTGCATTTTGTGATGATCTTGGTCCAAGTGTAAACATGCCTATGAATGGCCCTGATAATTCAGGCACTATTATGTCACTTAAAAAGGCACCACCTTTCCTTGATGACTTCATTACCAGCACTGATCAAGTGGTGGATCAGTTTATCCCCAAACAGTCTGCCTCTGGAATGTCAAATGTTGAAGATAAAGTTTCAGAACAACAAAAAATTTTAGAAGGCTACACTGATGTGAATCAAGTGGACACGTTCAATCTAGTAGACATGGCTCGTGTTGTTCATCCTTATATTTCTAGTGATATTGGAAGTGTTGTATCCCTATCTCATACAGAAGCTGGGAGCATCATCCCTGGGATTGAGCCTGAGGTATGAAAAATTGAAATAAAATGTTAATAATATTTTCTTTATGTCTTCCTAAATCTTGTTTCTTTTATTTACAGGATTTTAATGAAGACAAAAATGAATTCTTTTCTGATGCAATGATAGCAGAAATGGAGGCTAGCATTTATGGTTTACAGGTTGACCATCACTGAAATGTTTCAGTTCTGGTTTCTTACTTTAACTTCTAAAGATAACAAACGTGGCTGTTAAGCCTTAGCTATTAGATATTTTCCATAAATGACATAGTTTTACCTAGGTTTAATCAGTACTTTGGTCCCCTATATGAAAGACAAATATTCAATTGTTTTCCAATATTTATTTTTGACTCAATCGAATACCAATTTTATTTAAAATCATGCAATATTGACCCTTCCAATTAAATTGATGTTAACGTTTGTTTAGTTGCCACATGTCAATATCTTGAATTTTTATTTTTTCTAGTTTTATTTTGAATTTTTTTGTTTTCTTTTCTTTTGAGCTTTTTTTCATCCTTCATCTCCTTCCTCTTTCTCCCACACTATCCCTCCATCTCCATCTCCTTCCTCTTTCTCCCACACTATCCCTCCATCTCCATCTCCTTCCTCCTAATCCTTTCCTACACCACCCCTCTATCTCTTTCCTCCTCCTCCTCCTCCACACACCACCAACCCCAACTTTGCAACCTCCACACCACCAGCATTCCATTGTTCATCTACGTCATCATTACCAGCTCCATCATCTTCACTGCACCCATACTGGTACAGAATAAGAGAGACCCACACACTTTTTCAGCTCATCTACAACCTACCATCACTGTTTCTGTTAGGTTACTAGATAGAGGAATCCAAGAACACCACTGCAAAACACCCAAACTCATTGAAAAGATCATGTATTATTGATTCTAGGCACCAAAGCAAGAATGCCTCCAAGGGACAATGTTCCCTTCACATAGGATTCTAATGATCCTGTCAACAATTCTCTAAAACATCCCCTGCCAACCACCCCCCCCCCCTCATCCCCCACTATATAAAGGAAGTCTCACTCAACCTAACAACCCAACTAACAACTAATTTTTAATTTGTTTCCTCCTATCATACACATTATATCCTATCATAACACACAGTTGTAGAACAACCTTGTCCTCAAGGTTGGAACAGTGAAGCTTGATATGATGGCTCATCTTCATCATCGTGTAATCATAAGAAGGAAACTCACTGGCTACTGCCCGCCAATTTAGGTCTAGAGGCTTGGGTGGTTGTTGATGTGACTCCTTCTTTTCCATTAATGATAAGAACTTCTTCAAACCAAAAGACTTGGAAAACCAGTGACTTCTTGCACGACTCAAAAATTCTGTAGCATATCTTTGTGACAACTCTCGTTTTCTCATTTCTACTTCTAGATCTTCCAGAATTACTTGACCATCCCCATAAAGCACAAGTGTCGCAGTACGTTCTGAAACTGTTTGCACTGCTTCCATTAGTGAAGTTTCTTTCCTACCATCTTTACTTTCCTACATTGTGAGTAATTCAAGATGGCTAGTTAAAAACAACTCTGCAAGAAAACCAGAAATTCCTTTGTGGCCATTGATAGAAGATAGAAGCAAGATCTACAAGTGTTGTAACATGAAGAAATTCAGGATATAGATTTGTAACTGCTATAGTGGATGCACCCCTGGACACTAGGGCCTCAACTGGGTTGCTTCGTAACCCCATTGTTTTAACCCTAGTCAACAATTCTGCTCCCTCCTCATCTGGTTTACTACTTTGTGCAGATCTATCTTCCTTCTTCTCTTCATCATTAGCCAAGTACTCTCCTTCTTCAGAGAATTTCTTGCCTTGCTATTTTGCAGACTATCTTTCTCGGCATCCAATCACGTTTTTCCCTCTTTCTTTTCTTTCATGACAAATTTCTCACTTCCTTTTGAGCCCCTTCCATGATTTATGCGTTCCTGCAACATGTCTTTCTTTTCTTGGACGATTTCTCTTTTTTCTTGTACACTGTCTTTTTTTTTGTCATGACTCTTCCTTGTTTGTTGGCCCTTTCTCCAAATTATTTACTCTTTCTTCCATCCCCTCCTCAGCCTCGTCCTTCCTTCCCCTTTCCCTATTCACCGACCCGTGACTGCCCTCCAAATTCTTGTCTAAATTCTTGGAGTTCTTCATAAAATCTCTGAACATCTCCTTAAGTTCTTGATGATCGTCTTTTAGTTCCTCTATTGCCCCCTTTCTACTATGCTAATTCTTCCTCCCATTATTTTCCCTTGTTTGGATCCGGTAGGTCGGACCAAATTGATAAGTTATTAAATAGAGGAATCCAAGAACACCACTGTAAAACACCCAAACTCATTGACAAGATCCTGTATTATTGATACTAGGCACCAAGAACAACAAGAATGCCTCTAAGGGACAATGTTCCCTTCACACAGGATGCCAATGATCTTGTCAAAAATTCGCTTATCCCCTGCCTACAAAGACCCCCCCCCCCCCCCCCCCCCCCCCCCCCCCCCCTCCACTATATAAAGGAAGTCTCACTCAACCTAACAGCCCAACTAACAACTAATTTTTAATTTCACCTTCCTCTAAAACACATTCACAACCATTATCATCTTCATCTTCCACATTCCTTCATCACTCCCCATCCATCATCACCTTCATCTTCAAGTGCATCATAGATCACACACTTTCTTCCATTAAATTGGCAGAGGACAGGTGTGTGAGGGAGGAGGTTGCAGAGTTGGGGTTGGTGGTGTGTGGAGGAGGAGGAGAAAGAAGATGGAGGGATGGTATGAGGGGGAGGAGGAAGAAGGAGATAGAAGGGGTAGTTTGAGGAGAAAGAGGAAGGAGATGAAAGATGAAAAACAACTCAGAAAAAAGAAAAACTAAAAAAAATTTAAAAAACTAAAACAAATAAAAAATCAAGATATTGACAGGTGGCACCACCAATGGACGATAGCTCCAATTTAACGAAAGGGCCAACATTGCATGATTTTAAACAGAATCGAGACTCAATTGGGTAGAAAAAAAAAGAAGGGAAACAATTGAATATTTGCCTTCAATTTAGGGATCAAAGCACTAACTAAACCTTTTACTTATTTATCGACTGGTGAACAATTTCTCAAATATTAGGATAGAATACAATAATTTTATTGCTTAAAGTACATCAAATATATACAAGAATGAAAAATTAATTTTGGAAATATAATAACAACACTTAATGTAATAATATCCCTATGATTTTGTGATATAATAAGATCTCTATTATTTAGGAATATAATCAGATCTCTATCATTTAGGAATTTAATCAGATCTCTATTATTCTAGATATAATTAGATCCTTATGATTTAGGGATATTTACATTATAGACTTTAATTATAATATGCTAAATATATAATAATATAATATGATTGCTCACATTCCCTTTCAAGCTAGTAAATGTACATTTTCCATTTCCATCTTGAAAATAATTCTTTCAAAGTTCCTGCTATTCAGCCCCTTTGTTAGAAGGTCTGCAAGGTTGTTTTGAGATGAGACATGGAATGTAGATTTGACCGTTTTCTTTCTTTGATAAAATGTCAATCAATTTAAATGTTTTTAGTTATATCTTGTTGCATTGGATTATAGGCTATGCTAATAGAAGATTTATTATCAACATCTAGTTTCATTGGTTTATCCCACTTTATTCTTAAGTCTTACAAGATGATTCTCAGCATTAGTAGTTCTCACATATTCCTAGTGCCATTGCCCTGAACTATGCTTAAGTACTTGATCTTGCTATCACATTTTGTTTTTTACTCTTTCAAGTTAGAAGATTCCCACCAAGTAAAGTACAATATCTAGTAGTTGATCTTCCATCCATAATTGATCCAACATAGTCCGTGCATCACTATATACTTCGAGATTTACTTTCCTTTCCATTTCATTTGAACAAAATTCCCTTGCCGGGAGTCCCTTTCAATTATTTCACAATTCTTAGTGCAACCAGTAAGTAAATCTCTTTTGGCTAGTGTATGAACTGGCTTACTAGACTCACTGCAATGCAACACAGGTCTGGTGTGAGACCAATATATGAGTCTTTCAATTAATCTTTGATATATTTAAGTGTAGGCTTACATGCTAGCTTATCAGTTTCCTTTAACAAATCAGTAATTTTTTCTGTTAAGGTCTTCATTTCAAACTCCTTGCTAGATGTTGGCTTAATAGTTGTTGCTCCTCCTCATCATCACCTGTCACTATAATATCATCCACATATACCATTCACACTGTTACTGCCCCTCAGTGTGTTTAATAAACAATGTGTGGTCTCTTTGACTTTATTTGAAGCCCAAATCTAACATGGTTTTAGTAAACCTTTCAAACCATACTTTTGGTGATTGTTTTAGTGCATACAATTCCCTTTTCAGTTTGCAACCAGTATTGGCAACAATTTTCTCACTGTATCTACAGGGCAACTGCACGTAATCTCCACTTCAAGTTCTCTATGAAGGAAGACATTTTTTACATCAAATTGTTGTAAGTTCCAACCATAATTAGCTGCTAGAGATACTGAACCATCAAACTGCACATAATCTTCTACCACATTTTTTACGTTCTTGAACCATTTCTTGCATCATCTTTTCCACAGTATCCATGCGTGATTCCATTCTGGTATGCACCATACCCTAACACGTGGCTCCCACAGAACCAAGATTGCTCTCTAGATACCAATTGATAGATTCAACAAGTATTAAAGAACCAACAAGACAAGTTCTTGGTAGATTTTTATTAGAACAACACTGTTTCTGCCAATGTGGTAGAAGACAGTAAAACATCAAACACAGAAGGACTTTCGAGTTGTTCTCAACTCCCTCAACTCCTTACTTCCTAGGAAAACAACAACCTTTTTCCCTCCCATTACACTGACTATTTAAAAATAGGCAGTTTTCATGAAAAAACAGTTTACAAGATTAAAAACAGAACATTTACAGGTTATAACTGTCATATTCAGTTATACCTCTTATCCCTCCTCCTACAAACAATTCCAAACCTATCAGTCTGATGCCATAATGAAGAAAAATTAATGAACAACAAATACAACTATTTCTATTACTTAAGATTTAAGACAGATAAAAAAATATTCTAGAGGGCTTGATGATCCCTCTCATGTTCTGCCATTTATAATAATAAAGAGATGATACAATAGGGAGATAGAAGGTCAAGAGACTGTCCTAGACTACTAGGTACAGAACTAGGTAAAACCATTAAACTTCTGCAGACTAGCCTAAATGATAATACCTATATGTAATGATTCCAACACTCCCCCTCAAGCTGGAGCATACAAATTGTATGTACCAAGCTTGGAACAAATAAACTCAATTCGAGGTCCCCTCAATGACTTAGTCAACACATCTGCGAGTTGGTCATTTGATCCAACAAACTCGGTACATATTTCTTTTGACAATAACTTTTCCCGAACAAAATGACAATCAATCTCTATATGTTTAGTTCTCTCATGAAATACTGGATTTGATGCAATGTGAAGTGCATCTTGGTTATCACAATACATCTTCATACTCTGAATGTCACAGAAGTTAAGCTCCTGAAGGAACTGTTTCACTCATATAAGTTCACATGTTAGTGATGCCATTGCCCTATATTCAGCTTCAGCTGTTGAACGAGCCACTACATTTTGTTTCTTACTTTTCCATGAGATAATGTTTCTTCCAAGGAAAACACAATATCCAGTAGTAGATCGTCTATCAATAGGAGAACCTGCCCAATCGGCATCACAATATCCTGAAACCTGAAGGCTTCCTTTCTCTTCATATAACAACCCTTGCCCGGGAGCCTTATTTAAATACCTTAGGATTCGAATGATAGCATTCCAATGGCCAACACATGGAGCTTGCATGAACTGACTAACCACTCCAACAGCAAAAGATAGATCCGGCCTTGTAATAGTGAGATAGATTAGTTTTCCAACAAGTCTCCTATATCTCTCCGGGTCGGAAAATAACTCACCTTCCTCGGTTGTTAATTTTTGATTTGGGTCCATAGGACTGTCAACCGGTCTACAATCAATCATGCCTGTTTCTTGCAAAATATCCAGGGCATACTTCTTTTGGAGATTACGACTCCATCTTTTGACTGAGCTACTTCAATGCCTAAGAAGTATTTGAGGCTTCCAAGATCTTTGGTTTGGAAATGTTTACACAAGTACTCCTTTAGTTGAGATATTCCAGCAGTATCATTTCCTGTAATAACGATATCATCAACATATACGATCAAGTAAACACATTTCCCGAGAGATGAATGACAATAAAAAACTGAATGATCTGCTTCACTGCGTTTTAACCCAAATTTTTGAACAATTGAGCTGAACTTTCCAAACCAAGCACGTGGAGATTGCTTGAGCCCATATAGAGACCGGTTCAATTTACAAACCATACCAGACTCCCCCTGAGCAACAAACCTAGGAGGTTGCTCCATATAAACCTCTTCCTCAAGATCACCATGGAGAAAGGCATTTTTGATATCCAACTGATGAAGCGGCCAATGATGAATGGCTGCCATGGCGAAGAACAAGCGAATGGTAGTCATCTTGGCCACGGGAGAAAAGGTGTCACAATAATCAAGACCATAAACCTGAGTGTACCCTTTTGCAACCAGCCGAGCTTTGAGCCGATCAATGTCACCATTAGGGCCGACTTTAATTGCATATACCCATCGACAACCAACAGCCTTTTTGCCTGGGGGAAGTGGCACAAGCTCCCAAGTATTACTGTGGTCAAGAGAGCCTGCATTTCGTCAATCATGGCTTGTCGCCATCCAGGATGATCAAGTGCTTCTTTCACATTTTTAGGTATAACCACAGGGGATACTGAGGATAAAAGGGAATAAAAGGAGGGCGACACTCTGTGATAGCTAAGAAAATTATAAATGGGATGAGGATTTCGAGTGGAACAAGTACCTTTTTTGAGAGCAATGGGCCAACCAGAAACAGCTTCACCAGGAGGCGTGACAGGAGATGGAGACGGAGAAGAATCTGAAGGAGGAGATCCACCATTATCTGGAGGACTGCCCACGGGAGTACTGCGTCGGGAGATATCAATATGTGGAGAGGAAGGTTCGGGAGGACTTTGAGCATGACTTGAATTGACAGGGACATTGGAGACATTGGACTCAACCATTGGAAAAGGAAGGACATGTTGGAGGATATGAACATCTTGAACGGATGGAGAGAAGAAAGGTGTATGTTCAAAGAATGTGACAGTGGCAGACATGTAGTACTTCCGAGTTTAAGGGGAGTAACACCGATACCCTTTTTGAAGTCGAGAATAGCCCAAAAAGACACACTTGATTGCATGAGCAGAGAGTTTGTCTAACCCTGGAGACATGTCGTGAACAAAACACACACTACCAAAAATGTGAGGAGGGGTGTGAAAGAGAGGATCATTGGGAAAAAGAATGGAGAAAGGGACTTTATTACTGAGAGAGGAGGATGGCATCCTATTAATAAGAAAACATGCAGTTAAGATGGCATCCCCCCAGTGATGAACAGGAATATGGGCACCAAGTAAAAGGGTACGAGCAGTTTCAACCAAGTGTCTATTTTTTCTTTCGGCTATACCATTTTGCTGGGGTGTATGAGGACAAGTGGACTGATGCAAAATACCATGGGAGCTAAGGATTGCAGAAAAAGAGGATGAGAAATACTCTTTAGCATTATCAGTTCTTAAGATTTTAATGACCTGACCAAATTGGTTTTGATTTCATTCAAAAATGAGGTGAAGATGGGTAACAATTCAGAGTGATCTTTCATTAGATAAACCCAAGTACATCGAGAATACTCATCAATAAATGTAACAAAATACCGAAAACCAAAAGAAGAGACGCGACTAGGTCCCCAGACATCAGAGTGAATGATAGAAAAATTAGAAGTACACATTGATTGAGACCTTTTAGGAAAGACAGATCTAACATGTTTTCCTAGTTGACAAGACTCACATTCTAAAGTCTGAAGGCCACTAAGTTCAGGACACATCTTTTTTAACTTTGACAAGTGAGGATGGCCAAACCGATCATGTAACACTTTAGGAGAAAGAGCTGCAACACAAGATACCTGTGGACGAGATCCAAAATGGTATAAACCTCTAGCTTCATATCCTTCTCCAATCTGTCTCCCGAGCCACGCTCTTGTATAACAAAATATTTTGAATCAAAGGTTATGTAACATTTTGGTTAACTGACTTAAGGAAATTAAATTGAATGGACAATTAGGGACAAAAAGAACAGATTTCAGAGTGAGAGAGGGAGACTTGACCGACTCCCTTTGAACAAGTTTTGGAGCCATTTGCAAGGGTAATAAAATGGGGTTTTTCTTGGAGGGAAAGGGTTGAGAACAATGAGGTATTACCAGAGATGTGATCAAAAGCACCCGAGTCAATTACCCATGAATTGGGACCTGCCATGGATTGAGAAATGCAGGCGGTGGACGTACTTGGGGACTGAGATGATTGTGCCAAGCTGTTAGACTTTAATCGCAGATACTCTTGATACTCTTCCTCAGTGAAATTGGAGTTGGAAGTGGGAATGTCAGCCTTAGAGATATTGGCTGTTTTTGAAGGGAAGCCATGCAAGGAGTAGCAGTTTTCTTGGGTGTGACCTACCCTCTTACAATAAGTGCACTGTGGACGTCCCCGACCTCCACGTCCTCCTCCTCTAGTGCCACGTCCTCCTCTTCCTCGTGTGGCAACCATGGCAGATGGTTCCAGTGTTTCATGAGCTTCCTGAGATTGAGGCACTGGAACGCGAAGAAGACGTGTGGTCAATGCTTCCGAGGAAGGGACTTTATGGCTTGTCAGGAGTTGATCTCTGATGTGATTCAAATCTGGATGCAATGCACGGAGGATCATCACCATATAATACTTGTCAAGCTTCTTCTCGATTTCTTCTGGAGATTCCACTTCCAAGAACATTCTCAACTCTTCTACAGCTGCTTGAGCTTCGGTCATAAAGGAGACCATATCATGGTCTTGCATTTTGAGACTTGCAAGCTTATTTGCCGTATCATATAGACGTTGAATATCATTAGCATAAATGCTTTGAGCCTTCTTCCAAAACGAGTGACATGTTTTGAAGGCTCTAAGATATCAAAAGTCGTGGCTCCACAGACTGCCACAATAGGGCACACAACTGATAATCTATTTGTTTCCATTATTCAGCTTTTTCAGAAGGTACTTGGCTTCCATCCTGTTCAAGGGGGTCATAATGGCCTTGACTGAGAAACCACATTTCCACAGCTGCAGACCAAGTCAAATAATTTTTCCCATTTAGTTTTTCCAAAGTGATCGAAGGACTTCCTGAGAGGGAAAGAACACTTCCAGACGCCATTCTGGATAAAAAAAAGAGACGGAGGGCGCGACAGTGAAGAACTTCAAAAAAACAATTGTGACAAACCAAATCACCCTTGGGTTTCTTCAAGGGGAGCTTCGAGACTTCATGGCAACCAGGTTTTAAGGGTCAGAACAGAGAGAGGAGACCCAGGCGAGTGCTATGGAGGTGTCGCAGCGACTTTCCGATGAGCAGAGGGTGGCGCGTGGACGTCACGCGCCTGTTCGCAACGCACAAAGAAGCTGCGCGTGGCGGAGCGTGGAGGAGAATCCGGCGAACCCACTGGTGGGGTTGGTTGTCGCTCGAGGAGGCGGTCCAGATCCAGTGGTCGCCGGTCGGAACTGTGATGGCGGCCGGCGGTGGACGGCGGCGAACAGCAGCGCACGACAGCGGACAGAGATGGCGGACAACCAAGTTAAGAACTTCAAACTCAAACTGCACTTGACAGCTGCAGGTAGTCGTGAGACAGCCGCGGACAATGGCAAATGGCACCGGACAGATGCGAACAGTAGTGTTGGTGGACAACCAGGACGAACCTGCTCTGATACCAACTTAAGATTTAAGACAAATAAAAAATATTCTAGAGGGCTTGATGATCCCTCTCATGTTCTGCCATTTATAATAATAAAGAGATGATACAATAGGGAGATAGAAGGTCAAGAGACTGTCCTAGACTACTAGGTACAGAACTAGGTAAAACCATTAAACTTCTGCAGACTAGCCTAAATGATAATACCTATATGTAATGATTCCAACACTATTATTGATAAACAGGGAGACCAAACTGTCTTGTTTGTAATTTGATAAAATTGAGTTCTAGCTCCAAATAATCCTGAAAGAAGGGTTTTCCTTATTTGTTTATGATATGTTTCTCACATTACAGTTTCATTGACTTGTTTGTGTTTGTTACTAAATAATTTCCAGTTTTCTAGTGCTCGACTACATTTTTTGTTATTCTATAAATGATTTCTTATACTACGTAATTCAGATAATAAGGAATGCTGATCTTGAAGAACTTACAGAGTTGGGTTCTGGTACTTATGGCACTGTTTATCATGGAAAATGGCGGGGAACAGATATTGCTATAAAGAGAATTAAAAAGAGTTGCTTTGTTGGAAGGTCTTCTGAGCAAGAACGGTTGGTAAGTATTCAATGCATTTCTTAACAACTTTCTTATGTTGAATGACATAATATTTACATCTCAATCTGCTTGTATGTTTGATGTTACTTCTCATAATAAAAAGTGAATGGATTAAGTCCAAATGTATTTGCATTCTCTCTTCCACCCCCTTGCCTTTGTCCCTCACCCTGTCCTTTTTCTCTCTTTTTGTATCTCTCTCCCATATAGATCATGTTGGAAGTTAAATTTTATTATGTTGGAAGTTAAATTTTATTAATGTCTCGAATTCAAATGAATCAAAACGTAAGGATTTAAATTTGAACAATAAGCTGAAAATATGCCTTACGTACTATTTTCCCATTTTTCTACAAAGTTTACATTCAATTAAGAATTGTATACTAGTTTCAAAAGTTGCTTTGTTCATTTGTGTTGGAAGGAAAAGTCACTTGTGCGCTGAATTTTACAATATTTCATGGATTTCGTAGGCAAAAGATTTTTGGAGAGAAGCACAAATCCTTTCAAATCTTCATCATCCGAATGTGGTTGCATTTTATGGAATAGTACCGGATGGGGCGGAAGGAACCTTAGCAACTGTAACAGAATACATGGTTAATGGTTCCCTTAGGCATGTCCTTGTAAAGAACAATAGGTATTATAACCTAGTAGTTTTTGTTCAATATAATTTTGAATGTTATTTATGCACGTTCCAAATTTCAACTCTTTTGTGCAGATCACTTGATCGTCGTAAAAAGCTAATAATTGCCATGGATGCTGCTTTTGGTATGGAATATTTGCACTCAAAAAATATTGTCCATTTTGATTTGAAATGTGACAATTTGCTTGTGAATCTAAGGGATCCACAACGACCAATATGCAAGGTAAGAATTCTAGATGTCAAGTTTCAATTTGTTTAATGATAAGGAACAAGAGTACGAGATTTAATGAAATCCATATGTTATACTACATTGGAAATATGGCATTATACAGACAAAATGATGTTAAATACTGTTAAGAAGTGGATTTTAAGCCTAACTCAACCCTATAAAACTGGCTTGTAAGGTGAGGTTTGCACCTACTTATATACTCTAACATGACCTTATCTCTAGTTGATGTGGGACTTCCAACACACCCCTTCACGCTGAGGTATATACATATCGAGCGTGAGGCTAGACATTAATGGGTGGTCCGATAACAGCCCAATAGCGGGTGGAACAATATGCCCAACAAACAACAAATATCACTAGGATAGTCTCTAACTTGACTTTGATACCATGTTAAGAAGTGGATTTTAAGCCTAACTCAATCCCACAAAACCTGCTTGCAAGGCGAGGTTTGCACCCACTTATATACTCTAAATTGACTTTACCTTTAGTCGATGTGGGACTTCTAACAAATACAAAATAAAAAATATCCAAGCTATCATAAAGACATGATTGGGTCATTCTACACAATAAAAGTTATATAGTTGGTCACTTGGGGGAGGTTAAAGAAAATTCGAAAACTTAGCATCACTTTCAAACATGCAAGGCAAAATATAAAAGTACAAAGAGATCCAAGCCCATCCAAGTCCATGATATCCCCAAAGCTCTAAAGAAATTGGTCAAAGACGAAGTTGACTAAATGGCCATGCTATGGTTTAAAGAGAGGAACAATTTAGAAGAACAAGCGTGTTGATAATTGCCCAAATCAGAATGTTGCAATGGGTAGTAGATGAATTTGCAACAATATTTCATGAACCTAAAGGATCGTCCCCACCAAGGGATGTAATAACCAAATTCTTATCAAATAAGAGATAGATTCAGTCGAAGTAAGACTGTGAGGATACCCTTATTTGCTGAAAATTGAAATAGAGAGCCTGGTCATAAGGCCCAACAGTAGCCCAATATTTAAAGGAAAAGGGTGGCAGGGGAAGGTTTTGTGTGGATTACCATGCTCTAAACTAAGCCACTGTACCAGTGTCCCTAACAATTAAGGAGTTGATGGATTAATAAAATGGGGCTATGTACTTTTGCAAGATAGATTTTAGGGTAGAGTATCATCAAATTAGGATGCATGAATCAAGTGTACTAAAAACCATTTCTATAACACCTTAACATTAGTATGAATCTTTGTAATGCCTTTTGAGTTAACCAATGTGTTAGATATATTATCTTTATTTTATATTTATCTTTTATCTTTAGTTAGTTTGTTATTTTTTCTTATTTATATTTTGGGCTTAGCCCATATTTCTTTTATTATAAATAGAGAACCCTATGTGTGTATTTAACACAAGGGAGATTTCTCCTCATCTCTTTCACTATTTCATATGGTATCTAGAGCTTAGGTTCTGTTCCATCCTCTTCCACAGTCTCCGGTACTCATCACTGCCGCAACCGCCGCCGTCGCCGGAGTTCCAGAATCGACCGGCGACCACTCCGAATGACACCCAACGTCTTTATGGTGTTTGTCAGGATCTATTCACTGTTATTGGTCCGCGCAATCCTGGTCCCATGGCAGAATATTTGGGTAAAGTTCATGCCCTCCTTCATGATTTTAATGAGCTATTACCTCCTGCTTCCACTCCTGTTGAAGAACTGAAACAACGATCAAAGTTCTTCATGTTGTTGGCATTATACGGACTCTTTGATGATTCCTCCCATGTCCGTGATCAGATTTTGGGTTCTCCTGTCATACCCAACTTTACTTCTACTTGTTCTGCTCTTTTGCGTATTCCGAGCAAACCTGTCATTGAGACATCTCATATTGATGATTCTTCTGTTATGGCTGCCCAACGTGATGATAAAAGCTGGTCTCGCAAGCTAGGTAAAGGACGAGCAAAATGTGACCACTGTGGTAAGCTAGGCCACAAAATTGATAGATGTTATGCGCTTCATGGACTTCCTCCTCGATCTGTAGCAATGGCTAATTCTGATCCACCTCCTCGGCCTGCAGACCATCCTACTTCATCAAATACTGTAGATAACCCTGCAGTCTTCAACGAATTTCTCAGATGGTATGAGGATCGTCAGCAATCTAGTTCCATTACATCTGCATCTGTTGCACGCACAGGTACACCTTTCGTTGGTCTGACTCACTCCCTCGGATCTTGGGTCCTTGACCCAGGCGCCACCGATCATATAACTGGTAACAAGTCCTTGTTTTCTTCCTTGTCATGTCCGGATAATTTACCCTCGGTAACAATGGCTGATGGGTCTAGAGTCTCATCTCATGGTATTGGTACTGTTCATATTTTTCCGTCCATATCCATTGATCATGTACTTTATGTCCCTGGGTCTCCTTTCAATTTATTATCCGCCAGGCATCTAACTCATTCCCTTAATTGTGTTATTTCATTTACTAAAGATTCTGTTTGTTTGCAGGACTGGAGTTCGAAACACATGATTGGCATAAGATGTGAGTCTTATGGCCTATATCTTCTCCGCGTTTCTCCACATGTTTGCGTCATCATGGAGTCACCATCCCTTCTTCATGCTCAGTTAGGTCATCCCAGTCTTGCCAAACTGCAGCAGCTTGTTTCAAGTTTGTCGAAGTTATCCAACTTGTCATGTGAGTCTTGTCAGTTAGGAAAGCATACTCGTAGTTCCTTTCCCCGTAGTGTTTCACAACGAGCGTCGTCCCCTTTTTCATTAGTTCATTCTGATATTTGGGGACCTAGTCGTGTTAAGTCCACTTTAGGGTTTCAGTATTTTGTTACTTTTATTGATGACTATTCCAGATGTAGTTGGTTATTTTTAATGAAGAATTGTTCTGAGTTGTTTTCTATTTTCCAATCATTTTTAATGAATTAAAAACAGTTTGGGGTTTCTATTCGAACTTTACGCAGTGATAATGGCCGTGAGTACCTTTCTCAACCGTTTAAACATTTTATGGTTTCTCATGGCATTCTTCACCAGACCTCATGTGCTTATACTCCTCAACAAAATGGGGTGGCTGAGCGCAAGAATAGACACCTCATTGAAACAACTCGTACACTTCTAATTCATGGCCAAGTACCCTCGCGTTTTTGGGGTGATGCAGTTCTCACTGCATGTTATCTCATAACCGCATGCCGTCTTCTGTCCTAGATAACAAAATCCCTCATTCCGTCTTATTTCCTCAAGACCCTTTACATCCATTACCTCTTAAAGTTTTTGGGTCTACATGTTTTGTTCATGATTTTAGTCCTGGTCTTGATAAGTTATCTCCTAGATCTCACAAATGTGTCTTCTTAGGATTTCCACGGTCACAAAAGGGCTACAAGTGTTTTTCTCCTTCCCTCAATCGTCATTTTATCTCCGCTGATGTCACTTTTGATGAATCTTCGTTTTATTTTTCACATCTATCTTCTAGTTCTGTACCTCCACCTACTACTGTTGATATTCCTATTGTCTGTGATCCTTTAGACTCTCATTCCCCAGAGGATCGTCCTTCAACTCCACCCGTTCAGGTTTATAGTCGCCGCAATCGTCTCCCTCATGACTCACCTCCTGTGCCGCCTCCTGTGTCTCCTCCGGCTCCAGCAAATGAGTCTGACCTGCTATTGCCCTCCGTAAAGGTATACGCTCTACTCGTAACCCTTCCCCCCATTATATTGTTCTTAGTTACCACAGGTTATCTCCATCTTTTTACACATGTCTCTCATCCATTTCTTCTGTGTCAATTCCCAAGTCTGTTGGTGATGCCTTAACTCATCCTGGTTGGCGTCAAGCCATGCTGGATGAATTAAGTGCTTTACAGAAAAGTGGAACTTGGGAGCTTGTCCAATTACCATCTGGAAAGTCTGTTGTTTGTTGCAGGTGGGTGTATGCTATCAAAGTTGGCCCTGATGGTACAATTGTTCGTTTGAAAGCTCGACTGGTTGCCAAAGGCTACACACAGATTTTTTTGTTTGGATTATGGTGATACCTTTTCTCTAGTGGCGAAAATGACCTCGGTTCGCCTATTCATTGCCATGGTCGCTCTTTGACAATGGCCTCTTTAGCAACTTGATGTCAAAAATGCTTTCCTTAATGGTGATTTGCATGAAGAAATTTATATGGAGCAACCGCCCGACTTTGTTGCTCAGGGTGAGTCATCTGGATTGGTATGTCGTCTTCGCAAATCCCTATATGGCCTAAAATAGTCTCCTCGGGCCTGGTTTGGTAAATTCGGCTGTATTGTTCAACAATTTGGTATGTCTCGCAGTGAAGCGGATCATTTAGTGTTCTATCGCCACTCAAGTGCTGGATGTATCTACTTAATAGTGTATGTCGATGACATTGTTCTCATAGGAAGCGACTACCTTGGCATGTCTCAGATGAAATGACACCTTTGTCACCATTTTGAAACCAAAGATCTTGGCAAACTCCGGTACTTTTTGGGTATTGAAGTAGCACAATCCAATGATGGTATTGTCATATCTCAGAGAAAGTATGCATTAGACATCTTGGAGGAAACATGGTTAATGAACTGTAAGTCTGTTGAGACACCTATGGATCCAAACATCGAGCTCCTACCAAATCAGGGGGAGCCTTTCTCAGATCCTGAAAGTTACAGAAGATTAGTTGGTAAATTAAACTATCTTTCTATTACGCGTCCTGACATTTCCTTCGCAGTTAGTGTGGTGAGTCAATTCCTTAACTCCCAATGTGAAGACCATTGGGATGCAGTTGTTCGCATATTGAAGTATATTAAAGGATCACTTAGTAAAGGTTTGCTATATGGTCCTAACAACGATACAAAAATCGTTTGCTATTTAGATGCTGATTGGGCTGGTTCCCCTTCTGATAGGAGGTCTACTTCTAGATATTGTGTCTCTATTGGTGGCAACCTGATATCTTGGAAAAGTAAGAAGCAAAGTGTTGTGGCTAGGTCCAGCGCAGAAGCAGAATATAGAGCTACGACATCAGCTACTTGTGAGCTTGTGTGGCTTAAACAATTACTTAGTGAATTGAAATTTGGAGATGTCACTCACATGACACTTATATGTGATAATCAAGCTGCTCTTCATATTAGCTCTAACCCTGTCTTCCACGAGAGAACCAAACACATTGAAGTTGATTGCCATTTTATTAGAGAAAAAATCATATCTGGAGATATCAAGACTAAGTTCGTTAACTCAAGCAACCAGTTGACAAACATATTCACTAAGTCCTTGCGAGGACCTAGAATTGACTATCTTTGTAACAAGCTTGGATCATATGATTTATATGCTCCAACTTGAGGGGGAGTGTTAGATATATTATCTTTATTTTATATTTATCTTTTATCTTTAGTTAGTTTGTTATTATTTCTTATTTATATTTTGGGCTTAGCCCGTATTTCTTCTATTATAAATAGAGAACCCTATGTGTGTATTTAACACAAGGGAGATTTCTCCTCATCTCTTTCACTATTTCATACAATGCATCATGAATTCTATCTTAAGGCCCTTCATTGGAAGGTTTGTCCTTGTTTTCTTTTATGATATAGTGGTATAGAAGAGGGCATGGGAAGATCATATGGATCATATGAGGCATGTGCTGGCTAAGTTAACAAAACAGTCTTTGTTAATTAGAAAAGGTGCGCTTTTAGAAAAATAAGGATAGCTATTTTAGTATATATTACGTCGAAAGAGGGAATAGGGGTTGTGCAGACACAAAATGAAAGACCTATTGCATATTCTAGCAAGGCCTTTTCATATTACACTTGCTAAATGAGTCTACAAGACAAAAATGGATGCTTTTGGTACTAGCTATCCAACATTGGAGGCCTTATCTGTTATGTCAGAAATTTACTATATTTACAGACCAGAAAAGTTATAGAAATCTATTGGATCAGAGAATAACTATTCCAGACAAGCAAAATTGGCTGGCAAAGCGAATTAGGTATGAATTTGAGATAGTGTACAACTTGGGTGCTTCCATGTTGCCAATGCCTAGTATTACAAGGTAGATTTAAAAAAATTATCCAAATTGACATTTGTGCTCAAGTCTAGAGCAGAGCAGGTAGTATTACAAGGGTAGATTGGTTTTATGAGCATGCTCCCCATGGGTTGCTAAATTTCTGCATGAATTTTATATAACGTCCACAGGGGAACATTCAGGTATTTACGGAACCTATAGAAAATGACATGGTCAATTTTTTGGATTGGGATGAGTGGAACATTAACAGAGTATTTAGTCACCTGTCATGTTGCCAAAGAAGAAAATACCAAGGTCCATCAACAAGGTTAGTGCAGACATTGCCCATTTCTAGTCCTATGGGAGGAAGTCATTACGCATTTTATTGTGGGTCTTCCTAAATCTAAAGGTTTTGATGCAGTGGTGGTAGTTATGGACAAATTGAGTAAATCTGGACATTTCATTTTTGCTTCGGCTTCCCTAAATTGCAAGCCTATAGTTAAGATTTTTGTTAAGGAAATCATTAGACTTAATGGGGTGACAATGTCCATTGTAAATGACAAAGATCCTACCTTGTCAGGCTAAAAACTGAGAAATGAAGAAATCCCTGTCAATTCGTATTTGAGCACTGTAAAGTTATAGCGATGAATTGAATAAGATTTGTAGCATATGCTTGAAGAAAACACGTGTGAACTAGAAGCAGCATGGAATGAACTTCTCTGTTTTGGCAGCTCCATCTACATGGTTCATTTCCTATGTTTTTACAAGTACATTGGGTTAGGCAAAAGCACAGTGTAGAAGGCGACTACAACTTGTGCTTCAAAGACAAATATTAGTCTGATCTAATTTAACGAAGTTGCTTATTACTAAATATGACATACATTTTCTTTTTCAAAGTTGTTGATTATTTTTTGCCTAGGTTGGTGATTTTGGATTATCAAGAATTAAACGCAATACCCTTGTATCTGGAGGTGTGCGAGGAACCCTTCCATGGATGGCACCGGAGCTGTTGAATGGGAATAGCAGTCGTGTTTCTGAAAAGGTAACTTGAGACCATTAATATAAAATTTAATAATACAGAAGAATCATGGACTTTTTAACACTCATTCAGCTTGTGGAATGACTTTTGACAGGTTGACGTTTTCTCATTTGGCATCTCAATGTGGGAGTTATTAACAGGAGAGGAACCTTATGCAGATATGCATTGTGGCGCCATTATTGGTAAGGATCTCTCAACAATAGTTTATACCTTAAATGAAGTGCCCCCACCTTTTGTAGTCTGTTCACATTTCATTAGCTTTTCTTAAATTGGTTTGGTAGACTTGTACCGTTAGAATGCAGAGATTGGTTCATCCAGTTATCAAAACCTTACAGTATTAGTCATGTGTATTGGAGGATATATAAGGCATAAAATATTTTTCTTTTGATATTCAACCAAAATTGGTATTTTCAGAACTTTAAACTCAAATGATTGCTGAAACTGTGTGCAGGAAATCCCTGTGAGAAACTCTTCTGAATTCAATGTTGTTCATTGTTGTTTGAAACTCACCAGACGAGGCGGCCATTGAGTATTTATTCTAAACAAACTATTGTTACTACTATTAGGATCATTTGGTGGATAGGATATAACCGAATATTGGAACAAGAAAACGGTATGATGGAATAAGAATAGAATAAACTTTTAGGAACAAAAAATCTTATTCAATATTTAATACACACTAGACAATAATGTAACATGTCATATTTGACTCAGGGCAGATAGTGATAGTTATTGGTGGTGGTGGTTATGAACAATGGTCATGACACTGGGTGGTGGTAGTAATAGTGATAGTGGTAGTGGTGATGAGGTGATGGTGGCATTGATAATGCTTATGGTGGTTCCGGCAATGGTAATGGCAGTGGAGTCACCATAGCAATGGTGGTGGTATGGTGGCAAGAGTAGGAGGGAGAGAGAGAATATTCTATCTAAGCAAAACACTTTCTATAGGATCTGATACAGAATAATACAATAAACAAATAATTTCCTATTGATATATCAAAACAATCAATTATATTAGGACAAAATTTTATCGTATTCTATCTAAGCCGTTGAAGGATTTTTTATAACTCATTTGACGGACTTAATATGATATGATAAGAGAGTAGAATATGAAAGGGAAAAGACATAATACATCAAAAGTAGGTTAAGTTACAATCTTATTTTGTGTCTGGTGCATAACTAAATAATGATGGACATAAATGAATGAGATGAAAAAAAATAAGTTTATATTTTGCTTATACTGTTGCACTTTAACCGATGTATTTATAGGATATAAAAAAGAGGCAAGAACTTCCTAAAAGACCCTAACCCTTACATGAAAAATAATAATTATAAAATCATTACATTTCAACACTCCCCGTAAATAAACTAGAGCATATATATTATGCAACAGTCTGGGAATATATAAATTGAATTTGAAAAAGTCTAGTGATGAAGCCCTTCATTGAAGGGATATTATCACCAACTAAAAGTTGATCACATACACGATCAAAATTGTAGTGTAGGCTTCTCAGAATTGGAACCATGTATAGCTTATTAAGTTTTTGTTGTTGATATCTTCCACCGAATCTGCCACCAAAAATCTCTTCACTTTTTCTACCGTAAGCCGAGCCTTTATGATATGTGAGACTATATTATTATTGGTATTGTGTGAAAGGCTACTCTTTGAGTTGCATCAAAGAGACATTGAATGCTATTAGCAAAAATGTCTTGCCCCTTTTTCCAAAAGTATGAGCATGTCTTATACAGTCTCAAAATTTCTTAAGGAATCTTGTTCAAGTGATTCCATAAAACATCACATAACTGGAAATCCAATTCCTCCTATTGAGGTTTCTCTTCATCCGAAACAATAGAGATCCTTCTCTAAATGATCATGGTATCCTTGACCTAGGAACCATAACTCCACAAGTGCGGATCATGATACGTACTTTTTCTAGTTGAGTTTTTGCGTGGTAATAGTAGGTGTAGCAGAGGGGAAGTGATTCCAAAGACTTGGGGAGGGAAAAACCCTAGCTTTGAGAGGAAAAACCCTAGGTGAGAGATATTGCCACTGAAATAAAAGGGGGCAGACACAAGCCAGAAAGGCTCTTGACGAGACAGATGATGCTTTTTTGTTTTGATTCTGGCATTACTAAGGTGGCGTGTGGAGAAGCGTCAGGATGATTTGTAGGCAGACCACCGATGATGGGTTGTTCTCCTTGATCCCTGACTTCACTGGAAAACGATAAACGGCGACAACAGCCGGTGGCAGTGATGACAACAAGCAAACGGTGGACATGACCCGGGCCTCATACCAACTTAAATAAATGTGACAAGAAAAACAATGTATATTTTGGATCCTGATACTTTAACAACTAAAGTTTGACAACTTTTTCACAACATCACGTGTCAATCAGGCATTGGTTCATTTGAAATAACTTTTTAAATTCGAAAAAGTGACGTGGAAGGAGAGGTTAGGTTGAAATTGCATTTTGAAGTGATGGTCGTCATCATTGGTGCCTGTTATATGTATCTAGGACATTCAATTAAGTTATATAAATGATTGTTCAGAATCTGCAATGTGGCTGCCTAGACATATGAATTAGGCTCCCCAATGTGTTCACTGGCGTAATCCATTACCAATGACTTATTCGTGTTTCATGCATTGGAATCGATTACAGAAACGATGTAATCGATTATTACCAGAAGAATTTCCATGGGTTGTTCAAAACCCTCCAAGTATACCAATTAGGCTCCTAATATGAGTTTTGGTAATCGATTACAAGAAGGCCAATAAACGATTACTAGTGACTATTACTCCTATACCAAGCACCTGTAATCGATTATATCAAATGGTGTAACCGATTACTAGAGGAGTTTTCATGGGTTGTCCATAATTCTGAACATGGCAACCCAGATGTACAACCTAGGCTCCCTAGGGTTGTCTGGAGTGTATGTTTGGTTTCTTTTTGCAATATTTGACTTGGGTGAGTGATTCTCGTCATCATTGGTGCTCTTTAGGATATGAAAAACATCTTATTCATTTAAATTCTTAAGCTAAAATCCTACATAGTTGGTGTGGAAATAGGTTCTTCAAAACCCTTAACGTAGCTTTCCAATATATTCTCTGATAATCGATTACTAGAGGAGTTTTCATGGCCTATTAACCATGCCAGCCTAGTAATGACTACATGACTAAGACGGAATATGCTATGGCAGGTCAAAAGTACTTTTTAGCCTAACATGCCTTAAACAACTCCGAAAGCTGCCCCTGCCATTGAAGATAAGCCAAAAAATTTACAAGATTTATGTATTGCCAATACATTTTTTTAAGCCATGTACATGATGAAATAAATCGAATCTTTTGTTTGCTGATATAGTTTTAGGAATTTTTTGAGTTTTCTTCTTTTTTGTCGTCCTTTTCCCACAAGAAGAAATGTATTACTAAGAATCACTACAAAAATAATAAAATCGGTGATTCCAAGAAATATCAAACATTTATTTTTCTCTATTATATGATTAGAAGAAAATGAATTGATTCGTATTTTCTCAATGCCATTATTGGTCCATTGATTCTTCACAGAAATTTGATGTATGTTGTTATATTTTTCACTAACATATATGATGTATGAATAAGATGTTTTTCATACCCTAAAGACCACCACTGATGACAGTCTTGACAACTCTAGGGAGCCTAGTTGGTATATTTGGAGGGCCATGTTCAGGGTTCTGGACAACCCATGAAAACTCCTCTGGTAATCGGTTACAATCCCTTTGTAATCGATTACCAGAGCACATATTGGGGAGCTATGTTAGGGATTTTGTAGAACCTATTTCCACACCAACTATGTAGAATTTTAGGTCAAGAATTTAAACGAATAAGATGTTTTTCATGCCCTAAAGAACACCAACAATGACAAGAGTCACTCACCCAAGTCAAAAATTGCAAAACAAAAACCAAAAATACACTTCTAACAACCCTGGGGAGCCCATTTGGTATATTCGGGGAGCCACGTTCAGGATATGGACAACCCATGAAAACTCCTCTGCAATCGATTACATGTGCATGGTATAGGAGTAATAGTCACCGGTAATCAATTACTTCCTTGTAATCGATTACCAGAACACATGTTGGGAGCCTAGTTGGTATATCTGGGGAGCCACGTTGATGATTTTGAACAACCCATGGAAACTCTTCTGGTAATTAAACACGAATAAGTCATTGGTAATCAATTATGCTCCCTTTGTAATCGATTACCAGTGACCACATTGGGGAGCCCAGTTCATATGTTTGGGCAGCCACGTTGGGGTTTTGAACAATCATTTACATAACTTAATTGGATGTCCTAGATACATATAATAGGCACCAATGATGACAACCATCACTTCAAAACACATTGGACACTAAGTTTTTACTCAAACAATATGAAAACAATATTCTCTGCCTTTTGTAATTACAAATTCACATTGGAAAAAAACAACATCGATATCAATAATAATTCAATCAAAATATGTGCATATATATTTGCATCGACATAAAGTATTGCAATGAATGTTCTTTTAGTAAACTTTACAACAAACTCATTTTTTTCTAGTTAACTTTATACAAAAGAAAACATTTAATACATATATCATTGTCATTTACTACCATATCCGACATAGGGAGTTCTTATAGCATGACTCTTATAACGTATACATCGTCCTTCCTTCATTCGCTTATACATATTGCTTTGGATAATGTCTCTATCACCTTCAAACTGCATGTTGATGTGGTCATGTTCAGCAGGCGTACTATGACAACCAAATTTCATGTCTGATGATTGAATTTCATGACGAACACTTCCACCAATGCTTTCTCCGACCTTTTAACCACTCTCATCTTTACTCCTGTCTTCAACCAACTTCTCTAAAGCAGAAAATCAAGTTTCAAGTTCTTCAATTACCAAATCTTGCTCCTCTAGAACACGAATAAACACTTTTTTACGTGTGGTATTATCTGTTCTATTTTGCTAGTTAAAATCCTCACCACTTTTTTGAATTGCTTCTTTTACAACTGCATAACAAAGTTCTTCTTTCGACACATCAACATCATCAACCACTTGAAAAAAAATAAAAATTCTAATCTACCTCATAACTCATTTAACAAACTCTTACCAATCTTAATATTTTCATGCAACTCTAAAAACCAACTAAATGGGATGCTTTGAATAAAACACATCTATTCCGGAGTCAACCTTAGATTCAAACCACCAACTAACTTTGTTTTGAACGAATGTCACACAAACACCTCCATTAAAAATTACCCTTATAAACAATGGATAAAAGGAAAGGGGAAGTGAGCTTTCCAACGACGAACACATACCTTGCTGTCATGACCACATTTACCAGATTTTTCCATTTACAACACACAATACAAAAAGGGAAAAGGGAAAGGGGGTATTGAAACACAAACCACCCAAAGGATAGAGGAGAACATCGCCACTTCGAAAGTGGTGGAGGAAAGGAGAAAGCTTTCACCAGTGGTGGACGAATCGCCAAAAAACGGAGAGAGAAGATACACAAACCGGAGAGTATGCAAGGTTTCAAAAGAGCGGAATGGGAGAAACCGCAAAATGCAATGTCAACCTAATCTCTCCTTCCATGTCACTTTTTTGGATTTAAAAAAAATATATTTCAAATGAACGGTTAAGAAGTGAACTTTAAGCTTAACTCAAACCCACATAACCGGCTTGTAAAGTGAGGTTTGCATCCACTTATATATATCTTGAGTATGAGACTAGACATTAATGGGTGGTCCGATAACAGTCCGATAATGGGTGGAACAACATGCCCAACAAACAATAAATATCGTTAGGATAGACTCTAACCTGACTCTGATACCATGTTAAGAAGTGGACTTTAAGCCTAACTCAACTCCACAAAACCGGCTTGTAAGGTGAGGTTGACACCCACTTATATATTATAAATTGATCTTATTTGTAGTCGATGTGAGACTTCCAACATGAACCAATACCTGGCTAACAAGTGGCATTATGAAAAAATGGTCAAACTTTAGTTGTTAAAGTATCATCATGAGGATCTGTATATTTTCCTTACACTGTTTCTTTTACTGATGTATTTATAGGATAAAAGAAGAGGCAATAAACTTGCCAAAAAATTCCTACCCTATAGATGGGTTCACATACATGAAAAGAATAATAAAAGAAAAACATTACATGTAATGCAAATTATGTTGAAATGACTTTTTATTAAAATTACATATAATCTTCTATAAGCTGAATTTTAATATATATTTTTGTCAAATTGAAAACTATAAAAAATATAATTTTAAGTAAACTATACAAAATTATATTTTATTTATATAACTACTTTTTATATTATATATAAGATTTTAAAGTTGAGGGAGAAGATAATACTAGTATATCATATTTTGCAATAAACAATGCATTATATTAGGATATGGTGTACGAAATGAGTCCTTAAGGATGCAGAAGAATATGAACAAGTTTGTAAGTTTGATTATTCGGTTACATGTTGATTTAGGGGGTATTGTAAAGAACACTCTGAGACCTCCTGTGCCTGAACGGTGTGATTCTGAATGGAGGAAGCTTATGGAAGAGTGTTGGTCACCTGACCCTGAAAGCCGGCCATCATTCACAGAGATAACCAGCAGGTTAAGATCCATGTCTCTAGTCCTTCAAACAAAAGGGTTAAGACCCTTCTGAAAGATCCCACATTTTCTGCAGATATGTATCATGTTGCAGCATTTTCATTGTACAGTAATGTGTTTATAGCAGTCAAGATTGGGTTATCACAACATTTACATGTTGTTTTATTAGCTACAATTTCTTCATTTCTTTATTCTTTTTTGTAAAAGTCTGAGCTTAAGATCATGGTATAGTAGTCATTTAGATCTATGGAATTTTGTACTTAGTGCATCACTGAATATTTTGCATAAGATATATCAAAATAGGAAAGAAAAGGTGTCCTGGTGTGTATACAACCAACAGTGCTTGTAATATTTGTTTTGATTGCTGATGTGAGAATGTATTTTGTATATACGTTGTCAGGGAAATAGAAATGTTAAAATATAAATGAAATATTGGAAATAAAAGGAATAAACAATAAATTCCATCTCTAAAGTGGCACTCTCCTTACATATTCCCTGATGTAATATTTCGTTACATATTATTGAAGAATCTATCTGTACAGTAAAATATACAAACTATTGCATAATGGATGTTCAACAATGGAGGAATTACTTGTACAATTATCTCGTTTAGAGACCAAACGAGATAGAAGGTAATATTTTGACTTTTCTGATGCATGAAACGTTTTAGAATCCATTCAATTAGTGCGTGCTTGCTCTTTGTTCAGCTATAGCCCATTTGAATCAAGATAATCTTTATGGAAAAACAAGTTTCAACTTCTATATATGTTAATATAACGTTCTTTATTCTTTCATAAAGCAAGCAAACAAATTTCAATTCAGATTTAATATGCATGAGTAAAGGAAAAAAGAACACAAATTATATTGATTTATTCAATAAAAGAGTTATATCTAGTTCTCTAATTCCCTCAATTAAGTTAATTTATTATACTTTCTAGTGTTACAAGATTCATATAAGGAAACAATAAATATGAATACAAATACCAAGATCTTGAATTCCACAAGATCTTTTACATATGCCAAGATCTTTTGCAATCACTTATAAAACCTATCACACTTAACACCCCCAATAAAACTAATCAAGAATAAGCATATCCAGAAGTTAAGAAAAAGGAATAAGATCTTTTGAACAACTTGTAGCAAAAAGATGAGAAGAAGAAAACAAATTAAAAAGGTGATTTTCAATGTGATTTACTCAATCTATAATCTTGAAGTCACTTATTCAGTAGAGAAACTCCAAAATATGTTTTTTCAAGCTTCTAGTGTTTATGTGAAAGTTTTTAAATAATTTAGAACATTTTTCAATTTGGTTGCACAAAGATAGTTTGAGATGACTCTTATATAAAGTTACAACAGCAACATCGAATGTTATATGTGATTTTCTACATTGGCTGCAAGCCATAACCAATGTCAACCAATGTAGAAAGGTTTTTCCAAATTCAATCTTAACTTTTTTTTCTTCATTTTCTTTTGTCATACAACATGTTTTCTATTTGCTTAGACTACAAGTTCCTTTCACTCTAAAGATGGATCGATACTTGTATCTTTCTATACTTACACCAAAAAGATGTTTATTGCAAAAAGAAGAATGACAAAACGTAACAAAACCAACAAACACAACAGAGTAAGCTAGTTTACAAAAGAACCAACATGTCTTAAACAAATATAAAGTTATATATCACACCACATCTAGACTAACTTATCTCGATAACATGCATTTATGTCGAATTTGTTTGAAATTTTATACTTGTGGTGATCTCTACTACTCTAGAGAACCATTGCCAATGAGTTTTACCCTACAACATACAACGTTATTCTTCTCCCCATTATAAGAACCCTAGAATCGTTCTTATGTCAGGATCTTCTGCTACTTTCACCACCTAATCCATTTTCCTCTACATAAGTCTAAATGGTTAATAAAGTGTTAGGATAACCTCAATTTTTGATAGAGTGTTGAAGTATGTTTCATAAAATAAGCGTTTAATAAGAATGCACTTTATCTAGACGTTATACTTCTCTATATGATATTTCTTTAAATATTGTTTGTTAAAATTCAAAACTAGAGATGCTAGACAGTCTATTCTCTTTAGACGATCTTGTCTTAACAATCTCCTGCTTTTTGATGTTTAATAAATACCAATGCTAAACGAAATATGCTTATGAGGGTTTTGAAAGAATTCCACCAATATTGATAAAAGACTAAGTATTTAAAAATATTTTGATATAATTGATCAAAGCATAAGTTTTATGTTTATGAATCATTTGCTCATATCATGATATATCATTTATGCATTTCAAGCTATTAGAGCGAATGAGTTTGGACGATATGTTTCGTAGCATTTGTATTTCCAAGCTATAGAATCAATGATAAGTCTAAGAGATATCTTATGTCGTCTATATATCAAAGCTATAATAATTCAGTTTCAACAATAACTTTATATTAGAGTTGTTAAAAAGATCGGTCTAAGTGATATCTCATAGCTTTTGCTACAATTCACAATAGAAGAATGAACTACTATACTTCAAATGATCAGTAGGCTATACATATGTAAAGCAAAGTGGTTCAACTTAAATGAACACAATGAAAGATCATACACAAATCAATCCCAATGTAGAGTTTGCTAGTATGACAGATTGCACTTTCAAATGCAAAATTGAATGTAAATATGCCAAATCAATGAATGCACATCAGATGTTGATTAAAATAGATTAGCCATAGCAATGTTAAACCAAATCATCTTATGCAAAACTTAACTGTACAAACCTTAACAATAATAGTCTAACATTAATGAAACAATATACACAAATGACTCAAAGATAGAGACTATAAACTGAACTTAATAATGAACTAATACTAAGTAGAACAGACTCACACACTCAAAAATAGATTCAAAACTAAGCCAATTTCGGTGTAATTGGCAAAAGAGAAAATGATTTTGTTGTAAGCATCCTGCACCTAAGCTCAACGCAACATTTCATAGCTTAATTGGTGTGCATTTGTTATCCACAAGCAGATTCAACTTTGAGTTCACAGAATTTCAAAATGGAACACGAATGACATGTAATTGACAACATCAACACTCAAAACAGCTACAAACAAATGAAATGAAATCAAAGTAGTTGTTGAAGTCTGTCATCAAGCTCATTCAAGTGAATATCACAACTTATAATGATTGACAAAACTTGCTCAAAGCAAGAAACTCAATTGAATCACAGTTAAACTTATATTTAATGACAAAATATGCAAATAAAATGACAGAATATGATTTAGAAATTAAAAAAACTCAAACTTGTAGAATGTGTCGAATAAAATGAGAATAAGACTAAACTCAAATCACAAAACAAGCACAAAACACTCAACTTGGAAACTTAAATACAGAACTTGAGATTCAGGAATGAACAATCTCATATTAGCTCTCTTAGACATTTAAACAAACAATTTATGAGCAAAATCACAAAATAGAACTCAAAACAGCAATGAACGAAAGCAACACACCACTTACAACATATCAAGCTATCAAAGGAAAAAGTAACATTAACAATGTAGAAGAATTGAAGAAAACTCAACAAGCCGATACACAAAACTCAAAACAAAGAACAATCAACTTGAACCAATTCAAGACAATACAGAACCAAAGAAAAAAAAACATAGACGCGAATCAAATTCAACTCAGAATCAAACCAAACAATTCATGAATCAAGATTAACGAATAAAAACAAGGAAAGCAATACTTATCCCTTGTAGCATGCTCAACCTGACTCGAGTACCAGATTTTTTTGACTTGTATCGTGATAACCCACATTTTGGACATTTTTTCAAAAATTCATACTTTTTCCTATATAAAATGCAGTCATTGGGACAAGTATGTATCCTTTTATACTCCACACCCCATCGAACAAAGAATTTTCTTCGCATCATAATTACAATTGGGTAGTGTATTTCCATCTAGTAGCATTTCATTCAACAACGTCAACATTTCTGTGAAACTCTTATCAGTCCATTCATTGGCGCCTTCAAATTCATTAGCCTTAACACTGCTGACAATTGTGTGAACTTAGTTAAACCAACATAAAAAGGATTTTTTGCATCAGTGGACATCGTCTCATACACATGAGCTTGGGCAAAATTTTTTGCGCCAACATCGTGGATCATGTCCTCTAATTTGTCTTCTTCTGGTTGATCTTCCATGGTGGAATCAATAACATTTCCAGTTTGGCAAACAGTCGGAAAGTGTATTTCTTCGTCGTGCCATATCCATGTTGTATAACATTGTAGGAAACCATCACAGATAAGATGTTCCCTAATTTAGGTTACATTCAACTTTCACTCATTCAAGTAGTTGACACAAGAACATTTAAACTTCTCTTCTACCCTCATTATGTTGCGCAAATTATATAAATTCTTCTACCCCTCTCTCTTACTCAACACAAATGCGTGACTAATTAATCGAATCTCGATTCATACGTAAATATACTAAAATTATATACAATATTTAAATAATCTTAAATGATCAATTTGATCGTTTTTGTATTCAAGGTTTGATCCTATCTCATTTAATCATACATAGTTACATATATTCAACATACAAAAAATTAAAAATTAACAAAAGAAAATTAATAAACACATTAATAGAAACTTGGGAGCGTTAAAAAGTAGACAACAACGGAGAAGATGCGACTACCTGCATTTTGGAACAGAACAAATTTCATAGCAAATACACAATACCTAAATACAAATACAACAAAAAGTAAGTATGATCATCCAAAACATTATAAAACGCATTAAAACAATCCAAAAACATAAAAATATGGAAGAAAATGGCTCTTACCACAGTGACGAAAGCAAAATTTTGATCGGATGAAAACATTTGCGAGGAAATATGAGCAAGAATGTCGTCAACAGTGACGATGATGACTTAAGGAACAACGTCAAGAAGCATGGAGAAAGAAGGGAGTCATGGCACACGGCGAAGAGAATTGCAGAGATCAATGAAGAATATGGCATTGTTCATGTTTTTGCAAATTTTAACCCTGGCAGGGAATACTGCCTCGGTTAAAATTAAAACCGAAGCAATAGGGGGTTTATGGTCTTGGTTCTACAAAGAACCAAGGCCAAAACTCGCTAGAAAAAAATTCAAAAATAATTTGAAATGGAAATTTTGCAATTTTTTCAACCCTTTTACCTCAGGTCCCCGCCAAACTGAGGCAGAATAGCCATACTACCTTGGTTCACAAAGAATCGGTGCCAAAACCCATAATTTTTAAGATCCTTATTTATGCATAAACGTCTCAAATAGGTCCTTCTATTATTCGTTATCTGAATTAGGTCCCTATTCGTTTAAAATTGATTCAATTACATTCTTGTCGTGAATTTGAGTGAACAACGTTAAGATTGCAATCACTTGGCATGTTGACTTTGCAAATATGAACCATGTGGCAGAGTTAGGTGACATTACGTGGTATAATATGTTTTAGTTGGTGACAGTATGTGGAATTTTGTTATTTTAAGTTTTAAAAAAGTAAAATTTAATTAAAAGAAAACAATTTCTGCTAAATTAGGGATTATTTAGGGATTTTTTTGCACAGAATCAAGTAACAAAAGTAGGGTTTGAGCGGGTTATTTCTTTTTGTTCCAAATTGGGGTTCATTCAATCAAATTAGTTGTTCATCAACAAGATTAAGGTTTCGTTGGAAAATTTTATCATCATCTATCGAATGTTGTTCACTAGAATCGCCAAGTTGTTGGGGAAGCATATTGACGGCGTGATTAAAGGAAACATGATTTGCTCTGATTGAGTCTTGTACACGCTTACGTCGCCAACCAAATCACAAAGTCATCACACGTCGCTACAGAGCACCGTTGTTATTCGTCCAACCTTCATCAAATCGCGAGAATCATGCAAGCAACCACAAGTCCAACCACAAATTGTCATCTTCACGTCTTCACCTACAAATCCAAAAACAAATCCTCTAAACAGAGATTTTGGTCAGATTGCAAAGGGGAATCAGATATTTTCACTAAGTTTTTATGGATTATATTAGTAACAAGCTTGATACATACAATTTGTATCACTAGCTTGAGGGGAAGTGTTAGATATATTATCTTTATTTTATACTTGTCTTTTATCTTTAGTTAGTTTGTTATTATTTCTTATTTGACAAGACCACATTGCATCACATGGGGCTTAAAATGGTCCAAATGGATGGGTCTTTAAAGATGAGTATCAGGCTTATGAAGAGGAAGCTCCTGGTGGATCATCATCTGCACCTTTAAGGCCTAAATCCGAATTTGAAAAGCACATGTCAGACAAATGCATTCTCTGTCTATCCTCTGTAAATCTCTATTTGACAAGATTAATAAAGACGTTGCAGCGGTCAAAGGGAAACTACATATTGAAGATTATGATGACAACAATGAAGAAACTAAAGAGGATGATGAGAATAAGGAGGAAAGTGTCCCAGATGAAAGTTATGATGACATTTTGATTAGGGACATGATCTAATTTTCTATTTTGATTTTATTTTATATTGAAATGAATTTAATCTTGGCTATAAGGCCTTTCATATTTGAACTATGTTATCTTGATATTTTCTAGGATGAATGAAATATTATATTTTTGATCATATCCTATTCGGATTGCTTAAATGATTAGTTGATTGTTTGAATGAATCTGGATTGGATGAATCAGGTGTATGAATGCAATCTGTGTTATTTCACTGTCATATACATCATTGCATATTCATACTTACTTGATATCTCACATTGCCTAACAACTACTGTGTATTATTGGACTAACACTCAACAAGGTTGAGAAAGTTGTGTTTTACAGGCATCGATTCTAATATTAATAGGTTAAAATGATCATAATTGTACAATATGTTCATAATCAGAACCTTGAACCAATTACTCTGACCATGTAATCGATTAATACGTGTTCAACAAAATGAAATCGATTGGTTTATGATTAAAATCGATTAAAAATTCACGTACATGACTTTATACTCATTTCCTGCTGATTCATGTCTACTAACATCCTATAATTGGTCTTCATTCATTTAGTGGATTAAAATTGTTGCATACTGTTCAAAACTGATTTGAAAATCATTACATATGCATCATTTTGAAGATTGTATCTTTTGTTGCAAAATCATTTATATTGATACATTCATTATGCTACTATATGAAATGATATCATACATTCATAATACTCAATGATTTAAATCTGAATCATAACAATATTGAGTATTTTGAAAACTACACATGATAGTCTAATTGCATCAAACATTATCTTTACTCGGATACATGTTATAATTTGTTACTGCTTGATACAATATGTTGAACTCAGCATCCATTATGATATTTTTACTCTGATACATTGATTAATGTTGTTATATTGTGTTCAAATAATTGTTTGAGTTCTGATCCTGGTGTAAAATTGTTGTTGAAACTAGTTAAAGTGTTACTGCATTATGATAGGGGGAGCATCACACATTCTGCAAATGGTCTATAAGAATTTCTTATAATGTATCTCTTTAAGCACTTCATTTCCTGTTTGTTTAATGCATTGATGAGTTTTGGATTGAAAAAGTTTTCAAATTTGCTGAAGTGTTGTACTTAACCGATTACACTATTCTCTTAATTGGTTAAAGCTTATGTGTTTTGAAAACTTGTTTTTTGATAAGTCATAACTACCTTAACGGTCATATTTTTAAATGCCTTGACTTATTGTAATTACTTAATTGATTGCATGCTATGCTTAATCTGTTCAATGCAATTAATGTAATTTTGTTATAGCACTGGTAATTGCTTAATCGATTACATTAATAATGTAATTGATTACTGTGTCAGAACTGTCATATGTATAAATTGACACACAACTATTTGCAAAAATAACTTTTTGAATCAAATCTTTCATATATGATATAGTTAGTTGTGTTCATAACTGCATGAGTATTTTGTTCTCCAAGAATCAAGAAGCATCTCATTTGGAAAGAAATCAAATCAAGGATTCTTGAAGGAATTGTTGCACTTTCAAAGTCTGATCAATTTGCACTGAGGTGTTTTACTGGAAGATCAGTTTCGTCTACAATCATTTGTGATTGGTGTTGCCCTGTTGTCGCTGGCCAGGAAGAGAACTGTGGAGTTCTGGTTACTTTGAGAAGGGTATCTCAAAGGGGTTGCAAAAAGAGGATTGTTCTTTTTGTGTGCTTGACTATCGTAGATTTGGAGTTAGAGAGAAGGATACATTAAGAGGGTGTCTCTGTATTGTTTACTGTAAAACTCGATCTATATAAGGCATTTGCTTTGAATCTCAGGTTGATTGAAAGGACACTGGATGTAGGCATCGAGGCCGAACCGGTATAAACCTTAGTGTGGTTCTTTCTATCCTTTATCTCTTTCATTTCCTTACTTTCTTTATTTGCTTGTGTTCCAATAAAGATTTGAAGATTTAATGATTTTGAAAAAAGTTTCAAAATAACAATCTTAATTAATTATGGTAGTAAATTAAATTTGGTAAACTATTTATCGTATCTATTCTAATTTTATTGTAAAAGTTGTGACATCCCAATTATATATAAAGCATATTGTAATCTAGAAGTTCACATTTTAATATAGGAAAGCAGTTAGAAGTAGAATGGTAGATAAGTTAGGATTACAGTCATCCTCAAAAGGGCTAAGAATTTAAAACTTTAAGTAAAAGGTCTAAACCTAAAGCTTAGACAAAAAGAGTACAACAAAGTGGTACGTTTATCAGAGTATTTCAAAAAGACATAAGCTGAAATAGAAAGAAATCCTAGGGATGACTAAGCTGCAACATCCCCGTCCTCTAGCACTTGCTCCAGGGGAACCTCCTTAACATTTTCTCACATCCAAGTGAATGTCATCGCAAAAGAAAACATACACAAGCAACACACAACACAAAAGTAAGGGTGAGCTGGGTATAAAAATCATGTTATACAATCATACACAACATATAAATTTCATTCAAGGCATGGTAAATGACATTACAAGACTTGTTACATTATAAACTGACTCGTCAGGACTAGAATGATTGTCGTGCTATGGCGGGTTGTGCACTCGTGGTGGCATCTACTGCTTTGCAAAGCCATTGCCAATGGGTTTCACCCTACCACACTCGCGAGGTTAGTCTGTACCGCGCCTTGGAGCATACTGGAAGCCTCCAAGACTAAGACCTCCTGCTACTACTCACCACATGGTTCAATCCTCTCTAATTGAGAATGACTGACCATTGTAGTTTCAGGATAACCCTCAATACTGAGCTTCCATGCAAATCATTCTACACACTACTAGGGCATCACCATGGATTCTCTCCTTGAGAACATGGAATTACGTCTAATACTTATAGGGCACCACCATGGATCCTCTCCTTGAGGATCATGGAATTACGTCCATGAACCACACTTTGTTACATTCAAACACCAAGCATACCTCACATATTCACATACTTTTAATCAAACACATTACAATTCAATCACATAATTTTACAGCCATCATACCATGCACTTAAATCAGTACACACACTCAACACAGCCAAAACAGGAGCAAAATGAAGATCCATAACTAAGGAGTCGCACATTCTCGCAAGGCGAAACATGGTCATTTCGCCTAACGCACCCCCATAATTCACAAGGCGAATTTGTTCACAGAGGTGCAAGACCTCAGGGCTCTTGCATAGCGCACCCAGCTCGTTATGCGAGAGCTCAAACAGAGAGCACCCCCCCTTACAGGGTCTCGCTATGCGAAATCATCTGCATAGCGAGACTACATAATCTGCATAATGCAATCCTGCAGATTTATGCGTCTCACACCCCCATTTACCATTTCTAGTTCAATTTCCTAACTTCTAACACCTCTAATTCTTGCTTTAGACCTAATTAGACTTGGTTAGACGTTCCTAAATCTCCCTACTATAATTATAGAGTAATTATGAACCAATTCCTAGTCTAAAACAATTCACTCATCAACCTAAGGACCCAATTTAAATTTTACCATTTGGAGCATGATTTTAATCTGTTTTACGACCGTAACCGGTTCTAATTGACTTATCCAAGCTATCCCAACTGCTTAAAAGCACCCACGACCCCTAATGTTAAAAACCACTACCTCACTTCCTCACAATCACCCAAAACAATTTAACTTGCCTACTTCCCCACTCAAATGTTAGCATCACAGATTCTACAGCATTAACCCATCCCAATACAGCAAGGCATCCTATCCAAATAAGTTTAGGATTATAACCCACGGTTTAAACTAGCAATATACCCAATCCAACTCAAACAATGACAACATATATAGCACAATTCACACATTGCATTCTTCATAAATCAAGCAGAAACATACTTCATGCACACTCTAATTTACTGAACAGATATCAAAAAGAAAACCCAACTCCCCTTACCTTAGATTCACAACACAACTTAACTAGAACACCTTAAACAATGCCTCAAATAGCGAAGAAGTTAACATGACCTACAAATCGCCATTTTGGCGATGAAGAACAACCCCTTAAAATTAATTTGAGCTATAAGATGGGAAAAGACACTAAAAGATCACATGCACAACAGAACCGTTGCATGCTCAAAGCCCTAGAAGCATGAGGAAAGGGAGGAACAGCTTACCGGCTGAATAACAAGAAACCAATCGGTTCAAGTCGAAACTCTCGACTCTGGAAACGTAGTGACGCCACCTAAACAACAATGCACTGGTTGAATCAGTGTGGAGGTTAGAGAGAAGGTAGAGGAAAGTAAGGGTTGAAGTTCTAGAGAGAGTGTGTGGTTTAGAAGAAATTAGCAGAGTTGGTAAAGTTGTTATGGTTTATACGTTTATAAAGTAAAGGAAAAACTTATCCCCTTAATTAAATCTATTTTCTTTATAATATTAGTATATATATATATATATATATATATATATATATATATAGACACACACACACACATATATTCTAGGTCCTTACATCCTTCCCAACAACAAAATTTTCGTCCTCGAAAATTGGACTTACGAGAGAACAGGTGAGGATAAGACTCTCTCATTTTGTCCTCTAACTCCCAGGTAGAGTCGCTTGTTCTACCATCCTAGATCACCTTGACTTGTCTGATAGTTTTCCCTCTAAGTTGTTTGTTTTGACTCTCTTCAATCCTGACTGGCTATACTTCAACTGACAAATCCTCCCTGACTTGCACATCCTCAACTTCAACCACATGAGAAGGATCAGACACGTACTTCCTAAACTGTGAGACATGGAACACTGGATGAAGATTTGCAAGCTGGGGTGGCACTGGTTGAAGTTCTAGAGAAAGAATGTATGGTTTAAAAGAAATGAGCATAGTTGGTAAAATTGCTATGATTTATACGTTTATAAAATAAAGAAAAACTTATCCCCTTAATTAAATATATTTTCTTTATAATATTAATATATATATATATATATATATATATATATTCTAGGTCCTTACAAAAGTTAGTTAAATTATATTCAAAAAATTATCATATCTAATCATATTCAAGCATTTAAAACTTAATTAAATCGTATTTAATTAATGATTAAGTATAACAAAATCTAATTTAATTAAGTATAATATTAATTACCTATATCTTATTTAATTTATCATCTTTATTAAATATTAAAATTGTGAATGCATTAACATAAATAGTTATATTATCTAATGAAATCTAATTTCAGAAATATATTCAGGAATTGTGTTTTTTATCAAAGTTAATTTTAGTGATAATTAAGGAATTTCCTGCCTTAGTAAAAAGGACAAAAGTATTAGAGAAGATGAAAAGTGAGGTAAAAAATAGTAAAGACAGCCTTAACGAGTTGAAGGATCGTTTAGGTCCAGATTGGGTTTTATGGATAGGAAGAAACATTATTCTAAGCCTGCATCTTAGGGGTTTAGGGAGATTTACTCACAACCAAGGGGTCAACTAGGTGGAGTACAATGTTTTATTTGTGGGGGACCACATATGAGGAGTGAGTGTCCATGTGCGAGAGCTGTTGGAAGGTGTTTTAGCTATAGAAATGAGGGGCACATGATTAGAGATTGTCCTTCTAGTAGGAGAGTTGTGACTCAGCCACAACAATCAGTGTAACCATTGTAGAGTGGTGGTGGAAGACCCTAGGCTTTGGGCAGAGTATACGCCATGTCAAGGGTAGAGACATCTGTGTCAAGTAATCTTATAGTAGGAAATTGTTTGATTTGTGGTAGAAGTTTGTTTGTTTTATTTGATTCTGGAGCGACACACTCTTTTATGCCAAACAATTGTGTGCAAAAGTTGATTTTTCAGTAAGAGAGTTGTAGTACGACCTTGTGGTATCTACTCCAGCCTTTAGTTTAGTCAAGACGTTTGCTCTATGCACAAGATGCCTGATGGTTGTTGAAGGACGTAAGTTCCGAGCGGATCTCATATACTTACCCCTACAAGGCTTGGACCTAACCTTAAGGGTGGATTGGTTATCTACCAATGTATTCTTGTTGATTGTCATAAGAGAATGTTAATATTTCCCAGTGAAGAAGAGTCAAAGTTATTGTCGTTTAGTTAGGTATGACATGAAGAGAAGGAATGATCTTGTTGTTTTACCATCTTGCTCACTTGAATGTTGATCAAAGTGGAGGAAGTTTGGTCATACCGTTGGTGAGTGAGTTCACGAATGTGTTTCTTGAGGAAGTACCAAGATTATGTCCTTAAAGAAAAGTGGAGTTCTCTATTACCAAGAGTAGGGTCAATGTCGATAAATCCTTATAGAATGGCTCTAGTTGACTTGATGGAGTTAAAAAAGCATATTGAAGAGTTACTAGAGAAATATTTATCAGGCCAATTGTATCACCGTGGGGAGAATCAGTGTTGTGAGTAAAGAAGAAAGATGTAATTTCTAGGTTATGTGTGAATTACAGACAATTGAATAAGTTAACTATCAAGAATAAGTATCAGTTGCGAGGAATAGACGATTGTGATATCACCAAATTCTGGTAAAGGTAGGAGATGTGTAGAAGACTGCCTTTAGGTCCAGATATGGACACTATGAGTATGTGGTTATGCATTTTAGTGTGACTAACGCTCCTGCCTTGTTTATAAACTATATGAATAAGATCTTTTGGCCTTTTCTAGATAAGTTTGTTGTAGTCTTTATAGTCGACATTCTTATCTACTCCAGAACCTATGAGGAGCATGAGGAACACTTGAGGACAATGCTTAGAACCTTAAGAGAGAAGAAGTAGTATGCCAAGTTGCCAAAGTATGAGTTTTGGATGGAAAAGGTGTAGTTTTTGGAGCACGCGATATCAACTCAAGGTATATCAGTTGATCCGGTAAGGGTTTAGGTGGTGCTACAATGGGAGAGGCCAAACCTGCAGTAGAGATAAGGATACTATCGCAGGTTTATAGAAGGATTATCTAAGATGGTGGTGCCATTGACACGACTGACTCGCAAGGATTAGCCTTTTGATTGCATAGACATGTGTGAATAAAGGATGACAAGGGCTTTAGTGTTAGTAATCCCTGATATAGGTAAATTCTTTAAGGTTTACTATGATCCTTCGCATCAGGGATTAGGTTGTGTACTCATGCAAGAGAAGAAATTATTAGCTTATGCTTCAAGAAAATTAAAGGTTCATGAGAAGAATTACCATACTCATGACTTGGAGTTGGCAGTGGTTATTTTTGCTTTGAAGATTTGGAGACACTACTTTTATGGTGCACAATTTCAAGTGTTTAGTAATCATAAAAACTTAAAGTATCTGTTTGATCTGAAAGAGTTTAAATGAGGCAGAGGTAGTGGATAATATTCTTGACAAACTATGATTTCAAATTGCTATTCATCTGGAGGAGGCAAATGTAGTGGTTGATGCGTTGAGCAGGAAGACAACGCATGTGTCACACATGATGATTAGGGAGTTAAAGCTAGTTGAGAAATTCAGAGAAATGAAGCTACAAGTTGAAGTGGGAGCAAATTTCATTAGATGTAGTAACTTGACTACATCTAGTGATTTCTTAAGTTTGATAAAAGAGAAATAGTTATTGGATTGAAGAAAAAAGTGAGGTTAACTGGAATAGATGAGGCCAAAGAGTTTGAGTTGAGGTTAGATGGTTTATTGAAGTTTAAGGTAAGAATGACAAAATTACCTATGTCCACGGGTATCCGCAAGTAAAATCCATTGTAAATAATTGGTACCTTCAAATAGAAGGTAATTTAATACTAGTTGGTAAAATAATGATTCATGCATCAACCAGTTCTAGTACTAGGCATGGTTATTTCATTTTATTAATTTTAACCTTTCTTACATTTCAATGGACTTATATATAATCTGATTTGGTAGTAAAATAAACAACATTCTACTAAAGGTTAGCCAACGCATACACGAATGAAGGAATGAGCCATGCATAATTAGTTCCATAACTTATTCCACCACTCATCATAACAGACGACACTCTCATCTTCCATTACATTACTTACCTCAAACAGCTTGAGGATGAAGAACACCACACTCTCGTCTACACACTACAATCGAGGCAGAGACACGAAACATGACTTCCCAACTCTCACAACTTCATATTATATTGAATGTTATTTAATGGTTGATTAAATACACTCACCTCTGCATGGTCAATGAAATTCAAAATTCACGGCTATAAATGGTCACTCTATGGTTAGGAAAGTCCAAGAATCTTATAGAGGAAAGGCAAAGCTAAAAGCCACAAAAAAATAAATAATGGAAGCAAGTGAAATTAACAAGTGCACGTGACCATACCACCAAGGGTAATCTTGTAAAAAGCAATTTTCATCCATAAATATTCTCCCCCTCAAGCGAGATGGCATTAAGAGGTTATCCAACAAAATGACCTAAACTCTTGGATGCGAACACAACATATTAATATTTTGCCACCTTCACATGACTTCTTTCATATCCCTAGTTATTTTAAAAGTTTTGCATTTTCATAATTCTTTTAAAAAAATACACTACTTTGATAAAAAAAAAAACAATTTATGTGTATTTAATTATATTGTAAAATAAAAATTAAATAGTTAAGATAATTTTATAATGTTTATAACTAATTCAAATAAAAATAATATCAAAAGGTTTTTGTAATATTATATTTTTTAATATAATTATTTTAACTGTTATCATTTCCAAATTTTTTTATCGTAAATCAAATTATCTTCTAAAATTTTAAAAAATATTCGTGATAGCACCATTATTTGTTTGCTAGTATAAGATTAAAAAGTTCCATTATCATCAGGGAAATTAATCTCATGAAGCTTTTTTCCGTCAACCAAAAACAATGTATCTCACTAAACTCTACAATAACCAATATAAAGAATATTTTATTAATTTTTACTATACACATTCATATTATCTTTTGAAACGTTACTGTGATACTCATTTCATCTTTACTATTATATAAAAGAGTTTTTCTTTCAATGTATTTTTTTTTTTAATTTTACGTTTTAAATAATTATTTTTTAAAATTAGTTTAATTTTCATAATTATTTTTTAAATAATTATTTTAAAATTTAATCATATTTTTATTTTTAAATTTAGTTCTTTTTTAATAAAAATATTTACAAAATAAACAAAATAAATCATATTCCTTTACAAAACGGTATGAACAGATGTACCTTAGCCGTAATCGTATCGTATACGTATCCTACCAGTTTCATGTACGCTGAGTATTTAAACCCACGATTTAGCCCAATGTGTTTGAACCCGTGAATCAATATCCTTGTTGATAGGTGCACACTGCATTTTGTTCTTTGTTCGTCACAATTTTCTATTATATAATATATATATATATATATATATATATATATATATATATATATATATATATATATATATATATATAATTAAATGATAAAGCCCTCGTTTTTGGAATTCCATTTTCTTCCTTGTCTTGTTTCTTCTCTGCATCCATGGGATCTCGTGCATAGACCAACCCCAGAAGAAGGAAATAAATAAAAAAATAAAAATCAACCCTTTTGTAAATCCCCACCTTTTTCCTGCTAACGATTTTATGTTTCTTTCTTTGTTTCTGTAGTTTATCTTTGTCGATCGTAATTGGGTTTGATCTTTCTCTCTCAATTTGATAATTGTGTTGTGTTTCTTTTGGATTTTATTTTTCTCAAGAAAAATCTTGAAATATAATGTTGATTGAATTTTGTTCAGGGTTTGGGGGTTAGGTTTAGGGTTTGTTTTTCATTGGTGTGGTGGCTAAATGTTGATCTGTGGTTAGTGTCGGCCATGTATGACCTTCCTTGGATTTAATTGGGTTTTGGAAATTGGTGCTTAGTTATCCCCAATCTACTGTGAGATTCCTTTCTGCTCCATCATTCCACTTAGTTTTAATTTTCTGTGATTGATTTGGTGTTTGGATGCGTGCAATTGGAATGTTCTGCAATTGCCCTGTTCTTTTTAGTGAAACAGAGGTTTGTGCGTGGAAATCATCACTAGTTTGCTTGATTATCTATATAAATTTGTGTGATAAATGTCAAATTTGGCAAATAAGGGGTTCTTGTTGTTCATGAATCTTGTGAACTAGCAACACGTTGTTGCTTGATATTTCTGTATGGGATTTTTTTATTTTTCTTGATGTCTATTTTTATTCTATTGGTTTCTACTTAATATTTGATATACAGGCAATGAATCGAATTTGATACTATATGTTATGATCAATGTCCATTTTATTGATTATATGACTTGATAGTGCTAATTGCTCCCATGCTTTAGGACTTTTGAAGAGTATGTGGGATAGACATCCTGAATGTGTAAAATTTGATTTCATTTTCCAGAGTAACTGAAATGTTGGGTTGTTGGATAAGAAGAATTCCTACCTACACTGCTAACCTTACCTTTTTTTGGCTATTATCAATGCAGTAATCCTTCACTTGCATATTTACAACTAACCCTGTTAATGTCTTTGTAATTTCCTGAACTTTTCTGTCCCTCACCATCATGATATATACGGAGTGTTGCTTCTGTAACAATAATGCACTGAAGTGCTTTTGTTTCTCATTTATTTTCCTGCATGCTCATTTGAGTTTTACTCAAATAACTAGAAAAAAGTCATTCGCCCCCATATACGACATATCAGTATGTCAGTTCCATTCATATCTTCTCCTGGGTTGAATCCATGTTGACTTGTTTGATCTTAGATGCAAAACAAAAATAAACGGGATTTACTGATGAGTCTGGATCACATAATCCATGTTGACTTCTGATAATGTGATCTAGCATACTAGGTATAAACTTGTTAGAATAGTAAACTCCCTTGGTATCATGTCATTCAAAGTATAGTGTTGTGTTAATGAATAAGTTTGATTGAAGTGTCCTTATTTTTCTGTTTATATGTAGTTCTGTTTCTAATTGACGATTCCTAGATTTTAAACTTAATTGATATTGAAATTTATTGGATTGAGATCTTGTGTTGCTGAACATAGTCTTTTTCTTCTTTTTTTTTTTTTTTATGGTGTACCCGCAGATTTTGGGGCTTGTTGGTGATTCTGTTGTACAGAAGTGTTCGTTAGTTATACATGTGTCCGAGATTATTGTATACATTGATTCATTTTTTGTATCGTACTTTGGAGCATTGCCTGAGGGATTGCCCTCTGATTCTTTTGTGAAGTCATCTAAAGTTCTTATAATTACAAACTGAGCCAGAAGCTGGTAGGGAATATAGCTAGAGCTTATCACCTTGGTAAGTTCATAAGCTAACAATACATCATATTGTTAATCGCATGTCCTTTATCAATGTCTGAAAAATTCCTTTTGCATTGTGCTCAATACATATTTGTTGAACTATTTCATTTCATTTCTTGTATGGATCTCCTTTTTCATATTTTTCATTGACAAATATTTTTCTAGTCATTTTTATCTGTTAAAGTCTCTTGAGAAAAACTGAACTTTACAATGAGTTGACCAAATTTTCTTATATGAGGAATCTAGATTTTGCAATTGATAAGAAAGTCTTCGTCACTAGAGCAAGGTCGGTTATGTTGGAAGTTGTAACCTATGGGAAAGGATACAAAGTGTTGTTACAACAGATAAGAGTAATTGTCAGTCTTTATCAAATTAGTTTTTAGTTTAGTATGAAGCAAGGACACCATTCTAGTATAGGTCTATTAGTTCAAAGAATCTAATGACGAAGGTGTCATTAACCTTGAATGATGATTAATAATAATAGCCAAATGCTTGGTTTTGAATCCAAGATTGTTATATTGTTGTCTATGGATACGTATGAAGAAGTAATCGCACGGGTTGTAAATGGGGCTACCTAATCCGTTAGTTATGCTTCATTTTGTGTTGTCAATAGTTGTGCTTCTTATCAGTTTTTTTTTCTTTCTTTTTTTACTTATATAATTTTTGTTTCAGTAAAGTTTGAACTCTTAAGCAGTGGAAAAGGTGTGATATACATCATTTTGAATTATAAATCAATGCCCTTCAGAGTTAACATGTTGCAATGTTAGATGTAGATTATACCTTGTTTATGTAAATCTCAAAATCACACATAGAATCGAAACATTATCCTCTTATCATGCTTTGTTGGAAGGATGTAATAGTACATAAGCTTCACTGTTGTGTGTAATAAAAGGAAAACGTTATACGTTTGTAATTTTTTGTTCCTTTTTCGTGTTTTAATGGGTAAGGGCAAATAGAACTAAAACTATAGGAATACATAGAAGTTAGATGGAAGCCAGTGACTAGAAGTCCGAGCAATATTATACATAAAGCTTGTCAGTTATTGCTTTTCTTGTGCATTTCACAATAGCAGAGCTTAAGTAGTTTGTGTGGAGTTTTTATTATATCCAGTTTTAGTTTGTTACATTTTTCTTGTAACTCTTTGCTTGTTCCTAGACTAATAGAATTTCTCTTCTACTGCTGATTATGTATTTTTATTTTTAATTTAATGTTAAAGAATAGTGTGTATGATATCCAAGTTTGTAAAAATGAAAAAAATTTGGTCCGGTTACTTGCATCCTTTTCTAATTGGTTCAATATGTTGAGTAGTTAACACCTTGCGAAGAAGATGGCTGGTGTTAAGAGAAGATTATGTAGTGATTCAGATATCCATGCTCTTCACAAAGAACTGGATGAAGTTTCATGTCCTATCTGCATGGACCATCCACATAATGCTGTTCTCCTACTTTGCAGCTCTCATGAGAAGGGCTGCAGATCTTACATTTGTGATACAAGTTATAGACATTCAAATTGCTTGGACAGATTTAAAAAAATGAGGGACAATTCTAAGGAGAACCAAAATTTACCCAGTTCTTTAGTTAACACAAACAATTCTGGTAATAGTTTTGATATTAACATTACTATGCAATCTGACATGCATGATGTTAATGAACTCCATGCAAATGAAATTAATACTCTATTGTCTGTTGGACTTGCACAAGGATCAAGACAGGGTGATGCCCAAGATCCAAGTAGGCATTTAGACCAACATGATGAAGGAATTTTAGAAACTGCTGATTCTGAGACCTTGCAGGACAGGGCTGTGCTTGAGGATTTAGATGCAGATAATTTATCTGACTCAAAATTGAAATTGAAATGCCCTTTGTGCCGAGGTGCAGTATTGAGCTGGGAGGTGGATGAAGAGGCTAGAAATTATCTGAACGTGAAGAAGAGAAGTTGCTCAAGGGACTCATGCTCATTTGTTGGTGATTATCTGGAACTGCGTAGGCATGCAAGGAGAGTTCATCCTACTTCTCGACCCTCTGACATTGATCCTACAAGAGAAAGAGCCTGGCGAAATTTTGAGCGCCAGAGAGAATACGGCGATATCATGAGTGCTATTCAGTCTGCAATGCCAGGAGCTGTGCTGGTTGGAGACTATGTTCTTGAGAATGGAGATGGTATTGGTAGGTTATCAGATGAACGTGAAGGCAACATCAGCAATGCAAATGGACCTTGGTTAACCACCACTATATTGTTTCAAGTGATGGATAATACCATTGAAATAGTTAGGGAACCAAGGGCTCATTCAAGTACATGGACAAGGCACAGGCGTTCGTCTGAACGCCGGCGATATCTTTGGGGTGAGAATTTACTGGGTCTTCATGAAAATGACATTGAAGATGATCTTAGGATATTTAGTGACGCAGGTGAAGATCCATCCCCTGTCCCAAGGAGGCGAAGGCGTTTGACCCGGACAAGATCCAATGAAGATCAACCACGATGATTGCCATCATTTACCTGGTAATGTTTATAGTTCAGTTTTATGGCAGAAACTTGTATTACTTGAATTGATTTGAATATGTCATCACTTAACACACTTGGTTTCTTCATTAGAATTGTTTGAATTTGTTCAAAGTTGTGGTGGGAAATGCATACATTCAGATCTATGTTCCAGCTTGGGGACCCAGAAGAATATGCTGAAGCAGGAAGTTCAGAATAAATCATAGTCGTTTCCTTGAACACTAGTTTCATTGAAACACGTTTAATGTAAAATGCATTTAGCCTTGGAAACACTAAACATTTGGATGATTTGGAAGGTTGTAGCTCTGTTAATATAGTTATCATGCATAATAACTTGTACTGTGAACCTATGCTGCTGTTCAATCCTTAATTATTTGAACTAAATCGTTTGCTTTGAGCTGGGGAATATTGTGTGATTCTTTTAAGGCTCGTTGTTTCTTTGTTTGTTGGGACATAATGAAAACTATCAAGACAAGTGACCTCACCTGAAACATTGTCACACGTTTGAAGCAATGCTTCAAACTAGTTATTATTTTTGGGACAAAAGAAAGTGTGTGTAATTTGGAAGACATTGGAGGGTGTGTTCAAAAGGTTCCAGAATGGTGATGGAATCAAATGATTTATGTGTTGACTGTTCAACTGGCTCAACCTCCTTTATACGGCCAACCCCTCTTCTCTCCTCCTTGAAACGCTGCTTTCCCACGTTACGGAATAATAAATAAAATAAAATAAAAGGTTGTGTTGGATGATTTATTTATAAGTCTAATTTTTTATTGATATTGTTTATTATGTTCTAAAATATCAATTCTAATATTTTTCATTAATGATTTTTGAAAGTGGTAAGAGAGAATTTATAAATATTAAATATTTGGTAACTGTTCATCAAGTTTTAGCCAATCTCTTATTGTCTCACTTCTACTTAAATCGTTCATTTTCTCTCCTCTCTTTCATTTAGAGGTTTATATTTTTATTTATTCTGCACTTATTTATTTTACATTTCTTCCCCACCCATATGATTAAAACTATTTCATTTCTCTATAATATATAAATGATCTTTTATTTCATACCCAGCACTAAAATATATTCATTTAGCTAACTATTTTATAATTGATTCAACTTTAATTTTACTCTTAATATATACATAGAAATGCTATTTAACAATTCAAGTAAAATTATATTAATTAACAATATTGAAAATTAAAAAAAAAAATAGAAGCATCGAAATATTACTTTTAGACTTAAAACATTTTTTCCTTTAATTAAAACCCAACCTTTAGTCTCCATTACAAAATGCCAATTTTAAAATTCTGAATGTCCTTTTAAATATTCCTAGCATGACTAGTAACAAAGAGAACATATTGAGCAAGGGTGATCTTATGTTGTTTTTTTTTTTTTTTAATTTAATCTAGATTCAATAAAATAGATAAGATCAACCATTCATATTTATTTTAATTAGATAAAGTAGATTTGATTTTTTTTTTAATTTAATTTGAATTGGACTAAAACTATATTGAATTCACTTTGTAAATTAGATTAGATATAGTGAGATCTTAATAAAACTGATTACGAGGTCTATTAAACATGAGCTCAGGTCAATTCGACTTGCTTTGGATTTATAGATACTTTGCTCCATATAGACTTAATTTGACTCGGCTCAACCTTTGTCTTTGTCTTACTTGGCTTAACATAGGTTGAGTCCAATCTAGGCCCAAGCCAAGTTGATTCAACTTAGGTTAAAACCAACTCGACCTGACTTGGATCTTTGGGTACGGTTTTGGGTTTGGATAATTTTGAACATAGGCTAATTTGTGTCAACCTAGGTTGAGCCACTCACTTTTAACCAAAGCTGACTTGAGTCAACTTGGGTCCAAACTAACTTAACTTGTCTTAGATTTATGCTAACTAGACTCGATTTGGGACGAGTTAACCTAACTTGACATGGGCTTGTGTCAACTTGGATCGACCTGAAATAATTCAGCTAGTCCTTCAACTAAGGTCAACTTAATTAAACCTTCAACCTTATTAGACACATTTCTCATCCTTCACTCAGGTTAACTTGGCTTAACCTTTGACTCAGAATAATCCGGTTTAACCTTTGACTCAGAATAATCTAGCTTAACCTTTGATTCAGGATGTCTTGACTTACTTTCGATATAAGCCAAGTCAACTCAACTATTGTCCTAGACTAACACATTTCAACTATTGATACAAACCGATTTGTCTCAACCATGCATCCAAACAAACTTGTCTTAACCATTAGCTTGGACCAACTCACTTCAATCTTTATATCAAACAAAAACATTTTTTATTATAAACTAATAAACAACAACTTATCAAATGTAACAATAATGACTTATCCAAGTCCATTAATTATAATTTAAGTCATATATCAATTTCTAATGGGTCAAGTATTTTATATCTCAAAGTTGCATGAAATTATACTTAAATAGTTTAAATACATGGTCAAGCTTGTTTATCGTTGCAAAAGTAAAAAATACATTATTTAATTCAATAAAAAAATATTAAATACTTATAATTTCTTACTCGTGTAAAAGATACTTTAATATAACTTGAATATCTTATAAAAAAAATTATTATTAAAGAATAACTAATTCTTTTTTAATTTATCTACAAAATAATGTTAATTAGAACAAATCTTCCTAAGAATAAATTTTACATCATAATTCATATATTTTGTTCTTATCAAAGGTTCTCAAAATCTATATAACAACACGTACACCATAAAGAAGAGTTGCAATCCAATTCATATTCTTTTTTCATTTACTATTAATTTGTTTAATTTATTAATAACTTAAGGGTCTATTAAATGATTATGTTTTATCATTAATATTTTCTGTTTGTAGTAACTGTCCATGAGAACAGTATTCTAGTTTTAGGAATTAGCTTTTAAGTTTTAACTTTTCTGTTAAGCTTTCTAACGTGTGTAGGAACACTCACCGGAACCCTATTTAAAGGGATTCCAGCGATCCTAAGTGATACAGAAAAGATATACAAATTCAATCACAATTTCTTTCTCATTAGAAAAGATGCTCAGATAACGATCTTACCTCTTCTGCGCATTTCTTCTTCTTCTTGCAATTTTCCTTTCGCAAAGCTTCATCAACACCAGTGACCAGAAGCATCCCATGGAAATCGCCCTTTTTCCTTTCTTTCTCGGGAAGAGTCTCAATGCTGAAAGTTCACCTAATCTTTGACGCATAGAAGCTTCGAGTGAAAGCTTTTCTTTTACTGCCTCTGCTGATATTGGGTCAAAGTGTTTTGGGCCACAGACTTTTAATTATGGGCCTGGGTTTTCTTTATGGTACCAGAGCAGGTTCTATACCTGTTCTACCATTGTTTCCGCTGCACAAAGATCTCTTCTTGCCTTTTTCTTTAAGTCTTTCTTGCTGCCATGGAGGATACGGATATGGACCAGTTCAACAACCCTTCCAGTCCTTTTTATCTCCACCCAGGGGAGAATCCAAGCACTACTCTTATTTCCCAAGTTCTTAATGAATCTAACTACACTTCTTGGAGCAGAAATATGAGAAGGGCCTTGCTAAGAAAAAACAAATTAAAGTTCATAGATGGAGGAATCAAGAAACCTCAAAGAAATGATTCTCTTTTCGATTTTTGGGAAAGAAGCAATATGATGGTATTATCTTGGATTATCAAGACTTTATCCCCTCAAATAGCAGAAAGTATGATATATGTGGAGGATGCTCAAGAATTGTGGGAAGAATTGAAAGAAAGGTTCTCCAAAGGAAATCATTTTAAATTCTCAGACTTACTCCAAGAAATCCACTCTATTCAACAGGGAGAAAGAAGTGTAAATCAATATTTTACTGATTTGAAGATCCTATGGGAAGAGTGGGAGTTTCTCAGACCTATTCCATACTGTAGCTGCAAAATTCCTTGCAGCTGTGACCTATCCAAAGCTTCTCACAAATACAGAGATATGGAGCACGTTATTTGTTTTCTAAAAGGCCTGAACGAGTGTTACAATACTGTCAAGACACAAATATTGCTTATGGAGCCCTTACCCAACATTAATCGTGTATTTTCCCTCATCATACAGCAGGAAAGACAATAAAGACACGACCCCATCCTCACCAATCAGAATGACAGCAAAATTTTGGCTAACACCACTGAAAAACAAAATCAGTGGAGAAGTGACCAAGGCTGGAGGACTTATGGACGAGGAAATCCCTCTAGAAATCAAGGAAGAGGGAGAGGAAGAAATCCCAATTATGGGAAACAGTGTTCCCACTGCCACAAAATGAACCACACTATTGATGAGTGTTATTCTAAACATGGATACCCCCCCGGTACAAAAAGAATGACAACAATGGGCAGAATGGTATATGGAACAGAATCAATGGGGCTCAGCCAATGCTTGTTCTACTTCTGCTGCATCACAGGTCAGTCAACAGAGTGTTGTTCAGAACTCATTCACCCATGAATAGATGCAGAGGATACTGCAAATGTTGGAAAAGACTGATAACTCTTCCCATAGCGTCAGTCAAATACAAAGAAATAATGTAGAGGACACACACGGTACGTTCTCATGGATTATAGATACAGGGGCCACTGATCATGTGACCCATGACAAGAAAATGTTCACAACTTTCAATAAAATTAAACCTGTAATTGTTAAACTGCCCAATAATTCTATTGTTACTTCCCACTATGCAGGAACCATACAGTTTTCTGCAGATTTCATAATTTTCAATGTTTTATACATACCTGAATTTACTTTTAATCTCATATCTGTTCAAAGCTTGACTAGAGATATAAATTGTATCCTAACTTTTTCCTCCAAGATATGTGAAATTCAAGACAGCTCTACATTGAGGATGATTGGATATGCTAGTGTGTGCAAAGGACTCTACTACTTACAACCTTTTGAAAGGAAGCTCGCTCCTAGTTTTATTTTCTCTTATGAACATGATAATGTAAATCTGTGGCATTGTAGACTTGGCCATCCTGGACATAAAGTTGTTGAGAAAATTTGTAAAATTTTTCCTTATGTACAGACTACTTCTGATGATGCTTGTGACATTTGCCACTATGCTAAACAACACAGATTGCCTTTTCCTAAGAGTGATTCCTTATCTGCTAATTGTTTTGATATGATTCATTGTGATATTTGGGGTCCTATTTCTACTCCTTCTGTGCATGGCCATAGATATTTTCTCACTATTGTTGATGATCATAGTAGACACACTCGAGCTTTTCTCATGCATAATAAAGGACAAACTAGGGAACTCCTACAAGCTTTTATCATAAAAATCCAAACTCAATTTAATAAGACTATCAGGGTAATTAGGACTGATAATGGTCCTGAGTTTAACTGTTCCAGCTTCTATAATACTTATGGGATTGAACATCAAAAGAGCTGTATTGAAACTCCACAACAGAATTCTGTTGTGGAACGGAAACACCAACACATATTGAATGTTACTCGTAGTTTAATTTTTAAGTCTAATATCCCTCATATTTATTGGTCTTATGCTTTATCTCATGCTATATATTTGATTAACAGACTGCCTTCCCCTGTAATTCAGGATAAAACCCCCCTTTGATATACTACATAATGATCCTCCCACTTATCTTGACCTAAAAGTCTTTGGTTGTTTGTGCTTTGCTTCCACTTTGGAAAGCAACAGAAATAAACTTGATCCTAGAGCTAGAAAAGGGATATTTCTAGGATACAAAAATGGGGTAAAAGGGTATATTGTTCTCGACATTAATAGTAGAGAAATATTCATTAGCAGGAATGTTATATTTTATGAGAACATTTTTCCCTATAAGAGTAAAAATGGAGATAGAGATATTTTCAGTCATAGTAAAGACAACACTTTCTTTCTTGATGATATTCTCTGCAACCACGAGGAAGAATCTACTGAAAACATTAGAGGAAATCCTGATAGTGCTGAGAGCGACTCCACTGGAAGCAGCACTGCTGAGAACACCAATACCGGTGCTGAGAATGTTAACCTTAGAAGAGGAAATCCTGACAGTGCTGAAAGCAATTCCATTGGAAGCAGCCCTGCTGAGAACACCAGTACTGGTGCTGAGAATGTTGATCCTAGGGAACAGGAAGAGGGAAATAACCAAAAAAGGTCTAACAGAGTCAAAAGACCTCCTGAATACTTGAAGGACTACATTCAGCAAAATGATCAATCCTCATCTACCTATTTGTGTGCCAAGAAAAATTTGAAAACCCCTTACCCTATAACAGATGCTTTATCTTATAAATCTTTATCTATTAAACATTTAAAATACACTCTTGCCATAACTGCTAATAAGGAGCCTAACTCCTATGATGAGGCTAAAAACAACCCTGAATGGACTGAAGCTATGTAGAGAGAAATTCGAGCTCTATAAGACAATGGAACCTGGTTTTTGACTCAACTTCCTCCAGGAAAGAGATCCATTGGATGTAGATGGGTTTGCAAGGTTAAACACAAGGCTGATGGAACCATTGAAATATACAAAGCTCGGTTAGTGGCTAAAGGTTACACCCAACAGGAGGGAATAGATTTTCTTGACACCTTTTCACCGGTTGCCAAACTTACTTCTGGCAGGTTATTGTTGGCCCTTGCTGCCTCAAGAAGTTGGTTCCTACATCAACTTGATGTGGATAATGCTTTCCTTCATCGAGACCTAAATGAGGATGTTTACATGGATCCACCTCCCGTCCTAAATGCTAACATCAAAGGACAAGTTTGTAAGCTCACTAAGTCTCTTTATGGCTTGAAACAAGCCGGTAGACAGTGGTTTGATAAACTCTCCACCTTTCTTATCTCCTCTGATTATGTCCAATCCAAATCTGATCATTCCCTTTTTGTTAAGAAAACTCCTACAAGTTTCACAGCCTTACTTGTGTATGTTGATGATGTTGTCTTAGCAGGAAATTCCATGAATGAGATCAAAAGACTCTCTTACACAATCAGTTTCAGATTAAGGACCTAGGAGAACTCAAGTATTTCCTAGGTTTTGAAGTTGCTAGATCTAAAAAGGGGATACACCTTTGTCAAAGGAAGTATGCCCTTGATATTCTTGAAGAAACTGGAATGTTAGGATGCAAACCCTGCTCTACTCCTTTTCTGAGTAACAATAACTCGTTATACAAGACCGAGGACTATATGAACAATCCTAGTGACTGTCGAAGATTGATAGGGAAGCTTTTTTATCTTACTAATACTAGACCAGACTTGTGTTTCACAGTTAATCTTTTGAGTCAATTTATGCAGGAGCCTACCAAATATCATTATCAAGCATTGCAGCATGTCCTTAGATACGTCAAATCCAGTCCTTCGGAAGGACTTTTCTTTGCTGCTGATTCTGAAGTATAGATAAAAGGATTTAGTGATTCAGACTGGGCCACCTGCCCTAATACAAGAAGGTCTACTATAGGATACTGCATTTTTCTAGGAGCTTCTCATATCTCGTGGAGGTCAAAGAAACAAAACATTGTCTCAAGATCTTCTACAGAAGCGGAATATCGAGCTCTTGCTGCTACTGTTTGTGAAATGCAGTGGCTGCACTATCCACTACAAGATCTCCAGATTGAGCCCATTGCTACTGCTGTCCTCTACTGTGACAACAACTCTGCCAGGCACATTGCTCATAACCAAAGTTTTCATGAGCGAACCAAACATATAGAGTTGGACTGTCATGTTGTTCGTGAGAAGATACAAGCTAAATTTCTGCGTTTGCTTCCCATTCGGTCAGAAGAACAACTCGCAGATGTCTTTACTAAGTTTCCTCACCACACTCGTTTCAGATCTATCATTTCCAAGCTTGGATTGGTGAATATCCACCATCCTGCTTGAAGGGAGGCTATTAAATGATTCTGTTTTATCATTAATATTTTCTGTTTGTAGTAACTATCCATGAGAACAGTATTCTAGTTTTAGGAATTAGCTTTTAAGTTTTAACTTTTCTGTTAAGCTTTCTAACGTGTGTAGGAACACTCACCGGAACCCTATTTAAAGGGATTCCAGCGATCCTAAGTCATACATAAAAGATATACAAATTAAATCACAATTTCTTTCTCATCAGAAAAGATGCTCAGATAACGATCTTACCTCTTCTGCGCATTTCTTCTTCTTCTTGCAATTTTCCTTTCGCAAAGCTTCATAAACACCAATGACCAGAAGCATCCCATGGAAATCGCCCTTTTTCCTTTCTCTCTCGGGAAGAGTCTCGATGCTGAAAGTTCACCTAATCTCTGACGCATAGAAGCTTCGAGTGAAAGCTTTTCTTTTACTGCCTCTGCTGATATTGGGTCAAAGTGTTTTGGGCCACAGACTTTAATTTTGGGCCTGGTTTTTCTTTAGGGTCGAACAGTAATTGACAACTGAATCTCCATTTAAGTAAAACTCTTTTTCTCATCACAATCTATAGTTCAACTTTCCAAAACATAAAGATAACATGTTATCTAAAATCATTCTCTTTTCTAATAAATAAATGTAAACATTACATTTTTCATAATCTAATCACTACTCATCATACCTTGTGTATTAGGGATCACCGAACATGTAGGACGGCCAATCACCTGAGACAGATTCGGACAGGTAGGACGACCAGTCACTTAAGACAGACCAACTTATGAAAGACATCTGAGTGGAGGTAGCGGTCGGCTGACTTATGCGGAAGAAACCGGACGGTTAGGAACGGACAGTCCAGAAGATCAAGGTAAAGCCAAGGTAATTAAGATAATTGCATAATTAAGGTGATTGGGCTGAGATTGGGCCCTGATTAAGATTACCTTAATACTGGGCTCATATCCAGCACTATAAATACATGTCAAGGGTACCAGGTAAGTGGGTTCATTGATTACGCAATTATTCCTGAGCTTGGATAACCGATCGGACAATCTAATTAACTTAAGCATCGGAACGCCTTTGGCAGGTACCCTCCGGGCGGATCTGGCGTAGGAGAGAAGCTGTAAGACGGGCTACTAGCAAGGAGGTATCGGTATTGACGGACGATCTAAGGAGAAGAAATCGTGTAAGGTTGGTAACTCGGCCACACACCGGAACACCTTGATTTCTAAAAAAATCAAGAAAAAACATCACTAATGATAGTATAATTAGGAAAAATGGGAGAGAATGCAAGGACAAAAAGAAATTTGAAAAGAATGAATTAGAGAAAAATTGTGTAAGAGAAGATTTGATATGAAAATTAAAATAATCACTTTTGAATTAATGGACAAAAAGATTCTTTTCATTTTAAGAAAATATTTTTTAATTTAAGAAACTAAAAGATATTTAAAATTAAAAAAAAAATCTCATTCCATTGATTATATGTGACATCCGTTAATATGGTTCGTTCATCTCGATGTCATTAATGACTTCATTTATGCCATTAAGGAGGAGAAAGGTCTAAAACTAGCATTTTATGAAATTCAAAACCTTAAAAATCTATTTTTAATTTAGAGGAGAAAAAAATAATAAAATTTAAAAGACGGAAATGAAACTTTTTCTAATAAAAATGACAATAAATAAATATGTTTACAAATTTGATAATGAAAAAGAAAATAAGAAAACATATGTTTTCTTTAATGACGTCAAAACTACTCTTTACAAAGTTAAATATGTGTTTTTTATCTTCAAACTATAATAAAAAAAGTTTGTGTTTTTATCCTAAAATATATTATAACGTATGTAGTTATATACTTTATGAGTTATGTGAAACATCTTTTCAATAAAAGGTAGAATGTTTATGAAATTGTATGAACTATAATATAACACACACACACACATATATATATATATATATATATATATATATATATATATATATATATATATATTATTCATTACTAAAGATATTTTAGATGTCTTTATAATACATGAATAAAATATTTTATAATTTAATTTAGGTTAAATAGATTCATTGGTTCTTATTTTTGCTGGTTTTATTCAATTAGGTCTCCTTTTTTTTAAAATGATCAATTTGTTCCCTGAATTTAAAAAATTAAACCAATCAAGGACATTCCGTTAACTTCGATTGACGGCGTTAAAAAAAATCATCTTTGCTGGCAAGATTACCTGTCATTTTGTAAACAGGTGGTCTCATGGTGGCACATAATGTCTTTAAGCCCAAATTAGGGTTTTCTGATTGGGGAAAACTTGATCCCTGCACCTCTGCCTGCGTCGTTTCAAGCTTTGCGGTTTCGTCTATTCTCTTCCGCGGTGCTGCGAATCATGGAGGCGCAAGACTTGGCATTTTTTAATGGGTTGCTTTGCCTTTTGCGATTGTTCTGTGCTTCTAGTTTTCTTTGATTTTTCAGGTGCAGACAGGAAAACGATGATGAAGGAGAATGGAGAACGCTTACGAAGACGAAGAATGAACTCGCGCATATGTCGTTCGAATAGGATTGATGATCAACGGCGCAATTAGGGTTTTGGCTTTGGGTTTTTGTGTTCTCTGCAGGTTGCGAAGACAGATCGGATCACGCTTGGTGGCGGATCACGATTCTGGTGGATACGCATGGAGGTTGTTCATGGTGCGAGATGTGAAGATGATGACTCGCGCAATGGCCTTCAAACAGCGGCGCTCTTCGATTGGGACTTTTTTGTTTCTGAGTTTTCCTCTGCAGGTGTGTTCGCGACAATGATGGATGCAGGCCGTGGAGGTTGAACGGCGGCATGGGCGTTGATGATGGTGAACGCGAGAATGGAGATGCTTCCATGGTGGTGGTGCTGGGTACGAGAAGGATGCTGGCCGTGAAGGTGGTTGCGCTATGTTGGAGAAGACGACGACGCGGACTAGGTTCTCTGGCGCGAGGAAGACGATCCAGATTGATGGTGACCTTAAAGACAATATGTGCCACTTGTTTACAAAATGAGACAGCTACTCTTGCCAGCAAAGACAATTTTTAACGCCGTCTAACGGAATGTCCTTGATTGGTTTAATTTTTCAAATTTAGGGACCAAAACGGAGACCTAATGAAGAAAACCAACAAAAATAGGGACCAATAAATCTATTTAACCTTTAATTTATGAAAACAATATAGTTTCTAATAATAATTTGGAAATGAAAAAATATTTAACCTTTTTTTATTAGTTATCTTTTAGATCATAATGAAAGAAATTATTCTTGAATTTTCAAACACATCAATAACAAGTGAACTGATAAAAAACGTCAATAAGAAGTAAAATCTTATATTACTTATATTTGACTTAATTAATCTCGTTTTAAGTGGACTAATTTATAATTTAATCCATAACTCATTTGATTCATTATTAGAAATTAAAAATAGCTTAAAACTTGAAAGATTGATGTGGTAAGAAAAATGGGTTAATTAGGATAAAAAATAATCAGTCTGATTCTTTTGTTGCTAACCTACTTTTTAATATCTCAATAATAATTGAAGTTTTTGTCATTTTTTTATATTGAAATTACGAGGAATAAAAAATAATATTTGACTTTTTAAATTAAAATTTGTCATAATAATAAAACATAATATTTCATTTATATGAAATGTACAAGATACTTTGAACTTAATTAAGTGATATTAATGAAAAGGCATTTGTAGGTGTTTGTGAGAAGGAGAGAACCGTGGGAATTCCGAAATTCTACTTAGAAATTCTGGTGCGTTGCATAGCTCAGCCATGTGACACTGATGGTTCCCCAATTTGTACCCACAGGAATTCACCGCTGGCTAAATATCTTCTGCAAGCCCCCACATGCTTAACTGCAACAACAACAAAAAAATATATACCTAAGTAACTTTTCTCTTCATACATAAATATAAACAAAACAAATACACATGATTGTACAAGATTTTCAAAAGCACCATGCATGTGCAACCAAATTTTGTTTCTTAATCAAAATCTGTGTTCTATTTCCATGTGCCCAACCCCCCCAAATATTGGGCACTTTCGATATAAAGTACTCTTTCTATGCATCAAAACATCTTATCTCCCTCTTTTGCAACCAACTTTGCTTTTAAAAACTCATATACCTTATCCTTTCCTTTTTCTCATTGCAGAGATATTATCTCCCTATAATTTCCTTCAAGCATATATTTGTTTTTCCATCATTCAACATCCAATCATTTTTTTTGAAAAATTATAAAGTAGATTTGAAAAAAAATTATAGATAACTCGTGTCATCTTAGGAAGTCACAATAATACAACTTTATATCAGAGCAATTTTAAACTAACATGACTTTATTTTAATGTATTTTAACCTAAAATCATATCAAAATTACATGATTTTAATGTAAAATGTTTTAAACTAAAATTGGATCAAATAACAGGATTCCAACTTTAAAAGTATTTTTAAGGTTTAAATCATTTTTTGTTCCTAAGTTAAAAGTTGGTATTCAGTTTAGTCTCTCTTTTGCTGGCATAAACTTGAGACAATTACTATGGAAGACTGCAGCATGAACAATCCCTGAAACATGGAATTTAGTAACGAGACAAATCAAAGAAGTTAATCAAAAACCGTTAACGAATAAGACTGATTTGATACATTTTACACATTATGAAGATCAAAAATTTACATTTTTAAAAGGGAAACTAAACTGAGCACAGCTTTTAACTTAGGAACAAAAAATGATTTAAACCTATTTTTAAACTAAACTTGTGTTACCTTATGTATGACTTATCCACAGGGAAATCGTGTCATTTATACAACTTATCCCTTTTTATATATATTTTTAATCTTTTTAATCTACCCATTTAAGTAATTTTTCAAAAATAATTGCACAAAAATGGTGCTTTTGCCTTCACTGTAGCATGGATTCAAGGAACAAGAAAAACAATCATTCTTTTAAGCTAATGTAGTTTCAGTCAATTTTCATATCATCTGCTGTTAAATTTTTATCAAAATTACGTGATTATGTTTCATGTGAGTATTGATTATCAGGTAATTTCTCTCTTTTAACAAACTTTCATATTTTATAATTGATTGATATTAATGTAGATCCCAAGAGATGTGTCAGTCTCATTTTCTCTTTGGTGATTCTATTCCCAAAGTGGTAAACCTACAAAAATTTCATTCAACAAAACAGAAACAAGATGGGTTCACAGAAATCTAATATTGAATAACAGATAGAAAAAAGAACACAAGTTTGATGAAGTGTTTGATATATTAATTAAAGTGTCTATATATCATCTCTGAACAAAAATATGCTGAGAATAATATTAAAAAAACCGTATTACAATTATCATTATTTATATATTCGAAGGCCTTAAAAGGCACATTGATACTTGTGCATAGCTCAAAGGACAAGTACAAATTATAATTGAGATCATCAAGTAATCTTGGTTGAAACAAATGACATTTAATGTTGCTTGTTTCATTCTTTTATTTTTACCCTATTGCAAGTAGCTTTTTGCTAAACAATTTTCCATTTTGGTAGAAAAAAAAGCTAGAATTCCATGCTAATTCTGCACCACCTTCATTTGAAACTAGCCTATTAAAGAAATCTCCAATTGGTGGCACTTCCAAGATGGGGTCCAAACATCTGAGAGACACACAAAAATGTATGGCCAAGAACACTGCCGCAGAGGCTGCACTGAAACATGTTGTTTCTTAATTGATTAATATGAAATTTGAAGTGGTTTAATCTTAGTATGTGCCACTTGATCATGTTATATATATAATAAGGCATTAAGCCCCATGTTACAAAGAATCAGAAGCCAACTATTCCCCATTCACAGCCTGGTTGTCTCACCATCATCCTTAGATTCACTGCAATCTTGTTTGTCTTATCTCACCAAAGGACTCATAGAGTAGACAGGAATCTTTGGCATCCAGACAGCACAGATAGATCTGCAAACCTGTTCATTTGACTGGTACAGTCATCACACAGACCCACAAATATTTATATTTTTTATAAAAAGTGGGAACAAAGTATCCACTGTAGGCATGCAGGTATGATTGTTATGTGATCATAATATATATAGTGGAATCTACAGCATGCATTATTCACATCAAGGCTAACACCTCTTTTGGTGTGTGATATATCTCAGATTCTTCAATGGCTCTTTAAAGGTGCACATGAGCAAGAAAGAAAGAGGAGCAGTAGCAACTTCAGTATCCCTCCCAAAAGGGAAGATACATGTGGTAAAATGAATTCTTTCTTATTCTTAAAAGTTACATATGAAACTAGTCTTTATATGATTTTGGTATGAGATGAATGATGCAAATGTATCTGCTTCATTTTCAGGGCAAAATGGTAAAGGGAAAGAGGTAAATCTGCTAAAGCGTGAGAGATCACAGAAAAGAGGAAGAAGGAACAAATGGGGCACGCCTGGTTGCAAGAACTTTAAGATATTCACTTTTGTATACAGAAAAGACATTCCAAAAGCTTTCTTTTACAGCACTCTCAACTTGAAGAGGTTAGGAAGCTTTAACAGCAAACAGTTTATGTACTTCATGAAGATGAAGAAAGAAGAGGCATCCAAAGATGTTGGAAGTTCTAACAAGGCAGATTCAGGTAGCCATGTTGGAAACAAGGTTTTGCCCATAAGTGAGGCACCATTGTCATCCTCAGCTGAAAGAAAAGACCAATGTGGTAATGATGCCACAGAAACTAAAGATCAAAACAAGAAAAAGCCAATGTCAAGAATGAAAGAGCTACTAAGATGGGCTGCTTCTGCCAGGTCAGAGAAAGGAGGGAAATTCAATGGAAGAAAGGTGAACTATTTTTAAATCTCTAAAATGACCCTTTGATCAAAAGACACCCTTAATCTATATTTCTTAGTTGAATTGATCTTGAAAATGTTCTCAGGTTTTAATGTTCAGAAGGCGTGGAAACCTGAAAGCAGTTCCAGATGATGATCAAGGATGCACCGAGTCACCAAAGATCAGTTTCAGATGGGATGTGGAAAGCTGCTCCACCACTTCCTCTGTTTACTCAGCAATCTCAATAGCTTCCTCATCAAAAAATGGACTTAACCAAATTTCAACTTCCACTTTGTCCATCCCTCCTGAACACACTGGCCACAATAAATCTGCCAGAAAAGGAAACTGGATCACAACAGACTCTGAATGTATGCCACATCTCTCTATACATATTTTCATTTTCATTCTAAGATCATAAGCTTCATCTTTATCTTCACCATCTTTTCTGTTTGATGAGCAGTTGTGGTGCTGGAACTGTGAAAAGAATGAAGCTGAAGGGGATATTGCATGTGTGGTGAAGTGTTAGGTGGCAATCTACATCACAAGTTAATGCTCTAAAATGTGTCATGTTCATCATGGATTATTTTCTGAGATATTTCTAGAGATTTTATGTAACTTAACTAAAGATAGAGAGATCAAGAGGCATAAGGAAAAGAGAGTAATTAATTATCTGAATGTGCTAGATGGTGATCAAACAGATCAAATGCCCATGAGAATGTTTGGTGTCTGCATTATTAGGAGTATAAATTAATTACGTGTTGACTCAACTAATTAATGTAGATGGAACCACTTATATTCCTGTAAATCTCTTATAATCGTCATTGATGATTTTCTCAAGTTTAAGTTTAATGTCAAGTTTCTGCTGCTATTATATACAAGTCATGTGTAACCAACATTAATGTTTTTTAATATATTCATTTAACAAACATCTCCGTGAAATGCAAGAGCTTGAAAGTTGGTTTATTGTAATTGTTTAAACGTTTGGAATTTGAACTTAACTTATTCAAGCAATTAGGTTAGGCTACGAGGAGAGTGAATTTTGCCAAGCTGTTAGTTAATTAGCTTGATACATGCCCAATATATATTTATTGGTAATAGGACATTGAGACACTTACACTCATTTTACATTATTTTTATAATAAGAAAATGAAAAATAATATATTAAATAACTATAAATATGTGTTAAAAAATATTCTCTCTTTATATATATATATATATATATATATATATTCCACCACCATGTTGCGTTTCCACTCCTAAAAACAATGCTTTTGTATTAAAATTTTAAATACAAGTTAAAAGTCACGTTAAAATTAATAAAGTTATCATCGACTTTAATATTATTAATGCGAGACTTTCAATCATGACTTAAATGAAGATTTATTAAAAAAATACAATACCAATAAAATTTAAATTCAATCCAAGTAAAAATGGACATTACTTTCAATAAAAAAAGAATTACGAGATTTATGTATAGATGTTCACTTTTATCATCTCTACCTTCGTTGCTTTGTGTTTATATTGAATGACCATACATGCCCAAAAGTATTTTGGAATCAACACATGGACCATATATATTGCACCATATTGCTTTACCACTCCTTAAAGAAAATTATTTTTCTATTAAAAATTTAAATATAAATTAAATATGACATATCTTAAATAAAAATAATAAAATTTGAGTTTAATGTACATGAAAAATTGAAATCTTTTTCTCTTAAAACAGTAAATTATAAGTCTTCTTTTTTTCACAAGATGTTCACTTTTATCATATATGGTGGGACTTAACTCGTATTTAAATATAAAGTTATGAATATATATAATTAAAAGTATGTAAATTGAAGAAAAGATAGGAATTTAAAGACAAGGATGCCAAAAATTTGAAGAGAATGAAGTAGAAAATTCTAGAAATATTTAGGTCTTACATGGATGAAACACTTAAAAAGATATTCTTAGAAAAGCTTAGAAAACTTTAGAATATGTATAAGTTGATGAAGCCTATAAATAGCCACGTCCTATAGTCATGTGAGTGGTAGTGTATCCAATCCAGCACCAACCTCTATCGAAGTGCCATGCAAGAAAAGCAACCTTTATTCTAATTATGTTGTTCTCCTCAAAATTGTTCCACTATTTAATCATTTCATCTCTTTCTAAAATCCAATAATTGCTAATGTGATCGTTATTCAACATTGGAGTCACTTGCATTCTTCCATTTTATTTAGCGTTTTAATGACAAAATGTTCTCTCATTTTAACAACATACTTTATAGTCTATATAGTACCACTGAAACACTAAATATTGTTATTATAATATTTCTAACCATTTATTTTAGAGTGAGAAAATCAGGAAAAGTGCAAAAGAGACAGAATATATAAGAAATTACATAATATTTGTATAGGTAAAATAAAGTCTGAATATTTAGAACTAAAGAGATTAAAAGAAATTTAAAATAAGAATTGAATTAAATATATTAAATATAGAAACTAAAAGTTAAAGTTGTTAATTCATGATAAACGTGAAGCAAAAATGCGGACGAAAGAGTCGCGAAACAGACGAAGCCACGAAGGCTTACAACGCCCTGGATATGAAAACAGGCCTTTGCTTCGTGCAACCATGCTTTCTATATTTAAGTCATTCAAACACGTAAATTTTTTGTTTTAATTTCGTTTTGTAAAGACTATTAAATTCAGAAAAAAAAAAAAGAGAGGTTGCGAGGTGTATGCAAAAAGGATAGATTAAAATGAAAAAAAAAAGGGATTATATAAGTAAAAACTTTTAAAAGCTGAAGTCTTTATGTGCATGCACTGCTCTCCAATTTTCTGAGTTTTTTTCTCCTCTATCTCCCTAAAATCCTCTTCTTACTCACTGAAATCCTCAACCCACTCTTCTTCTATCTCCTAGCATATTACGTTTAAATGTTGAGGATCCTTTACTTTCACATCTCAACTTTCCGTGTTCTTTAATTTGGTAAGTTAGAATTTCTCCTCCATGCTTTTGAGAAGCTCTGATCATGCAACAGACTCGTTGCATGTAGCTTCCTTATGTTTTCCTCCAATTTTTAATCAAATTTAGGTTCTAAGAAAGTTGTTCTTTGTCATCAATGGATGAATTTTAGGTATTTTGAATTTCGCGGTTCAAGAGGATAGTTAGGTCATCTTTGAGCTTGGTTGCCAATTAGAGGTAAGAGAAGCTATATAGCGTCTTTATTGATTAAATTGAATTTAGGAACATGTTAGAATTTTGAAAATCAGAAATGTATGCATGTAAATATCTTGATGAGGTACTGTTGATATTTTGACTAAAATCTGCTCGTATGAAATTGTTTGGGTTGTTGGTGGTGGATTGTGAAATTGAGTATGATGAATGAGTTGATACATTGTGATGTAATTTAGTAAAGATATGAGGCTATGGGGATGCAAAATCTGTTAAAGGACAAAAAAGAAGTTAAACCAAAATTTTAGTTGTAAAAGGTTAGGGAAATTGGGGAACTAGGATAGACAAAATTTGAAATTGTAATTGTACACTGTATGGGTCAGTTTAGAACTCCTAGACAAGTCATATATGACTTATAGGGACAGACTAATTGGATCAAAGTGGTTTGAAACTGGTAGAAGTAGGTTTGACCCTCTTAGCTCATGAAATTGAAGTTATAGGAAGGAAATCAAGACATAACAGTTAGAGAATCATGTTAGGAATAGTTAGAATCCACCCAACAAGTTTAATTTCATCTATACTTCGAATCAGGATTGTTAGAAGTTCACCAAAAGGCCTAAAACGAAACTTAGGGGTGTGAGATCTTCCAAATCTGCAGAAAAATCTGCAGAATCCATGCCTGGGCGCCCCAAAAGGGCGTTGGGCGCCCTTTGATTCGACATTTTCCAGAATTATGGCGCTCGGGCGCCCCTAAAGGGCGCTGAGAGCCTTTTTCTGCTGTTGCTTTTGTTTGTGAAAGTTTGGGGGGTTCCGGATGTCCGTTTTGGACGTTCTTTAGTCATTTTAGGGGTTTTAGACCCTTCCGGAATCGTTGGTGATGGTTTCGGATCTGTTTGAATTACTTAAGTATTGGTAATTAAAGTTCATAAAGAAATTGATATTAATAGGTGATGTTCTGTGAAAATATGTAATGTGTGAGTTGTTTTGATGATTTGGTTGATGTTGCATGATGTGTATATGACTTAGTATAGCATTGGATGATGTTGGTAGAGTGAAAATAATATTTTTGTGAAAAAAATCATGAACTTTGAGGATTTATCTAAGATCTCTAGGTGAGATCACTTAGTGTAAGAATGAATATACGAGGCTCCTTCAAGGGAGGTTATCCCTAACACTCTAACGGTCATTCATTCTCACTTAGAGAGGATTGACGCGTGTGGTGAGAGTAGTGGGAAGTCCTAGGGTAGACGCTATCACTGGAGGTCTATTCCGCGGTAACGGACTCCACTTGTGTGTGGTCGGGTGAAACCCCTCGGCAATGGCTTTGCAAAGCAGTAGAGTCCACCACAAGTGCAAACCTGCCCAAGATCGATATTCATTCCTAGTCCGGACGAGTCTAGGTCAATTAGGTTTTATATCATGCGTGAATTGTTTGTGTTTATATGTTCTTCTTTACAAATTGTATTAAATATGTATATGTTTTGAATACTAGCTTACCCTTGTATGTTTGTTTTATTTTGTATGGGTAGGCTTTTCCTTTTGCAATGATCATCCAACTTTGGATGTGAGCAGAGGCAGTAGATGATACCTCACTGGAGCAGGCTCTTGATGGCGGGGATACAGTTCCTGATTCTTAGCTTTTATCTAGACTTCTATTAGTCTTTTCTTCTTATGTATTTTGAAAGACTTTATACACATATGTAAAGCTTTTAAATTACTCAATTTTGGATGACTGTATATTCAGATACTAGCATCGAGCACCTCTAACTGCTTTCAGTTATCATGTTTGATGCATTCCACTTTTATATACTTGTGATATAATTTGGGACGTTACACGTTTAGTATTAATATATTTTTATTAAATTAATTATAAAGATATGTTTTGAGAATAAAATTTAACTAAAATGTTAAGTGATTGTTAATTTTTATTAGTATTTGTTTCGGTATAAATTTTGGGACCGAAAGGTCTGACCTTGATGACGTCGTCTGCTGTCTTTCTATCTGCTTCTTCTGGTTCTGGACCGTACGCTTTGTGCTTGCCTCAACCGTTCGGTTCTCTTCAAGTCTTGACCGGAGGGGGGAGGTACCTGAAAAGGCGCTCCGACTCTCAAGTTAGGCGTGTATGTGGAATTCCCAGTAGGAGGGAATTTGACCCTCTGTGGAAGAGGATTGATAAAGTATGATAGCAAAGAATGTGCTAGATGAATTATGAGTGAAGTGTATTTTAAACGTACCTTGTTTGGAGTCCTCCAGCCTTTATTTATAGGCTTTGGATTGATATAAGATAAACAAAATATAAGCAGAATAAAAATAAATATAAACGATCTTACTTGACATATCTCTGTTTTGATATTATCTGATACGCTCGATATATCTGCTTGATATATTTCTGTTTGGATATATCTGGTTGATATATTCTTGTTTAAAATATATTTGGTTGATATACTTTTGTGGATACCATTTACGCTGGCATTGGGCCTTGAGCCCAGTAAGAATGTGGCGCTGTGATGGGCTGTTGGCCCATTAGGGCCGTTCGGTTCTACCGGCCGTTGGAAACATACTACCGTACAATATTAAAATAATTTCTATTTTAGGTGTAAAGTTGTGTAACTTTATAAAACACACCTTCGCACTTTTATTTTTTAACCGCATGGATAATTGTATTTATCCTTAGTATGAGTTTTTCTTAGTCAACACTTCAAACCGGTCGAGGAGTCTGCTAAATATATTCGTTCTTTGTCTGAGTTCTCCTTCATTAATGCTCTAAACCGGTCGAGAGGTACTTGTCAAAGGTACTCCAATGTAAGTCACTAATTAATTCGGACGTGATTAGATCAAAGTTTTAAATTCAATAAAAATGTGATCATCTAACTCTTTGACCTTTATTTATAGTTTTTTAGATGGATCTAAGATTAGTGGAATCCTAATAACGACCCAATCTAAGCTCACTGCACTAATTGATACTTACCATTAACCTCGATTCTTCGTGTCTCTTAAGTACCTATATTTTATTGTTTAGACTGCCTATTTGGCCTACTGTTAAGACTTTGGCAAGTGTACCAAATCGTGCAAGTAGTAAAACCGGTAAGACCGGATATCGTTTCCCAAGAGACTTCGGTATTACTTAACGACCGTATAATTACTAACTAACTCAAGCTAAAGAATGATTCCAATTTTTGGGTGGTGTTATGCAATGAAAGTAAATTTTATGCATAAGTAAAATTTGAACTAATTGGGGCCAAAACTAGTGAATATGAAAATGATTAATGACTATGTGGAATGAACATGTTGGAGAATGATTTCAACTAATTCCTTGCTATGCAAATGCACTACAACACTCTTCTTCAATTACTTATTCTTGTCACTACCTACATTACTAAAACACAATCCCTTGGTGAGATAGCCTAGGTTCATTTGATAAATCCCAATCCCTTGGTAATCCAACAAACTCACCCGCATTAAGAAAAGAAGTTCAAGACAACTAACGGTCCTAGCTCTATCCCTAGACACTATTTCCCTTAGGTGTTTAGTCTAGTTCAAGTTTCACCCAAAGTTTCCCAACCTTAAGTAAACCCCAAAATCAAGTCATGGTTGATCAAGTCATAACTAGCATTAAGTAAAAGATACAAACACCAACCAGTAATGAATGAAGCGTTTTTCATTTAAAAGCAAGTGCATTTACATAAGAAGTTCTTAGTTTACATCACTCTCCAACACTAATGAACTTAGCTCTCCATTAATGGAGAGCTTGAGCTTACAATGGAGTGAAAATGGTGAAGATGAGACTCAAGGAGGAGGAAAGGAGAGCTCCCACTGTCCAAAACCAGCTCCAAGAGGTGTAGGAACGCTTCCCTAGGTCTCAGCCGCCAAGAAGATCCTAACCCTCGAAAACTGTGTGCCTTTTATAGTTCTCAGGTGCCATCTCAACAAGGATTCGCGCCCAGCGCCCTTTCCTGGGGCGCCTAGGCGCCAGAAATACAGCAAAAGTGCGAGACAAATGGCGCCCAGCGCCCTCTGGGGGGCGCCCAGGCGTGAATAATGGGCAAAAAGTGCGAGTTGAAGGGCGTTGGGCGCCCTTCAGGGGCGCCTGGGCGTGAGAAATAGGCAAAAGTGCGAACTGAAGGGCGCTGGGCGCCCTTCAGGGGCGCCTGAGCGCCAGTTCTGCAGGCTTCCCTCTTCAATTCTTCATCTTTTTAGCTCCTCCTTGGTTCTCCACTCTTCAAAGCTTGATTGTTTGATAACTCTCCAAATTTACATATTTTTCTGTGTTTAGAGAGTCTTTCTTAGCTTCTATTTGTTCTTAATAGTATAGAATTAGTATAATTTTAGATTTTTCTTTTAAATCTGTAGAATTGTAAAATTTTAGTTAAAAATAGGGTTTTAGGTATATTTTGTAGAATTTGTATATAATTAGGAAATTAATCGTTTTCTTTAATAAAAAAATCTTTTGATAAAAAATATATTTCTTTTTAATTGATAAATCTCGTTCTCTTTTCTTTAATTTTTGATTTCTTTTTCTTTCTTTGTTGCAGATTGGATGGTTGGGCTGATTTGAAGACTTGGGCCATGGCTGCTGCATATGGAGAAAGTTGATATCAATTGAAGAAGAATTGGGCCTTTGATGCTGAATTTCAAATTTGGGGCGTTGTTGTTGACAGATTGGGCCGTCTATAATGAACTTAAATGAAACGCACGTTTTGGGTCCATCAGCGTTTAATGAAGTGTGCGTTTTGATGGCTGAAGAGTTGTGCAGGGTCTTGGTTAACACTCTTCATTTGGAGGCAGTAGCACCCTCGAGCCAAGAGGGGTTCACGAGAGAACGAGAGAAGCAAGAGATGAGAGTACGTGACCGGAGCTGAACCGGTGAGAGAGAAGAGCTGACCGGAGTGCCACGTGTAGGATCGAATGGCTGGAAGAGCAAGCTCGAAGCAAATGAACAGTGACCGCTGGATCAAGAGCAGGAAGCGTCCAAGTGAAGGTTTCTCTTCTCCAGATTTTTTTCTTTCTTCGTTTTAGTTTTGGACCCTATATAAAAGGGCTTTTGTAAATAGAGGAAGGACTCTTACACACACTTCTCTTTACTCTACAATTTCCCCATTCTGTAGATTAGGTTTTTCTCTCTTTCGTAGAGGTAGGGTTTTTGGCTATTGGATTTCGTTGATATGCTTGCGAGAGTGACAGACCGCGAGTGCATTGGTGACTTCCGGTATTGTGTGTAATTCTTTGTGTATGTTAATAAAGTCCATTTTCGTATCCTTGTTGCGTTTTGATTTTGTGCTTTGCTTTTGATCTGTAATTGTTTTGATTTGAAAACATTGGACTCTGATTCTTTGAAATTTTATGATTCTTTTGGAATCAAATGACTCCATAGTGAGCATTTTCTTTCGAGATATCTTCTCGATGCAGAGATGAGTCTAATACATAAAGATTCATCTGGATTTATGTTTCTCCTCTGTTCTATACTTTTGTTAGTGTTTTGATTACTTGATTTTACTTTTCTAGGAATTACAATTTTTTTTATTTTGTTTCATCATCTTTTATTGATTTAGTCTAGAGGTATTTTGTAAATTGATTAGATGAATGAGTGTAAAGTGCTAAATCATGTTCTGTAACAGAAACCAAAATACTCCATAGTGAGATTAAATTTTTAAAGGATGTCTTCCTGAAAGGCATTTAACATTCTTTCATCCAAATCAATATACATTTGCCTATGTCTTAGTTAGTTCTTGTATTTCTCTCATTTGCTGAACATGTTTTAGATTAGTTTTAGCTTAGATAATAATTTCTTGTTTTCTTGAATGTGTTCTTTTAAATCATGAATTACGTTGCTTTACATTCTTGTTTCACAGGTTCTTCACTGATTGTTTGATTTGATTAGTAGTTAGATTTCTCAATGGTAATATGCATTTCTAGTATCTCTGTAAATCAGTAGATCATATTAGCTTTAAAAATTAGGTCCTGTTTCTGTTATTATGCAGTAGCAATGTTCAGTAGTTTAGGTTTTATCTTCTTACATGTTATTGCCTTATTTTCTTTTAAAAAAAAAGATTTGATTTCTTATTTTTTATTCTCTTAAATTTTAGTTTTATTCATTTAATGTCCCCACATAGTTTAGATAGCTAATAAATAAAACAAGATCTAACTATACATTTTCTAAACTTGATTTTCACCGAGTCTTTGGATTGATTCCTGGTCAGCCCTATACTACATTAGGGGACTGGATTTGTTGACTTTTAGTGCGACATAAAAGCAGTTCAACAAATGGCGCCGTTGCCGGGGACTCGGCGAATTAAGTTTTAGAGTGTTAGGTTAGTCTTGTTTAGGTTTGTTTTCTTGATTCTATTTTTGTTTCGTGTGCATAGTTGTTTCTTTTGAGTTTAAAATCTATTTCTTCTTTTTGCATTTTTTGTATATTAGGATTTGTTCTTAGTTGTTTCTTTTGAGTTTAAAATTTGTGTCTTCTTTTTGCATTTTTTGTATATTAGGATTTGTTCTGGAAAGTAGAAAATGTGAGTATAGCTTGTATAGATTTTCTTTTCCTTTGTTTCTTTTGTTGAATTCTGTGAGAGAGGTTTTAGAGGTCTGATTGGTGTTCTTCCAGTGAGCCTTGGGTAAGCATGAATTACTATTCTGAATATGATAATTGCTCATTTCCTTATAATGCTCAACCACCAACATTTGACATGTTTTATGAGCCTATTCCTGAGGTTTTTATGCTGCCAGCCAATCTAGCTTTCCAGATGCAACCACCTCCCTATTTTCAACCTTATTGTGAGCAGCCACCCTGGCTTGTGCAACAAGAGCTGTCTCATTGGGACCAGTATGCTGAACCTGAGCAGGAGAATTATCAGTCGCTGCAGCCATGGCAAGATCAACTCTCTGACAAATTGCAGCAGGGAAATTCAGCATCTGAACTTCAAGGAATGACTAATCAAGTGGCTGGATTAGTCTCTGTTGTCCACAAGCTGACAAGGAGAGCTGCAGAGGAAGAGAGCACACCTGCTACCATTGAGTTTCAAGGTTTTGAGAGTCAAATCACTTCAGCCACTGCAAGCTCAACATCACAGTTTTATCAAGATGCAGATCAGCCTTGGCAACCTCAATTTCATGAACCAGAGCAGCATGATGCATACTCGCCAGATAGTATGGCATACATGTGGAAGGTGGCAGCACAATTGGCAAAGGAATCAAATGAAGCACAAGCTGGAATTTATGATTTAAAGCAGTTTTCAGAAGCACCACAACAGTTGGACATGCAGAATGATGATTTGGATTCTAACTATTCTGAGGAGTTTATTTGTGTTCATAATTCTGGTTACACACTTTCTTTAGCATCTGATTTGAAATTTGACTCTCATAGTGTTAATACTGATAGTGTTGAGTTGAGAGGAATTGTGCATTCTGGTTTTGATGTTACAACTGAGGTTAATGTGGTTGAATTAGATTCTGATTTTAAAGTTGAACCTGCAGAGCATGTTGATGATGCACCTATTAATACTAGTCTGGATTTCTATGCACATACTAACTTGGTGGTTGATGATCTTGCAGCAGAATTAAAGGAGGTTGTAGACCTTGGAAGCAAAAGTGCAGTAAGGAATAATGAAGTGGAAATAATAGCAGATGTTGTGAGTGGTTCAAGGGCTTCAAAGGCCATTCGACAGCAGGGTGCCAAAGAAGAGTTAATCATGTGCAAGCTGGAGGGAAATGACCTTAATGAGGTAGCTGGTGAACCAGTAACGCAGGTTTATTCTGAGCTTAGTATTTCCATAGAGTTCTCTGAGGTTCAAACATGTTTTAATGTTTTTGATCTGCTGAAAATTGAATCCATTAAACCCATCATTAATATTGCTGTTGATATACATGTGCATCCTCATCATCTTGATTTAACATGTTCTATAGAGCATTTTGACATCCCTGATGCTGTTCACAATTTATGCACTGATCTTGACAGTATTTTCCATGAGAATTTGGATGATACAGCTGCTGAATCTGTTGAGTTTGGTAAGGTTGTTTTTGAGGAACCAGTCCAGGTTGAATCTAAACTTGAATTGACCACTGATGCATTTGAAATTCTCACTGTTGTCAATCATTTGCATGCTTTACCTGATGTGCCTAATACTTCTGAGCATTCTAAACTGCTAGACACAATTTTTGCTGTGAATCATACAAACACACCTACTAATGGGTGTTTTGAATTGAATGCATATGTTCTTGATGACCTGCTCAATGATTATGGTTTTAACTGTGACAATTCTGCAAAGTTTGATAATTCAATTGTGCATATTAACCTTGATCTGGATGTTGCGTATGATGCATTTAGTGCAAGCATTGATCTTGAGGAAGCTATAGACACTAGAGGCATGAAAGAAGTTTTGGTTGAGCTAGCTGGGAAAGAAGAGCTGAGTTTACTGCAGAGTAGAGCTGAGAAGGAGCAACTCAATGCAACCTTGGAGGCAATGCACAAAGTGGATGAGCAGAATAGAAATAAACCAATAAGACCATTCTTTCCCTCTCTATTCTTTTGTAGTAATAGGTTCTTGTTAATAGCTTGCTTAGTCATAGGATGTATAGTAAATAATAGGATACTAAATATGTTGTTCTACATAAAAATTAAGAAAATTAATTTTGATCTTTGGCCAATTTGAGGTTTTCTTTTTCTTGTAGCTTTGTAGTTTAGTTTAGGCTTTTAGTTCTGTTCTTTTGTGTTTACTTTTCTTAGTCTTGTGCATATACATTGTGTGCTCTGTTGAATTTAGTTTTCTTAGTTTTATTCTGTTATATGCATCCTTTTTCAATTTTAGTTCTTTTTCATTTTTGTTTTGAATAACTCTAATAATGTTTGTCCTGTTTGATTTGTACATACTTGTTTTGCTATTGTTCAATTCTAGCTATTTTTGTGTTTTTCAGTTTCTGTTATGTAAATATCTGATGTTGTTTGTGTTGTATATACCTTTTACATGTCTGTGTTTGTTATGTGTGGTTTAGGAGCCTTACCCACTCACACATTGAGGGCAATGTGCCTCTTAAGTGTGGGGTGGGAAGGTATAGGTGAAATTTTTTGTTTTGGGCGTAAATATAGCTTTGTTAGCATCTGTTTCTGAGTAAAATAGGGGTAATTTTTTTTTTCTGAATTGATTGCAGTTTTGTTTAAGTTCCTAAATACTTGCTTCTGGTTGGTAAATACTTAGTTTTTGATGCTTGTGTAATCTGTTTTAGGTTGTAGACTAAACTTTGTTTTTTTTAGAATTCATAGTTGTTTGTAAAAATTTTATCCTCTTCCTGATTCTGTTTTAGCTTCTTTAAGTTCTGTTTCACGTATCAGTAGTCTTATTTTAGTTTTCTTAATTTTTTTTAATATTAGTAATTGCCTTAGTTTTCAAGTTCTGTTTTAGCCTTTGTACATATGCATTTGCTTTAGATTCTTTCCCTTTTAATTTTTTTTTTCTTTTAGAATTTCCTTTAGGATTCCTTTCTTTTCCTACTACCTAGTTTCTCTTCCTTCTTTTAGTTTCTTGTTCTGTTGCGGCTTTCTTAGTAGTTGTTTTAGGTTGTTTTCATTCTTTTAGGTTATGTTTCAGTTTGTAAATAAAATTGCTTTAAGATTTGCTGGTTTTAAAAATTCTTTTCATCACTTAGGGTGTGTTTTTAGTCTTTAGTTAGAATTTCTTTTAGGTTCTCTTAGTTTCAGGTTTTGTTTTTAGTATCTTGCGTCTCTGTTTGACAGTTTAGATGTTGTTTAAGTTCTTTTATTTTCTCTTTTACTGTTTTCTTTATAGACTTGCAATTAGGATCTATTAGCTTAATGTCTTCCCCCTTTTGGTTCCTTGTTTAGGTCCCTTGTTTTGATTCATTCTTTCCTTTCCTTCTTGTTGTTTTCTTTTATAGAGCGTTAATAGAGGAATTGTTTTAAGCTGTCCATTAAGAATTGTTTTTCCTTTTCATCATACTGTACTGTTTTGTCTCGGTTGTCTAGGTTGTGTATAGTCTAGGTAATTCTATTTAGGTCTTTATAGGAGCTTTTAGGTTCTGTTTTTATGTTTTCCTTCATACCTTGCTGATTTCATTCATTCCTAGCTTTATTTCCTTAGATTAGAATTGTCAAGAGTAGACTTAGCTTTAGATTTAGGTAGAGGTAGTTCTAGCATTAATTTTTGCAGCTTTAGTTCATTTCAATTCAGTAATTTTTGCATAGGATGAGTAGCAAGTCAGTTTTAACAATTTTTAACCCTTGAGAGATTTTGAGCCAGTTTTTGTCTTTCTTGTGTGATACATGCATGTTTGGCTTTCATTCTGATTTTGCATTGATTCTTTGTTGATGTGCTTGCTCTTGGTAACTTTGAATATGATCTAGGCATCCTTCATTTTTTCATTTTAGCTTATCCATTTGATTTTCTTACCATTGTACCTCATTTGAGCCTTAGCCTGTTTTCTTTGATGTCCATCCATTTCAAGCCATTTCCCCCAACCATTAATCAACCTTAGAGACTTGTGAGATTTAGGGAGAAGTCTGGAACTTGGTGAGTGCATGAAAAGAGTGAGGCCAGAGAAAAAAAAAATGTGCTGAAAATTCTGGTGGGGTTGAAAAAGAAAGAACAGGTCTGGAAATGAGAAAAATCAGAAAAATAGAGTAAAAAAAAACAGAGACTTGGAAAGAATGTCAGAGAAAGAGAACCAGAGAAAAAGAAAGAACAAAAATTCATCTGGCCAAAGATTAAAAGTTAGACCTTACACTGAGTTTTAGGTTTCTTCCTTTTCTTCACATTCTCTACCTCATTTTTGCTCTGATTTGTTTCTTCCAGTTTCCATTTTCTTTTCTATTTTCCATTCCATTCCATGAACATTACAAGCAAATAAAGACCTAGTGATTTAGAGGAAGCCTGGAGTCAAGCACTGTCATTTAAAGTCTCTTCAAAGTTGTGAATGGTAGTTGGCATGACATGAATGAGTGAAATAGGATAACCTAAACAGTTGAGTGATTGAGTGCATACACTGCATCCTGTGAGGTTGAGGCTGACTGCTACTTGTCCATATGTTGTTTTTGCTGATTTTAATTGAATTAAACTGTTTTTCATATGCTAGAATTGCTGAAGCTTGAGTTTGAAATTGAGATCTCTTTTGTACAGTTCTTGATCTGATGAAATAACTAGAATTGGTGTCTTTTGGCAAGATTGAGTTAGCTTAGATAGAACTTAGAAGTTTCTTGTTTTGTCTTTGATTTTTTTTAATTGAGTCTTTCATTTTTCTTTTTCTTTTTAGTTTGTCCTTGCCCAGGAGGGCAGTTCTTTAAGTGTGGGGGTGTGATAACTCTCCAAATTTACATATTTTTCTGTGTTTAGAGAGTCTTTCTTAGCTTCTATTTGTTCTTAATAGTATAGAATTAGTATAATTTTAGATTTTTCTTTTAAATCTGTAGAATTGTAAAAATTTAGTTAAAAATAGGGTTTTAGGTATATTTTGTAGAATTTGTATATAATTAGGAAATTAATCGTTTTCTTTAATAAAAAAATCTTTTGATAAAAAATATATTTCTTTTTAATTGATAAATCTCGTTCTCTTTTCTTTAATTTTTGATTTCTTTTTCTTTCTTTGTTGCAGATTGGATGGTTGGGCTGATTTGAAGACTTGGGCCATGGCTGCTGCATATGGAGAAAGTTGATATCAATTGAAGAAGAATTGGGCCTTTGATGCTGAATTTCAAATTTGGGGCGTTGTTGTTGACAGATTGGGCCGCCTATAATGAACTTAAATGAAACGCACGTTTTGGGTCCATCAGCGTTTAATGAAGTGTGCGTTTTGATGGCTGAAGAGTTGTGCAGGGTCTTGGTTAACACTCTTCATTTGGAGGCAGTAGCACCCTCGAGCCAAGAGGGGTTCACGAGAGAACGAGAGAAGCAAGAGATGAGAGTACGTGACCGGAGCTGAACCGGTGAGAGAGAAGAGCTGACCGGAGTGCCACGTGTAGGATCGAATGGCTGGAAGAGCAAGCTCGAAGCAAATGAACAGTGACCGCTGGATCAAGAGCAGGAAGCGTCCAAGTGAAGGTTTCTCTTCTCCAGATTTTTTTCTTTCTTCGTTTTAGTTTTGGACCCTATATAAAAGGGCTTTTGTAAATAGAGGAAGGACTCTTACACACACTTCTCTTTACTCTACAATTTCCCCATTCTGTAGATTAGGTTTTTCTCTCTTTCGTAGAGGTAGGGTTTTTGGCTATTGGATTTCGTTGATATGCTTGCGAGAGTGACAGACCGCGAGTGCATTGGTGACTTCCGGTATTGTGTGTAATTCTTTGTGTATGTTAATAAAGTCCATTTTCGTATCCTTGTTGCGTTTTGATTTTGTGCTTTGCTTTTGATCTGTAATTGTTTTGATTTGAAAACATTGGACTCTGATTCTTTGAAATTTTATGATTCTTTTGGAATCAAATGACTCCATAGTGAGCATTTTCTTTCGAGATATCTTCTCGATGCAGAGATGAGTCTAATACATAAAGATTCATCTGGATTTATGTTTCTCCTCTGTTCTATACTTTTGTTAGTGTTTTGATTACTTGATTTTACTTTTCTAGGAATTACAATTTTTTTTATTTTGTTTCATCATCTTTTATTGATTTAGTCTAGAGGTATTTTGTAAATTGATTAGATGAATGAGTGTAAAGTGCTAAATCATGTTCTGTAACAGAAACCAAAATACTCCATAGTGAGATTAAATTTTTAAAGGATGTCTTCCTGAAAGGCATTTAACATTCTTTCATCCAAATCAATATACATTTGCCTATGTCTTAGTTAGTTCTTGTATTTCTCTCATTTGCTGAACATGTTTTAGATTAGTTTTAGCTTAGATAATAATTTCTTGTTTTCTTGAATGTGTTCTTTTAAATCATGAATTACGTTGCTTTACATTCTTGTTTCACAGGTTCTTCACTGATTGTTTGATTTGATTAGTAGTTAGATTTCTCAATGGTAATATGCATTTCTAGTATCTCTGTAAATCAGTAGATCATATTAGCTTTAAAAATTAGGTCCTGTTTCTGTTATTATGCAGTAGCAATGTTCAGTAGTTTAGGTTTTATCTTCTTACATGTTATTGCCTTATTTTCTTTTAAAAAAAAAGATTTGATTTCTTATTTTTTATTCTCTTAAATTTTAGTTTTATTCATTTAATGTCCCCACATAGTTTAGATAGCTAATAAATAAAACAAGATCTAACTATACATTTTCTAAACTTGATTTTCACCGAGTCTTTGGATTGATTCCTGGTCAGCCCTATACTACATTAGGGGACTGGATTTGTTGACTTTTAGTGCGACATAAAAGCAGTTCAACATTGTTCTTCCAAAGCACAACAAGTTCCTACAAAATGTGAAGTATTGGTGATGAAAACTACTGTGTATAACCTAAGCTGAGTTTATTCACAAAGTTAGATCATCCAAGAGGATTAAGCGTGTTTAAAGCTTCAGGAATGTTGATTTGGTATGACAATTGTACCATAGATAATGGTAATATTTACCGTTATCAACAACCTCAAACTTAAAACTTTGCTTGTCCTCAAGCAAAAAGGAGAACTAGGCTTAGACAGATAATTCACTTTCAACGATTCAATATTCAAAACAAGTAAGAACCATTCAAGCTTGCTCATCATGGTAAAATCAACTTGAGACGATGAATTTTTGACTGAGAAAATTTCAACCATGGTGCTCATCGAACAAGTATCACAAGACTCATGCATGGTTTTAAAAGGGATCAATAAGCATGGCAAAAGTGTTTTCAACATTAATATGGACCCTTTCCTCTCACCAATGAAATTGTTTCTCTCAAGCACTCTAGTGTATAAGGATGTGTGTTTTTCACTCTAGCAACACAAGGTCACACAATTCAACTTTGCCTTTCATTTCCACCACAATGAATACATTCACCTGCAAGTTTACATTACAAGGACTTTTGAGGCTTGTATTTTTGGTTGGGCTAAGAACGAATTTTGGTTTTTCAAGATTCAAAACACCTTTAGCTAAGAGCATTCAAATCAGCACAAGTCAACATAATCCTCTTCTTAACTTCAATCAATTACAACCAATTCTCAATTCTCTTTCCCACTTATCATCTGTTGATTCTTTTTCTTGATCTTGTTCCTTATTCTTCTTTTTCTTTTCATTTTTCTTTTCCGCTTTTCTTGTCACTTTCTTTTTGTAACCTCAACAACCTCAAACTTAAACCTTTTTCCTATACCAAAATGAATGCTCTACTTAACTCAAAGTAAGGGGGTCAAAATTTTCAATATTGGTCAAAAGGTTCAAGGATGGGATCAATGTTTCTTCCAGATTCACAGGGTTACAACAGCTCTTGGGTTCAAAACATAGACAAGATAGAAGAACAAGATGGCCTTGATCATATGAAACAAGCAAGTAAACGATTCACATAGAGACAATCAGGCAAAATCAATTGCGATTCCAACATGATATTACTTAACAAAAATTCTGAGGCACAACATCTCACTAGGTTTCTTAGGGTTCCACATTTTTGTTTTCAAACACAATTCCCTGTATACTGACCACAAGAAAAACCTAGCATAATCTCAAACAATCATGAACAACCACAATCAAAGCTTCACATCTCAAACCAATTATCTCAAAGAAATCACACAAAACGAGCAAACATACAAAAATTTCCAAAATCACAAAGATGGTTTAATATCAAAACATTGTCACCAAACTAACCGTCAAGCCAAGTTCAAACAGTTAAACGAAATGAAAAACTTAATTTAAAAACAAGACAGAAAAATAAAAGTTTCCCAATATGTAGTGCATTGACAGAGCCTGGGGTCATAAGCTTCAGTCATCATCCTCATCGTCATCAAGGTCAAGAATTTCCGTCCCAGCATCTGAGTCATCCTCCTCATAGTCATCCTCATCATAGTCATCCTCATCATCCTCAATGTCCTCTACCTCAGTGCCATCCTCCTCCATGGCCTGTGCTCCAGACGAAGAGCCACCTCCTCCAGCAATAGGAGCCTGGTCCCCAGGCCAAGCTACAAAGGCATCGTATTCGGCTGGAGTCATAAAATCAGGGTGAGACGCCCCAAAAGCTTGCCCCATCATCTCTGCCTGGGCCCGACCAATCCTGTTGATGGCCTCCATCCTTGCCTCCTGGGCTCGACCCATCTGGTGAAGGTTCTCCATCTTCTCCTCCATCCGCTGCATCATATCTCGCATCTCCACCATCATGAAGGAATCATGTGAGGCAGGGTAGTCAGGTGACGCCTGCTGGTCAGGCTCAAGGGGCTGCTGAGGGGGAACCTGGCCTCGGCGCCGGTGGCGTCTAGGAGGCTGAGGAGGTGGAATAGGGAGACCCGCCTCATCAAGTTGACAGTACTGGATGTAGTAGGCACGGTTGATGGTTGGTCGTGGTCTCTCAAATGGTGCCTTTGAGGTGTCAACTCCAGCAAGTTCGCATAAATGTGTGATGAGAGAAGGATGTCCCAGGGGGGCCTTCGAGTTTGCGGTCTGAGCACAGTCGAAGATCTCCTGAGCAATACACTGACCAAGATTGACCTGTCGGCCTTGAATGATGTGATAGAGAAGAACTGCACGGCTGGCAATAAGGTCAGAGACATGAGAGCACGGGGATATGTTGGCATGAAGCAAGACCACCCAATATTTGTACAATGGTTGGAGGAATGCGCGCTTGATATTGAGGGGTTTGTCTTGAAGATTTCTGTAGAAATGGCCCCCCTGAATGCAAAGGACACGCTCAACATCCCCAAAATCAACCTCCCGAAAACGATTAGCACGAGCAGCAGCAAATTCACATGAGGCAGTGTCCTCGGGCCACTGGGTGTTGAGGAAGGTGTTAATGGTGGCCGCATCAAATGGGACCCTTCGACCCCTAACATAGCTGAAAAATGGCTCCTCCCCATCAGAGAAGTGGCAAGCATTGGCATAAAACTCCTTGACAATTGCAATGCTCGCAGGTTCAGCATAATGGAGGATACGCATCCAATGCCTCCGTGCAAGCTCATCAGCAAATTGCGGGGCCTCCAAAATTAACATTTCCACTTTCCTCTCCATCAGCAAGCGGCGGTTTTGGACCACCTGGAAATGTGCCTCATGTTTTTCAGAGAGAAAGTGGTGGCTAAAGATATTGCTCTTTTTCTTCTTGCCCTTGTCCTTCTTATGCCCTATAGTCTTGACTCTTTTGGGGTTAGAGGATGAAGCCATGCCTGTGTTCAAGTTTGAAACAAATGGTATAACATGTTAGCCTTAAAGAGAAACCATTAGCAACAAACTTTGAACTTGATACACAACCAAGGCTTAACAATTCATAGATGACAAGAAACACAAAGGATAACAAAGCAATGCATGGAAGACAAAAGAACATGAAACAGAGCACAAAAATTGATGGAGAAAAGGTGCAGTTCAGGGGTTGTGGCGCCCAGGCGCCCCATGGGGGGTGCTGGGCGCGAATGGTTGCTGAGCAGGGCTGCAGATGTGTTGTGCTGGGCTGGTGGCGCCAGGGCACCCCACAGAGGGCGCCTGGGCGCGAGTTATGCAGAAAAATTCTGCAGCATTTTGGCGTACCGCCTCGCCTCAGTCTCTTGTGTAAAACATGACAATTTAACCCTATGAGCTCTTAGCCAACAAGTACAACAGTATTGACAATAACAATGGTCATAAATCTGTCCAATCCAACTCTCAACCCCAACTATTTTCACATAGCAACATAACAAATGAAAATTGAACCCCATCAACAACACAAACAACTGGAAACAAGTAAAAGAAAAAGAGGATTAAACAGCCTACTTGAGTTGGATATTGGAAAAAGAGTGATGCACTTGGTAGAGGGAAACACGAACTTGAAACGAAAGTGGTGCCGCCTAGGCTTGGCAATACAGCAAACACCTGGTGGGCAGTGGTGGTTGGACTTGGATTTTTGTAGTTTCACAATGAGTTGCCCGAGATTGGAGTTGAGTGTTGGGTGTGAATGGAATGATGAATAGGGGGTGGCTATGGTTGCACGAAGATGAATTTTGGGTGAGTGGAGATTGGAGTGTGGTTTAGGGTTTTAGAGTAGAAAAGGGAGTGGGAGAGAGTAGGAGAATGGAAATGGTGTATGTGGTTGGGTGGTTAAGTGATTGTTGGTAATGGGTGAGAGAGTGGAGGAGAGTAGGAGAGTGGGGGGAGCGTGACAGAGAGGGGCGCTGGTAAGGGCGTGAGTTAGGTTTAAAGAGTAGGAGAGTGTATATGGGCCAAGACTGTGCTTAAAAGCCCAACTCAGAACCACTTTTCTGCAGATTTCACACCCGGGCGCCCCATAAGGGGCGCCTGGGCGCAATTGCCAAACTGAAACAGCAGAGCTTACTTGCATGCCGAAAGAAATGGCGCTGGGCGCCAGTTAAGGGGCGCCTGGGCGCCAGTTCTGCAGAATTTCTGCATAATTTTGCAGACTTGAGTTTTGGTCCAACTCACCCTTTGACTTTGGCTTTTGGACACTTTTAATCACTCAATTCAACCCAGATCAGTGTGTTTCCACTATACAAACTTGTTCAAATCCAAAGGGGTGGCAATTGAGTACTAGAACTCCAAATCAAGTGTCCAATTCCAAGCTTTCCAAATCTCCAACTCAAGTTTTGACTCTTTTACAACAAAAGCACATGAAACATGCCTCAACTCATCAATCTAAGCTTAAACAAGCACCAACACACCACAATATAACTAAACAACTAGAGTTGAGCCTAATCACAACAAAGCAACAAAACCATCACATTCCACTAATGTACCACTCACATCACAACAACTTCAAATCAAAATCACAACTCCTAAACACTCATTACCACATACAACATATCAAACTTAATTCAAACAAGCAAAAACACCAAAAAAACACAATAACATAAAAGAAGGGATAGAAAACTGGGTTGCCTCCCAGCAAGCGCTCGTTTAACGTCATTAGTTTGACACCATGATACTCAAATTTGATTTTTGATGTTGGTGTGCTTCTTCTTGTCATGACACCAACAAAATTTCAACACTTTTCTTGTCACCAACTTGACCCTCCTTGAATATGGAGCCTCGATTTCAAGTACCCCATTTGCCTTAAGCGCCTTGATAACCCATAACCTGTTCTTGAGCTTCACTGGTTTGCCAGGTTTAGGTTCATCACTTTCCACCATGGGGTGTTGATGAACAAGTTTCTCTTCTTTGTCTTCATCCTCCCCCTCCACTTTTGGAGAGAAACAATTGACCCTCTTGTTGACCGCTTGGGCAGCTTGCCCTACTAGGCTAGTCACTGATAGAACTTCATTCTTAGCTTTAGGACCAGTCTGCTTCTCTTGAGTTTGCTGCCCAGCTTCAAAGACATTGAAAGTTACCTCATCATCTTGGTCTTTCAATAGCACAGTTCCCTTATCCACATGAATGACAACCTTGGCTGTCTTCATAAAAGGTCTTCCAAGAATGAGAGGTGTTTCAGCATCTTCCCCCATTTCCATAACTACAAAGTCCAGTGGAAATTGAAGCTTGTCAATTTTGATCACAACATCTTCAACCACACCATAGGGATACCTAATGGATTTGTCTGCCATTTGCAAAACCATTCTTGTAGACTTAACTTCCAAACCACCAATCTTCTGAAGCATAGATAGGGGCATCAGGTTGATGCTAGCCCCTAAGTCAACAAGAGCTTTCCCTATATCATAATTCCCAATGGTGCAAGGGATGGTGAAACTCCCCGGATCTTTGAATTTTGGGGGTAGATTCCTCTGCATAATAGCACTGCAATTCCCTTGAACTTCAATTGTTCCTTCCTTTAAATACTTCTTCTTTTTGCTAAGGAACTGTTTCATGTGTTTAGCATAAGAGGGAATTTGTTGCAATGCTTCGGTCAAGGGCATAGTAATCTCCAATTTCTTGAAGGCATCGATGAAGCGCCCAAATTGCTTCTCTTTCTCATTTCTTGAGAAGACTTTTGGGTAGGGAAGTGGTTTCTCAACTTCTCTCTTCTTCTCCTCAACTCTTTCTTTCTTTTTCTCTTTTCTCACACTCTCTTCTTTTTCATTCTCCTCCTCTATTTTTCTCTCTTCATTCTCTTTTTCTACTTCCTCATCTCTCTTTTCTTTTTGCTCTCTCTCCCTCTCAACTAACACTTTACCACTTCTAGTGGTGATAACTTTGCACTCTTCCTTTGGGTTGGTCTCAGTGTTAGCTCCGAAACTCTTATCAGATTTCTCTTCAAGCTTCTTGGCCAGCTGGCCCATTTGGATCTCCAAATTCTGGATGGAAGCTTCAGTGCTCTTATGGTTGGAAATGGAGACTTGCATGAATTGTTGAAGAGGCTCTTCCAACTTAGAGGATCTTTCAGCACAAGCAGAGTGAGGTTGATATTGTTGATGAGGTGGTCTATTAGATGGCCCAGCTTGACCTTGACCCATGCTAGGGTGGGGTCTCCAACCTTGGTTGTAATTGTTTGGCCGGTTTTGGTTACCCATGTAGTTAACATCTTCTTGGGTCATGCCTTCCTTCATACACTGGCCACTTATATGCCCTCCACCACAAATTGCACACACTTGATGTTGAGCATGTTACACATTTTGGTGTTCTTGCAACTGTGAGACTTTACTCATGAGAATTTCAAGCTGTTGAGTCATGAGCTTGTTTTGGGCCAAGATAGCATCATGAGACTGGAGTTGTAGGACACCTCTTTGTTGCCCCCTCTCATTTTGCGCTTCATTATCATTAGTAGCCATATTCTCAATGAGCAGCCGGGCTTCCTGTGGAGTCTTCCAACGGATGTTTCCGCAAGAAGAGGCATCCAACATCAACTTAGTTTGGGAACCTAGTCCTGTCAAGAACACATTCAGGATTGTAGGCTCATCAAACCCATGAGTGGGTGTCTTCCTTAGTAGCCCTTTGAATCGTTCCCAAGCTTGACCCAATGTCTCATTAAATCCCTGCTGGAATGATGAAATCTCTTGCTTCCCTTTTGTTACTTTGGATTGAGGGAAGTATTTGTTGCAAAACTTGGCAACCAAATCATCCCACGAAGTGATGCTATTTTCAGGAAATGAAGTGAGCCACTCCTTGGCATTACCTTCGAGAGAGAAGGGGAATAGGCTAAGCCTTATCTGGAACACCTTGAAACTTCACCGTGTTGCATATCTCCAAGAAACCGGTGATGTGTTTGAATGGATCTTCATGTGCCAGGCCATGAAATTGCTTGCCTTGCACCAAATGAATAAGAGCAGGCTTCACCTCCATGTTTGGTGCATTGATTTGTGGCCTAGCAATACTGTTGAACTGAAACGACCCTGAAAAGGTATTGAAATCCTCCAGAGTGCGTCTATCTTGCCCATCACCATCACCATTCACATTTTCAGCCATTTGTTCCACTTCCTGCTCAGCTGCAGGCACAATGAGTTGTTCAGGAGTCCCAGGAGCTGGAGATGCTTCTCTAGATGCCCGATTTCTTCTTCTTCTTCTACTGTTGTTTCTTCGGGCAGTCTTTTCAACTTCAAGATCTAAGAGGAGAGGTTCAGAAGATCGTGTGCTCCTAGTACAGATTGTGCCCTGCATACACTAGAGCCAATAATACTAGAGCACCAAGTTAGCCCGCAAATGATGAGAGTAAAATTTATTTAAAATAAAAAGAATATAAGAGTAAAGCTTAAATAAGTTAGAAATCACACAAAAGTAAAGTAATTAACCCGAAGTCCCCGGCAGCGGCGCCAAAAACTTGTTAAGACTTTGGCAAGTGTACCAAATCGTGCAAGTAGTAAAACCGGTAAGACCGGATATCGTTTCCCAAGAGACTTCGGTATTACTTAACGACCGTATAATTACTAACTAACTCAAGCTAAAGAATGATTCCAATTTTTGGGTGGTGTTATGAAATGAAAGTAAATTTTATGCATAAGTAAAATTTGAACTAATTGGGGCCAAAACTAGTGAATATGAAAATGATTAATGACTATGTGGAATGAACATGTTGGAGAATGATTTCAACTAATTCCTTGCTATGCAAATGCACTACAACACTCTTCTTCAATTACTTATTCTTGTCACTACCTAAATTACTAAAACCCAATCCCTTGGTGAGATAGCCTAGGTTCATTTGATAAATCCCAATCCCTTGGTAATCCAACAAACTCACCCGCATTAAGAAAAGAAGTTCAAGACAACTAACGGTCCTAGCTCTATCCCTAGACACTATTTCCCTTAGGTGTTTAGTCTAGTTCAAGTTTCACCCAAAGTTTCCCAACCTTAAGTAAACCCCAAAATCAAGTCATGGTTGATCAAGTCATAACTAGCATTAAGTAAAAGATACAAACACCAACAAGTAATGAATGAAGCGTTTTTCATTTAAAAGCAAGTGCATTTACATAAGAAGTTCTTAGTTTACATCACTCTCCAACACTAATGAACTTAGCTCTCCATTAATGGAGAGCTTGAGCTTACAATGGAGTGAAAATGGTGAAGATGAGACTCAAGGAGGAGGAAAGGAGAGCTCCCACTGTCCAAAACCAGCTCCAAGAGGTGTAGGAACGCTTCCCTAGGTCTCAGCCGCCAAGAAGATCCTAACCCTCGAAAACTGTGTGCCTTTTATAGTTCTCAGGTGCCATCTCAGCAAGGATTCGCGCCCAGCGCCCTTTCCTGGGGCGCCCAGGCGCCAGAAATACAACAAAAGTGCGAGACAAATGGCGCCCAGCGCCCTCTGGGGGGCGCCCAGGCGTGAATAATGGGCAAAAAGTGCGAGTTGAAGGGCGCTGGGCGCCCTTCAGGGGCGCCTGGGCGTGAGAAATAGGCAAAAGTGCGAACTGAAGGGCGCTGGGCGCCCTTCAGGGGCGCCTGGGCGCCAGTTCTGCAGGCTTCCCTCTTCAATTCTTCATCTTTTTAGCTCCTCCTTGGTTCTCCACTCTTCAAAGCTTGATTGTTCTTCCAAAGCACAACAAGTTCCTACAAAATGTGAAGTATTGGTGATGAAAACTACTGTGTATAACCTAAGCTGAGTTTATTCACAAAGTTAGATCATCCAAGAGGATTAAGCGTGTTTAAAGCTTCAGGAATGTTGATTTGGTATGACAATTGTACCATAGATAATGGTAATATTTACCGTTATCACCTACTCGTTCCTGGCCTACGACCCATCTTTTTTATGTCACGGCCGTCTGATCATACCGTATAATTTCTTTTAATAAATCATAATTTTTTTAGGATTTTTTTTAACTAATCAATTATGATTTTTATTTTTTTTTTCTTTTCTGTATCCCTGATTTTTCATTCTTGAATTAGAAAATTTTGAATTTTTTTTTGTTAGACATAAATTTATGGTTTGACATTTTTTACAATTTACTGAGTAAGAATTTATTACAATTAAAATATTTGTTAATTGATAAAGTTATTGAATAATTTAGAGGTCTTTTTTTATATTTTGAAAGATACATAAAAAAATGAATTTAAAAATACATTGATTTCTATCAAGGAATTTGTTTTTAAAATGGATACAGAGCGTAAGTTTTATGAAATATATATTAATTGTAAAAAGAAACAATTTCATAATCATTGATTATTTTTGTATATTGTAGATAAAACAATTAATTAATTTGAATAATTTAAAATATAGGAATATATTTTAATTTTTTTATTTAGTGTTAAAAGGAGGAAATATACGAAAAATGTTTAAAATCTTTAAAGCATCATAATTTGTTGAAGTATGTGAATATTAGAGTATTGCTAAATATTAAAGGTGTCTACAAGCCAAAAATACGTGAGAGTTGGGGAGAAATAGATACATTTTGACTTGAGTGATATCTTTTATAATTGATTTCTTGGGGATTCAAAAGGTCAACTCATGCGTGAAGAATAGAGTGATTTCATTTACATGTCCATGACAACTTAAATTCTAGATGACTTATCTGAATTTGGGGCTATTCATTCTTTTGATCCAAATGCAAATATGAAATAAAATGACCCAAAGTCTTGGAATTAATCAATTTTTCCCCAAGAGTACAAATGAATAAGTGTCGGGTGTGATGAGTGCATATTTATGCCCACATTTATATTTTAAAATTCAAAATTTTGATGACATTCTTGTGCTTAAATGATTGATTTAAAGTGCATTTGTGACAATTGGATTTAAAGACAATTAATTTAATTTGAAAATATCAATAGGAAATATTATCAAATATTCTTAAAAACTAATTAAATCTGTTGAATATTATAAGATATATTATAAAAGATCTTAGCAACATAATATTCAGAGTCCAAGACCAATCAATCCTATATAAAGAGACCCATGGGATGCAAGAATCATAACTCACTCATTCACTTAGACTCCTCTAGAAGTAATCATCCACCATTTCTCTCACTTTTATTTTACTATGTATTCCACTTCATTCATGGAGGGCTAAGCTTCTAAGGTTATTCTACAACAATTGGTGGTATTACCGAAGGACAATGTCCGTCCCTAAAGGCTATATTTCCCTCGGAAACCCATTTTATCGACAGCTTACCGACGGTCTAAACTCCGTCGAAAAAAGCTTTGTCGAAAACCATTACCGGTGGATTATGTCCTTCGGTAATTACCGAATGACACTACTTGGGCAATTACCGAAGGATTTATCCTTCGGTAATGTCGTCTTTATAGTCCTGGCAATTTCGTTTTTATATAATCCTACTCAAAACAGTAACCTGCCAATACATGCACTCTGCAGTTTGCAAAATATATACATCCAAAGTAAACCTGCACGATTCAATACCAACAACATCCAACTCAAAATACAATCCAACATTCACCAAGTGGAGTCAACTCCAATCAATGCAAATCCAAACATATATATATATATATATATATATATATATAATGTCTAATGTCTAAAATTTTGTAATTGATAAACTAAACAGAACTCCACTAACCAATATAGGACTAAATATAAAATTGTTCTTAGAAGGAAAAGAAGTAATAATAATGTAAGTAATGTGCAAACTTATCCCATAAAATCTAATAGTCGTCATAATGTTCAGCTTGATGATTGTCTTCCTGTTCATCATTGTTTTGAGGCTCTGAAGTTGGCTGGACAAATGGGGACTGGACTGGTATGGGTTGGACATCTGTGGGTTGAACTTCAGTAGGTTGGACTGGTGTGGGCTGCGAATGAGAGGTCGGAGGCACTGTAGACTGAGGAAGCAATCTCATGACCAGTTCTTTAAAATTGGTAAACTCTTGTCTGAGTTCACTATATTCTCGTTCACGTGTTTGAAGCTGTTGCATCAGGGCATGAACGCTCTCATCAGGACGCTGGGAGGAAGAAGAATTTTGGTGCTTTAGACCACCACGACCTGCACTGTAATTTGCATCCAATTGCCCTGCCCCATAGATTCTTCCTTTTTTCTTTCCACTTACAACATCAATCCAACACTATGACCTAATAAGGTCTTCTTCATCTTCTGTTGGTTGGGTTGACTGAGGACATGAAGAATGTGAGGATCTGACCCGTGAAAGTTTTGTGGAGAATTCTTCTTGTTAAAAATGATGATAAAATATCAGTCAAATATACAATAGAAGGCACAAAGTTGTGAATCAAGACTACAATTACAAATATTTTCTTACATGTGTCTTTCGGGACCTTTCATCCACGAATTGGTCAGTAGTGCCCTTGCGAACATGAGTTTGGTGGAAAACTTCATCAACATGCACAAATCGTCCCAACTCAGCTGCCTGTAACAAAATATAAAGTTTGTTATGTACATTAAAATTAAAGTTATGAGACTTATACAAGTAAATGGATACTTACCATACACATGGCATGTTCATGTATGGTGATTGATCCACCTGTATGGAGAACACCGCCCCTTTCTGAAGACCGATTCTTCTGGGCGATTGCACACTTTGCCCGGTACTGTGGCGAATTCCAATGCTCCAGTAAAGAGGTCCAGATTTGCTCCCCAATCCAGTACGGGCGTTCTCCTGCTATCCTTGCTTCTCGAAACATCTCAGAAAGCCTATGAGATGCCGTCGAGTGGAAATTCCGCTGAATTTGAACTTCATGTTGAGGTATGCAAAGAGAAGTCCTAAGTATTGAAATACCTAACACATCCTAAGGGCCTGTGTATTAAAGTTGGAGGAGACAACTTTTTACTACTGAAGCTCTCGTTTGTAGGTTCTAAGTTGGGGGAGACAACTTATTACAATATATATATGAAGATACAATATATACATCAACATAATTTAGGCAATCAAATATCTATAAAAACATGGATATATAATACATATTATCTTTTTAGGCACAAAATACAACTCCAACTTAGATTCACTTTGCAAGTTCCAAAAATGGCACAAATTTTGCATAATATGGGTTATTAGGTTTCAATTTTCGTGTTGATGTGATTCTATGTTATTAGGCAGTTTAAAAAAGTCCTAAATGTTATTTTCCATCTTATTAAGGGAGTACAGTTAATAATTGTGTGGTGCAAAAAGCAATAACCAAACTAAGGTCCTCCATACCAAAATTAAATGTGGGCCTTTAGTAATTGTATTGTTCTGGTAGAAAACATTAAAAAAAAGAAGAGAGAGAAGAAAAGGGATAAACAAATAAACTTCATAAAAGTCTATTTTGTTTTACTTTTTTAATTAAATATTTTTATTTACCTAATTTAATTTAAATTTACTCTATTTGACTAATTTTTTTTTTGTCTTTTAGTTTTCTTTCAACATTTATTATTTTTTTTCTACAGAACAAATAAGCTAAAAAAAATGTTAGCATTCTTAGTGGTAAAGTTCGAGGTGGAAGAGATTATAAATAAAAAGTCTTTTATTAATTTTGAAACTCTAAGATATGTTAAGAGGGTGACTATTATTTTTTAAACAGAAGTCAAACAAAGAATAAAGGGTCATTATCACAAATATATGTATAAGAATAAGTTGAGAGATTTAAGATCATATTTAAGTAGATATCCTTATAAGTATTTATTACTTAAAAAAATACAAGAAAACTATAAACTAAGATATATTCTATAATTGTCAGCGATTAACAAAAAAATTATAGCCGCTAACTGATAATATACAATCATACGAATAGTTAAAAAATAACTTTCATTAAAAACATTATCTGGGATAATTAGTCATTTCTTAGTAAAGAGTTAAGATCAATTATCACTTAAGAATAGAATTCAAATTAGAAGTACCATTTTACTCTTAAAGAAGTTAAAAATAAATTTAGTTATATTTCAAATGAAAATATTAAATGTTCTTTTAAAAAAAGTAAAGAAAGAAAAATATGCATATACATACAATTTTGTTGTTTTTGTTGGAAATAAACGAAGTGTAAAGAAATATCAAATTTTTTTTACGGTCCGAGAACAGAGAAGAAAGAAAAATGTTTAGTGAAAGAAAAGAAACTCAGACAAATAAAGAAATTGTGTAAAAAATAAAGAAAAACACCTAAGGAAAGGTTAATTATTACAGTTATAGTATTCTTAAAAATTGTAAGATATAGAAATTGATATTTTAGACTTGATAATAGGTTTAAAAGAATAATATTTGATTATTTTAATATTAAAAAGTTAAAATATAAATATAAATTTTATAAAAGAGTTTTATTATTTAAAAATACATTAGTTATTTAAAATATTTTTTTAGAGTTTTCTCACTTCTTTTTAGATTTTCTCATTTTCTATTCCTTTTTTTTAATATTGGAGACCAATAGAGTATTCCTTACAACGAGTTTTCAATCATGTTCCATCAATTTCTTTTCTAGAGAAAATTGATTTTTTATCTGTTTTCTTGGCCTGTTAGTGCTTTTCTTTGCATTTGAGTTTCATTAGCTTGCATCTGGTGTTCAAATCTTTTATAAGATTTTTTGTTGATTAGTGATTTTAATGGTGTGTCCTAATTGTGTTTGTGTTGTTCTTAAGTATAGATAGAGCATCTTGTGAGTCTAAAGGAGCTTTGGTGTTCTTAGAGTTGTTTGAATTCTTTTACATGTAAGATAAACTAATTGCACTATTTTTAAGTTAAAGATATGTTTAAATTATTGATTGAGTGATTGTACTATGATTCATAAGTTGTTGAATTGTGTGAGGAACATTATTTATTGAATTGGAGGTTAGGTTCTTGAATTGCATGATTTGATTTTATGATAAATTTTGAAGTAAACATAGTAATATTGAAATTGTAATGATTTCGACTGAGTTGAACCACTAAAATTTTGAAATTTGGTATGTTAATGGTGCATATGAAGCTATTGAATTGAGTTTGGCATGGTTGGATCAACATAATTAAAGAATTTCATTTTTTGCAATTAAGTAGACTCACTAAGTGAGGGATTGCATCATTGGACGCGGCCAAAGTTAGGGAGCCATTGACTTGGTAGTCACTGGACAAGGATATTCTTGCTCAGGGACTCTAAAGTCAGAGAGTTCACTAACTTCCCTGAGCAAATTTTGGGTGATTTAATCCCTATTAGTTCTAATGTTACCGTTGGGCAAGACTTCTAGTCATTTGGCGACTGGGCCTCGAGGCATTACTCGCTAAGCAAATGGATGTTTACAGTGAGCGAGTGGATGCTATTGTTGAACGGGATTAACAAATTTATGAATAATTGTATGTAATGCTAACTCTATTTCTATTATATGAAAACACTTTTGTATATTAACTTACCTTTTTTGTATGTGTTATTCTGTTTTGTGTTCTTTTCTTCTTTTGCAATGGTCATAATTTGTTTAGCTTTCATTTTAAAATCTATTGTTTTTATACCTTTTAAAAACTTAGAGTCTCTTTTAATATATCTAACTTTGCTCAGTATATCTTATATAGAATATTGTAATAGAGTAGTTATATGTTGATATTCTTATAAAAAAATATGATAAATATATAATATTTTGTTTAGTAGTCACATTAATTGGGATGTAACAAAAATAAGTAAAATATGTTTTTTTTTCAGTTTTGTCCCATAATCTTTGTAATTTTAATCCTAAATTTTACTATAATTTTAAAATTTTAATTATTCTCATTTTTCTCTTTAATTTTAGTTCAGTAATGCGTAACCTTTAATTATTTTAAACCGTGAATGGTTAAAAATGGTGGCAACAACATATCCTAGAATTAAAATATTGTTGTGAATGATTAAAAATTGAGGGATCAAAATTTTGTACAAAATTTTTATTACCAAACATTATTGATAATTAAAAGTTAGAAAATTAAATTTAAAAAAATTATGATTTTTTTAAATATATGAATCAAAATTATAATTAAACAAAAATAAAATAATATATTTATCTTTCTACTTTAATTTTATAGATATACTTTTCAAAATATTATTTTTTTAATTATTCTTTTTTTCTCTCTTTATATAATTATTTTCATTTTCTACTTATTCTGATTCACTTGTTTATAATTTTTTTCTTTCGAAAATATTTATGATAGGGGAAAAAAATAAAAGAAGAAATAATTATTAAAAAAGTTGCGTAAAAATGTAGATTATTTAGTTAAATAAAGATAAAGCAAGTGAAAAATATTTTTTTAAAATAATTATTTAAAATAAAAATAAGATACTATTTTATTATTGTTATTTTATTCCTTTACATTATAAGAAAAATAAGGTTTTAAATGAAGACACTACAAATAAAAAATATGGTATTATATATTAATCATTCGTTGGTAAATCAGTGGAATTTGCCGATAACTTGTAATTGATGGCACAAATCTATTTGTCTGTAATATTTATCAACTGAACTACCAAATTTCTCGGTAAGTGTATATGAATCACCATAATGTCCAAAGCCAACACATTCATTCAATGGGGACCTATTATGTATATCACCATTTTGTTTATAGAAAGACAACACATTCGTAGAAAGTCAACACTTTCAAAATTTCTTTATGGAGTCTTATTATGTATAGTTTATTTCAATTTGTTTCTCTTGACTGATAAACACGTAATGGTGTTGGTATGGATGTTTATAAAATTCAAAGAGATGCACAACCGTATTTAGCCAACCAACATTATAAATGTTAATTTCAGTTTTTGAAGCTAACTTCATGAGGATTGTAGTCCCAAATCTGCTTTCTTGATTCATTCTATGTTTTAATTTTCTTTTATTATTCTATGCATGTTTACATTCTCAATTCAACTTTTTGAGTCATTTTTTTATAACACTGCAACATGGTAGTTTAATTAGGTAAGTTCGACAATTTGGTTTTAGGGTTCTAAGAGTTGAATTTCATTTCTATATCTAATTTTTGCAATCTTGTAATCCATATATGTTCTTTTGCATCAATTAAACTTGTTGGTAGGTTTGAATTCATTTTATAATCCTCATTCCAGGTTCTGAAAAGCAAAAACACAAAGTTTCAGTTTTAATCAAGTTATGGTGGTTTACCTCTTTTAGAAAATTTTGATTCTACTATTCTTTGGTTTCAGTTAGGTTCTATAAAAGTCAATTCACGTTGTGTTGATCATATTTGCGTCTTAATCCGCTTAGTTCTATCATTTTACTGCAATATATGTTTTAGCATTCACAATTTTGACCCTAGTGCTATCAAGCTTGTAACCTTGGTTTCAACTTGTGATGTTGAGATTCCAGCTTAGTGTTTTTATTCCAAATTGAATTTCTAATATTAGTTTAATATTGTATACATGTTCAAACCATTACATCTGCATATGTTACATTTTTGTCTCATAGGTGTATTTCATCAAACAGTTTGCTAAATTATATACATTCCCATTCAGGCTTTTTGTGAAACAGATTTATAGTTCATAACTAAGCATATAGTATATGCATTTTAACCTTGAACACATATTTCATTCATCATCCATAGTATATTATAGGTTTATAGAAATTTTTAGACAGAATAACATCATTTCATCAAACATTCATCATACATAAAGAGAGAAGTAACAAGAAAAGATAGAAAAACTCAAAGTGTTCTTACACCGTATAATGTTCAAAGTGTTCTTGTAGAAAACAAAAGTCTATCTCTTATATAACACTAAGACTAAAAAAAATATTTTCATACAGTGTTATATTAATCAAAACATTATGTAGAAGATATCATCTAATAAGTGACCACCTAAATGCTTTAAGCTTTGAGAAAACATCTTATATTCTTACCATCTGATGAATACACACATTTGTCTCACCAAATAATGCATTAATTAGTGAAATGACAAATGAAAAAAAGTTTTGAACACACTACACTACTTAACACTCATTAGCGTTTAAAGTATTTAATACGTGTACAAAAAAGTACTTTGATACTTGTGTACTATGTCTCTTGATATCTGTGTAGATCCATAAAGCAAAAAAATATGACAAGAATCACCACAAGAAAAAAAACGTTGTGAGAGAAGAAGAACATTCTAGGAATGTTTCCTTGAAGCCATTTGCTTTGTCACGTACAAGTTCAAATTTTGCTTAAGGCTATGAGAAAAAGCTCTGGACCCTACAAAGTAGACTAAAGTCAGACTTCACATCGAAAAACTATCAACTCTTCAAAAGTCAACTTCTTGATCCAACAATCATCTTACAAGAGAAGCTATATATAGAAGAAATTTGAAGAGAAGATGTTGTTGATGAAAAAACGCATAATAATATAAGAGAAGTAACAAGAAAAGAGAGAAAAGTTCAAAGTGTTTTTGTATTTGTACACACATCCTCTCGCTGTGAATTATTCTTCTGTACCTTGTAAAAATTTCATTTTTGGATTTGTTGTAAGTTTTGGAGAAAACTCAAATATTTGCTTATTCAGTTAAGGTTGAGTTAAACGTTTATAAATAATACTCACTTATATCTTTACAACATTAGTCTAATAAGTGGAATTCAACTAATTAATTAAGAAATGGAAATAGTTATCTATTTAGACACAAACCAGTATAAAACATCTAAAGCAATTTCTCTCTCATCTTTCTCTCTCTTATATTGCAAGTTGATAGTAACCAATCTTAGAAAGAAAGATTTGTGAACTTTTAGAAAAACTTATGTGAATTATCTGTTATATAAAATTATCATTCGAGTGTAAATAATCAGATGATATATTTTTTAAATTTCAAAAAGTTTAGATACACAATCATTGTATTTGGCCTATTTTTTCATAGAATATTTTCATTTTGTGACAAATCAATCAACTAGTATAAAATGGTGTTGATGGTAAAATGTTTTGTATTTTTCTATTTTAAATTTTGTTTATCTCCTTGTATTTTTAGTGTATTATGGATATCAATCAACCCAATTATCAACATTAATACAATTTATTGTAAAACTAACCATCTCATCCTAAAAATGATCTGAAATTATACATACACATTGTTTATCATGAATCCTAACACATGGTATAGGTCTTTGTTATCAACCCAAGACCATATCTGACCAATAATCATTCTTAATTTTTTATGTTTCCACCACCCGTAATAACTCCATACATGTCTCCTTCATCCATTTTAAAGCTCACTTTGTCTAGTCCTAGTGAAGTTGAATCCTTAATCTCACTTGATAGTGCCTAACATGTAGGAAACATTGTGTAACATTGTTGGTGTTAGAGAATATAATACTGATTTAATCGCAGTTGAATTGGTTAAAAAATCCAATAAACATACTATAATGATGCAAAGCATGACGTGTTCACAAGGTGGATAGTGGGTCAGTTAAAATCTTAATGGAGCAAAGCTCATCTTGTGATTCAAACGTTTATCACACGTTATAAACGAACAACCAAAAAGGTAACATTGGTTCGGTTGAGACAAATATAATGTCATTTACACGTCAGATTTTCACGAAAGATTAAATAGAGGACAAATATTTAAATTTTAACATGTTTGATAGTCAATGAGAGAATAATTAAAAAATTAGATATATTTTTAATTTTTTAATTTTTAGTAGAAATTAAAATTAGTCTTTTAACTTTAAAACAAAAATATCAATTCAAATATTATTATAAAACAAGTTTGAAACGTTAAATAAATCTAACAAAATTTAATTAAAAAATTAATATACATTTTTAAAATTGAAAGACTAAATTAAACTAAAATTTGAAAGAGAAATTATTTTCAATTTTTACTAAAAATTAAGATATAAAAAAGTATTTAATGTATGCTAATAATTTGTTTTAAAAGAAAACAAGCTTGCTTCTTTAGTAACATTTATCGGAAAAGACTCTTAACGTCTTCTAACCCAAACGATTCATTAGAGTTGATGAAGATGATATTAATCATTAATATTCTGCCCTGTAAGAAAGAAAGACAACTAAGGAAAAGAAATAAGTGCAAGCAATAGTCCCATTATTGATTTCTCTGCTATAAAAAGTGCAATGAATGAAAAAAACTAAGTTGGAAGAATTTTATTAAGTTTTAAAGAAGTTTAAAAAAAAATTGTTTGGAATATGAAATTCTCGTAAAGATAAATCTAACATGTCTAATAAAAATGAAAAGACCGTGAAAAATATTTTGACTATAGAAATAAGGATTTTAAATGTAATAGTCATTTGATTGTTACATGTTTATTTAAATTTTATGTAATTGAAATTATTGTTAAATTAAAATATTATTATATTATCAATTAATCAGTTTTATAACTGAAAAAAATATTTTTTATTTATTTATTTTGGTTATGAAACTAGTCTTTGTAAAACTAGCTATCACAATATAAAACTAATAGTTAAAAAACTATATAATTTTGTAGTGTTATCTCATTGTCACATATTTTTGTAATATTTCAATTATTTATATAGGGAAGTTTGAAAAACATGGTTTCATAACAACTTTGAATTAAAGCATAAATTAAAATTTTGAAGAAATTATGGATGAAGAAGACGTCATGTTAATATTTAAGCACCAACAATAAGTCAATAATATTACTTGAAGAAGAAAGGTGGTACCGTGGTCATAATTGATTGTTCAATGATTATGTTTTAAAGGATTGTACGCAAACTCATTTTCATTACAGGTTTCATATGCAAACTAATGTATTTCTAGAAATTGCATATTTCTAGAAATTGCAGAAATTGTTGGCAATCATCACGATAACTCTAGAGGATAGATGCAACGCAAAGAAAAGGTATATCACCTTTGCAAAAAATAGTATGTCATTTATTGTTTGTGTTTTGGCTTATGACTTACCTACTGAGAATGTCGATTAATGTATTTAAATTGGTGAAAGCACAATATTAAAATCCTTACAATAATTTGTATCAAAAGAATTTAAAGATACAATAATTTAAAGAATTTAAAGAGGTCCAACAACAAAGACACCAACTCTCTACTAAAAATTAAAGAGACTAACCAATTTTCAAATATATTAGAATATGTGTTTATAATGAAAAAATATTATCCAACATGGAAAGAATTTATTATAGTGATTGTGGTAATTCAATATCATTCTTGAAACAATGACACGATAAAACTTTTGAATTGATGAAAACTATATATTTGTGAAAATAATTTCAGTGAAGTAAAAAATAAAGTTACTTATATAATAACACTGATAAGTAAACAAATTTCAAAAGGTATATTAGAATATTCCAATCTCAATTCAAAATAATTTTGTTGTTAATAGGATATAGAAAGTTGATTTATGGACATGTATAGAGTAATTTGATTGTTTATTTTGTTGAAAAGGGGTTTTTTAGGAAGGGATATTCACTTATAAAATATTCTTCAACGCTTAGTAACAGAGTTGTGATCTTTTATAATAAGATAAAAGTGAGTGTTTATAGTGAGTATTTCTTAAAAAATATTACTTATATTTATAAGATCAACATAAATTATAGACCTATGTTTCTATTATAATAGTAGTCACTTCGAAGTATAATAACATTATAACAAACAGTAACATAATGATAAATAATAGCGAACATACCCAACTATCGAGATTTAGTTATAATATGTAAATATATGACCCAAATAGACATAAGTTTGGGTTGCTCCATAATGAAAAAGGCTTAAAGAACTTTATTGGGCTACACTATTTAATAAGCCTATTGGGCCAAATATGAATACTATTGATTAAATATAATAAAACATGACACATTGTATTAATCAATCTTAAATTTGTACTGTATGATGGTTCAATCAACTACAACTCGTACGATTAACCATCAATTTAGTGACAAATCTCGAGTCTGGATAATTAACCAAACGTCCTGACGATAACTTACTAAGCTTAGATGATTATCTAACAAACAAGTGACAATTCATCATATCAAAGAGTTTGAAGAAAACCAAAGTAGATTAACTCCAAAATTGATTAACTTAAGGTTAGAACATGATTATTCACATTTGGATCGCCAACCTTAATAAAAAAGACCCACCACAAAATCTATAAATATATGTTTATGTAAGAAGGTAAGTTACATATTAATTACAAATTAATATTTCAACATTAATTGTTTTCTATCTAAGTTGATCTGACTTTGATATTAGAGTATCTTTTGTAGGTACCATCCGAACGGTTTGCACGCATGGGAAACCCCTCTCGTTGTAGAAAACTTGGACATGGAATGACACATCAAAGACCGAACAATTGACTTTGACCCCACACCCGAAATATAGTTTATTGTATGACTATCCGGTCAACTACAATCTGGGTGGTCACCATATGATCAATTACAACCCGAATGGTCGACCATCAAATCAATGACAAATCTCGAGTTCAGATGATTAACCAAATGCCCTACGACAACTCATTAAGTCTAAACAATTATCTAACAAACTAAGAGATAGTTCATGATATTGAACGGTCCAAACAGAACTAAAGTAAATCAACTCCAAAATTGATTAACTTAAAGTTAAAACATGATTATTTATGTTTGGGTTGTAATTAGATTAACTTTAATAAAAAAAACCTATCAAAAAAATCTATAAATAAATGTTTTAAGTAAAAAGATACGTTAAACATTAATTAATTAATTTTTTTTGTCTAAATTAATCTAATTTTGATATCAAAATACCTTTTATAAATATCATAAACAATTTAAGCACACCAAAAATTCTTCTCATCACACAAAACTTAAACTTAAAACTATACATCAAAAACCAAATAATTGACCTTAACCCACATTCAAAACAACATTCTTTCAAAATTAATCAACAATTCGAACTACCACCAAATTCAAATATATTTAAAGAACCATAAGAGAAAATAGTGGAAATTTATACGAAAGATATCTCGTGTCATATTTTTCACGTTATGCATGCTAAACAATTATATTAATTTTAAATTATTATATTATTATAAATTATAAATAAATAAATAAATATTTTAAAATAAACTTAATTAACTTTTCACAAATTTTTATTAATAAATATTATTTCGTATCACAATTAAATTTAAATCAAATATTAAATGATGAACTTTTAAATTTATTTAAAATTTTAATTTAAATATAAATTTTAAAAAATGGTATAATATAGTACATTTAAATTTGCATTTTTCAACACGAGAAATGGTCCTAAATGCTGTAATGAGATAATGTTCACACAGTGATTCTGTTGGAATCAGACCCAACTGCGTCCATTAAAACACGTGTGATCAATGGTAAGAGAACTTGCAAGAAAGAAGCTTGAATTTTTGCTAAAGTGTCACACACTTCAACACGGCACCAATCATCTCTTCAACTCTACAACCACTCACTATTAGTCTTCTCTTTCCTTCTTCCCTTCTCTGAATTGCAAAATCTGATGAAGATGAGATGACAGAGATCACAAACCTAAGTTCTGACCTCGTAGAGCTGATTCTATCTCTGCTTCCAATCCCCACCCTCATCAGAGTTTCAACAGTGTGCAAGCTATGGCACTCCATCATCTCTTCCCCTTCCTTCTCCACACTCTCCAATCACTCCAACCAGCCATGGTTCTTCCTCCATGGCATCCATAACATCTCCTCCAAGAACAACCAGACCTTTGCCTTTGACCCTTCCTCCAACACCTGGTTCCTCCTCCCCACCCCCCAACTCCACCACCGACACCAACCCAACACCTCCTTTATTGGCACCAACTCCTTCTTCTTCATCACTGCCCCCAACTTCCTCTACACCCCTATCCTCCACCCCTCCTGGCACCTCACCCCTCCCCTCCACTTCCCCAGGATCAATCCCCTATTGGGTGTCTTCCATGATGCTAAAGGTAGCAACTTTAGTCACCCCAAGTTCATTGTTGTTGGTGGGGTCAAGTTCATTGGGAACCTTGTTGACATAGAGGACCGTTTGGATGTGGAGATTTATGACCCTCTTCTGGGGAATTGGGACCTTGGGCCTCCTCTCCCTCCTGATTTCAGATCAGGAAACTCCTCCTCTTCCCTTTCGTCTGCCCTCTTCAAAGGGAAATTTTATGTCTTTGGGATATACTCTTGCTTTGTTTCGTCTTTTGACTTGCATCATAGGGTTTGGAGCGAGGTTCACACCCTTAGGCCTCATGGGGCTGTGTTCTCCTTCTTGGTTGCATGTAAGGAGATGCTTGTGCTTGCTGGAGTGTGCAATTTTCCCCACGGATCTTCTTCCTTTGTGCTGTGGAAGGTTGATGAGAGGACCATGAGGTTCAGCCAGATTGATGTGATGCCTCATGATTTGCTCTGTAGCTTGTTTGATGGTGACGAGGATGATAAATTTGCAAGCTTGAAGTGTGTTGGGTTGGGAGATCTTATATATGTTTACAATGAGAATTACCATAGGATGTACCCTGCTTGTGTGTGTGAGATTAACGGGGAGAGTGGGAGGTGTGTGTGGAGGAAAGTGCCCCCGTTGCCATCATTCATGAACAGGTTTCACAAAGTTGTTAGCTTTTGTTCTACAGTTTCACTGCATAGTATTCTGCGTGAACTTCAAGGCCCTGATCTTCAATTCTAGGTATCCTTTTTTCTTGACATTACCAATTTTCGATTCATAGTTTTTCAGGGAGCACTTAATTTAACCGCATAAAATGGTCTTGTTTTCTTCTTTTTTTTTTTTATTTTTTTTTCTTACCAATGATTACAGTGGTTCGTGATTGTGAAATTAAGTTAAATTAGTGTTGTCAAAATTAAGTGAAATTCACGGTCAACCCGGTCACCCATCGGGCCGATTGAAATTAAAAAAAATGTAATTTTTTTATATGATCAACCCTTGTCTTTAGAGTTTAACAGTTTTTAAGAGAGAGATTTATTTAGATTTCAATTAAAAAAAATGTAAATTTTTTGGATTAAAAAAAAAAGACTTGTAATTAGATGAGCGTTTTACAGCAATTTGTCTGTGCCTTTTGATCATGATATTATTCGTCGTCCCAATTATCTTTTCATCGCTTTGGTTGATTGGCTCTTTGATAGATAAGTTTCTTATAGGTTGGCTAGAGGGTATTTCACCAACTGCGTCTTTCATTGTTTAAGCTACCTGATATCAGAAGTCAGTGTAGTGGTTGTCTGATGTAATTAATCGTACTAACAACTGTCTCTTGACTGTTCATATAATAGTTATTCGCCCCTCATAAACCTACTTGCGTATGCAGTTGTTGTATGCAATACTTTTTTGTTTATTGCCTTTTACATTGGCTTGTCAGGATTCTACTATGTTGCTTAATTTTTTTTTTACCCTTTTTTATGCCTATTTCTGTGAATGGATGTTTATCTATTTATGCCTTGTTTACCTCTGCTGGTAATGATTGCACGTGAAAGTTAGGAATGGAAAAATGTTATTGGTCTTTTTTATTTATCTGTTTAACATGTTTTGACTCTGACAACAGTAATGCTAGCTGAACTGATATTTAGCAGCTTAGCTGCATAATTAGACTAATTAGCATTACAAAATGTTTAGTTTCATAATTTGATCAAGCTCAGAAACATTGTTCAAATTTTTGAAACAGATAAATTTCTCCATCAATGTGTAAATTACCTTATTTTCAGCTGTTGCTGATACTCGAATTCATATTTTTATAACCATTTTTTTATTCATGTTATAAAACTCCCAAGTTAAACACGCATATTTAAAAATTTTGTGGTGCAGAAAGTTAGGAGGAATTTCTATAATTAGGAGTAAGCTTCTTTTTTTCTGTTATTAAGTGTCAAGCCTCGGTATCAGTTTCTTCCGAGTGAGTAAACTGTCAAGGTCAAATGGATCCCGACCCTAGTTGAATAAAACTAAGTGTATTCATGTCAAGTGGGAATTGTTCCCACTTGTTATCATAGGAACAATTAATCTTCACTACCTTACTGAATGGGGCTGGAGAAAATTAGAATTGACTAAAACATGATCAACAAAATCCTTTTATGGTCTAAATGTGGTGAAGATTCATTATTTTTCATAATAACTAGTGAAAGCATAAGATGTGAGTTAATCTTGACTATACAATTAAATAATTGGTCAAGATTATATTTAAGCAAAACAATCATGATGGAACTAGATACCCACACTGTGATGTCTGCATAGATAGAAACTCAGTTGCTTTGTGGTTCATTTTCTACACGCATGTATGTGTGTGTATAGACACAGACACATACACATATATATGTAATTTAAATTGTGTTTACAACTTTCAATATGTTCAAAGTTTATTTTAATGGTTGATTGAAGGTGTTAACAACTTATTTCTGTGTACAAATTGATCATTATTGAGCTATTCCATTGCCTACCATTTTCTACTTTACACTATCTCACTCACTATTGAGGTTCTTTCTTTATCATACTTTTGTGTTCTGTTTGGTTTTACTATAATTTACACCACAACACACATAGGTAGAGCTAAAGAGAGAGATTAGAGAGAAAAGATGAACTGTTAATATGTATTGATTAGCAAAAATTCGACTCTCCGCACTCCCATAATGAGTTTCCAATACCTGCTACTACAGTATAAAATTGCTATTTATACACTATCACTTCCAAACTTACTGACTTGTGGGTCAGTTGTGTTTGTTCTGTTCTTATTTCTTCAAGAATTTACTTTAGTAATAGGTCTCATGTTCCTAAGAATCTCCTCCCCAAAGAAGATCCACCTTGTCCTTATGCTGCCTGTCTGATATTAACACATTTTCTGGTTGAACCTGGATCTCCATGTCATCATCTGCTAGGGTGAGGGGGTAGAGCTTGAACAAGCTGTGGTGAGCTGTTTGATCAGCAATGGGATATTTTATAACTATTGGGGTACTCCAATCCATTTACAAGACATGTACAGCACTATAGATACAATAATAATTCAAAACTCCCTTTCTAGTACATTGTAAGATTTCATCCCTATTCTATATAATAGAATATACTTTTCCATGTATATATTGTCATTGACCCATATATTAGCTTTCCACATTTTATCTAACATATACTACATTTAAGTAGTGGCTGCAATATTAATCTTATTATACTCTTCATTGTGTGAACATATGTGATGGAGATTTCTTTCAAGCATATTCCTTCATATCTTCAACCAAGTGTGCATATACGTTAGAAGTGTAGCAGCACCACTTCCAAGCTAAGAGGTCAACCACCACTGTGAAGTCATGTTCCTCTTTATCTCACCACCTCTTTAAATGAGGTGCCTAAAGGACATTGCCATCTTTTCCTGAATCACAAGTCAAAGCCACTAACATAAGCTACCTGACCAATTCTATCCAAAATCTGAAAATGACCTTAAAAACGAGGACAAAGGTTGTTGTTAGGCCTTTTATGTTAATAAGCAAATCAAGTAAATCATAATCAAGGAAATCCATTATTAATCATTCCTATTATTGTGCATATTTACAGTTAATTTGGTAGCCTTATAATCAGCCAATCAATTAGGAATTAGAAATAATTTGTAATCAATAGCTGTAAATGAGCTAGCTTTATATATAGAAGAAAGGAAAATCAAACAAGGCATCAAAAGCAAACTTTGTTGACATGGTATCTCGAGTCTCCTCACTTAAGTTGCCAAAATGACAGTGTTAGAACAATCCTCTCTATTTGCAGCCTCCCAAGGCTGGTTACATGATAAAATGGATGTGAAGAATGCCTTTCCAAGGTGATTTGGCCAAAGATATTTTTATGACTCCTCCACGAGGCTTGTTTTCTTATTCTGTTTGGAAAATGGAGCTTTCATTTTTCTGGTTTCCTCCAAAATTTTCATTTTTCCTTCCATTTTCATGGTGGTCTTTAAAGTTCCTTGCCTCATTGCATCCATTCTTGATACCCTCAACTCTAAGATAGAATCTCTGACACCATTTGATACAGCTGGTACAAGGAATTAAAAGAACTAACACCACAATATGCAGCAGTAGAGGTAAAGAGAAAGAATAGAGAGAAAAAAAGGTAAATTGTGAATTTGTGTTGATTACCGAGAGTTTGAGAGTCTCGGCACTCCCAGAATAAGTTTCCAAAACCTGCTACTACAGCAATAACAATGTTATTTATACACTATAACTGACTAACTTGTGGGTCGGTTGGATTTGTTTTGTTCTTCATATCTCTGTGTGATTGGTTCTTGCTAATAACATGAGTTTCATATTGCACCAAAAGAGGTTCTTACCCGTTTGAGCTTTCAGCTCATGTCATAATTCAGTGTTGGTGTCGTTATTGCTTAATACAATTAGGTGTACCAACTGTATATATAGTTAATTGACCCTTTACAAACTTAGTTGCACGTGTTAGCATAATATTTATAAGCCTTAGAGGTTTGAATTGTTAATGGACTGGTATGAAATACGCTTGTGTATGATCTTTTACATTGATGCATCTGGGTTGTACTATAGTGCTTGGTTTTTTAAGACGAGTACTCCATTTTGAAAGTTTATGATCTTGGTTTATCCATTTCTCATGACCTGTTTCTTAGTTTATACTCTGTATAGTGAACTATTGAATTTAGATTAAGTTTACAGCTTTCAACTAGTTCACACTTTATTTTAATTGAAGTTCTGTTATTGGTTGCTGGTATCAGAAACTTATTCTGTCTACGAGTTAATCACCATCATTGAGCTTTTCCATTTCCTTCCATTTTCTTCTTCTTCTATAATCTACTTCCAATTGTTCAACATTTAACAATATGATGCTGTTTCCTTTTATATCTATTAATCAGAAAAGTAATGGAATACAACTTCTGAGAGAAGAAAACATCAGTTTGAAGAATTGTTTGCTGCAGATGGTGCTGTACTACAAGTATGTGCAACATTGACATGAAGCGACAACAGAAGCTGACATAAACTATGTAATAGATAATAGTCTTATATGTGTTGTATGTGTCTAGTTTAGCTGTTACAAAACATGAATGGTGACAATTTTTTCCTAGTGATATTGGCAAACTGTATTCTGTAATAGCTTTTTGTAATTTTAATTAATAATCATGTGAATCATTTAGTTTCATGTTGCATTTCTTAGTGAATTATTGTTGCAGTTTTAATTGAGTGGTCCATTTTCTTGTATCACCATTTGAAAGACTTTTCAATAAAATGTTTGAGTTGCAATAAAAATAAATTACTCAAATAATCTTTGGTAATGTTGATAGTAACATAGTTGGATCTTATATATCACAATTTCGTTAAGACTGTTTCCTCCTGATTCTACCCTTTCAATATTAATCCTCAAAATCTGAATTAATGTTCCTCTTAATCTGTTTGAAGTTTGCTATCATTTCAAGTTTATGATTTAATGTTTGGGACATAATTAAACAAATAAATTTAAAGAGTGAATTTAGCATTATTTAAATATAATAACAAAATTCGAATAAAATTCAATATATAATAGTTAAATGTAATTATTACAATATCTTATTAAATTAGATTTCACTAGATGAAATAATATTTTAAATATGATTTAAATATAAAAATATTGATGAAAAAGAAAATAATTTAATCTATTTTTTAAGTTATATTTAGTTAGATGATATAATTACATAGATATGTTACTAAATTTAGATTTCATAAGATAATTATTTAAATAAGATATAATTAATTTATATCTCTTCATATAACATAGTTATTTGAATGATTCAAGTGTTTAATTTACTGTCTTAATTAATTAAGTAATTTTTAATATATAATATATGTAGTTAATATGGTTTTGTAAATATATTCATATATCTAAATTTCCATATAATAACCCAAAACATAGTGATATTTGTGTGCATTAATAGTTTTCAACATTTGGAGTTCTTTTTATACATTTTTTATATTGATTCTCTTAATAGAAGAAACACAATAATCTCGAAAAAAAATTCATCATAAAAATTTAGTCTTCACATCCTAAGAATTGTGAAGGAGTGTGCGATTTGAAGAATAAAAAGAGATATTATATAGAAGCCATATGGATTGATGTGAAAAATGCATCAAAATCTTGTGAAAGTAATGAAAAAATTAGGTACGATGATTGTGACAAGAGAAACGATAAGGAAATGGTGCAGAAAGAGTATAAGAAAAGAGAAAGAAAACAAAAGGTAGAAAATGCAATGACAGGTGAAAAGGATGTAGTGTTGGACGATGATGAAGCATTTGATGGTGGGATTAGATGCATGGGTTTTAAAGAGGAATGAGCAAAACAAAAAGATAATGAGTTTGCGGGATATTGAGTTTGTTGAGATTGTTGATAAGGGAAGCACTGATTTAGCTAACCTTAATCTCACAGTGATCTAGTTACTCTGGTTTTTGATGATGACAACACATTATTAATAACACATTAAAGAGCTAGTCAGCAGAATTAGTCTAGTGAAAGCGGCCGAGGATGCAAGCCATTTTAAGATAGTCGTCTGCCAAATGACCGAGCGGGCATGTCACGGTCGGGAGCGCTATGCCTCCGACTTCTTTTATGCCTACTCCACACTGCTCAAAGACTTAAAAGTCCTTCTTCCATTCTCTTAGTTCCAAATGGGCGTTCTACGGGAGCTCAATGTGGCTCCCACCCAATTGCACCCGGACGGTTGTGCATTCATGGGCGTTCATGGTTACCTGCACGACCCTTGCTCTTTATCCCACTCCTGGCGCAGTTCTTTATTTTTTCTGCATGCAGCCTCACCCGAACAAACCTTGGGTTTCCCTTAATTCAATCCAGAACAGACAGCTTTTTATAAGGATTTTAAGGGTAACTTTGTCAAGGTTGTTCCTCTAGAGGCCGAATGTCCAAGCTTTTACTTCTCGGACGGCCAACCCAAATTTCCCTTCTACTGGACCGACTGTCTAAAAAGGGTTGTTTCTTGGGCCAAGTCCAAAATGACGACCAAGGAGTTGAATCTGATAAGCCAATTAAGTCAGTTGCCCCTCAAGTCCTCCTCTCGTAGGCTCATCAGTTTTCTGAACAATAAGAATCTTCACAACAATGTTTTTGGTAAGATACTTTTGACCACTTTTTTCGAGCAGTCATTTGTAACTTATCTAAATTTGTTTTTGTCGTGTAGATTATCTGACTGGAATGGATCCCGCGAAGAGCAGCACCTTCGCATGCATGTTTACCCTTAAGAGGGGTGATTTGAAGAAGAAGTTTGGCGAAGGGACTTCATCCCGTGCGTCCATTACTCCTTCCCCACCCAAGCCAACTGTGCAGGCCCAATAGGTGCAACCTCAACCGATCGTTCCTGAGGTCCAAACAACCGCTTCCGCTCGGTCGGCCACTGCCGCTGTCAAGAAGGTGGTTGAAGCCATTCACATTTCTTCTGATCCAACTAAGAAGAAGAAAAAGAATAAAAGGAAGGTTGCTCGGGAGCCTTCGGTTTCTTCTAAACGTAGCAGAAGGGCCCTTCATGACGGTCCTCCTCTTTCCGGGCTGTTTGACCTCAGCCTATGGGTGGCCAAGCGCATCCACTTCGACCTTTTCACTAAAAAAAAGGGCTTTGTGAAGGGGATGACTGAAGAAGAGGCTTCAAACATGGCCTTCGAGTTGGCCGCCCGGTCAGCCATGTGCATGGCCTTTGAGCTGGCTGCTCAGTCACCCATGTGCATGGCCTATGCCGCCGAGAAGAAGGAAACTACCTCGACCGAGCTTCAAGCGCTTCAAGAAAAGTATGATGAAGCAGTGAAGTCGAACAAGGAACTGACCCTTCGGCTAGCCAAGGTTGAGAAGATGGCGGAGGATGACAAGAACAAGGCCAACACTCTGCTTGCCGAGTCTTGCTCCTTGTTAACTGCCTTTTACTCGCCTAAGACAGAACAAAGTATGGTCCCCACTAATGTAGCATAAGGATGATCAAAATATCAATCCTAGGATTCAACTTATTAAGTTTTAGAATGTATAGTTAGTTCTTGTATTTCATTTATTTATTATCTATCAAACAGGTGGGGACAAAGAAATGAAATTGAAATTTAAAAGAAAAAGAATAAAAATAAAAACAAAACCAATTAAAAGAAAAGAAGAAAGTAAGTAAACAGAATCTAAGCTAAAATAATAGAAAAAATATATAGAATCTATTTATACCTAAAACAGAAACTAAAACTAATTGTATAATGATTAATTATGTAGAGAGAAAGAATGACTTGAATATGAAAACAAAAGTTTATGTAATCTAAAAGCAATGAAAAAGGAATTTCAATAATGCCAGATCCTAAACTAAAGCAAAGATAATCATCCTTTCAGAATGGGAACTAAGAAACAACACTAAAATATTGAAAGAAGAAAACAAAAGAAATTGAATCAACTCAATAAGAAAATACCTAATCTAAACTCATTACAAAACATTCAGCAAATGTAAAAAAATCACAGGACTAAACTAAATGCATAGACAAAATTGAATTCACAGGTAAATGTATATCGGAGTGAATAAAAGAGTGCTTAGAGTTTTCAGGAAGACATCCTGTGAAGTTGAATCCCAATCAAGGGTTTTTCTGGTTCATATTTCAGAACCTTGAATTGACTCTTTTCACTCATTTGTCCAACCAATGTTCATTAGCCCATTCAACAATCTAAAATTCACGAACAAATGAAAGGAAGCATAGAACATAATTTAAATGTGCAAATGATTAAGAATAAAGTTTCAATTACACTCAGAAAGACATTCTGACTAAAGTAAGCCCATTATAGGGTCTTATAGTTCGTATTTCAGAACTTAAATGGTAATTTCCACTCACTCTCAATCAATGCAAATTTAAATATGATATACACTTAAAAAGAAAACATAGAAACATAATATGAATGAATCTTTATGCGTTGGACTCATCTCTGACTCGAGAAGACATCTCGATAAAGATGCTCACTGTGGAGTCATTTAATTCCAAAAGGAGTCATAGAATGCAGAGTGACAGAGTCCAAATCAATTTTCGAAGTAAAAGCACTTACAAAAATCATGAACTGAATAAGAACAAAATTAAAAAGCACGAAAATAGAAATTGAAACAAGAAATTGAAAGTAACATTTATTCAGAATAAAAAACTAACACTATTGTCATACCAGAAACCACAGAGGAAGCTCACTTCTGTCACTCTTGTGAATTCCTCCGCAAAATCCAGTAACAAAATCCTTACTCTACAAAAGCGAGTAAAACAATAATCTAAAGAACAAACAACTATAATGTAAGAACTATAGAGTAAAGTAAATTTTCTCTATTTACATGAAATAAGCCTCTTTATATAGGGTTGAACAAGAGAAAGAAAAATCTGTAAAAGAGAACCTTCTTCACTCGGACGTTTCGCTTTGTCCATCGGACTGTCACAATTCGATCTCCTCTCCAAGCCCTCCGATCAGGTTCTTCATCTTCACCTGTCAGCTCCAGTTAGGGTCGCGAGCTTCCTTCTTCTCCCTCGCTTCTTTTGCACTTTGCTCTACCCTAGTTCGAGGCTTCGATCTATCCAAATGATGTCGTGAGGTAGAGACCCCCAAAGAAGGCAGCATCGCCTCTCCACTAAACTCATCGTTTCACTAAGTTAGCTGTAGTGTTTTAACTTGGGCTTAATCCAACGGCCCAATGCCAATGTTTTAGTGCAGCGACTTCTAGTGCGATTTCAGTGGCCCAATTAGTGGCATCAACATCATATCAGTGGCCTAGTAGCGATTTTAGTCCAATTAAATGTGCAACAACATGTCAGGGCAGATCACCAGTATTTCCCAAGACACACAACTTTATTAATCCATAGGCCTAATAGTGCCACCCATCAAAAATAACACCCTAAATCCAGCCTTTTACAGTAGCGGCCCAATTTGTGAATTTTAATCAGCCTCCTATAGTGGCCCATTGCATTTCTTGACCTTTCAGCCAAGTTGACTAGGGTATTTCTAAAAAAAATAGGAAAAAGTTAAATAGTAAAAAAAATGAAAAATAAAGGCTAAGCAAAATTGGAGAAATAACATTTTTTTTTGTGTAGTTACTAGCAAATTACTATTTATTTAAAGATAACCAAAATACTCCTAAAAATTTATTTTTAACTACAATTTCACAAATATAATGATTTAAAGAAAAGTCCTAAAACTAGCCTATTTCTAAACAATTAGGAAGAAAATCAGACTAATCTAGACTCTTAAACACAACTAAAAATGCAAAAATAAAGTGTTATCACTCCTCTTATCGTAAATTGCAGCGATCCCACGAAGACTTGAAGCTTGACTTGCAACGATCCACTAGCAAAAATAAGGAACTGGTGATCAAAAGGGATAATCTTCTGACCGAGCGGGGCACCCTGCGCAACACAATGCTGAAGCTGGAAAATGATAACAAGTTCCTGGTTGATGAGGTTGTCAATGAGCATGTTCTCAATTTTGAGACAACGCTCGCCCAATGCAACTTGGTTTTCCATGTGCCTATAAACGACCCCCACCTCAACGTTGAAATGATCGTAGTTAACGGCGAGTTGATGCCCATGCACGTCCCTCCGCCTTCAACCCCGGTTGTTCAGGATGTCGAGCAACCCCCAATCATTGAAGTGATTGAAGAAACCGATGGGGTCAATGCACAAATGTGATAGTTCTTGTTTCTTGTGCCATGGTTCAGTTTTGTACCCTTGGCGTTTTGTAATGAACTGCTTTCAATGAATATACAAGTGTTTATCTTTACGGTTGAAATGATCGTAGTTAGCGGCGAGTTGATGCCCATGCACGTCCCTCCGCCCTCAACCCCGATTGTTCAGGCTGCCGAGCAACCCCCAATCGTTGAAGTGATTGAAGAAACCGATGGGGTCAATGCACAAATGTGATAGTTCTTGTTTCTTGTGCCATGGTTCGGTTTTGTACCCTTTGCATTTTGTAATGAACTATTTTCAATGAATATACAAGTTTTTATCTTTACTTGTTTACTCGCCTTTTCAATGCTTGTTCCCGAGCGTGCTCTCGAGTTTTTTAACTTAGCATTTTCGCATGTACCTAGGAGTTCACTTAGAACGTTCGCTAGGCCAAAAGTAATAAGGTGAGAGTTATGAAAGCATTCCTCACCGAGCGTTGGACTCTAGGAGTTCATTTAGAACATTCCCTAGGTCATGTTAAGGTGAGAGTTAGGAAAATGTTCCTCACGGAGCGTTAGACTCTAGAAGGTCACTTAGAACGTTCCTAGGTCATGTTAAGGTGAGAGTTACAAAAATGTTCCTCACTGAGCGTTAGACTCTAGGAGTTCACTTAGAACGTTCACTTGAGGTACGATACATTCCAAGTGTTAGGGATGGCTTTGCCTATCGGGTGTTCCAAACAGTAAGTTCAATTCTTTAGGTTTTCAACCATCCTGAAAGGACCCTCCCAGTTCGCAGCCAGCTTTCCATCCCTGCGATTGCGTCGAGCGTCTCTAGTCTTTCGCCACACTAGATCTCACTCAGCAAATTGCCTTGGTTTTATATTAGTGTTATAGCGGCAAGCAACAAGCCTTTTTTGAGCTTCCACTCGGACAACATCAAGTTCTCTTCTTTCTGCTAAGGTATCCAATTCCACCCTTAAGTCGTCATTGTTCACCTGCACATCTTTTGTGGGCCTCTTGAGCGTTGGTTCCCCCATTTTTACCGGCAACATGGCATCATTGCCATAAGTAAGGTTAAAAGGGGTTTCTCTAGTGGTACCATACAGTGTGCAGCTACCCCCAAAGAACATTTTGCAATTCATCCACCCAAGCTCCTTTAGCGATTCCCAATCGTTTCTTCAGTTCAGCCACTATCACCTTGTTGGCTGCTTCTACCTACCCATTCGTCTACGAGTGCTCCACCGAACTTGTAACATGCTTGATTACTAAGTTAGCATAGCAATTCACAAGCTGTTTGTCGATGAACTGCCACCCGTTATCAGTGAAGATCGTGCGGAACAAACCGAATAGAAATATAAGTGTCCAAACAAAGTTTTGGACCTGTGCGGCTGTTATGGTAGCCAAAGGTTCGACCTCCACCCACTTGGTGAAATAATCAACGACTACCAAAAGGAACTTCTTCTGTGACCGACCAATTGAAAGAGGTCCGACAATGTCCATTCCCCACTGTGCAAATGGCCAGGGGGACACCAAATTGTGCAATTCTGCTAGTAGAAGGCTAAGGTTATTACCATGCTCCTAACACTTTAAGCATTTCTGCACGAACGTCTTGCAATCCTTCTCCATGGTCGGCTAGAAGTACCCTGCTCTCAATGCCCTTGCTTGAAGTGCTCGCTGCTTGGTGTGCATTCCACACGCTCCTTCATGAAGCTCCCTCACAACATATTCGGCTTCCTCTGGCGAGATGCACTTCAACAATGGTGCCGAAAAATCACGCCTATAAAGGTCACCCCCTATGAATAAGTAATGAGTGATCTTCTTAGCCTATGCCGCTCGTACATATACGCCCTCATCTCCCTTCTCTAATTAAGTGTTTAATTTACTATTTTCATTAATTAAGTAGATTTCAATATATAATATATATAGTTAATATGATTTTGTAAATATATTCATATATCTAAATCTCTATATAATAACCCAAAACATAGTTATATTTTTGTTCACTAATAGTTTTGTACATTTGGAGTTCTTTTCATACATTCTTTATTTACTTTCTATATTGATTGTTCATGGAAGAAACATAACAATCTCGAAAAAGATTCATCATAAAAGTTTATTCTTCCCATGCTAATCCTTTCATTGCCCTTCATCTTCCTCTTGTATGTGCACAGTTCCTTCAAGAATTTGGCATACTTCGGTATCTGCTTGATGGCATCGAGTAGAGGTATGTTCACCTCTACCTTCCTGAAGGTCTCCAGAATTTTCCTATCCACCTCTTCCATTGTTTTGCTAGGAAGTGCCCGTGAAGGGAATGGAAGAGGGATAGGTCGGTCAACCAATGGAGAAGGTGCGAGAGTGGTGGTGGTGGAAGAGGGAGAAGATCCACCTGAAGAAGAACCACCGGTTGGAGAAGAAGATCCACCCACCTCAAATGCCCTGCGTGGACCGTCATGGTCGTCCTCTCTAGGAGAAGTGGCATGCACAGGTGTAGGTGTAGAAGCGGGCTCTGAAGGCACAACAATCTACTTCCCTGATCTGAGGGTTATGGCACTCATATTCCTTGGATTCTGCACAGTCTGGGATGATAGCTTATCAGAATTCTAAGAATGCGCCTGGTTTATCTAAGTAGCCATCTGACCCATCTGGTTAGTGAGACTCTGTATGGAAGCTCTAGTCTCTTGCTGAAATTCCATGTTATCTTTCTGAAACTATAGGTTTTGCATAGTCATCTGTCTCACTTTTCCAATGAAGGTTCAGACGAAGTGGAAGGTTGGGCAGCTGGTTGGGCAGGTGCCTCTTGCTGCTGCTGTTGCTGTTGCCTCTGGTGTTGTTGCATAGGTGGAGGCACGTATCTGTTAGGTGCTCTAGCATTCTGGAAAGGTGGCGCCTGCTGCTGATGCTGTGGCGTATTGTTCCATGTAAGATTGGGGTGATTCCTCCACCCTGGGTTGTACCTGTTGCTGGACAAGTCATGATTTTGCTGTTGTGGCTGCCTGTTGTTGTAGATGTTCGTAGCATAAGCCTGAGGCGCATCAGAGGCAGCAGGGTGCTGCAAAGAAGGACAAGCATCTGTATAGTGGTCACTGGAAGGAAAAATAGCACATAGTCGTGCAACAGATACATATGGAGCTTAAGATCTCTAGTTGGTAGTCAACTATGTCACCAACTTCGCAAGAGAGTCAATCTTGCCTTCCAACTTGCTTTCAACAACTGATAAAGACTAGGCAACAACATCATGTACGCCTCTCACCACAATGGCATCATTCCTGGTGCTAAACTGCTGGGAGTTGGAGGCCAACTTCTCAATCAATTGTCTGGCCTCAGCAGGTGTGGTGTCTCCAAGAGCTCCACCACTGGCAGTATCAATCATACCCTGATCCATGTTGTTCAAACCCTCATAGAAATACTGGATAAGGAGTTATTCAGGTATCTGATGGTGGGGACAACTTGCACAAAGTGTATTGAATCTCTCCCAATACTCATACAAGCTTTCTCCACCAAGCTGCCTAATCCCAATTTTGTCTTTTCTGATAGCCGTGGTCCTGGATGCTGGGAAAAATTTCTCCAAGAACAGCCTCTTCAGATCATCCCAGCTAGTGATGGATCTAGGCGTCAAACCATACAACCAATCCTTAGCAACACTTTCCAATGAATGAGGGAATGCCTTCAAGAACATCATGCGGTTTCATACTGGAACAGACAATGTGGAATTCCTTCAAATGCTTGTGTGGACTCTCACCTGCAAGACCATGAAACTTGGGCAACAAATGGATCAATCTAGTCTTGAGAACAAATGGAACATCCTCATCAGGATATTGGATGCACAAGCTTTCAATATCGAAATCAGGTGCAGTCATCTCCCTAAAAGTCCTCTCACGAGGTGGAGGTTGTGCCATATTGTTCTCAGTGCGAAAAACAACAGAATCGGAATCAGGTGTAGATGCAACAGATGCAGTGGATGCAGTATGCACAAAGTACTCAACAGTGGGATGCACAATATCTAATGGAACAGACTCAAAAACAGACTCTAAAGACAAATTCCTAGAATGCCTAATTAACCTATGAAATGTCCTATCAATCTCAGGATCAAAGGGTGGTATGAATCCAGGATTTCCTCTAGTCGTGCACTAAATCACAACACCCTGTAATCATGAAACAATAGCACAAAAAGTTCAAACCACAGAAAACAACACAAGATAGCAAAACGACACTATCACAAACACAACACAACACAAGTCACACAACACAGACACAAGACTCAAAACTGAACCGTTGGTCCCCGGCAACGGCGCCAAAATTTGATGAGCTGTTGCAACCCATACAAATTTGATTGAATATGAGAAATGCAGTATAGCTAGGGAATGACCCCTAGGTCGTCTCCCAAAGACCAATTTTGCGGTTCGAGAATCGAGTCTAACACAAAGGGGGGGTTTGAAAAGGTTTTGCAAAGATTAAAGAACTCAATAAAGACACAGATGCAAACAACTAATTTAAGCTAGCATGGTAATTAAACTAACACTATTAAAGACCTTAGACAACATTCAAACATCAAACACTACTACAAACAAATTAACAAACACAGTTAAAAATAATTAAATTCAACACTAATTCAAACACATTAAACTCAACCTATTAACTCAATTAATTAAAACCAAAGAAACCAACAAGCCTAACTTAATCCTAGCAATTAACTTGACTAAATGACAATTAACAAAGGAATTTAAAAGTCCAATTGGCCAAAGAAAAACACATGGCCGTGAGTCACCATGCACCCAAGTCAATCTTCAATTTCACCTTCTATAAGCCACAAAATGTGTTGACTTCTTCTCCCATGTGCACCTTTTTTCAAGAAAATTAAAATGTGTCATAAACATCACTATTAAACCATGCCTTTATCCCTTTCCATGCAGCAAAAACGAACTCCCAACACCAAGGCACAAAAATTCACGTGAACTACCAAGCTAATAGCAAAAAGTGCTTCAAAAACCAACACTAATGGAAAGATACTTTGGATGCTTCAACCAATGTGCCATGTAGGCAAGTAAAATGAAAATCAAACACAAAACATTCCCATCTCAAGTGATTCAGGCAGAATTCTATGCAAGAGACAAAAACTCAAAGTGGAAACATTCTTTGAGTCAAAACAAGCATCTTTTGTATTGGTCCAAATCGGGTAAAAACTTTAATGCACCTTCTCTCCTCCTTCCTATCTCCATTTTTGTTTTTCTTTCTCTACCAACACACCATTCATGTTTTCTTCCTCCACTCTACAGAAACATAAACCCAAGAGACCAAAGTTCAAATTCCAAATCAACACAAGAACAATAAACTCAACATATGCTACTTTGACCCAACCAAATCTTCCATTTCTTCAAGCTTCCTTGCAAAAAAAAAAAACGAAAATAATACTTAAGCCATCAACTCCAGTTCTGTCCAGCCACCATAACAACACCAAGATCTAATCCCATCCTTGTTTCAAGCATCAAAACCAAAAAACAAGAAGAAAGAGTCCAAACCACAACACCCACACATCAACTTAAGCTCTCTTCAACCCAAAACTCACATAAAACTCCATTTTTATCATCCAACCAACCAAAATGAAATGAAAACCGAGAGGAACAGCAGCAAAGGGAGAGGAAAACGAAATATAAAGTTACTCAAACCCAACATCCACCATGGAAATGCAAAGACAAGCTCGAAAACTCAAGCTTCAAGCTTCAAGAACAAGCAAATGGAAGAAATGAATGATTTTTCACCATCAATGAGCTAAGATAACCAAGAGTGAGTTAAGAGACAAAGAAAATCTGCATCTTGTTCATTGAAATGGCTCCAAACCGAAAACACCAAGCAAGCTCCCTTAAGGCATGCTCATACATGAAACCCTAGGAGAGAAAAGTTCAAAAACCAAGAGTATGAAGTGTGTGTAATGAGAGCATAAGTGTGTCTCGGCAATTCTCCCCCTTAAGAGCGAGAGTTGCCTTCAAAATGGGGTCCACAATTAATTTAAAACCTTAACCTCAAAGACACATGTCCTACACAAGGGTTTTTTTTACAAAATTGCCCCTAAAAGGGGTCCAAAACACCTAATTCTAATTCAGGACTTCTAGAAAACGAAATTACAACTTTAATTAGAATCTAAATGACTAAATGTTGAGCCTTTGAATGTGCCACACCATATCCCAATGCTCCAGATGATGTTTCCACAACTTCCCTACAACCAGAAATGCGCTTAATCAGCTCAGAAAATCCAAATTAGCACAATTACGAATTTCCGACCAAATGAAGCAGAATTCAGAAAACGGGGAAATAACAGACAATTAAACACAATTCCCTAGTTTATTTAAGTGCAATAAACTAAATACAATTCAATAAATAACCACTCATCAAAATAGACCACACTTAGTCTTTTGCACTTTTGGGCAAAACCAAGACAAAAACCAGGGAACTACTCAAACATCAGGGAGGTGACACAGACTCGACAGACAGACAATAAAGACTCACAACACAAAAATAGAGTTGCACAATTCTCAACAAATCTGGACAGTGAAAGGCATAGGCCGGATCCCACACAGAGTCAATGAAAGTAGATACTCACAGAACCACCCAAACAGTTCAGTACATGGAAAAAAGTCAATCAGTTCAAGAGCTAAATCAAAAGCAACAAAGCCTCACAGATACACAATATCAGTGTTTCTCTCAAGTGTCTAAGGTAAATCAATGTCACTCGATGCACTCAAGAAAGCAAACACAAACAGACTTGGCAAGGCTCTAATATCAACACTCAAACACATATGCATGTTTAAATCAAAAGGTCTTTTCATGGTTGTAATGGGGCCAAGGACAAGGGAGGATACATCTGGATAAGAAGCTACAAACCATAAGAAACAGAGGAGCAATGGGGAACAAGTGTAAACACATTCAAACACACCTACAACCTCTAATTCCATCCTCTTCTTGACTCCATTATTCACAAAATTTTTTCTGTATTTTCTCTTTTTTTTCTTCATTTTGTCTCTTTTTTTTTCTATTCAACACACAATTCAAAAGACAAGATACATGATATTTACAGTGCAACCGCAAGAAGAGGACTCACTAGCCAATTCATCTGCAACTCCTAAGAGACCAAACTTATTCCCAAAACAATTCCAAAGCTCCAAAATTCATAAGGTTCAGGTGATCATGGTTTTTCACTTAGGCTATTGTATGAGCTTCAAAACAAAGAAATGGGGGAAGTATAGGCTCAAAGGGGCTAACAAAGAGATCATAACAGGGTAGGCTATCTGGCTAGAGAGGCTCAATAAACAAAATTCCTTTATCATTTTCAAACATGCACATGAATCAAGAATTTTCAACAGAGTCAAGCCAAGGCAAATGTGCAAGCAGTCCAGAGACATATCACACACAAGAAAGATCACCAAATGGCTCAAATCTCACAGAGGTAATCGGTCACAATCAATTCAACTCTCAAACATCATGATTATCTTTCAAGCAAAGAAGAGCAAGAAGTCTAACAAAACAGAGTATCAATGCAGTGAAGGGAAACTAGCAACCTAATCACAGTCCAGAATTCACGAAAAGCATGCAAAATTGTACACCAGACATAACAAACTACCTAGAAACCGAAACATAAACAAAGAAACAACCTCCCCTAATAGACCACACTTAAACGACACAATGTCCTCAATGTGTCACAATCAGAAGATCAACAATCAGAACAAGCATCAGATACCGACAAAGTGCATTAAAAGTGAGGAGGGAAGGGGAAAGGAAACTCCCTGAGTCAGATGGGAGGGTAGGTGGGGTGGACCAAAGACGTCTCCTCCACCAACAAAGAAGGATTGTTGAGGAAAGGCTTCAGTCTATGCCCGTTCACCTTGAAGCTTTTAGCTGCAGATGGACCATGGATCTCTACTGCACCATAAGGATAAACATTAGTCACAACAAAGGGTCTAGTCCACTTTGATCTCAACTTACCACCCATGAGTCCGAGCCTAGAGTTATACAACAAAACCTGTTGGCCAACCTCGAAGTCCTTTCTAACAATGGAACTATCATGGAACCTCTTGGTCCTTTCTTTGTAGAATTTCGAGTTCTCATAGGCCTCCAATCGGATCTCATCCAATTCATTCAGTTGCAACTTCCTTTCCTCTCCAGCTTGGTCAATGGAGAAGTTACAAGTCTTCACAGCCCAGTATGCCCGATGATCAATTTCAACTGGTAGATGACATGCCTTTCCAAAGACAACCCGATAGGGAGACATCCCAATGGATGCTTTGTAGGCAGTCCTATGAGCCCAAAGAGCATCGTCCAACCTATTACTCCAATCTTTCCTGTTAGGCTGGACAATCTTCTCCAAAATCCTCTTAATCTCCCTGTTGGAGATCTCAGCCTGCCCATTTGTTTGGGGGTGGTAAGGTGTAGAAACTCTGTGCGTCACCCCATATTTCTTGAGCAAGGCTTGCATGGATCTGTTGCAAAAATGTGTTCCCTGATCACTAACAATTGCTCTAGGCACTCCAAACCTGCAAAAGAGGTGAGATCTAACAAAATCTACAACAACCCGAGCATCATTAGTCCTGGTGGCTCTAGCTTCCACCCATTTTGAAACATAATCCACATCAAGGAGAATATAAGAGAAACCAAAAGAAACAGGAAAAGGACCCATGAAATCTCTACCCAGACATCAAACACCTTACAGAACAACATAGGTTGTTGAGGCATCTCTTGTCTTTGTGAAATTGATCCTCCTGGTCTCTGACAAGGCTCATAGGTGTTGCAAATCCTCTCCTCATCTTTGAAGATGGAAGGCCAATAGAAACCACAGTCAAGCACCCTGTGAGCTGTTCTCTGGATCCCCAGATGACCACCAGGTGAGGAGGCATGGCAAAACTGCAGGACCGAGTCAATCTCATGGTCCGAAATGCATCTCCTGGTAACCTGGTCACTGCACAACTTCCACAGATATGAGTCATCCCAAATATAATACTTAGCATCACTCTTAATTTTAGCAATTTGAGCACGTGATGCTAAGGGAGGAAAAACAGAAGCAACCAAATAATTCACAATGTGTGCAAACCAAGGAGTGGGGTGAGAAGAAAAGAAAAAGGCATAAGAAAAGAAAAGTGAGAAAAGAAAGATTCAAAGAAGAAAATAGCTCACTGCAAGGGGAGGCTGGGACAAAGATAAGAGAGTTGTTCTTGACAGAAAAAGACACAAATGTCTCTCTTAACTCAAGGAACTTTGCTGACCAGAAAAACCAATTTCCTTCCTAGCCCAGCCAAGTTACAAGCCATGAAAAGCCCTTGTGATGATAACTTGTCTGTGAGTATGTTTGATTGTGATTAAATGAAATGCAAAATTAATTTGTATGACATTGTAACAACAGAGAGAAACACCACATCATACACCTATGAATGGAGTGGGACACTTTTGAATGCTTGAGTGATATATTTTTATGCTTGAGTGAAACACTTTCTCTGGTGAGGAATAGTTCTCTGAATTTCTGATTGCATCTCTGCTTGATTGATTGATCACTCTTAAGGATATTACCTATTAAATGCATTGAACATCTGCACATCTTGATTGAGATCTCATGTTGGACTTGATGAAAGTAATTTCTTGTATTGACAAGTTTTTGAAAAAGGTTGAGTCATTGTAGTGATGGTTCTGAAAAGCTGAGTTGCATTTTGTTTGCTTGAAGACAAGCAAAGTTCTAAGTTTGGGATTGTGATAACGGTTTAAAATACCGTTATCTGATATGTGATTTTGATACTAAAAGCACCCTTTTTGACTTAGAAACTTGCTTGAACTCATAGATTTTCAGTAAATTGTGTGAATAAGAGAGTTGAGGTTGATTTTGACTATTTTCTAACAAATTCCCCTTGTTTTAACAGAGATTGAAGTAATAAAGGAAGAAGAGGTGAAAAGCCATGAAGATGGAGCTCAAAAAGGGTCAAAAAGGCATTAAGAAAGGAGAAAACCCGAAGCCCAGGCGAGCACCAGGTGACACGAGTGAAAAATTGCGAGAAGACAATCACCGCTCGTCGCCTGGGTGACGAACTTGGCACCCAGGCGACGACATTCAAAGCCTAGGCGAGGAAAACTGGCGCGCAAGTGCAACATGAGCCATGATTCAGGCTTGGGCGAGCTCCCAGCGACGCTTGAGCGTGATTTGACTTAGATCGGGCCCTGTTTCTGCTCTGTTTTGATTCTTTTGGATCGGGCCGCAATTTGGGACACTTCTGACACTATTTAAAGGACCCTAGGGCTCTAGGTTTTGAATTCCTGGCAAGAGCAAGCATAACAATACAGTCCTAGCCAAATTTCTAGTCTTTTCATTCTTTCTTTCTTCCATTGTTCATTGGGTTCCACCATGTTTATGGGAAACTAAACTCTATTTGTTGTTGGGGAATGATGTAACCTTGTAAACTCTCATGTATTTGAATTTGTCCTTAATTTCATATGCTTTTTCTATTAATTTTTAGAGTAATTTATATGTTCTTACTGCTTGCTTATACAATAGCATGATCTGTGATTTGCATGAGTGCTGACAGGTTCCTTGCAATTCAGGTCCTTGTTAAATTACTCCTAAGGGTCATATTGCTCAGACATGAGGATATGAACCTTAGTCGTCTTAACCTCTTGATCTTCACATCCTTTTACCAAGAATGCTAGGAATTGTATGAACTGGTAATTAAGGACAGACTTATTTACCGAGACATCGGGTTTAGGTATTTTAGTGAGGGTCGTTGGCATTAATAGAAAAAGAATAATTCTTATATACATGAGAGAGAACTTGGTGAAGTCTAACACCAACAACATACTCATCTCAATTATCAACCTCTATTCATCTCTTTGTTCTTTTGTCATTAATCACTTTTACTTTGCTTTATTTTATTTTATTTGCAATACAAACTATGATCTCTTTTTATTTTTATTTCTTTACTATACTTGGTCTTAATGTATAGTTTAATGTATAGTTTTTAATATGCTTATTATTAAACTTTGTAGATATATTCAGGTTACGCTATTTTTGAAAAAATATTACCTTAATTTTTTCTTTTCTCATTTTATTAAGGGTATTATAATTTTTAATAAAATTCTTAAAAACAAAATGCATTAAATTTTTTAATAAAGTTTTAAAAGAACAAAATATAAACTATTGAAATAACAAAGTCTGAAAAACTGTTCATCATCCACAATAAATGAAAACAATGTTTTGTCAAGAAAAAAAAAATGAAACAGGGTAATGAAAGAATAAATTTGTTTTCCTAAGCGTGTGAATAATTTAAAAATAATGAATTTAAATTCATAAGATAATTGTTAAATTAAATTATCACAATATCTTAATAGAATAGATTTTACTACATGAAATAATATTTTAATTATGACTCAATTATAAAAAACAATTATGAAGAGATAATTACTTATTTTGTTTTACATGTGTTAGATGATATAACTAATTAAATATGTTACTACATTTAGATTTGATAAGATAATTATTTAAATAAGATAAAGTTAATTTATATTCCTTTAGATAACATATTTATTTGAATATAGTTGAACTAAATATTACAGTAGCTAATAAAATTATATTATATTAGATATGATGAATGATTTAAGTGTTTAATTTACTATCTTCATTAATTAAGTAGATTTTAATATATAATATAGGTAGTTAATATGATTTTGTAAATATATTCATATATCTAAATCTCTATATAATAACCCAAAACATTGTTATATTTTTGTTCACTAATAGTTTTTAACATTTTGAGTTCTTTTCATACATTGTTTATTTGTTTTCTATATTGATTCTCTTCATGGAAGAAACACAACAATCTCGAAAAAAACTCATCATAAAATTTTATTCTTCACATCCTAAGAATCGTGAAGGAGTATGCGAATTGAAGAATAAAAAGGGATATTGTGCAGAAGCCATATGGATTGATGTGAAAAGTGAATCAAAATCTTGTGAAAGTAAAGAAAAAATTAGGTACGATGATTATGACAAGAGAAACGATAAGGAAATGGTGCAGAAAGAGTGGAAGAAAAGAGAAAGGAACACAAGGTAGAAAATGCAATGAGAATGGACAGGTCGAAAAGGATGCAGTGTTGGACGATGATGAAGCGATTGATGGTGGGAAGAGATGCATGGGTTTTAAAGAAGAATGAGCAAAACAAAAAGATAATGAGTTTGCGGGATATTGACTTAAAGCTAAAAAGGTTGGAGTATTCAAAAGTTGATGACTTTGCATATGACATGAGGAATGTGTTCTCTTATCCATTGGGGTATCCTCCAAAAAGTGAAATTCACAAAGTTGTAAGAGAGATTAGTCAAACTTTTGAATTAAAATGGAAAAATATGAAAAAGAAGTGGATATTAAAAGAACAAAATTTGTAATAAACTTTATCTTTGTGCCTTATTCAATCAAATAATGATTTTAAAGTTTTAATATTATTTTTTGTTTTAATGAGGTTATGTATTTTTGTAAATTATATTTTCACGATAATATGATATATAATCAAATACTGTGCTGCTGTGAAATTAGGTAAATGTTCGAAATATAATTAAACAACTAATTGAGTGAATTTTTATTGACATGTTAAAACTATTTTAAAAAGATTAATTTAACATTGTTTAAATATAATAAAAATACATATATGATTTATGGTTTAGTGAATTTAATTGCATTAGAACGAAATAAAAAAATTAAAAATACATGAAAAAAAAACCTTTATCAAAGTCATGTAAAATGAGAATTGTATCTTGAAATTATCAATGATTGAAAATTAATATTATTGGTTTTGGCATAGACGTATTATATATATTTAAATAATTTTTTTAATCTAAGTATCTTTTCGTTTGTAACTCACTTTTCTAGATCAGGATTTTTTTTCACTTATCCATATTAGCAGTATGTATAAGTAGGATAATCTAATTCTATTGAAATACATATATGATTTATGGTTTAGTGAATTTAATTGCATTAGAACGAAATAAAAAAATTAAAAATACATGAAAAAAAAAACCTTTATCAAAGTCATGTAAAATGAGAATTGTGTCTTGAAATTATCAATGATTGAAAATTAATATTATTGGTTTTGGCATAGACGTATTATATATATTTAAATAATTTTTTTAGTCTAAGTATCTTTTCGTTTGTAACTCACTTTTCTAGATCAGGATTTTTTTTCACTTATCCATATTAGCAGTATGTATAAGTAGGATAATCTAATTCTATTGAAATAATATTTCAAAAATAACATTAAATAAAAACTAAAGCAGAATTTAAAAAAAAAAAGTTATAAAGTGATGTTATTATATTATAATTAAAAATTTTATTTTTTATTTTATTTTAATTTAATATTCGTTCATGTAATTTGTAAAATGAAATGTAGAGTTTTTAATATGATAATCTACCTACTTGTAGTATAATTAAAAGTATCATTGTTAGATTATTTTAATTTAAAATTAGTTTACGTAATATAAAAACAAATGAGATTTTAATGTATAGTTTTTAATATAATTATTATTAAACTTTGTAGATATATTTCGGTTACGCTATTTTTGATAAAATATTACCTTAATTGTTTTGTTTATTGTAAGAGCCTTATTTTTAAAGGCCATGGGAACTTAGAAAGGGCAGCCAGACCAATCAAACCAAGACACTTGAACCTTGAGGGACTTAGCTGAAAATCAGGAAAACATTTCAGTTCTTCCTTTTTTCTCACTAGAACCTTACCCTAACTCAAGTGCTCTGACTTCTCTCTAGGTTTCCAGCCATTTCCACTGATTGAATCGGTGGTGTTTCCTTGTTCCTGGAGTCAAGAGCTACGAAACCGTCCGATTGGTTTTGCGTTCTAGCGGGTAAGTAGATTTTCCCTCTTTCCCTTCACTGTTCTTGTCCTAGGTTGTACCATTTTCTGATTTCCTGTGCCCTGTGTGATTTTGTCTTTCATTCTCAGTTTATTCCAACTCAAAGAGCTAAGTTTATGACCTATTTGGTGATTTATAAGTTCCGTACAGTTTCGCACGGTGTAGGGGGTACTGTTAGAGCATCTGTGAACTGTGTTGAGTAACCCACCAGGTAAGGGGAGCTAAGTATATAAGTATTTTGTTGTTCTGATTAATTCCTGAATTTATGAGAAAATATGTTGAATTTAACTGTGATATATTGTTTGATATTTAATTGTCTCTGTTTTAAGTATTTGGTCTTGGAATGTTCTGAACCTTTGGTTCATTCTCTATGTTTGATTGTGATGGTTATAATCTGCCTGGAATTGTGTTGTTGAACTGAATATCATTGAATTGATGATCCTGGGAATGATTCCTTTTTGTATATTGATTATGATGTGCTATGAAGGAATTTGATGAATCTGGTTGCTGGAATAAGTTGGGGGTGATACTGATTTGATGGGAAATATGGGTTGAGTGTAGCCTTAGGTTTTGTGAGAGGGATGTATAACTTTGGGAATTAGGGAACTAAAAAAAATAGGATAGTTGATTAAATCAAATAAAAATACTTGGGACTTGTTGGGAACCTTCTCTGTTGGTAGGATAGAGAGAACCTAAAAACCAGAGCCGCACATCCCTGATCATAGAGCAGCCCTGGCCTGGTCCAGTCAGTTGTGACTAGTCATATGTGTTGGTGTCAAAGGTGAGTCTGATGCGTTAGACATCTGTTCTCTCTCCGGTGACCAATTGGGGTACGAGAAGGATTGGGAAAAACATAGAGTTTTTAGGCTAGTTATATAACCAGCAAGGAAATTAGGTAGTGAGGTGAGATTAGGAACAAGTATCTTGTGGTAATGAAAAATTTAGCAAGCAGTTTCATAAATAAGGGAACATTGTAAGTTATTTAGAGATAATACGAATGATAATATATTATATTATTAATGTATAGATTATATATATATATATATATGTATGTATATATTAATGTATAGATTAACGTAATATATATATATATATATATATATATATATATATATATATATATATATATATATATATATGTATGTATGTATGTATGTATGTATGTATTATATTCTTATGAATCTATCAAAAGAATAAGAGGCAAGCTGTTTTCTTTTTTTATTTATTATTTCATTCAGTATATATATTACTGTTTGGTAATAACATGACAATATTGTCTATTTGAGATGATTGGAAGTGGTTCTGGAGCATGTTCTGTTATATATGATTTGATATTTAAGGCTTAAATATATGGTTTGATTATAATTCAAAGGTGTGTGAATTGGGAAAGACTGAAACATGATTTCATGGTTGCTTATGGTAGTTTCAAATGTAGAATCTCTTGGTGAGATTCTTAGTGTTTTAAAATGAAAGTAGGGGCTCAGCCTTGGGAGTCATTCTGGCACTTCAATGGTAAATCAAACTCACTTAGAGAGGTTGGACCATGTGGTGAGAAGTAGCAGGAGGTCTTTAGTCTTGGGGGCTCCTAGTATGCCTCAAGGCGCAGAACGAACTAACCTCATGAGTGTGGCAGTGTGGGAAACCCAAGTTTCATAAGTCACCACGGGTGCAAGACTCGCCATAGCCCGACTATCATTTTAAAGTCTGGACGAGTCAAGTCTAGAACTTTGCATGCTTAGGTTGTATGTTATAAATTTGATTTGTTTTCAATTCATTTTCATATGATCACATGAAAAATCTATTGTATGCTTCTTATTTATATAATTAGCTCACCCTTGCTTGTTTGTCTGGTTGCTTTGTGTGTTGTGTGTTTTCCTATTGCGATGATCATCCATTCTTGGATGTGAGCAGAGGAGAATGAGGTCTCTGTGGAGAATGCTTTGGGGGAGAACGAGGAAACTGCTGCTGCTTAGTTCCTTAGGATTTCTGGGCTGTTAAATCCCATTTGAACTATAATATATTTTGAAGAACTTTAGTATTTTTCCACGTGTTTAATTTCCTCTAAATTCCTGGATTACTGTAATCCTAACTTAATTACTTGAACACTCTAACTGCTTTATTATATCATCTATGATGACGTTTTAATTTTTATACCTGCATGAAGTATAATATTGGGATGTCACATTAGTGGTATCAGGGCAGTTTCCTTCTTAGCAACATCCCTTAGGTTGTGTGTGTGCCATGCTCTTGTTTGTGTAACTCTAAGTATGTCCAAGTAATTGCTCTATTTTTCCTCGACTCGATTGATGTTCTGTTTTTCTTTGTGAAACAGAACCATGGCACCTAGGCTTCCACCTCCTCAAAACGAGCCCTCTGAGTCCAATGCAAGACTAGAGGCTGTACTTGAGGCTCTTCAGCAGCAAAATATTGCTCTGGTGCAACAGAACACTGTTGCCCTCCAAAACCTAGAAGCTGCTGAGAACGCCAGGATATCTGCCGAGAATGCAAGAATGGAGTCTGATCACACCCAGAGGCAACTGATGGACATGTTGGCCCGAGGTGTAACCACTCAGGGTGCTACCTCATCTACTACTCCAACTCAAGAGTGGACCTTGGAGAGCTTTCTCCAACACCATCCAGCCAGGTTTGATGGAAAATGCAGCCCGGATGAAGCTGATCACTGGTTCCAAGATATGGAACGCATCTTTGAGGCTAAAGGATGCCCTGATGATAGAAAGCTGGCCTACACCCAGTATTTGTTGACAGGAGAGGCTGGCCATTGGTGGAACAACATGAAGATGATCCTGGGAGTTGTTCAAGATATGGAACGCATCTTTGAGGCGTAGGATCCCTATTACTTGGGAGTTGTTCAGGACCAAATTTTACACTGAGTACTTCCCAAACAGTGTTAGGTTTGCAAAAGAAGTGGAGTTCCTTGAGCTGACACAAGGGAACAACTCAGTGTCTGAGTATGCAGATCGCTTTAAACACCTCCTCCGTTTCAACACCATGACAGTAGATGAAGACTGGCAGTGTAGGAAATTTGAGAATAGCCTGAGGAAGGATGTCAAGCTGATGGTGAAGGGGTTGCGCATCAGAGAGTTCTCCGCTTTAGTGGAGATGGCCCGTGATATGGAGAAGACCAAGGGAGAACCAGAACGGCCACAGAGTCAGCGAGTCCAACCACTGAGGGTTGGCAGACCAACAGTGTCCAGAGGGGGATCCAGTTCTAGGACAACCCCTTTCTCTCGACCCACATCTTCAGGGTCCAGGGGTTCCTCTTTCTCTCAGCCTTCGGTGCAGCAGGGGCAGCCCAGTTATAGCAGTCCAATTAGATGCTACATGTGTGGAGGACCACACCTCCAGTCTGTGTGCCCTCAGCTCATAGGGTACAAGAGGTGTAATATTTGCAGGAGGGATGGTAATTATGCTAGAGACTGCCCTACAGTCAGGAGGACCGGACCACCACCACGTCCTGCAGGCAGGGCTATTCAGAGAGGGTGCCAGGCCACAGGCTACAGGGAGAGTCTATGCCCTGACAGGAGCTGAGGCAGCTAGCGCAGGTAACCTCATCGTCAGTAGCTGCTTACTATTTGGAGCTTCATGTGTAAATTTATTTGATTCGGGGGCGACACACTCTTTTGTGTTAAAGGCTTATGTAGAGAGGCTCGGGTTAACAGTCAGAGAGCTCCAGTGTGATCTGGTGGTTTCTACACCAGCAGCTGGGCTAGTCAGGACGTCCACAGTGTGTGCCAGATGTCCTATAGAGGTTGAGGGACGAAGGTTCAGGGTGAACCTTATCTGCCTACCTTTACAAGGGTTAGAAGTCATTCTAGGAATGGATTGGTTATCCACCAATCGTATCCTTCTAGATTGCGGAGGAAAGAAGCTTATCTTTCCTAATGAAGACGAAGACCTATCCTTGTCACTCGGCGTGTTGAGGCAAGACCTCTTAGAGGGTGCTTGCTGTTTCCTAATCATGTCTCACATGGACGGAGCCCAAGACATGAACTCATCATCTAGTGAAGATCTTCTAGTGGTGAATGAGTTTCTGGTTGTTTTTCCAGAAGAAGTACCTGGTCTACCTCCTCTAAGAGAGGTAGAATTCTCTATAGATTTGGTCTCATGTGCAGGACCAGTGTCTATAACTCCCTATAGAATGGCTCCCGCGGAACTAGCAGAATTGAAGAAACAGATTAAAGAGCTACTAGAGAAGAAGTTTATCAGGCCTAGTGTCTCACCATGGGGTGCTCCGGTGTTGTTGGTGAAGAAGAAAGACGTCACTTCCCGACTTTGTGTGGATTACCGGCAATTGAACAAGCTCACTATTAAGAACTAGTACCCATTGCCAAGGATAGATGACTTAATGGATCAGTTGCATGGAGCCACAGTGTTCTTGAAAATCGACTTGAGATCAGGAAATCACCAAATTCTGGTGAAACCGGACGACATTCAGAAGACGGCCTTCAGGTCCAGATATGGCCACTACGAGTACATAGTTATGCCTTTTGGTGTGACTAATGCTCCAACCATCTTTATAGACTACATGAACAGGATCTTTAGACTGTTCTTGGATAAATTTGTGGTTGTTTTCATTGATGACATCCTAATTTATTCTAAGACCCGAGAAGAGCACGTAGATCACCTTAGAACAGTGCTTGGTGTGTTGAGAGAAAGGAAGCTGTATGCAAAGCTGTCTAAGTGTGAATTTTGGATGGATGAGGTGCATTTCCTAGGGCATGTGATCTTGGCTGGTGGGATTGTTGTTGATCCAGCCAAGGTACAAGCTGTAATGGAATGAAAGAGGTCGAAGACAGTTACTGAGGTCAGAAGCTTTGTGGGATTGGCGGGTTACTATCGCCGTTTCATTGAGAACTTTGCTCAGATAGTAGCCCTATTGACTCAGTTGACCAGGAAGGATCATCCATTTGTGTGGACTGAAAAGTGTGAAGCTGTCTTTCAAGAGCTAAAGGAGAAGTTGACAAGCGCCCCAGTGTTAGTTATTCCAGAGACAGGTAGACCTTTTGAGGTTTACTGCGATGCCTCTCACCAAGGTCCAGGTTGCGCGCTGATGCAAGAGAAGCGAGTGGTTGCTTATGCCTCAAGACAACTCAAAGTACATGAGAAGAACTACCCCACTCATGACTTGGAGTTAGCTGCAGTCGTCTTTGCTTTGAAAATTTGGAGGCATTATCTATATGGGTCCCAATTCCAAGTGTTCAGCGACCACAAAAGTTTGAAGTACCTCTTTGATCAGAAAGAGCTTAACATGAGGCAAAGGAGATGGATGGAGTTCCTCAAAGACTATGATTTTGAACTCCTCTACCACCCTGGAAAAGCAAACGTGGTTGTAGACACACTGAGTAGGAAGTCGGTGCATATATCTTGCTTGATGGTTAGAGAGTTAGAATTGATTGAAGATTTAAGTGACTTGAAGCTGTGTGTAGAACTTGAACCTGACAGCATCAAGTGTAGTAAATTGGTGGTGTCTAGTAAGTTGATAGAACGCATCAGAGGAGGGCAGTTGTTAGATCCTGAGCTTCAGACATCCACAACCTTGATTGGTACAGAAAAGGGGAAGGACTTCAACACAGGGACGGATGGTCTCTTGCGATTCAAGGGAAGGACATGCGTCCCCAATGATGGGGAATTAAAAAGATTGATACTTGAAGAAGGACACTGAAGTCATTTTAGTATACATCTAGGTATGACTAAGATGTACCATGATCTTAAGAAGTCCTTCTAGTGGTAGGGTATGAAGAAAGACGTGGCTCAGTTTGTAGCTTCTTGCCTTACTTGTCAGAAGGCCAAGGTAGAGCATCAGAGGCCCGAAGGTTTGTTGCAGCCATTGGAGATTCCAAAGTGGAAATGGGATAGCATAGCCATGAACTTTGTCACCCACTTACCACGCACTTTCAGGAAACATGATGCCATATGGGTGATAGTGGACCGATTGACCAAGAGTGCCCACTTCTTGGCAATTGACTTGAGGATGTCTATGGCCAAACTGGTGCATCTATACATTAAAGAGATAGTGAGGTTACATGGGGTGCCTTCTAGAATCATATCTGACCGAGATCCAAGGTTCACCTCTAGATTTTGGCAAACACTCCAGAGTGAGATGTGTAGCAGATTGCAGATGAGCTCAGCCTACCATCCTCAGACAGATGGCCAATCTGAGAGAACGATCCAGTCATTAGAAGACTTGTTGAGAACTTGTATACTGGATCATCTGGGAGCTTGGGATGAGGTGTTACCGCTGGTGGAATTTACTTATAATAACAACTATCAAGCCAGTATTGGTATGACTCCATTTGAAGCCTTGTATGGGAGACGTTGCAGAACACCTCTATGTTGGTTTCAGGAGGGTGAATCATTATTGACAGGGCCATAACTTGTGCAGCAGACCACAGAGAAAGTGAAACTCATACAAGAGAGGATGAAGGCATCTCAGAGCAGGCAGAAGTCATATGCGGATCAGAGGCGAAAGCCCTTGGAATTTGCAGGTGGGGATCATGTCTTTGTCTGAGTGACTCCTACCACGGGTGTTGGAAGAGCCATTAGAGCTAGAAAGTTGTCTCCCAAGTATCTTGGTCCTTATCAGATCCTGCGACGTATCGGACCAATAGCTTATAAAATCGCCATGCCACCTCAACTTTCAAACCTTTATCCTGTGTTTCATGTCTCTCAGCTTAGGGAATATGTGCCTGATTCGGCTCATGTGTTGGAGGTTGAAGACGTCCAAGTGAGGGAAGACTTATATGTTGAGATGCAGCCAGTGAGAGTAGAGAAACATCAAACCAAGCGGCCTCAAGGCAAGAGGGTCAGACTTGTCAAGGTTATCTGGGATGAAAGAACGGGCGACTCCACTTGGGAATTGGAGGAAGAGATGCAAAGGTCTTACCCTCATCTATTTGTCGGTGAGATTTAATTTTCGAGGCCGAAAATTTTATTTGTTGGGGGAAATGTAAGAGCCTTATTTTTAAAGGCCATTGGGCCTTAGGAAGGGCAGCCAGACCCATCAAACCAAGGCACTTGAGCCTTGAGGGACTTAGCCAAAAATCAGGAAAACATTTCAGCTCTTCCTTTTCTCTCACTAGAACGTTGCCCTAACTCAAGTGCTCTGACTTCTCTCTAGGTTTCCAGCCATTTCCAGCGATTGAATCCTAATTTGGTGGTGTTTCCTTGTTCCTGGAGTCAAGAGCTACGAAACCATCCGATTGGTTTTGCGTTCCAGCGGGTAAGTAGATTTTCCCTCTTTCCCTTCACTGTACTTGTCCTAGGTTGACCATTTTCTGATTTCCTGTGCCCTGTGTGATTTTGTCTTTCATTCTCGGTTTATTCCAACTCAAAGAGCTAAAGTCTATCACCTATTTGGTGATTTATAGGTTCTGTACAATTTCGCACGGTGTAGGGGGTACTGTTAGAGCATCTGTGAACTGTGTTGAGCAACCCACCAGGTAAGGAGAGCTAACTATATAAGTATTTTGTTGTTCTGATTAATTCCTGAATTTATGAGAAAATATGTTGAATTGCATTTGGACATTGGTTAACTCTGTTTTAATGCTCTATGCATGTTAAATTTAACTGTGATATATTGTTTGATATTTAATTGTCTCTGTTTTAAGTATTTGGTCTTGGAATGTTCTGAACCTTGGTTCATTCTCTATGTTTGATTGTGATGGTTATAATCTGCCTGGAACTGTGTTGCTGAACTGAATTTCATTGAATTAATGATCTTGGGAATGATTGCTTTTTGTATATTGATTATGATGTGCTCTGAAGGAATTTGATGAATCTGGTTGCTGGAATAAGTTCGGGGTGATACTGATTTGATGGGAAATATGGGTTGAGTGTAGCATCAGGTTTTGTGAGAGGGATGTATAACTTTGGGAATTAGGGAACTAAAAAAAATAATAGGATAGTTGATTAAATCAAATAAAAATACTTGGGACTTGTTGGGAACAGGATAGAGAGAACCTAAAAACCAGAGCCGCACATCCCTGATCATAGAGTAGCCCTGGCCTGGTCCAGTCAGTTGTGACTAGTCATATGTATTGGTGTCGAAGGTGAGTCTGATGCGTTAGACATCTGTTCTCTCTCCGGTGACAATTGAGGTACGAGAAGGATTGGGAAAAATATAGAGTTGTTAGGCTAGTTATATAACCAGCAAGGAAATTGGGTAGTGAGGTGAGATTAGGAACAAGTATCTTATGGTAATGAAAAATTTAGCAAGCAGTTTCATAATTAAAGGAATATTGTAAGTTATTTAAAGATAATACGTATGATAATATATTATATTATTAATGTATAGATTATAAATATATATATATATATATATATATATATATATATATATATATATATATATATATATATATATATATATATATATATATATATATATATATATATATATATATATATATATATATATATATATATATATATATATATATATATATTACGTTAGTGTAAATATTTACAGTAACGTAATATATATATATATTACAGTAAATATAATATAAATATAAATATTTACAGTAACGTAATATATATATATATATATATATATATATATATATATATATATATATATATATATTATATAGATAACGTTATATATCATAAGTAATATATCTATAAAATATATATTTAGAGATAACGTAATATACCTATAAAATATATATAGGTAACGTTATATATATATATATATATATGATATAATATATATATATATATATATATATATATATATATTATATCATATATATATATATATATATATATAATGTATATATATATTATATACATATATATACATATATATAATATATATAATGTATATATATATATTATATTTGTATGAATTTATCAGAAGAATAAGAGGCAAACTGTTTTCTTTTATTTATTTATTATTTCATTCAGTATATTAAATTTGCAGTGATAAAATTGTTTTAGCTTTTAGAGATTATGCTATTATTATTTTTATATATAATCCATGATTTTTATCTTTTGATATATATTACTGTTTGGTAATAACATGACAATATTGTCTATTTGAGATGATTGGAAGTGGTTGTAGAGCATGTTCTGTTATATATGATTTGATATTTAAGGCTTAAATATGTGGGTTGATTATAATTCAAAGGTGTGTGAATTGGGAAAGACTGAAACATGATTTCATGGTTGCTTATGGTAGTTTCAAATGTAGAATCTCTTAGGGCGTGTTCACTTGAGGGTGACAGGAGGTGATTGGGAGAGAGTGATTGAGTGGATTTGAGGGTAATTTTTTTTACTGTTATTTGAGTGAATTTGAAGGTAAACGAGAATAAATTTTGAAATAAAATTTATGATAATTGGTGTAGGATTTAGTTTATATCATAGATTAAAAAAATTTACTTCAAAATTCACTTTCGTTTACCTCCAAATTCACTCAAATAAACAACAATATTGGAATAATAGTTAGTTGGGATTACTGTTAAACACAGTAAATCATAATAATGTACTCTAGTTAGTTAGGATTACTGATAAAAACAGTAATAATAGTATATACGCCCCAGTTAGTTAGCCAATTGATTAGGCCTTTATCTTTTCTGTTGTTCTTATTCCCCAAACCCCATAATCTCTATAAATAGAGTTCCTTAGCTTTCGTTTCTACAGAGAGAACACTACAGAACAACAATATTGTATCATTCATTTTCTGTTTCTACAAAACATAATAAAAGTTTGCTTTCTACTTACCTTGGACGCTCCTCTTCCTTTTCTTCTTCATCGAACCCCTCTCTTTCCGATCACGAAGGGAGATCGCCTGCCGTAAAGCCTTCGAACCAGAAGCTTCTCCATCACGCTCCACGCTTGCTTTTCTTCCGCTCACCAACTCCCTCTGACAGATCGACGCTCCCGAGAAAGTGTGATAAGAGAGTGAGACTTTTCTCACTTGCCAGCCTCTGCCACTGTTGAGTGTTGGGCCTGGACCTGGACCGGCCCAGTTCTTTTATGGTATCAGGAGCTAATCATCACTTCCGCTGTTCAATCTTTGATTCTTGATGCTTCTTGATCTCATCCTTTGAAGTTTCTTGATTATGCTCAAAATGACAGAAGAAAAATCTAATCCTGTCAACAATCCTACCAGCCCCTTCTACTTACACCCTGGGGAGAATCCAGGATTGACATTGATCTCTCAGGTTCTAAATGAAACCAACTATTCTTCTTGGAGTAGAAGTATGAGAAGGGCACTCCTCTCCAAGAACAAAGTCAAATTTATTGATGGGTCAATCAAGAAACCCGAAAGAACTGAAGCATTGTTTGATTCATGGGAAAGATGCAATATGATGGTGCTCTCATGGATTATTAAAACACTTTCTCCCCAAATTGCAGAAAGTGTGATATATGTTGAAGAAGCAAAAGAATTGTGGGATGAATTAAGAGAAAGATTTTCTAAAGGAGACTATTTTAAAATATCTGACCTCCTTCAAGATATTCACTCAATCAAACAAGGAGAAAGGAGTGTCAACCAGTATTTTACTGATCTGAAAATTCTTTGGGAAGAATTGGAATCCCTTAGACCAATACCTAACTGCACCTGCAAAGTGCCCTGCAACTGTGAACTCTCCAAGATTTCTCTAAAGTACAGAGAAATTGAACATGTCATTTGCTTTCTAAAAGGACTCAATGACACTTACAACACTGTCCGTACCCAAATCCTTTTGATGGAACCCCTTCCAGGTGCGGACAAAGTTTTTTCCCTCATTATACAACAGGAAAGACAAGAAAGATCTGGCACTTCCTACACTGGACCGACAGAGACAACCAAGGTTTTTGCTGCTGTGAATAATAAAGGCAGCAATTGGAAAGGAGACCAGGCCTGGAGGAACCAAGGTCGTGGTACTGGACAGGGGAGAGGTAGAGGCAGAAATCCTAACTATGGGAAACAATGTTTGTACTGCAACAAAATGAACCACACTGTGGATGAGTGCTACTCCAAGCATGGTTTTCCACCTTGGTATAAAAAGGCTGATGGGAATTCTGAAGTAAGGGGAGGCTGGAGTTCGACTAATACTTGTCAAAGCACCCCTGGACAAGAAACAGATCAGAAGAATAGCACCACTGCTACCCTGAGTTCACTGACATCAGAACAAATGCAAAAGCTTCTCAAAATGATTGAGAAAGCTGACGAACCTAGACACACTATCAATCACATACAAAGCAACAATGAAGAAGGTAATCCAGGTACTCTCTCTTGGATTATTGATACTGGGGCCACTGATCATGTGACCCATAAGATAGAGAATTTTGTAACTTTCTACAAAATTAAACCCATCACTGTTAAGTTGCCTAATGATACTGTTATTACAACTAAATGTGCAGGGACAGTTCAATTCTCTAAAAATTTTGTGCTCTTTAATGTCCTGTCCATTCCTGAATTTTCATTCAATCTAATCTCTGTTCAGAGCCTTACTAAAGACTTGAATTGTAGTCTAACTTTTTCTTCTAAGGATTGCCAGATAAGGGAGAACTCTACATTGAAGATGATTGGGTGTGCTAGCCCTCACAAAGGACTCTACTACCTACAAGATTTTCCCAATCCTGACCAGAATTTTATTTCCAAAACTGTTTTCTCTTTTAAACATGTCGACATTAATTTGTGGCACTATAGACTAGGCCATCCTGGATAGAAAATTGTAAAACAGATATGTGAACATTTCCCATACGTGCAAATTAATACTGATATTGTTTGTGATGTTTGTCACTATGCTAAACAACATAGACTGCCTTTTCCTATAAGTTTTTCTTTATCTGCTGAATGCTTTGATCTTATTCATTGTGACATATGGGGTCCACTTTCTATTCCCTCTGTTCATGGGCACAAATATTTCCTTACTGTAGTTGATGATTATAGCCGACACACATGGATATTTTTGATGAATAATAAGGGGCAGACTAGGAGTTTGCTGCAGAATTTCCTTGTTAAGGTTAAAAACCAATTTGGTAAAATGATTAAAGTTGTTAGGTCTGATAACGGTCCTGAATTCAATTGTGTAGACTTGTATAATTCCTATGGAATTACTCACCAAACTAGTTGCGTTGAGACCCCTGAGCAAAACTCTGTGGTGGAACGAAAACACCAACATATTCTTAATGTAACTCGTAGTCTTATGTTTCAATCTAATTTACCCAATGCTTATTGGTCCTATGCTACAAGTCATGCTGTTTACCTCATAAACAGATTGCCTTCTCCCATACTTAATGGGAAGACCCCTCATGATCGTGTTTATAACACTCCTCCCACTTATCTAAGTCTTAAAACCTTTGGTTGCCTCTGCTTTGCTTCAACCCTTGAGGGGGGCAGAAGTAAACTTGAGCCACGAGCTAGAAAGTGTGTCTTCCTCGGGTACAAGAGTGGAGTTAAGGGGTATACTGTCCTTGACATTCACACCAGGGAACTATTTATGAGTAGGAATGTGGTCTTCTATGAAGACATCTTCCCTTGGAAGGACCAACAAAACAGTACACAAGCCAATGAAGAAGAAAAGGATAGACTAACTTTTCTCAGTGATCTTTTCGATGGTTCTGACCCTGGCAGTAATGAAGGATCCATGGGAAGAAATGAAGACCAAAACCACAATGACCATGGCGATGATAAGGATCAAAACAGTGACAGTGAAGAGGACCTTGCACGCAGAAGGTCTAACAGAATTAGGAAGCACCCAGGATATCTAAAAGATTATGAACATCAGGTGCATCAATCCTTGACTTTAAATAACATTTTAAAAACGCCTTATCCAATCTCTGATTCGTTGTCTTGTGATTCTTTAACAGAGAAACATCTAAGATACACTCTGGCTATAATAGCCAACACTGAACCAAAATCTTATAAGGAAGCAAAGGATGTACATGAGTGGACAGACGCTATGCAGAAGGAACTTGTAGCATTAGAGAAAAACAATACTTGGTTTCTGACTGAACTTCCTCCAGGAAAAACTGCCATTGGATGTAGATGGGTGTATAAGATTAAGTACAAGGCTGACGGTACTGTGGAAAGATATAAAGCTCGCCTTGTGGCAAAGGGATATACCCAACAGGAGGGAATTGATTTTCTAGATACGTTTTCCCCTGTTGCTAAGTTAACCACTGTGAGATTGCTCATTGCACTGGCAGCTGCCAAGAACTGGTTTTTACACCAACTAGATGTGGATAATGCATTCCTAAATGGAGATTTGAATGAGGAAGTCTATATGGAACCTCCACCAGGACTAAACACTTGCAAGACAGGTCAAGTTTGCAGGCTCACAAAGTCTCTGTATGGGCTAAGGCAGGCTAGTAGGAAATGGTTTGAAAAGCTGTCTACATTTCTCATTTCTGTTGACTATGTGCAATCAAAATCAGACCACTCTCTTTTTGTTAAGAGTACAAATACAAACTTCACAGCCTTACTGGTCTATGTAGACGACATTATACTAACCGGGAATTCCATAGATGAAATCAATCATATCAAGGCCCTCCTGCACAATAGGTTTCACATCAAGAACCTAGGGGAACTCAAATTTTTTCTTGGCCTTGAAGTAGCACGATCTAAAAAGGGTATCCATGTATCACAGAGAAAGTATGCACTGGATCTTCTTAAGGAAACAAGAATGTTGGGATGTAAGCCTTGCACAACTCCCTTCTTAAGTGATACAAGTACTCTATACAAACAAGAGAACTACTTAAAGGATCCAAGCTCCTATAGAAGATTGATAGGGAAGTTGCTTTATCTATCTAACACTAGACCTGATCTATGTTTCTCAATTAATTTACTAAGTCAATTTATGCAAACACCCACTGATTTCCATTTTCGGGCTGTCCAACATGTTCTCAGGTACATTAAATCTAAACCATCAGAGGGACTCTTCTTTTCAGCCGATTCACCTATACACCTAAAAGCTTTCAGTGATTCGGACTGGGCAACATGTCCAAAGACTAGAAGGTCTACTACAGGTTTTTGTGTCTTTCTTGGATCGTCACTTATATCATGGAAATCTAAGAAGCAAAGTACAGTTTCTAGGTCCTCCACAGAGGCAGAATACAGGGCTCTAGCAGCCACTGCTTGTGAGATACAATGGCTCACCTATTTGTTGGATGATTTACAAGTACGACAAGTTGGAACACCAGCTCCCTACTGTGACAATAAGTCAGCCAGACACATAGCACACAACCAAAGTTTTCATGAAAGAACCAAGCATATTGAGCTTGATTGCCATGTAGTTCGTGAAAAGATACAAGCTAATGCTCTAAGACTTCTCCCAATTCGCTCAGACGACCAACTTGCTGACATTTTTACAAAATTTCCACAACGGGTTCAGTTCAAGACCATTGTTCCCAAGCTTGGCTTGATGACTACCCATCATCCAGCTTGAGGGGAGGCTATTGGAATAATAGTTAGTTGGGATTACTGTTAAACACAGTAAATCATAATAATGTACTCTAGTTAGTTAGGATTACTGATAAAAACAGTAATAATAGTATATACGCTCCAGTTAGTTAGCCAATTGATTAGGCCTTTATCTTTTCTGTTGTTCTTATTCCCCAAACCCCATAATCTCTATAAATAGAGTTCCTTAGCTTTCGTTTATACAGAGAGAACACTACAGAACAACAATATTGTATCATTCATTTTCTGTTTCTACAAAACATAATAAAAGTTTGCTTTCTACTTACCTTGGACGCTCCTCTTCCTTTTCTTCTTCATCGAATCCCTCTCTTTTCGATCACGAAGGGAGATCGCCTGCCGTAAAGCCTTCGAACCAGAAGCTTCTCCATCACGCTCCACGCTTGCTTTTCTTCCGCTCACCAACTCCCTCTGACAGATCGACGCTCCCGAGAAAGTGTGATAAGAGAGTGAGACTTTTCTCACTTGCCAGCCTCTGCCACTGTTGAGTGTTGGGCCTGGACCTGGACCGGCCCAGTTCTTTTAAACAAAAAATATTATCCTCAAATCCACTCAATCACTCTCCCCCAATCACCTCCTGTCACCCTCAAGTGAACACACCCTTAGTGAGATTCTTAGTGTTTTAAAATGAAAGTAGGGGCTCAGCCTTGGGAGTCATTCTGACGCTTCAATGGTCAATCAAACTCACTTAGAAAGGTTGAACCATGTGGCGAGAAGTAGCAGGAGGTCTTTAATCTTGGGGTCTCCCAGTATGCCTCAAGGCGCAGAACGGACTAACCTCGTGAGTGTGGCAGGGTGGGGAACCCAAGTTTCATAAGTCATCACGGGTGCAAGACTCGCCATAGCCCGACTATCATTTTAAAGTCCGGACGAGTGAAGTCTAGAACTTCGCATGCTTAGGTTGTATGTTATAAATCTGATTTGTTTTCAATTCATTTTCATATGATCACATGAAAAATCTGTTGTATGCTTCTTATTTATATAATTAGCTCACCCTTGCTTGTTTGTCTGGTTGCTTTGTATGTTGTGTGTTTTCCAATTGCGATGATTATCCATTTGAACTATAATATATTTTGAAGAACTTTAGTATTTTTCCACGTGCTTAATTTCCTCTAAATTCCTGGATTAGTGTAAACCTAACTTAATTACTTGAACACTCTAACTGTTTTATTATATAATCTATGATGACGTCTTAATTTTTATACCTACATAAAGTATAATATTGGGATGTCATATTTATCATTTTATTAAGGGTATTATAATTTTTAATAAAATTCTTAAAAACAAAATGCATTAAATTTTTTAATAAAGTTTTAAAAGAACAAAATATAAACAATTGAAATAACAAAGTCTGAAAAACTGTTCATCATCCACAATAAATGAAAACAATGTTTTGTCAAGAAAAAAAATGAAACAGGGTAATGAAAGAATAAATTTGTTTTCCTAAGCGTGTGAATAATTTAAAAATAATTAATTTAAATTCATAAGATAATTGTTAAATTAAATTATCACCATATCTTAATAGAATAGATTTTACTCCATGAAATAATATTTTAATTATGACTTAATTATAAAAAACAATTATGAAGAGATAATTACTTATTTTGTTTTACATGTGTTAGATGATATAACTAATTAAATATGTTACTACATTTAGATTTGATAAGATAATTATTTAAATAAGATAAAGTTAATTTATATTCCTTTAGATAACATATTTATTTGAATATATTTTAACTAAATATTACAGTATGTAATAAAATTATATTAGATTAGATATGATGAATGATTTAAGTGTTTAATTTACTATCTTCATTAATTAAGTAGATTTTAATATATAATATAGGTAGTTAATATGATTTTGTAAATATATTTATATATCTAAATTTCTATATAATAACACAAAATATTGTTATATTTTTGTTCACTAGTAGTTTTCAATATTTGGAGTTCTTTTCATACATTGTTTATTTGTTTTCTATATTGATTCTCTTCATGGAAGAAACGCAACAATCTCGAAAAAAACTCATCATAAAAATTTATTCTTCACGTCCTAAGAATCGTGAAGGAGTGTGCGAATTGAAGAATAAAAAGAGATATTATTCTGAAGCCATATGGATTGATGTGAAAAGTGAATCAAAATCTTGTGAAAGTAAAGAAAAATTAGGTACGATGATTATGACAAGAGAAACGATAAGGAAATGGTGCAGAAAGAGTGGAAGAAAATAGAAAGGAAACACAAGGTAGAAAATGCAATGAGAATAGACAGGTCGAAAAGGATGCAGTGTTGGACGATGATGAAGCGATTGATGATGGGAAGAGATGCATGGGTTTTAAAGAAGAATGAGCAAAACAAAAAGATAATGAGTTTGCGGGATATTGACTTAAAGCTAAAAAGGTTGGAGTATTCAAAAGTTGATGACTTTGCATGACATGAGAAATGTGTTCTCTTATCCATTGGGGTATCCTCCAAAAAGTGAAATTCACAAAGTTGCAAGAGAGATTAGTCAAACTTTTGAATTAAAATGGAAAAATATGAAACAGAAGTGGATATTAGAAAAACAAAATTTGTAATAAACTTTATCTTTGCCTTATTCAATCAAATAATTATTTAAAAATTTTAATATTACTTTTTTGTTTTAATGAGGTTATGTATTTTTGTAAGTTATATTTTCACGATAATATGATATATAATCAAATACTGTGTTTATAAATTATATACACTAGTACTGTGAAATTAGGTATACAAAAATTAGTTTAATGTTCGAAATATAATTAAACAACTAATTGAGTGAATTTTTATTCACATCTTAAAACTATTTTAAAAAGATTAATTTAACATTGTTTAAATAAAATAAAAATACATATATGATTTATGGTTTAGTGAATTTAATTGCATTAGAACGAAATAAAAAAATTAAAAATACATGAAAAAAAAACCTTTATCAAAGTCATGTAAAATGAGAATTGTGTCTTGAAATTATCAATGATAGAAAATTAATATTATTGGTTTTGGCATAGACGTATTATATATATTTAAATAATTTTTTTAATCTAAGTATCTTTTCGTTTGTAACTCACTTTTCTAGATGATGATTTTTTTTCACTTATCCATATTAGTAGTATGTATAAGTAGGATAATCTAATTCTATTGAAATAATATTTCAAAAATAACATTAAATAAAAACTAAAGCAGAATTTAAGAAAAAAAATGTTATAAAGTGATGTTATTATATTATAATTAAAAATTTTATTTTTTTATTTTATTTTAATTTAATATTCGTTCATATAATTTGTAAAATGAAATGTAGAGTTTTTAATATGATAATCTACCTACTTGTAGTATAATTAAAAGTATCATTGTTAGATTATTTTAATTTAAAACTAGTTAACGTAATATAAAAAAAAATGAGATTTTAATGTATAGTTTTTAATATAATTATTATTAAACTTTGTAGATATATTTCGGTTACGCTATTTTTGATAAAATATTACCTTAATTTTTTCGTTTCCCATTTTATTAAGGGTATTATAATTTTTAATAAAATTCTTAAAAACAAAATGCATTAAATTTTTTAATAAAGTTTTAAAAGAACAAAATATAAACTATTGAAATAACAAAGTCTGAAAAAATGTTGATTGTAACATCCCCATAAATCTATAAGCAAAAGCTATAATTTATTCGAGGAGTTAACATATATAATAATAAAGAACAGTGGGAGATAAGCAGCTAGGAGGTGAGGAATATGAAATATCATATTTAGTTTTAAACTTTTTACAAAGTTAGAATGTACACAAAATATGTAACCGAACAGTTTTACAAAATATACATAACCGAACAATTATCTACTCTAAACAAAAGTAAACATCAAATATAACCGGACGGTCCTGCACAGCTCTCCGGCATGACGTCCAAAGTTTGGTCGGACAGTAGGACATCTTCCAAAGTATCTTCTTGAGCCCCCTCTGCTCACACCCAAAAGGATGATCATTGCAGTGAAGAGAACAGCCGAACGGCTAAGACCAAACGGTAGACAAAAATAAGAGAGGAAAATAAGGGTAAATTTATGTGAATTTAATTAATCATTTTCATATACTTTTAAAACATTTCAATCATAATCTAAACGTATCAATAAAAAACCAAACATAAACATCATAATAATTTTCTCTAGACACTGTCCGGACGGTATGACTATGTATGCTCGCCGCTCTCTGCACCCGGGTGAACCTGGCTGGGATACACTCAACAGACCGCCACCCGAGGTTAGTCCAGTGAAACCACCTCGGTATAGAAATACCCTGAGGCTAAAGGACCTCCTGCCATTCCCACGCATGAGTTACCCTTCTCTACCTGAGAAGGCGTAATCACGGAATATCAGGATAGAGTCAGAACCTGAGCCTTGGCCATAGTCATACTTTACCAACCATCATCAATCAGGAGACATTCCTCCTTGGAATTCTCTTACATAACCAACAAATCGGACGGTAACTCGATAGAAATGTAACATTGAAAACCAAATGGACTAAATCAAGGGAAACCAGATGGAAAAATCAATAGAAACTCAACAATGAAAGCAAATAGGACTTAACCAATGAAAACCAGACGGAAAGATCAATAGAACTCAACAATGAAAGCAAATAGGACTTAATCAATGAAAATCGGACGGAGAGATCACTAGAACTAAACAATGAAAGCCAATGGACTTAATCAAGGAAAACCGGACGGAAAAATCAATAGAAACTCAACAATGAAAGCAAATAGGACTTAATAAATGAAAACCGGACGGAGAGATCAATAGAACTAAACAATGAAAGCCAATGGACTTAATCAAGGAAAACCGGACGGAAAAATCAATAGAAACTCAACAATGAAAGCAAATAGGACTTAATCAATGAAAACCGGACGGAAATATCAATAAAAGAGTTCTCTTCAATAAAGCGAGTGTCAGTACAAGACCAGACACTCTGTGAGGAATCAAGTGTCAATCTAAGACCGAACACTTTTCAAATAAATAAATTTATAAACCGGATGTTTTAAGAATTCAAGTACTGGTATAAGACCTATTACTTGTCAAATAAATAATCATCAATAGAAACCGAATGCTCAGTGTATGACTGAACATTCTAAATAATTAATATGAGGCCGAATACTCAGTCTATGACCAAGTAATTCAATGCCGGATGTTCAGTGTAAGACCGGACGTCCTTTAATAGGTAAGTCCGAACGACTAACTAAACGAAATATTTCAAGTTTCAACATAAAGGGACCAAATCAATTGTTTTAAGGGAAACCGAACGATCCTAATGACCCTTCGATTACAGATTCAGCTTTTCACTAAGTTTTATAACCTTATAACCTATTTCATACCACAATTCAAACATGCATTTTCACCACAGCAAGATCATACATTCAACAACATATACTCATAAAATCATGCATACAAAAGTAATCATAATTAAATTTATAAGCTTCCCTTACCTTAAATCCAGCTAACTTTTAAGTTCTTTTGAAGACACAACTTCTAAGGCTTCAAGATTCCAAAGTGCTCCAAACAATATTCCGATCGGTGCAATTTGAAGGTCTTGACGCCAGGAAGATTTAATCTAAAAGGAGTTTAGTGATTAGAGTGGAAGAAGTGGTTAGAAATCTAGAGGGAAGATTGGAGGTTTAGAGAGAATGAGGAGAAATATGGTGGTTCTGGAGGTTGAGGATGAAGTGGTTGCATGCAGAAGTGGTGCCAGATCTGAAAATCTGACCTTAAATATGGCCACCACTTTGGACGTTCGGTCCATCCTCCGCCTGCCACATGGCTTCCACTACCAGGAAATTTCCATTCCCTTTACAGTCGCACGCCTACCGAGAGCGAGGAATTAAATGCACTGCAGATTCTGCCTCCCACTCATACTAGGAAGCTGAAAGGGTGTGATAAGTGGACATCACTAAAATGGGGTGTTACATTCATCATCCACAATAAATGAAAACAATGTTTTGTAAAAAAAAAAGAGAATGAAACAGGGTAATGAAAGAATAAATTTGTTTTCCTAAGCGTGTGAATAATTTAAAAATAATTAATTTAAATTCATAAGATAATTGTTAAACTAAATTATCACAATATCTTAATAGAATAGATTTTACTACATGAAATAATATTTTAATTATGACTTAATTATAAAAAACAATTATGAATAGATAATTACTTATTTTGTTTCACATGTGTTAGATGATATAACTAATTAAATATGTTACTACATTTAGGTTTGATAAGATAATTATTTAAATAAGATAAAGTTAATTTATATTCCTTTAGATAACATATTTATTTGAATATTGTTTAACTAAATATTACAGTATCTAATAAAATTAGATTAGATTAGATATGATGAATGATTTAAGTGTTTAATTTACTATCTTCATTAATTAAGTAGATTTTAATAGATAATATAGGTAGTTATTATGATTTTGTAAATATATTCATATATCTAAATCTCTATATAATAACCCAAAACATAGTTATATTTTTGTTCACTAATAGTTTTCAACATTTGGAGTTCTTTTCATACATTGTTTATTTGTTTTCTATATTGATTCTATTCATGGAAGAAACACAACAATCTCGAAAAAAGCTCATCATAAAAATTTATTCTTCACGTCCTAAGAATCGTGAAGGAGTGTGCCCAAGCGTTGGAAGCCCATTTGCACACTTTTAAACTCCCTAGAGTGCACCCAAGCGTTCTTTACAGACCAAAACACTTTGCTTTTACTTCCAAGAGATTTCTAAGGGTTTTTCTCCACTTTCCTCTTCACCCATTCACTTTAACTCCATAGTTCTTCAACTTTCTACCATTCCATTGTCAAAGTTTAAGGTTTTTTGGTGAGAGCATTGCATTGGGAAGGCATTCAACATCATTCAAGAGGCAATTGCAAGGATCTTGAGTATCTCCATCCAAGTCAGTCATGCAATTTCATTCTTAGGGTTTCTAGAATTGAAAATTGATGAAGAACATGTGTAAAAGTGTGATAAATTAGGGCTTTTGATTTCTATGCATGATTTGATGAAATAGAAACATTTTGCACCGATTAAATTGCATGGATTTGTTTTGGAACTCTATTATTTTAGATTGGGTGGAGATTATAACAGTTAGGAAGGGGTTTTTGCAAAAATCCCAACACCACCGCTAAGCGTTAGTAAACACTGGGCATTCTGCGATGCCACCGCTAGGCGGTAGGAAACGCTGAGTGGCGGGCGTCATGTTTGGTTTTTGGCTTGAATTTTCTGATGCAGATTGTGCTAAGGGGCCCTGTTTTACCCTTAGTGTTGTACCGTGTTTTGGTATTGAATGTTTGATGATGTGCTAACCTTAAATGGCAATTTCCTTGGTCTTTTGAATTGTGTTTGATGTAGGAATGACATCGTCATCAAGGAGAGTAAAGAGTAAGGGAAACAAGAGGAAGGAACCGGAGAGACCTCCAAGATTTTATTCCCATAGATTCCTTTCCAGGAAACATGAGGAGCACTTCCAAACTGTGCAAGAAAGGCGATTGCTTATAGAGAGAAAAGCCATATTCATTTTAGAATTGGCTCCACAATTTGGGGCAAAATTGGAAGGCGGAAATTGGGAGAAGCTGGCTACCTACCCTGCACTAGCAAATATTGAGGTGGTAAAAGAATTTTACACTAATGCTTTGTTTAGGGTGTGCAGATGGAGAGGTACACTAGCTATGTTCGGGGGGAGATTATTAGGTATGACCCTGAGACCATCAACAACTTTTTGGGCACAGAGTGGGCTGGAGAGCAGTGCCAGTTTGCACTAAACATCAGAGAGTGTTCAGATTATGATGACATTGAGAGGGTGCTCTGTATTCCTAGAGGGCACTTCTAGAGAAACCTGAATGGTGTTCGTATCAACATCAAGAGGGTCGATCTGACACCTCTGGCGAAATATTGGTGAGGTCATCTTCATTTACTGCATGCTGAGGCAATTAAATGTGAACATTGGTGAGGTCATTGCCAATGAGATAGAGAGCTACATTGCTACTGTGAGTAGCAGGACACCTTTGGGACATCCGTCCCTCATTACCTATCTGTGCCAGCAGGCTGGGGTGGATACTTCCTTTTTACCATTCGAGAGGCCTAGGAAGGCCATAGATGCCTCGTACTACAGGCAGCATTACGGAGGTGATGAGGAGGCTGAACCAGTACCTAGGAGACGTCCTAGGAGAGGAGCAGCTAGGCAGGATGAGCCAACACACCATGCAGAGTAATTCCAGATGAGGGACATGTACATATCCATAATTGGGGCTAGACTTGAGGCTCTTCACAGAGGGCAGGTGGCCACTGCTGAGATGATAGTTGGCCTATATGACACACCACCGGTGAAAAGGTGGACTATGGACGAGTTTCATAGTGTTGTGGCATGGCCACAGTAGCAGGCACATGGTAGTGGATCTGGAGCAGCTGAAGCTCTAGTGATGGATGATGATGATGAGGATGATGCCTTTGAGGATGCAGAGGCTGAAGATGAGGATGATGATTATGATGACAACATGAGCTGATTTGACATCTACTGATGGATGTCATATGTAGAAGAGCAGGGTTTATTTTTCTTTTTCTTTTGTAATTTGAACTTGCAGTGTAGGTTTGCTTCGGTTGAGCAGTGTAGGTTTGTGTGAACTTGTCTGAACATCTTATCTGATTGTGGTTTGACTTGTTTTAATACATGATGAGTATGCTTGATAATGCTTGATGTGGATGATGATTGAGATTGCTATATATGCTTCTATACAGGTGAATTGTTCACAAGCTGTGTGAACAAATGCATGATGAGTTATGATTTTGGTTATGATGCTAAGCAGGATGTATGACTGAATGATTGAGTAAGCATAGTTGAGTGAGCTTTTGAGCTTCAGAGTATTTGTTGATATATTTGCTATCCAATTGAAAGCATGAATGATATTGCCTGAATCTGTATGATTGATTGAATTAGATGCTTATGTCATATGATCAAGGCCATTTTTTGAAAGCCCTTACTTAGCCAAATTTTCACCCAAAGTAAAGAGAACCATGTGTTCTACCCTTTTTGAACCTTAGCTTGAGATACTTTGAAAACCTTGTTGATAAAAGTCTTTACCTTGAGTTATGTTGAGAAATATTTTATGGTATTGATAAAGGTTCAAGTTTGGGGTTGTTGGGGAAATTGAAAGGCAAATGAGAAAACATTGAGCAAAATGTGTAAAATGATGAAAGCATGAGAAAAATAGAAAATAAAAAGAAAAGCATGAAAGATAAAGCTCAATGCGAAAGAAAAAGGGAAAAGTTGGGAATGAGTAAATTGGTTGAAAGAGAGTTGTGCTTGAACTATGAATATTGAATAACTCTCTTAACTCAAGGATTTTGTGATATGAAAAACCAATATTTCTTGTTAGCCCAGCCACGTTATAAGCCTTGAAAAAGTCCTTGTGATGACATGTGTATGTGAGAATGTTGGTTGTATTAGATGAAAGTCAATTTTGTTGCATGTGACAAGACGATAGTAGAGAGAAGAGTGACCTCCCAAAACACTTGAGTGATTGAGTGAAGCACTTTGCTTGGAAAGGATTGATGAATTTCATGATTACATCTATGCTTAGTGGATTGGTCATTCATAAAAATTGCATCTGTGCAGAAAATGTGATTATGCGAGCAATCTATGAACTTGGATGAATTGAAGCATGTATGCATCTTGGTTGGATTTCATTGAAAAACTGATGAATCAATATTTTATACCATTCACTTAGTTTTTCACGCCGAATTGTGTTGATGAATTGTGTTTAATTCTTAGTTATTATGTCATTTTCACCATTTGGGCTTAATTAGACCAATAATTCTTATTTTAATTAATTTGAATTAATTGAGCTTAATTATTCCTATTTTTATTTTCAGGGCAATTTTGGAATCACACTGTGAGACTTTTGGAAGGGCATCAATTAAGTGAAGACTTTTCACAAAGATACTTTAGAATTAGTCAAATTTTAATGTAGTAGATTAGACTTTTTAAACCAAGTTTTGTAATTTTGGGCCAATTTTTGGTAGTGTAGACAAAGCCCAATTGTAAAGACACATGAGATGGCATCTTAGGGTTTTTGTGGTGGACCCCACCCTCTTTAGAATAGGACTCACGGCCCTAGGAGAGGGCAGCCGTCATTTGTGTGCTTTTAAGATTTTCAGAGGTTTTTGGCTGAAAAATATGAAGGGGCTTTTGAAGGGTTCTCGGTTTTTCCTTGGTTTGAGTAATGAAAGCATTTCTTTTTCCTTTCCATTGTGTGAAATGCTGTAATATTTTTCTTTCTCTTTGGAGTTTCTATTCGAATGAAAGAGCTTTATCATAGAATGTTTTGAAAGGAGAGCTCCGTGTTACGCTACTTTCAATGCCTTTTAAGAATGATGAATAATCTGATTAATAGAAGTTGGCAGCAGATGTTTTAGATTTTAAATTGTTGAATGGAGAAACATTTTCTTTTGAAGTCTATCATTGTAGTGGTACGGTGGTAGTAGCTGTTACGTTTCAGAGGAGAATTTATTTTATTAGAAAGCAATGTGCAAGTGGAGTGATTGCTGGAGGGTAGGAAGCATGATTGCCTCTTGCTAGCTGTAGCGCTGCCGATGGGACGTGCAAGGTTTCAGATTGGAGACGTGCTGAAACCCTTCCTCGGTTCATTTATTGGAGCAACAGGAAATGTCTACGTGGATCCATTCTATCTGCTGGTCAAAGGAAGCTTTTGATGCGGCGCTGCACGTTTTCGTTTTGGATTAAAGAATTTTAATCTCTCTTTGAGAGAAGCTCGGGGCATTCATTTCTAAGGCACATGGGTGATGTGATTTGCCTGGCTAAAACCGCTGACACACTTTTAGAAGCATAAGCTCAATTTATTTGGCTTGAAGAAGGTGCCCAAGGGTCAGGAGAGGAACCTTTTAATTATTTCTTTCAATGAAAGTTCAGATGATGCACAGAGGAAAAGCTATTTTAATTAAGCTTGTAGAAGTAACATGAGGCCATGGTCAGGTTGCAGCACCAGAGAGACTTCATATGGCCACTGCTGGATGCAACTGCTTGAATGTAGAGGTGTTGATTTCAAATTAGAAATGGTGTCACGGCTGGAAAAGAAATGCGCTGATTGATGGTAGCAGCAAGGCACACATATGATTGTTTTCTTCATTTGCGGTTTATTTTTATAAGCTTTGAATGTGTGATTGCAAGCTGTTTTACTCTATTTTAATTGTCACGCATTTTTAAATTATTGATTGCCGTGATGAATTTGTGTTGGAAGCACTTCATTATTTCTTTACTTCAATAGTTGTATTTTAATAGGTTAATTGCATTTTTTTTAATTATTTCCGATGCTTTGTGTTTTAATTGTTTGAGGTCTTGTTTCTTTGAAATTTTATTTCCCACTGTAATGTGTTCTTCATTTATTAGTTAGGCGTTTAATATTTTCTTTTGCTTTAATGTTATCTAGTATGTTTGGTAGTGTTAATTTAATTGTCATGATTTTAATTTAGTTTAACTCTCCTCGCATTTACAAACTTTTCAACAACCCCCCTCACTTCGTGTCTGACCTAATTCTTGAACTACAGTTTGGTCCTTGAGAGACGACCTAGGAGTCAATTCCTAGCTATACTGCATTTTAATTGCACATCAAATTTGTATGGGCTGCGACACCCATCAAAATTTTGGCGATGTTGCCGGGGACCAATGGTTCGATTTTAGGTCTTTGTTGTGTTTTGTCTGTGTTTGTGTGTCTTGTGACTGTGTTGTTTTCTGTGTTTTGAGATTTTTGTGCTATTGTTTCATGATTACAGGGTGTTGTGATTTAGTGCATGACTAAAGGAAATCCTGGATTCATACCACCCTTTGATCATGAGATTGATAGGACGTTTCATAGGTTAGTTAGGCATTTTAGGAATTTATCTTTAGAGTCTGTTTTTGAGTCTGTTCCATTAGATACTGTTTATCCTACTGCTGAATCTGAATCTACTGTTGAGTACTTTGTGCATACTGCATCTACTGTATCTATTGCATCTGCACTTGATTCTGATTCTGATTCTGTTATTTTTCACACTGAGAACAATATGGCACAACCTCCACCTCGTGAGAGGACTTTTAGGGAGATGACTGCACCTGATTTCGATTTTGAAAGCTTGTGCATCTAATATCCTGATCAGGACGTTCCATTTGTTCTCAAGACTGGACTGATTCATTTGTTGCCCAAGTTTCATGGTCTTGCAGGTGAGAGTCCACATAAGCATTTGAAGGAATTCCACATTGTCTGTTCCATTATGAAACCTCATGATGTTCCTGAAGAACACATCTTCTTGAAGGCATTCCCTCATTCATTGGAAGGTGTTGCTAAGGATTGGTTGTACGCTTTGGCGCCTAGATCTGTCACTAGCTGGGATGATCTGAAGAGGTTGTTCTTGGAGAAATTTTTCCCAGCATCCCGGACCACAGCTACCAAGAAAGGCATCACTGGGATTAGGCAGCTTGGTGGAGAGAGCTTGTATGAGTATTGGGAGAGATTCAAGACACTTTGTACAAGCTATCCCCACCATCAGATACCTGAACAACTCCTTATCCAGTATTTCTATGAGGGTTTGAACAACATGGATAGGGGTATGATTGATGCTGCCAGTGGTGGTGCTCTTGGAGACACCACACCTGTTGAGGCCAGGCAATTGATTGAGAAGATGGCTTCCAACTCCCAGTAGTTTAGCGCTAGGAATGATGTCATTGTGGTGAGGGGCGTACATGATGTTGTTGCCCAGTATTTATCAGCTATTGAAAGCAAGTTGGAAGACAAGATTGAATCTCTTGCGAAGTTAGTGACTGTTAACTGAATGACAAGTGTACCATATCGTTTCAAGTAATAAAAATGGTATAACCCATTATCGTTCTTCCCATGAGACTTGAAAGGCCTTATCGTTCGTGTGAATCAAAATCGTAAGACTTGTGAAAGAAAAATTAATAGTTGTGGTGAATGCAAAGACAGAAAATAAACATGCAATGTATGATTCAGTTGACGAGAAAAGAGTATGAATAAATGGAGTTGTTGGGGGTTTACAATTTCATCTAATCCGCCCTTTCTTATTTACTCCTCTTGTTTAAATTGTTGTATTATCTAATTGTTATGCAAACTTTCTTTTCCTCCCCTTAACCCGATCCCTCGGCGAAAAGGGCCTATTACTAATTACCGGCTTGCTATCCCTAGCCTTCCCTAGTAACTAGTAACGCATTACAAATAGAAGCAAAAACAATTGGTCATCCTACCCCCTATCCCTAGGTGGTATTGCTTAACCAAGGAATTACTCACCAGTTCGTGACATTATTGTACGTCCCCATATCAATAAAGGCAAATAAGAGTTACCGAATGACTTAAACGATAAAAGCTTTAAGCACAGTATGAGAATCTAACAATTGATAATAAACGCATATGAAAATCATATAATTAAACAAGAGTTTCAATAAAAGAGAGTATCAAAAGATTACATTGTTCCCCCAACAACAAAAGGGTTTAGTTCAACATTGTCATGGTGAACCAAGATGAAAATAATGGAAGATATGGAAAGCAAACCCTAGAAAAGATGAAAATGAGCCTAAGCATCCAAGAGTTCCTCTCCAGAGAGTGAAAAGTAGGTCTGGCCGCCCTCTTCTGTCAAAAGAATGAATTGGAAATCACAACAGGGCTATTTATAACTGAGGAGCGCAACAGAAAACAGGCCCAAGCCCATCTGACAACCGCCCGACGTCACACTTTGCCGCTCGGCGGTTCACCCTAAATTGTGCCACCGCCCGGTGGTAGGGGTCTACCGCTCGGCGGTTTCCCTTGTGCCACAAAACCGCCCGACATCAGGGTTCTGCCGCCCGGCGTCAGGGGTCTGCCGTCCGGCGTCAGGTGCTGCTGTCTTCTCCTCCCGTCAGACCGCCCGACACCAGGGGTTTGCTGCCGGGCAGTTCCTAGACTCTTGTTTTCTTCAATTTTCTTCATTTTTCTTGAGTCTAAGACCTTCATTTTCGTCCCCAATCTTCACTTTCCTCAGATTTGCTACAAAACAATGCAAAACAAGCATAATATCGCTAAAAACAGCTCTTGACTCTCTACTGACTCATTTATTGAGTTTTACTTGATTCTAAGCTCATTATAAGCAATAAAGGGTGTAATTTAGTCCAAAATAGCATATGAAAATAACGGTTTTTCAATCGTTATCAGTGATACAGTTGGTAACCAACCAAAAACCTACAGCTTCATCCGCATCTGTTGCACGACTATGTGCTATTTCTCCTTCCAGTGACCACTATACAGATGCCTGTCCTACTTTGCAGCACTCCGTTGCTCCTGATTCGCCTAAAGCTTATGCTATGAACATCTACAACAACAGGCAACCACAACAGCAAAATCATGACTTGTCCAGCAACAGGATCAACCCTGGGTGGAGGAATCACCCCAATCTTAGATGGAACAATGCACCACAACATCAGCAGCAGGCGCCACCTTTCCAGAATACCCTGCCCAACCAGTTGCCCAATCTTCCACTTCTTCTAAGCCTTCATTGGAAGAGTTAGTGAGACAGATGACTATGCAAAACCTGCAGTTTCAGTAGGAGACTAGAGCTTCCATACAGAGTTTCACTAACCAGATGGGTCAGATGGCTACTCAGATGAACTAGGCGCAGTCTCAGAATTCTGATAAGTTACCATCCCAGACTGTGCAGAATCCGAAGAATATGAGTGCCATTACCCTCAGATCGGGGAAGCAGATTGTTGTGCCTTCCGAGCCCGCTTCTACACCTACACCCGTGCCTGCCACTTGTCCTAGAGAGGATGACCATGACGGTCCACGCAGGGCATTTGAGGTTGGTGGATCTTCTTCTTCAGCCGGTGGATCTTCTCCAGGTGGACCTTCTCCCTCCTCCACCTCCACCGCCGCTGCCGCACCTTCTCCATTGGTTGACCGACCTATTCCTCTTCCATTCCCTTCACAGGCACTTCCTAGCAAAAAGACTGAAGAGGTGGATAGGGAAATTCTGGAGACCTTCAGGAAAGTAGAGGTGAACATACCTCTACTTGATGCCATTAAACAGATTCCAAGATATGCCAAATTCTTGAAGGAGTTATGCACACACAAGAGGAAGATGAAGGGCAATGAAAGGATTAGCATGGGAAGGAATGTATCTGCGCTTATTTGTAAGTCGGTCCCAAACATTCCTGAGGAGTGCAAGGACCCAGGTATATTTTGCATTCCTTGTGTGATTGGAAACAGTAAATTTGAGAATGTCATGCTTGATTTGGGTGCTTTTGTTAATGTCATTCCTTTGTCTATATATTCATCTTTGTCTCTTGGTCCTTTGCAAACCACGGGATTGGTCATTCAGTTGGCCAATAGGAGTGTTACCCATCCCACAGGTTTCATAGAGGATGTCTTGGTTAGGGTTGGTGAATTGATTTTTCCTGCTGACTTTTATATTTTGGAAATGGAGGAGGGATTCTCTCATGGATCCGCTCTCATTATCTTAGGCAGGCCATTTTGGAAAACTGCCCGAACTAAGATTGATGTGTATGTTGGAACTTTGTCTATGGAATTTGCTGATATTGTTGTTCATTTTAATATCCTTGATGCAATGAAATTTCCAAGTGAGGACCATTTTATGTTTAGGATTGATGCATTGGATGACATTATTGATGAATTTGTTGTTCATGACTTTCACTCTTTGCATGAGAAGAAGCATTCTTTTCTATCTTCTTTACATTCATGCATTGAATATGGAATTGAGACAGGAATTAAGAATGATGTTGAGTTGGATGTTGATTTGGATGAGAACTGTGATGTCCAGGTTATTGATGATGTCCAGGTTATTGATGATATGTGTGTTTTTGATGATTTGGATGATATTGATGATGTTGTTCATATACTTGTGATGGATATTGATTTGGATTGTGATGAGATGAGTGTTTTGCCTTTACCTGTACATTCTTTAGAGTCAGAATGAATTAATCACGTTGCAGGAAGTACACTTGAATCTGACTTGCAGGCACCCACTCTTGAGCTGAAACAGCTCCTAGATAACCTCAAGTACGTGTACTTGGATGATGATGAGAAGAAACCGGTGATCATTTCTACCTCCCTTGATCCCGTTCAAGAGGAGAAGTTGCTTGATATGCTGAGGAAGCACAAGAAGGCCATTGGTTGGAGTTTGGTTGACATACCTGGTATTAGCCCATCCACATGCATGCATAGAATTCTTTTGGAAGATGGGGCAAAACCAGTGAGACAGCCGCAGAGAAGGCAAAACATCGTGATCATGGACGTGATTAAGAAGGAGGTGACGAAGCTTTTGCAAGCCAGGATCATTTATCCTATTTCAAACAGTTAGTGGGTGAGCCCCATCCATGTTGTGCCCAAGAAGACTGGCCTCACTATAGTGAAGAATGAGAGGGATGAGCTTATCCCCACAAGAGTGCAGAACAGCTGGAGAGTCTGCATTGACTATAGGAGGCTGAACCAAGCAACCAGGAAAGATCACTTCCCCCTGCCATTCATTGATCAGATGCTGGAGCGCCTGGCAGGTAAATCTCATTATTGCTACCTTGATGGTTTTTCTGGTTATTTCCAAATCAATATTGCTCTTGAGGACTAAGAGAAAACCACATTCACCAGCCCCTTTGGCACTTTTGCCTATAGGAGGATGCCCTTTGGCCTATGCAATGCCCCTGGTACCTTCCAGCGGTGCATGCTTAGCATTTTCAACGACTTTCTTGAGAGTTGCATAGAGGTGTTTATGGATGATTTCACTGTGTATGGGTCCTCTTTTGATGCATGTTTAGATAGTTTGGAAAAAGTGTTGAAAAGATGCATAGAAACAAACCTTGTTCTTAATTTTGAGAAACGTCACTTCATGGTTGAACAAGGTTTGGTTCTAGGGCATCTCATTTCTGAAAAGGGAATAGACGTAGATCCTGCTAAGATATCTGTGATTTCGCAGTTGCCTTACCCCCTTGCGTGCGAGAGGTTCGATCTTTTCTTGGACATGCAGGTTTCTACAGGTGCTTCATTAAGGATTTCAGCAAGAAGGCGCTTCCCTTGTCCAGACTGTTACAAAAGGATGTTGACTTTGAGTTTGGTGATAGATGCAAGCAGGCGTTTGATTGCCTGAAAGAAGCTTTGACCACCACCCCTATCATTCAGGCACCCGATTGGATGACCCCTTTTGAGCTTATGTGTGATGCGTCTAACTATGAATTAGGGGCCGTCTTGATACAAAAGGTTGATAGATTGCCTAGGGTGATATATTATGCTTTTAGGACTTTAGATGCTGCCCAAGTAAACTATACCACAATTGAAAAAGAGTTGTTGGCGATTATTTTTGCTCTTGATAAGTTTAGATCATATTTGCTTGGATCGCCTGTTATTGTGTACACTGACCATGCAGCTCTAAAGTTTCTATTGAAAAAGGCCGAGTCAAAGCCTAGATTGATCAGGTGGATGCTATTACTCCAAGAGTTTGACTTGCAAATCAAAGACCAGAGTGGAGTACAAAATTTGGTTGCAGACCACCTCAGCAGAATTGAGAGAGCTGAGGATGAAGCTTATGTGTTGCCTATCCAGGATGACTTTCCTGATGAGAGTTTGTTGATGATTTCTTCTTCTCACCCTACTCCTTGGTTTGCACACATTGTGAATTATTTGGTTGCTTCTGTTTTTCCTCCCTTAGCATCACGTGCTCAGATTGCTAAAATTAAGAGTGATGCTAAGTATTATGTTTGGGATGACCCATATCTGTGGAAGTTGTGCAGTGACCAGGTTACCAGGAGATGCATTTCGGACCATGAGATTTACTCGGTCCTGCAATTTTGCCATGCCTCCTCACTTGGTGGTCATCTGGGGATCCAGAGAACAGCTCGTAGGGTGCTTGACTGTGGTTTCTATTGGCCTTCCATCTTCAAAGATGAGGAGAGGATTTGCAGCACCTGTGAGCCTTGTTAGAGAGCAGGAGGATCAATTTCACAGAGACAAGAGATGCCTCAACAACCTATGCTGTTCTGTGAGGTGTTTGATGTCTGGGGTATAGATTTCATGGGTCCTTTTCCTGTTTCTTTTGGTTTCTCTTATATTCTCCTTGCTGTGGATTATGTTTCAAAATGGGTGGAAGCTAGAGCCACCAGGACTAATGATGCTCGGGTTGTTGTAGATTTTGTTAGATCTCACCTCTTTTGCAGTTTGGAGTGCCTAGAGCAATTGTTAGTGATCAGGGAACACATTTTTGCAATAGATCCATGCAAGCCTTGCTCAAGAAATATGGGGTGACACACAGAGTTTTTACACCTTACCACCCCCAAACAAATGGGCAGGATGAGATCTCCAACAGGGAGATTAAGAGGATTTTGGAGAAGATTGTCCAGCCTAACAGGAAAGATTGGAGTAATAGGTTGGACGATGCTCTTTGGGCCCATAGGACTGCCTACAAAGCATCCATTGGGATGTCTCCCTATTGGGTTGTCTTTGGAAAGGCATGTCATCTACCAGTTGAAATTGAGCATCGGGCATACTGGGCTGTGAAGACTTGTAACTTCTCCATTGACCAAGTTGGAGAGGAAAGGAAGTTGCAACTGAATGAATTGGATGAGATCCGATTGGAGGCCTATGAGAACTCAAAGTTCTAAAAAGAAAGGACCAAGAGGTTCCATGATAGTTCCATTGTTAGAAAGGACTTCGAGGTTGGCCAACAGGTTTTGTTGTATAACTCTAGGCTCGGACTCATGGGTGGTAAGCTGAGATCAAAGTGGAATGGACCCTTTGTTGTGACTAATGTTTATCCTTATGGTGCAGTAGAGATCCATGTCCATCTACAGCTAAAAGCTTCAAGGTGAATAGGCATAGACTGAAGCCTTTCCTCAGCAATCCTTCTTTGTTGGATGTAGTGGTGGAGGAGACGTCTTTGGTCCACCCCACCTACCCTCCCCCCTGACTCAGGGAGTTTCTTCTCTCCTTCCCTCCTCACTTTTATTGCACTTTGTCTATATCTGCTGACTGTGCTAATAGTTGATCTACTGATTGTGACACATTAAGGACATTGTGTTGTTTAAGTGCGGTCTATTAAGGGAGGTTGTTTCTTTGTTTATGTTTCGGTTTTTATGTAGTTTGTTGTGTCTTGTGTACAATTTTGCATGCTTTTCGTGAATTCTGGACTGTGATTAGGTTGTCAGTTTTCCTTCACATCATTGATACTCTGATTTGTTGGATTCCTTGCTTTTCTTTGATTGGAAAAATGATTATGATGTTTGAGAGGTTGAATGGATTGTGACAGAATTACCTTGTGCGAGATTTGAGCCATTTGATGATCTTTCTTGTGTGTGACATGTCTCTTGATTGCTTGCACTTATGCCTTGGCTTGACTCTTTTTGATGATTCTTGATTGATATGCATGTTTGAAAGTGATAAAGGCAGTTTTGTTGTTGAGCCTCTCTAGCCAAATGAGCCTACCTTGTTTTGATCCATTGATGACCCCTTTTGAGCCTATGCTTTCTCCAATTCTTTGTTTTGAAGCTTATACACTGTGCCCTAAGTGAAAAACCATGTTTACCTTAACCTTAGGGAATTTTGGAGCTTTGGAATTGTTTTGGGAATAAGTGTGGTCTCTTGGGATATCCAGATGAGTTGGTTAGTTGGTTCCTCTTCTTGTTTTGTTTTGTAAATATGTTATGTATCTTGTCTCTTAGAGTTGTGTTATGAAAAGAGAGAAAAGAAAAGAGCTAAGATGAAAAAAAAAAGAAAAAGAAATATAGAAAAGTGAGTCAAGAAGAGGATTGAATTAGAGGTTTTGGGTGTTATTTGACTGTGTTTACATTTGTTCCCCATTGCTCCTCTATTCCTTTTCGTTTGTAGCTTCTCATCCATATTATATCCTCCCTTACCCTTGGCCCCATTACATCCATAAAAGACCTTTTGATTTGAACATGCATATATGTTTTGAGTGTTGATATTAGAGGTTTGCCAAGACTGTTTGTTGCTAGCTTTCTTGAGTGCATTGAGTTGAAATTTTTTACCTTAGACCCTTGAGAGAAACACTAATAGTGCATCTGTGAGGCTCTGTTGCTTGTGATTCACCTCTTGAACTGATTGACTGTTTTTCCATGTTCTGAACTGCTTGGATGATTTCTCGAGTATCTGCTTTCCTTGACTCTGTGTGGGATTCTGTCCACCTCCTTTTCATTGTCCAGATTTCTTGAGAACTGTGCAACTCTGTGTCTGTCCTTGTGAGTCTTTGTTCTATGTCTGTTGAGTCTGTGTCACTTCCTGATGTCCCCAGATCTGTTTCCTGTTTTGCGTCTTGATTTTGCCCAGGAGTGCAAAAGACTAAGTGTGGTCTATTTTGATGAATCAATATTTTATACCATTCACTTAGTTTTTCACGCCGAATTGATGAATTGTGTTTAATTCTTAGTTATTATGTCATTTTCACCATTTGGGCTTAATTAAACCAATAATTCTTATTTTAATTAATTTGATTTAATTGAGCTTAATTATTCCTATTTTTATTTTCAGGGCAATTTTGGAATCACACTGTGAGACTTTTGGAAGGGCACCAATTAAGTGAAGACTTTTCGCAAAGATACTTTAGAATTAGTCAAATTTTAATGTAGTAGATTAGACTTTTTAAACCAAGTTTTGTAATTTTGGGCCAATTTTTGGTAGTGTAGACAAAGCCCAATTGTAAAAACACATGAGATGGAATCTTAGGGTTTTTGGGGTGGACCCCACCCTCTTTAGAATAGGACTCACGGCCCTAGGAGAGGGCAGCCGTCATTTGTGTGCTTTTAAAATTTTCAGAGGTTTTTGGCTGAAAATATGAAGGGGCTTTTGAAGGGTTCTCGGTTTTTCCTTGGTTTGAGTAATGAAAGCATTTCTTTTTCCTTTCCATTGTGTGCAATGCTGTAATATTTTTCTTTTTCTTTGGAGTTTCTATTGAAATGAAAGAGCTTTATCATAGAATTTTTGAAAGGAGAGCTCCGTGTTACGCTACTTTCAATGGCTTTTAAGAATGATGAATAGTCTGATTTATAGAAGTTGGCAGCAGATGTTTTAGATTTTAAATTATTGAATGGAGAAGCATTTTCTTTTGAAGTTTATCATTGTAGTGGTACGGTGGTAGCAACTGTTACGTTTTAGAGGAGAATTTATTTTATTAGAAAGCAATGTGCAAGTGGAGTGATTGTTGGAGGGTGTAGGAAACGTGATTGCCTCTTGCAAGCTGCAACGCTGCTGATGGGACGTGCAAGGCTGCAGATTGGAGACGTGTTGAACCATTCCTCAGCTGGTTTATTGGAGCAACAAGAAATGTCTACGTGGATCCATTCTATCTACTGGTCAAAGGAAGCTTTTGATGCGGTGCTGCATGTTTTCGTTTTGGATTAAAGAATTTTAATCTCTCTTTGAGAGAAGCTCGGGGCATTCATTTCTTAGGCACATGGGTGTTGTGATTTGCCTAGATATAAACGCTGACACACTTTTAGAAGCATAAGCTCAATTTATTTAGCTTGAAGAAGGTGCCCACGGGTCAGGAGAGGAACCTTTTAATTATTTCTTTCAATGAAAGTTCAGATGATGCACAGTGATGATTTAATTAGGAAAAGCTATTTTAATTATGCTTGAAGAAGTAACATGAGGCCACGATCAGGTTGCAGCAGCAGATAGACTTCATATGGCCACGGCTGGATGCAACTGCTTGAATGTAGAGGTGCGGATTTCAAATTAGAAATGGTGTCACGGCTGGAAAAGAAATGCGCTGATTGATGGCAGCAACAAGGCACACATATGATATTTTTCTTCATTTGCGGTTTATTTTTATAAGCTTTGAATGTGTGATTGCAAGCTGTTTTACTCTATTTTAATTGTCACGCATTTTTAAATTATTGATTGCCGTGATGAATTTGTGTTGGAAGCACTTCATTATTTCTTTACTTCAATAGTTGTATTTTAATAGGTTAATTGCATTTTTTTTAATTATTTCCGATGCTTTGTGTTTTAATTGTTTGAGGTCTTGTTTCTTTGAAATTTTATTTCCCACTACAATGTGCTCTTCGTTTATTAGTTAGGCGTTTAATATTTTCTTTTGCTTTAATGTTATCTAGTATGTTTGGTAGTGTTAATTTAATTCTCATGATTTTAATTTAGTTTAACTCTCCTCGCATTCAGAAACTTTTCAACAACCCCCCCACTTCGTGTCTGACCTAGGAGTCAATTTCTAGCTATACTGCATTTTAATTGCACATCAAATTTGTATGGGCTGCGACACCCATCAAAAGCTGCCTTGAGTTATTACTTGATATGTTTTGAAAATTGTTGAACAATTTGGTGATAGGTCGAAGGTCAAGTTTTGTTTTGTTTGCTTGAGGACAAGCAAAGTTCTAAGTTTGGGGTTGTGATAATGGTCTAAAAACCATTATTTTTATACATTAATTTGATATCCAAACACAACCTTTATGACCTTGAATTAGCTTGAAACCATGTATTTTGTCTAAGTTTGTAAACAAGAGAGTCAAAAGTGGTTTTAGGGATATTATGCTTGGTTTTACATTGTTTTGGCAGGATTTTACGATAATTGAATGATGGAATGAAGAAGGAAGGACTTGAAACAAGAAAAGGGTAAGAAAAGATGAAAAAGAGGTGCCGCGACCACCGCCCAGCGTTAACCTAACGTTGGGCGTCCAAGACGCAGACCGTTGAGCGTCTGCAAACGCTGAGCGTTAGCTACCGCTGAGTGCCTAAATGAATGGGTCTGGCCCGAAATTATGTTACTTTTTTAGCCTATAAATAGACCCAGTGCAATTTCAGAAGTAATCTTTTGGCAATCAGAGACGTACAGAGCTCTTCTTTACTCCTTGGAGGCGGTTTTTTGGATGCGGGAGCTCCGAATCACCAATTATAGGGTTTATCTTTTCATTCTTTTCATTTATTTCATATAGTTTCACCATGACAATGGTGAACTAAACCCTTTGTTGTTGGGGAACAATGTAATCTTTTGAAACTCTCTTATATTGAAATTCTTGTTTTATTCATATGCTTGCATATGCTTGTATTATCAATAGTTGAGTTTTCTTATCCGATTCTAATGCTTGCATCGTTTAACTCATTCAGTGTATTGATCCTTGATTTTGTCGATATGGGAACGTAAGGGAAAGTCTCGAACTCAGGAATTCTCTTGGTTAAGCAATACTACCTAGGAATAGGAGTAGGACAACCAATTGCTTTAAACTTCTGTTTTTCACGCATTATTGGTTACTTAGGGAGACTAGGAATGGTAAACTAGTAATTGATAATAGGCTCTCTTCGCTGAGGAATCGGGTTTTTAGTAGATTAGATAGCTGCATGACATTGATAATAAAGCGAATTTAATAAGAAGAGTAGATATAGGAGAGTGGATAAAGATGAAATTGTAAACCCCAACAACTCCATTAATTCATAGTCTTTTCTTTGCCAACTGATTCAAATTTCCATCTGCGTGTTTAAATTATGTTTTTGCATCAACTTACAAAGTATTTTTCTTTTAAGTCTTATTAAATCAAATCACTTGAACGTTTAGGCTAGTGAGTCCTTTGGGAGAACGATACTCGGTCTTACCGTTTATATTACTTGATAACGATCTGGTACACTTGCCAGAGGCTTAACAAGTTTTTGGCGCCGTTGCCGGGGACTCGTGGTTTAACTTTATTAGTAGTGTGATTTTGATTAAATTTGAATTTGTATATATTTTGTTTTAATTTTTATTTTTTATTTTTATTTTTTCTATAAAAGTGCTTTTAGGTTTTTTGTTTCTTGTGCATGCAGGATACAATTCAAACCAGGAGCAAGAAAAATCAACCTCTACTCAAAGGATTGAGTGATAGGAGGGGGAGAAAAGTAAGAAAGCCATCATGTGAAACCTAGCATGATGTCACTTGGGAATAGAAGGTTTCCATAATTTCACTGAGTATGTGAATACTCTGAGAAACCCTGATGATTTTAAGACTATTCCAGCTATAAAACTGGTGGAATGAAAGTGGATAATCGACTTGTTATCCTAGTTATTTCATGGATTTTGATGACAAGAGGTGGAAACCATGCACATGCTACTATAGAGGATTTGTTTCTACTAAAGGCCTTAAAGGAAAACATTCAAGTTAACTGGCCTGCTGCGATATCTGATAACATGATGAATGTTACCAGACTGGAATATGCTAAGCTACCATATTGTGTTTTCATATCAAAAGTTCTTGTTTATTTTGGAGTGGATTGTATTGGAGAATCAAGCAAACCCAGCTCCAAAACAAGCTTGATTGATAAGACTACCTTGCATCTTATGAAAATCACAAAAACAAATGAAGGATGTATATATAAAAATGAGGCTCAAAATGAATAGAATGAAGTAGAGTCTATTCTTAACACAAAGTACAAAGCAAAATCTGAGTTTGAGAAAATTATGCTTAATGGCTTAAGAATCGTGATAAAGCTATTGAAAGAGCAGAAAGCAACTCAAAACCATGAAGGACACCTTGAAGAATCAGTGTCGACTTATGCAAGCAACTCTGAAGAATCAAATGAGAGTTTTGAGAGTAAGAGGACATAAGAAGAAAACACGAGTTTCGGTGACATTGATATGATACTTGGGGACTTTGTTAACAAAAAGAAAAAGAAGATTTGATTTTTATCCTTCTTGTTAATGGCTTAGAATGCCATCTTTTGTTGGTTTGCTTTTGTTCCTTGATCATGTCCTATCTTTGTAATATCTTCTTTCAAGGAAATGAAATCAGTTATTTGAATCAACATTATTGTTTTAAATCTGTTTGATATTGCTTGCACTGCTTGATTGATTCGACTGCAATATGTTTGAAGTCAACTATGTTTCAACTGTTATAAAACTATACATATTGAGTTCTGTTGTTTATGATTATATTTCTTGCTTAACTAAAATGCTTGATCTGGAAAGGATCTTTGAAAGGTTTTGCAGGAATAACATTGCTTTGGAAATTTCAAGAGGAATTCAACAACTTTGGAAAGCAATGTAGTCAACTGAGAAAATAGTGCAATCGACTGCTCATAACAGGGTTATAAATTCTAATTCTGGAATTTGGTTATTCATTTACTGAATGCTTATTTTGATATATCTACTATTATTTCTGCTATAAATAGTGTTGGAAATATCTTACTTGAGATAATATTGAGATTGTTGAAGATTGTATCATTGCATATCTAAATTGTTTGCTATCTTGTCTTTGATACAAGTATGTGCTAAACAGATTGTTCAATCTGTGATATGCTGCATTGTGCATCTAATATGATTTTATAGACTATGCATAATGACAGGGGGAGTATCGCTCTTTACACATTTTTATTCACATGCCTACATTTCAGGAGGAGTTATCATTTACATGTGATTAAATGTGATATAGAGATCATCATTGCATTTGAAAATTTACATATATTCTTTTGATGCATCTCTGTTTGTTTGATAATTCAGCAAAATATCTAGAGCATACCTTTTTTGCTAATGCACAAAGGGGGAGAGAATTTATGATCTTATGATGCTACATGAAAGGGGGAGAATAGTTATTGTTATTGATGTGTTACATGCAGAGTACTTGAACTGTGATAATTGTATTATATTTCTTTTGCTACTCTGTTGTGTATTAAAGTGTGCAAACAAGGTTGGTTATTAATCATGGTTGTGCATCATAAAAAAAGGGGGTGTTGAGATTGTTGACAACACAATTTCTATATCAATCTAGTTTTTTATGATCACAACACTTTGCTTAATAACAAGCACATGTTGTTGCTGCATTACATGTTCTTATGCTGATTAATTGTGATATCTGTTGAACATGTTTATGTATTGTGTTACATGTTCCTGTGTTGATTGATTGATATATATCTGGAACGTGTTTACATGTTTTATGTGCTATGTGCTATGCATCATTTCATATGTTTTACTACACATGTTTTAAAGCTGAAAATCACGAGCACTTTTATGAACTTATTCTTGTGCGACAAAGTGATAGTCAGTCGACTACATAGATAATGGATTCGACCATGCTAAAATATTTGTACAGATTTTGAGAATCAGTGCTATGTGTTATTTTGAGAAGAAAAGAATTTCAAAATGTTTTATATGTTGATAGTCGACTATGCGTGCTACACATTCGACTGTATCTATTTCTGATTTGAAATTCTGTTATGCTCTTGCACTCTAACGACTATATTTTTGAAAGTTAGTTGAGCATTGGTGACTTAGTCAACTATATTAAATGTGGTTTTTTTTTTGTTGATTAAAAGCTACTATGTTGATTGTTATGTTATAACTGTCATAATCCATTCGACTGAATTAGTAGCGTATTCGATTGAAAAATCATCTGACAAACAGAAATCTATAAATAGGCTGAACACAAGTCTGTTTAGAAGACTTTTGATGAACTAACAATTTCATTTTTGTTTCAGATTTCTCTTAGCTCTAAGATTCTCAAAGAAGACGGTGGTGATCTTTCTTGAAAGAGATTTAAAGAAGAGATTATACTACGCATTCATTGTCTGACCAATATCTGCACAAGAAGGTGTTTTGTGATTGATAGTGAAGGCTTGGCATCCTATGAAGACTGCTGGAATTGATTGTGCGGCTTGGCATCCGTGAAGACTGCTGGCTTTTGACTTGTTGATTGCAGGGGATAGTGCACTTTGAGAATTGTTCAAAGTGGTGTTGGCAGATTGCAGAAGAGGGGATTCTTGCTGCAAGTCTTGCTGGTTTATTGTCTATATTTTGGTTTTGGGTTAGAGAGGAAATTTATATTTTTGACGTGGAGGTCTTCTATAGATTCCTTGTTGTAAAAACCGCAACCATTATAGTGCATTTGCTTCTTGGGTTGGAAGGACACTGGATGTAGGCATTGTTGGCCGAACCAGTATAAAAACCTGTGTTTACATTTCTCTATCCCTTATCTTTTACATTAGAGTCGAATTTATTCTTTATGCAGTCAACTACGTATTTTCTGCTGCATACATATTTTGATTGCTTGCATTTCAAGAAAGTTTAAAAAGCTTTAGACTTTGATTACAAGCTTGCGAAAATAACCTATTTTTGAAACAACACCAATTCACCCCCCTCCCCGCCTCTTGGTGAAGAAAGAAGCTAACATGTTTTCCAACAGTAGACGACACGACCGAAGCTGTAGTCGTGGTCATGAACGAGAAAGATCTGTTCGTGGGCGTATCAATACCATGTTGATCGGTATCGCACCCGAGTCAAATTTAATGTGCAATAAGAATGCAGTATAGACTAGGAAGTAACTCCTAGGTCGTCTCTCAAGGACCAAATGTGGTACAAGAATTAGGTCAAACACATAGTTGGAGGGTTGTTGAAGAATTTGTGAATACAAATGAACTAAATTAAAACACAAAGGTAAACACAGAATTAAAACGGTTGGTCACTAGTTCAATTACATGCTTCCAATCACAGATTAAAACAACTACGCACTAGCTGATCCAAATCCAACACGAATCACCCAACTAAGCAAAGGCTAATTCGGCATTCAAAATTACAAACTAAGCGAATGCAATGCATAAGTCCAATCAGTCACGCACCATACAGCCTAATCAACTAAGCGAATATTAGACACCAATTAGGCAACTAAGCATATACCTAATCGCAAACACAAAACAAATTGAATGTTTAGTCAAATCAGAGCAGCAGCATGACAATTAAAGTGCAAGGGTCTCATGAATAAACTACTCTAGCCTTTAATCCAACATGAATGAATCAACTAAGAAAAGACAAATCATGTTATCATAATCGCGAACGCAATACACCCATTCCATCCAATGTGTTCTATACAGATTGATCAACTAAGCGAAGATGCAATTACCAATTGGGAAACTAAGCATATACCCATTGCAAGAACACAATCAAATTTAATAGAATGTCAGGCAGAGCAGAATAAACACAACTACAGTCCAAAAAATCTTAAGGAAGCAATGTAATATCGCTAATGACCAACCAAGTTCACTTAAGCTAGCATTACAACTAAATTAAGGAAAACTTGCGTAACCCACTTGAAAAGCAATTGATAAATAAATAAAAAAATGTATTATTGCGGCTGGAATAAAAGAAACAACGTTTAGCTAATAATTAAAATACTCATTGCAGCGGAAGTAAAGAAACATGTTTAGCTAATAAAGAAAAAACACGTTGCAGCAGGAATTAAAATGGAAGCACAATGAAAATGCGTGAACATTGAGTAATGTAGATGAGTAAGCTCTTCAGTGATGAATGCAAATTAATAAATAATATAGGAATGCATCTCGGTTCCAACGTTAAGAAAGAAAAATGGAATGTGTGCTGGTTTTCCTATTCACATCAAAAGGGCTAACCTGACACCACTAGCGCAGTATTGGATGGCTTTCACTCATGCTAATGTGACACTATGCTCACATGTTTCTGACATTACTGTTAATAGGGCCATGTTTATTTACTGTGTGCTCAGAAGAATGAATGTTAACATATGCCGAGTGATTGCAAACAAGATTAAGAGTTGTGCAGCTACTGTGAGTACCAAGGTACCTTTAGGGCGTCCATCCTTAATCACACATCTATGCCAGCAAGATGGGGTGGACACTTCTCCTCCACCATTTGAGAGACCTAGGAAGGCTATTGATGTAACCTACTACAGACAATATTGTGGAGGAGAGGCAGCATCCTAGCCAGTGCCTCAGAGACGCCCTAGGAGGAGAGTTCCACCACCACAGGCTTAGGGATCAGCACATGAAACAAAGCTTTTTCAGATGAGGGACATGTACATGTCTCTTACGGAGTCCATATTAGAGTCCATGCACCGAGGACAGGTGGCTACTGCCGAGATGATCATAGGCATGTATGACACGCCTCCTACACATAGGTAGACTATGGACGAGTTTAACAACGTGGTAGCTGGCCAGAGTGTTGAGATTGTTGACAACACAATATCTATATCACTCTGATTTTTTATGATGATAACACATTGCTTAATAACACACTTATGTTGTTATTGTGCTACATGTTCTTATGTTGAATGTTTAATATATTTGTTGAACATGTTTATGTGTTGTATTGCTATGTGAATGCATACATATTGAGCTTGTACTTGTCACATCATTTCTGGATGCATTGCACATGTTTTAATGCACAAAAACAACAAGCACTTTTGTCAACTTATAACTGTGTGACAAAGCTGCAGTAAAGTCGACTCCATCCTTAATTGATTCGATTATACTAAAGTCTTTTACATATTTTGAGAATCAGTGCTTTGTAAAACTTTGAGAAGAAAAGAATTTCAAAATGTTCTTACATGTCGAAGTCGACAATGTACGCCACATATTCGACTGTATTAGTTGTTTGATTTGAAATTCTGTTATGCTCATGTACAGTTGTTGAACAAAACTGGCAAGCGAACCAGATCATTTCAAGTAATATAATTGGTAAAACCCATTATCGTTCTTCCCAAGAGACTCGAAGGCCTTATCGTTCATGCAAATTGAAATCGTAAGACTTGTAAAGAAAAAGTGATTGGTTTGAATGCAAGAAACAACAAGTAAATATGCAAATGCGATTGATTCAATTAACGAGAAAAAGACTATGGATGAATGGGGTTGTTGGGGTTTACAATTTCATCTTATCTACCCTCTCTTATCTACTCCTCTTATTTAATTTGCTTTGTTATCTAATTGTCATGCAAACTTTCTCAGTCTACCCTTAACCCGATCCCTCGGTGAAAAGAGCCTATTACAATTACTGGCTTGCTATCCCTAGCCTCCCCTAGTAATTAATAATGCATTAAAAACATAAGCAAAAGCAATTGATCGTCCTCCCCCAGTTCGTGACAGTACCATACGTTCTTGTATCAATAAAGACAAACAATGATTATTGAATGAGTTAAACGATAAAAGTTTTAAGCGCAAAAGCGAAACCCAACAATTGATAATCAAAGCATACGACAAACATATAAATAAATAAGAGTTTCAATAAAAGAAAGTTTCAAAAGATTACATTGTTCCCCAACAATAAAAGGGTTTAGTTCACCATTATCATGGTGAAACTAGATGAAAAATGATGGAAGAATGGAAAAACAAACCCTAGATTGGATAAAAAGGAGCCTAAGCATCCAAGAGATTTTCTCCAAGGAGTGAAAAGTAGGTCTGGCCGCCCTCTTCTGTCAAAAGAATGCATCTAAACTCGCACTAGGGCTATTTATAGTTGAGGAGTGTCACAAAATTTAGGCCCAAGCCCATCATACAACTACCCGGCACCACACTTTTGTAGCCCGGCAGCTTCCCCTTAATCGCGCCACCGCCCAGCGGTGAATTGCGCCGCCCGACGGTTTGCCTCTAATCGCAAAACCGCCTGGCTGCAACGCTTGGGCACGAGACAGTGGCTCCCCCTCGCATTTGGCCGCCCAGCGTTGGATTTTGGGCACTGGGCGGTTCCTAGACTCTTCTTTCTTCATGTTTCTTCATCTTTCTTGAGTCTAAGACCTTCCCCCTTCAATCTCATTCTTCATCTTTATCAAAAATGCTACAAAACAATGCAAAACAAGCATAATATCGCTAAAAACAACTTTTGACTCTCAACTGACTCAATTAACGTGTTTTGCTAGATTATAAGCTCATTCTAAGCCTTAGAGGATGTATTTTGCTCTCAAATAAAGCATGAAAATAATTGTTTTTCAACAGTTATCAATAGTAACACTACAAAAAAAAGCTTATTTAGAGGAGGTTATGAAAACCCCCCCTCAAATTAACATATTTCATAATGTTTAATTTAAATTATGAAGCTGTCAATGATAGCGGGAGTTTTAATGGTTTTCAAGGGAGGTTTATAAACCCTTCAAAAATAATAATTTTTTTTTCCTTTATTTCATTTTTTACATTTCTTCTGTTTAAAAATTTTAAACTAATTAATTTTTTAAATTGTAAAATTTCATTGATCTAAACCTGAAACCATCTCCCTCTCAAAATCAGACTACACCCTTATTTCCTCTAAAAATTTCCTGAACCCTAAAATCCCTTTCATTCCTTTCTCCCTTTCTTCCTCACACTGGTTCGTCTCTTCCTCGCACACTGGTTCTCTCTTCCTCGCATTGATTAGCCTTCAGAGTCGTAATCGCGGAACCGTTGGTAGACGGAGCTGCAGCGGTGGTTGCGTGGTCTTCCTCTTGTTAGTGTTCTGCCAGTCTCAGGTGAAAGCCCCTGTCCATGGTCTTCCTCTTGTTATTGTTGGCTTGTTGTAGTGATTGTTTCTGTTGTTCTATAGTTGGTTGTGGACGTGACTCTGACTTTGGTTGAGGATCTTGCGGTTTTGGTGCTTGTTGCTGGTCATTTTGGAGAATTTGTTGTGTCTGTTGTTGTAGAACTTGTGAGTTTTCAATCTCTTCTACTTTTACTTGTCTTTGATCTTTTAATTTTGTTACGTTAAGCTGCCACATGAAGAATGCTTGATTCATTTTTAACTATGTATTTTCCAAAGCACCTTCGTGAAAGTTTTCTAGTCTTTGAAAACTTAATTTTGACCTAATCTACTGCCTGATTTATGTCAGGTGCAAAAAACTGAGATCAGAAAGAGTGAATGGAAATATTTTGTTCACTACCTTGTAAGTTCAACCATAATATTTCTTCCCCTGCAGCCTAATTTACTGCATTCTGTAAACGACTTTAGAAATTTCTAGTGAATACCTGATCTCTTGAGTGTTCCTTGATTTAAGTTTTCAAATTTATTATAGTTTTAGCCGGAAAGATTAGAAGCCCTGAATCTCACTTAATGTTAAACATTTGTAAATTTCAAGTGATTATGGGTTATGCTACTGATTTTGGTTTTTTCATTTACTATTTTTGCAGGGCTGGAGTAAAAAGTGAGTTTCTTATCTTTTACTTGTTTCATTTAAGGTAACAGAGGTACAAATGTAACCTTTCCATGAGAAGTCAACCTTTCAGTTTACAATTTGTTATGAAATATTGTAATTTTTATTTTGCACATGTTGTGACTCAAAATTGCTTAAGAAAAAAAGCATCAAGTGAGAATCAGAGTTAGTACTTGCAAAATTTTCGACTGAGGCTCTCATTTTAAATAGCCATGGAAGTAGATTACGAGGTACTTGTTGGAAGGATTTTGTAATAGTTATTCTATTAATTTTGGAGAGAATCATCTTCATATTTTTTACCGTAAGGATTTGCTATAAATTATTATTATTACATGCAAAAGGTTACAAAGAATCATTATCTTGGTTATTTCCAACAGTTGGGACGAATGGGTAGGTGAGGACTGATTAATGAAATTTACGGAACGAAAGATTTATCATTTGCTTTCAATTTCTATTCATATATAGTGAATTAACTGGTTTGCTTGCTTTTTGTTTCATGTGATAAAATCTAAATGCCATAATAAATATATGGTGTTTTAAAGGAGTAAGGCTGAAACTAAAACAAATAATAAGATGAAGAGATAAGATTTAAATCTTTCTTTGTTTCCTTAAAAATGAAAATAACTGAGTTTGTTTGACATTTGATTTAATGTTTATGAAATTTCTAATTTTTTTTCCGCTATTCCTAATTGAAAATATCCTGCTAATTATTGTTTTCTAATTTTTAGAAGGGCAGCGGGTCTGTTGAAAAGCTTTGCAAGATTCAAATTTCTTTAACATTGAAGAAACAACTTGTTGATGATTGGGACTCTGTGACTTAGCAGGATAAGGTACAAGGAAAACTATTAAATTCACTCTTTGTAGTTGTCCACTCATATTTGCTAAGAATATGCACATTTGTAGAGTTAGAATTTATGCATTTTTATGGTTAAGGTGATCATAGCCCCCTGAATCCTCGAGCCATGTTTTAATGTCACAGTAATTTGAAGCCATCTGACTGTTTTAGGGGGGTAGTTAGTGTTAGTTGGCTAGTTAGGGCAGACTCATTCTTCTGACTTTTATAATTTAAGAGAAAGCAATGTCTTGGTCATTTCACAAGGATAAGCCCTTGGAAGAGAAAAAGAGAATTCTTTCTCCCATTTTCTGTAATTTGTTCTATTTCATTCAGCAATAATCAATTTTTGGGTTCCTAAGCAGGACAGACTGTAGTATACACGAGTTCAATGAAACTTGTCTTAGTAATAGTAACTTATTGACAATATCGTTATATCTTAAGGTGTTGTTGGCTCTTCTGAAGTGCCAAGTGTACTGTAGATGAGGATTAAGTGTATAGGAGAGTTGATTTGGAAGTTAACATTGAGATTTAACTGAACTGCATGACAATGACCTTATAGACACCAACGCTGGTGTCTTCTCAACTCGTGGATAACATGTGTGTCTTCTCAAATTTTCTTGTATTTGTTTCGCCATACTTTCGCCCATCATGCAATCTTCTTTGTTCTACAAACTTCTAATACTACTCCTTATTAATTTCCCATAAACTTCTTTGTTCTACAAAGAAGTTGTGGTGTAAAGTAGTAACTGCAATAACCAAGGAAAATTGAGCTTTTGAACATACACGAGCAGTAGGAAACTATTGGGTTGTCCTTTGTGATGTTGTGTAGCGTAAGTTATGTTGCATTTTGTTAGAGTAATTGATGATGTTTATTGTTGGTTTAAGTAGAGAATGGTGGTTGGTTTGGAAAATTATTCCCTCCTTTTCTCATTACTATATCCCCTCTCGTATTCCCAAACACCGTCTACACCACACAACAATAAAACACTCCCAAAAGTACATAAAAAATTCATGCACGCATTGTGTTCCAATATTTTGTGAAATGTTGATTGTTCACTCTTCACATGGCTCTAGTGATAAGGGTATTGTATTCAGATTTCATATGTTTAGGTGAAAATCTTATTACTAAAAATATTCATCCAAGACAGTATTTTTATTATGGGATTGACTGGTTTGATGGTTTTTGTTTTGTTTATCAACCTATATTAGAACATCGTATACTTTTGTGTTTAATATAATTTACTATTAGTCCATACAACAGTTTTTAACATTTTATTAGAAACCTTGTTCAATGTCTAATGTTTTAGTTTACTCCTTAGTTCTAATAGCATTTTTAATTTAAATGAAATTTTATGAATAGCTTACAATTCAGTGAAATTTTTAGATATAATACTATAATGGAAGTTAATTAAAGGTTATTTGAAATGCATATACTGCAGGTTTTTTTGCCTAATGCATTTCTTTCTTTTAATATTTGTCATAAATATGTAGCCATGCCAAAGGTCAAGCGATTCCGAAATCTACAAAAATCATCACCTTAACCTGAATCTTTAGGTACTTTACCATCAACAAATGCTGTAGTGACTACTCCATTGATTGAAGAACAATCACCATCAAAAAATCCTACAATATCTGAATCAATTGAAGTACAACCAACAAATGAGACCTCATCACATGATTCGTTGAACTCAACACCATCAATGCCCACAGAAAACACAGAGCAACCTACAACATCCAAAAAACATGTTGGACGTGAATCTTCATCATATTGGAATGTCGATGCAATAGGTATATGTCATTTATTTTTTCTGCATGCAAAATTTTTTAAATTTTACTTATGGTTGAGTAAGTTTTTTTATTGTTAAAGACCTAGAAGGAGTTATCAAGAAAATAAAGGTGAAGGTCAGAGAAGTAAGTAACTTACCTAATGGGCAACACATCATTGTAGACTTTGATGAGGTAGGCATGGCTATAGGCGAAGGACAAGGAGTACTTGCGAGATATTGTGGGATATTGGCAACGGATGATAATTTATTTTCAATTAATTTTGAAAGGTGGTCTGGGAAAACAGGCATGCCTAACACCTACTTTTTAGAATGCTTTAAGGATATATTACAGGTATATATATCATTCATGTATTCAAATGCCCCACACTTACTTTTTACTCACTAACTATGATTTCTTTTTTTCAAAAGCTTCGATTTTGTTTTAAGACTACTGAAGCTATTGCCCAACGATATTGCAAATTAACTTTGGGTAAGAAGTGGGTTGCACATAGACAAAGTTTATGGAATGAGTTCTATGATCCAACAAAAACAAAAGATCAAATCATATGTAATGTGCCGACCGGTATAGACAGAACTCAATGGGCTCATTTTGTTACTTATCGTCTAAAACCGGAGACAATGGTACAAGTTTCATTATTATTTTCATTGATTTTGTGTATATTATTATTTTGATTGTTATGTCAACTTACAATTGTTTTTTTCATAGGAGATTTGTAAAAAAAATAGAGAAAATCGCAAGAAGCAAGTAATTCCTCATACTGGTGGCTCTAAACCTATCTCAAGAAGAAGACATGAGATGGTAGTGATATTAGCACACATGACGATTTTTAGTATTTTTCAAATTAATTATTTGTTTTAACTTATCCTTTTATTTAGCTTTTCGATAGTGGACAACTGCCTAGTCGTGGAATGTTATATATTGAAACTCATAAAAGAAAAGATGGCTCATTTGTAAATGAGGTGGCAAAGGCTATAGCGGTAAGTTTTACTATAATATGATATTTTCAAACATTATGCTTCAATATTTAAATCTTTAACTACAACTTGTTATATTCCTACAGGAACAAATTGAAGTGGGTTTGAGTCAAAGCACTACTGATGAATCACAGGTTTCCCCTCATGATGTTGTTGGTAGAGTGTTAGGCCCAAGCATTCTAGGAGAGTTCGATGCATGGGTTTGGGAGCAACTCCTACTAACTCATTCAGAAATACAAGAATGCGACTTTCAAATTTAAGCATTGGTTCATCTAGTACTACCACATCATCAACATCTACTAATCAATGGGAACAAAAGTACATGAATTTAGAAGGTGCGCTGAAAGCATATATGATAATGAAGGAAGGAAAGATTCCCGATGAATTGGCTACCTTCTTTGATCCTCAACCACAAGTAAGATACTAAATAAGTATAAGCAATATGCTTGATATACTGTAATTACTATGAGCACATGCAATTGAGTTTAGGAAATGAGTTTAACAGATGTGATAAGTTCAATGAAATCCTTTTGCTGTTGAATACAAATGTTAGAGAAAGTTTCTTAATACTCGGTGGTTTTATTTGCTTTTTTTTAGGGGAAATGAGGGGACCGTGGAGACTTCTTGGGGAACTGATAATTAGGATATTAATCTCATGCAATGACTGTTGCGTGGTATTGAATCATTTTCCACACAATTTGTTATTGAATTGACAGTTTTAACAAATTCAATCTATCTAATTCAATTCTTCTTTTTTTTCCCCTTTGACTTGATATTATTGAATTGTACAATTATAGTTTAGTGCCTATTTGTTATATATCATGTTATGCAGTGCCTATTTGTTTTATGGTATGCTTGGATCGATGTGTGTTTGGTTACATGATTCAGATGAAATGTAGTTATCTATTCTTTTACTTTCAAAAGGATTAGTTGGATTAGTTGTTCTTTCTATATTTTTGTTCTCTACTTATGATGATTTCACCCTCTCCACATGAACAAAGAGTTGAACTGTATACATAACTTCTTGTGTTAATAACTAGCAGTACTTCTATATACAGAACCTAATTCTTCAATGATTGATTTTAATCATCAGAAAAACATCATTAGATGGAAGCTAGCTGTTTTTTCTTCATAGAGTGATATTTCCCAAATTGGAATCGATCTTGCTTATTTGCTTTCCTTCTTTTGCCTTAGGTAGATGAAGTAAAATTTATGTTATTTTTCTGAAACACATTATTGGAATACACAATCCATAAAGTAATGCAATAATGTCCAACGAAAATGGAATTTAGTTAGTGCTTTGGCTTTTAGTATCTGTCTGTGTCGTAGTTGTTGTATGTGTCTGTGTTGTAGTTAGCTTTATTGATTGTTGCAGTAAGATTTACATGCATAGTGTAAGAAGTATTGGTCCATTGCATTTTATATATTGTGTAAAGTAGTAACTGCAGTAGCCAAGGAAAATTTGAATAATGACTTTTAAAACTGAATTTTATTTGACTATTTTTTTTATATATTATTTACAAAATGTGAGTACATGTAATTGAGTTTATTTTATTAATTTTTTTATATTATTTCAGCAAGCTCGTGATGCAAATGAGCTAGAGTCTCCTTTGAGTACAAGGCAATCATCTGATGGAAGTCACATTTAGGAAGTTTATGATATTGTTTTAGGATAAAACTATACCTAGTTTATTATGAATTGAGTAACATTTCTTTCTTTGTAACTACTTCTGTAATGAGATTACATTGAATTCTAGTCTATCTTGATGTGAGTATACAATTGTTTCTCAATTTATTTTTCTAAATTTCTTTCTATTCAGGGGCTTTTGTTGTATGGTATCATTTTTTATTCAAAGGAATCATATTTGTTTGGTATTTAATAATTTTAAAAAGAAATTAAATTTATTTAATTTTGAAATTGAAAAAAAAAGCTAATGGAAATACATAGTTATTATATATTTTAATAATCATCAAACAAAAAACAATATTATATATTTTAATAATCATCAAACAAAAAAAAGTGACAAAAATATAAAGGAGGTTAAAAACCCCCTCAAAATAATAGTCAGTAATAGAGAAGGTTTTTACCCTCCGCATAAAAACCTCTACAAATTGAATGTGATACCAGGAGGCGAAAAAACCCCCGCAGATAGTTTGTGGCGACTCAAACTGCGGGGGTTTGAAAAACCCCCGGAATTCATTTAGCGGAGGGTAAAAACCCCAGCAAATCGAAAAGAAAAAACCCTCTAAATAAGCTTTTTTTTGTAGTGTAACAGCTATATTTTCAAAAGTTAGTTGAGCATTGAATAGTAGGTCAACTGTATTAAATGAGTGTTTAATTTGTTTGACTGAATGCTACCAGTTTGATTGAGTTGTTATACCTGTCATCACATAGTTGACTATATTAGTAGCTTATTCAACTCAGAGAATGTCAGTTAAACAAAAATCTATAAATTGATAGAACATGAAGTTGTTCTGAAGACTTTTGATGATCTAACAATTTCATATTCTGTTTCAGTTTGATATCTCTGGTTTATAGAGCTCCAAGAATTCTACAAGAAGACCGTGGTGATCGCTCTTGAAAGAGATTCAAAGGGAGATTGTTTGTGCGCTCATTGCTTGATCACATTCTGCATATTGAAGGTGTTTATGGTTTGATCAAGAATCCGTTTAGCATTCGTGGTGTTGTTGTGTGTACCTGTTGTGAATACAGGGGATAGACTCGTGGAGTCTGGTTCACTTTGAGGATTGTTCAAAGTGGTGTTTTGCAGATTGCAGGAGAGGGGACATCTTGCTGCAAGTCTTGTTGTGTTGTATGCCTATATTTTGGTTAGAGAGTTAGAGAGGAGATTTATATTTTTGACGTGGAGGTCTTCTATAAATTCCTTGTTGTAAAAACCTTGACCATTATAGTGCATTTACTTCCTGGGTTGGAAGGACACTAGATGTAGGCATTTTTGGCCAAACCAGTATAAAAACCAGTGTCTGATTTCTCTATCCCTGCTCTTTTATATTCAGTTGACTGTATTATCTACATAGTCAACTAGGATTTTCCACTACACATAATTTTCATTACTTGCGATTCAAGAAAGACTTGTAAATTTTTCAACTTCTTTTTTAAGATTTCAAAAAGACTCTGATTTTAAAAACTCACCAATTCAACCCCCCCCCCCTCTTGGTGTAAAACGAAGCCTACCTGTTTCCCAAAAATTGGCACCAGAGCTGGTTTTCATAAGATATTTGAAAAACTAGTCGACTCTGTTTTTTATTGATTCGACTATAAACCGGGGATGACTTCCTGTTTTCAAAATTTTGGTGAAGGTGTTTCAACAAACATACCATCTCTGTTTGTTGGGGAAAATTACCCATTTTGGAAAATTCGAATGCAATTTTTTCTTGAATTAGTTGATAAGGGAATTTGGATGCTACATTCAATGGACCTTATGTGCCTACTAAAACTGTTGGTAAAGAAACTGTTATTAAACCTTTTACTGAATGGACTGTAGATGAAAATAGAAAAGCACAATATGATATTAAAACACCTCAGGTACATCCCATGTGCTGTAATTGCACCAATAAAGACTCTTCCATTAAGTTGACAAAAAAATAGTTAACTCTGTGTTAACGTGTGTCGCAACCGGAATCGTGACGGGACGACGATAAAAAAAAATGAAAACGGGTTTCAAAAAGAGTTTTGGAGTCGCCAACATAGTTTATTCTGGAAAACTACGGAAAAACCATAAAAGATAAGGCAAGGTCTACGACAATCAGATCTTGGGTTCGGGAGACGGTTACGTGTAGGGAAGGTATTAACACCCTACAACGCTTGCCCAAAAGCAATACCGTTGATTAAATACGCGAATTTGATGTGGTTTGCAAAGTGTTTAATTTCCCCTCAAAAATAAAACTCTAAAGAGACAAAATGTATTTTTTATGTTTTTTGCGCACGACAAAGATTGACCTTGCTCCTACGTATTCTCAAAATGAGAAATCAGGGTTACATAGTTCTAGAAAACTGTTTGAAAATTTTGTTTAAGAAATCATTGAGAAAATTTGTTTGCAAAAGATTTGGATTTTTTTCAATTTTTGGAAAGTCAACCTGACAAGGACTAGCCTTGCTCCTACGTATCTCCATTCTTAATGGAGAATCAAGGATCAGGTAGTTCTGGCTGAAAGATTCATTGTTTGTTTCTGAAGATGTTTTTTAGTCTTTTTTTTTTGAAGATTTTATATTTTTTGGTATTTTTGTAGAAAAAGGAAAAGGTTTTAGCACAAGGCAAACAGAATGGTCACACGTGTGCTTAAACCTTTCAAAATAATTTTTTGTTGATTTTTTTTTTTTGAAAGAAGAAGAAAAAGGTTTTCAGCACAGGCAGACAGAATGGTCGCACGTGTGCTTAAACCTTTTAAAATAAATTTTTGTTGATTTTTTGAAAGAAGAAAAAAAGGTTTTCAGCACAAGGCAGATAGAATGGTCGCACGTGTGCTTAAACCTTTTTAAAATAAATTTTTGTTGGAAGAAGAAAAAGGTTTAAGGCACAAGGCGGACAGAATGGTCGCACATGTGTTTAAACCTTTTAAAATAAATTTTTATTATTTTATTTTTTATGATTTTTATTTTTATAAGCAAATGGATATAACAAACAAACAAAAATAAAACAAATTCTAGAGCTGAAACAATAGAAGCAAACACAAATAAAAAAAACATTACAATCCAAATAGGCCCAACAAGAATAGGGGAGTGCATAAGACAAAACCAGGGGTGCTGAGAAAAATTGAGGCTCTTCAGGTTTAAGCCCAAGCCCTTTCTTTCAAACCTTATAATCTGCCAGGGGTACAAGGCAGGGGTGCAGCACAAAATTTCTTGGTCCAGGCCCAAGGTAGGGGTGCAGGGCTAACGGTGGAGGTGCAGCTCGGAATAATGCTTTGGCCCAAACCGATTTTTATTCGCAGAATCAATATGGGCTTCAACTTATGTAGCAGGGGTGTGAATAGCGTTATGTGTGGTGGCAGGAGGAGAGAATAGGGCCTAATAGCCAGGCCCAATGCCCTTTGCCTCTCAGAACTTTAGGGGTTCCAGCAGCTCCTCCCCATTTCCCTCATTTGTGCATGACACCCACCAAAGACCTAAGGTCTCTCTTCCAAACGAAGCAACCAAAGGAAGGACCGCATCTCACGCAAATACAACACCACCTCCGTTCAAACGGCCGTCAATAGCTGCACTCCAAGACGCCGCCACTGCGTCGATCGCCGCCACGGACCCTGCTGGCCACCACGCCAAGCTCTCTCTTCTCTTTCTCGCGCAAGGTTTGCTCTCCTTCCCCTACCTTAAGTCGCGATGCTATTTGCTATTAGGACCGCCGGCGACGATGCCGATCACTGCCAGGGCTCCTCCTCGTGTCGCAGCCGCCACTGGCCCCACCAAATTCGGGCCGACGCCAAGGTTGTCGCCGTAAGAAGCTCTCTCTTTTCCTTCTTCTCTTCATGTGGGAGCGGGATGCAACCGCGCCTCCGCTCCTTCTATTCTTCGCGGACAGGAGGAACTTTCTTGTTTCTCTGTTATCGTCCAACACGTTCTCTCCAACGTCACAATCTCCCCTCCCTTTGGACCGACCCTAACCGCGCTCGAGTGGCTAAATCTGGCGGAAACAGGTGGTTCTAAGCGTAGGTGAATCGCAGTGAATGTGATTGTCACCTTTGATTCCTCTAACAATGGAGGTAACGCCGTTCGTGATTGTCTGTTTGGTGGTGTTGCTTATTAAAGGATAAGGTTGGAATTCAGGTAAGAACGAGATTCTGTTGTGTGGTGAGGGAGAGATGGTTTTCTGATGAGGTTTTTCTGAATAGCCAAATTGAGAGTAGTGCAACCGTGAATGACTTTGGTGAATCCAATCAAGGCTATTGACGAAGATGAATGAACGAATATAATGATCTCTGAGAGGTGAAATTCAGTTCCTCTCTGTTTTAGTTTGATTCTGTGTTTCAGTGATCTATGACAGAGGAGGTGGTGGCTAGCCAAAAAGGGGGTTGTGTTGAGTGAGTATTGAGTGAATAAAGGAGTAGCGTAGTGTGTGAGTGAGGTGGAAAATGGTTTTCTGATGTGCCTGATTTGTGTGTGCTTTTGCTGATAAAAACCAAAGATGAAGAAGGAGCATGTGGTCGTGTGTGATGGTTACCTGATGGAAGAATTGGTTTCGGAGGGTCTTTCTATTGAATGAATGGAGGAATCAAAAAGTTTGTGAGAGTCCAATCATGGATGGCGTTGGAGGTGTGTGATGTTTGTTGAGGTGGTCCTGGGTGGTAGGAGCAGAGGAGTGGAGAATCTTGTAATGTAAGAGTATGGTGAATGATGATGGTAGTGACCATCAGAGTAGTGTCCTCAGTGGTGCCTTCAGGCTGTGGTGATGAGGTTTTTTTCTCTCAATCAACGCATTCTCCATCCTCATCCCGCGAAGTTCCACACCCTGTCTCTTTCTCAATATTCCTTCTAACCGCTTTTCCTCTCGACGTTTTTCAACCTTTTCCTTTTTTTTCGTTTTATTTTCTTTTCTTTTGTTTTAGAATATATCAAATCAAATAATCAAATACCAAATAGTAAAATGAAAATTAACAATAATAAAACAAAAATAAAATAGAAATAAAAATAAAAATAAAAATAAGAATAAAATAAAAACAAGTCCTATTATTTAATAATCCGGACGAAATTGGGTGTTGAGAGTTGCCCCTCTTTACTTAGATATTATTGGATAATATGAAAATTTGATACTTTTGTATTATCCGAGTAAAAGCTAAGTAAAGATAGAAACACTAATTTCGTCTGGGTTTCAAAAGAGAAAGATGAAAAATAAAGAAACCAGTCCAAGTATATATGATAACAAAATCAATGAAGAGTGATATGATGCAAAAAAGAGAGTTCGACCATTGCCTAGCAGAGGGCCGGTATCTCATAAAGAAAACAAGGATTCGACCATTGCCACGCAGAGGACCGAAACAAAAAATGAAAAATTTGAGGTTAGGGTGTCAGACAAAACTGGGCTTGTGGGGCCAGTGTAGAAACTGGGCTTAGTGGGCCAATTTGAAAATTGGGCTTATGGGCCAGACAAAGCTGGGCTTAGGGGGCCAGTGTAGAAACTGGGCTTAGGGGGCCAGTGTAGAAACTGGGCTTAGGGGCCAGTGTAGAAACTGGGCTTAGGGGCCAGTGTAGAAACTGGGCTTAGGGGCCAGTGTGGAAACTAGGCTTGTGGGCCAATATGGAAATTGGGCTTTGAGAGCCAGTGTAGAAACTGGGCTTAGGGGGTCAGTTTAGAAACTGGGCTTGTGGGCCAATATGGAAATTAGGGTTTGAGGCCAGTGTGGAAACTGGGCTTTGGGGCCAGTGTGGAAACTAGGCTTTGGGGCCAGTGTGGAAACTGGGCTTGGTGGGCCAGGCGAAATTGGGTTATGGGCCAGTGTGGAAACTGGGCTTAGGGTCCAGTGTGGAAACTGGGCTTTAGGGCCAGGCGAGCTGGGCTTATGGGCCAGTGTGGAAACTAGGCTTATGGGCCAATGTGGAAACTAGGCTTAGGGGGCCAGGCGAAACTGGGCTTGAAGGCCAGTGTGAAACTGGGCTTATGAGGCCAGGTGAAACTGGGCTTGGTGGGCAAGGCAAAGCTGGGCTTGGTGGGCCAGGCGAAACTGGGCTTTGGGCCAGTGTGAAAACTGGGCTGAGAGGGCCAGGCAAAACTAGGTTTGGAGGCCAGTGTGAAATTGGGCTTATGAGGCCAGGTGAAATTGGGCTTGGTGGGCGACGCGAAGCTGGGCTTTGCGAATTTTGAAATTGCCAGATGAAACTGGGCTTTTGAAATTTTAAATTGCGAGATGAAACTCGGGTTTTGAAATTTGAAATTTTTGAAACTTGTAGCTTTGTGAAATGTTTTGGTGATTTTGACAAAAAATTGATTTTTGAAACATGGCTTGAAAAAGAAAATCTGAATGTTATTCTTTTTGTATTTTTTGAAGAAGGATTCGATAACCATTCATATGAATGAAGAGGGTTTCGATCAGAAAAACTTTCTTTCTTATGAATTGATGGCAACTTATGTCATGCACATGTGAAAACATTTGTTTTGTTTTTGGCGAGCTTTTTGCTTGAGTCAATCATCTTACTTGCAATCATCAAACTGGTCTTTATTTTCAATGTTTTGTGAAAACTGGGGAATGTCATACATCCAAGGTCTAAACTTTGAGATTATTACATTTTGACTTTTCTTCCGAGACATCAATTCACATGTGCTTGAATTTATTTGCAAAAGGATGGATTTGAAGAGAATGAGAGTTGTTTAGAATGGTTTGGAAGGCTGGGACAGGCACGTGGGCACTGCAATCCTCAAAGGAGATTTAATATGTGAGTGTCAGGACAAAACACGATTTACCAAAAATTTTGCCCCTGTTTGGTATTTGGGAAAATGAGTTGGGATTTGTATCCATAAAAATTAGTGTGAAAATTCAAGGGAGATCAGCAAAGCTGCCTCAGTCTTGAGATTATGGGTTGATGAATTTTAGGGCGAAGAGACGCGTGGTGAGATCCACAAAGCTGCCCCAGTTTTTTCTTTGCATAGGGTTTTATTTGGAAGAAGTGGTGGGCATGAAAAGATAGGCTAAGAGGATGGACCCAATTGTTTGTTCGCATGCTTCTGATTAGATGAGAGGATGATCCCCTCTTCCTGAGACATTACTTTTTCTTTTTTTATTAATTTTTTTTTCATTTTCATTTTTTTTCATTCATTCATTTTCAAAAAAAAAAAATTACGGCACATTGAAAGTCATTTCACCTTATCGCAAAATTTAGCTTTATGAAAATTTGAGCAAGCATTATCCAATCTGTGTGGACTTTATTAAGCTTGTAACGTGGCTAGGGGCTAAAAGGTATTGAAGTAAAGGATATAAAGGCCCAAATGAATGTTTGTTGGTTATATTTTTTTTGAAACAAGGGTTATCATCTAGACATTGCATCAACCATTTGACTTTTTGAGCACTTTGCTTTTTCTCGAACTTCGATTTTCATTCTTTTGCTCAACATCACTTTGTGATTTTTTTGTTGTTCTTTTTGTTTTTCTTTTTTTTATTCACTCTTCTTGATGAATTCTCTTTGTTTGATCATTGAGTGTTCTTCATTTGCATCATGAGTTGACTCCTACCTGATGATAACCTTGCTTGGGGATAATTTTGAAAAATAAATTATTTTTGGCTCAAACGGGGTGACAATGAATATATTTTTGCTTTTTAGATAAAGTCAAGAAGGTCGCACATCATTTTGAACTCTGATTGCTTTATTTTCAAAAGATTAATTTTGCGACTAGATGACATCAACATTAGTCGTTTTTTTTTTCTTTTTTCTTCCTTTCTAGACCGCCCTTTCGAGTTTTCAATCTAGTGGACTTATTCTCTTTTTAAAGGTTTTTTTTAATTTTGTATTTGCCTCAATGGATTCAGGGATCACCCCCCTAGCGCAAGCGAGGATAATTTTGGCCAGGTCAATCTGCCCCAGTGTGAAGGTTTACTTTGTTATTGAGGGCAGTGACAGTGTTTGTTGGGGAAGACCCTTTATTTTTGGGGAAACTGAAGGGTGAAGGTTTTCAAGCAACATACGCACAAACGTCTTGAGAGAAATGTCAAATTGTTATTTTTGATTTAACATTTGACCTCGGAAAAGTCTAACACTACAACTTTTGTTTTTGATTTATCATCATTTTCTTCTTCTTCTTTTTTTTGAAAAACAAGAGTTTGATTATTTGTAAGAAAGACAAGTGACTCAAGATTGACTTCATCTTATTTATTTTCAATTTTGTTTTCCTTTTTTCCGCAATACCCTTTCAGGACTCGATTTCCAACACTACTTGGAGAAACCCTGTAGTGAATGTTCGCATTGCAAGTCATGGATGAAAGCACGATATCAATGTGCATAGATATCCTGGCAAGATACTTCACAACATCAAATTCGTTCGTACGATGACTTATGCTTTCTTATGTGGTCCTAAATCCCACTTCATTTCATCATGGCATCTGCATAAACATTCTCAAGTCGTGCCCCAACATTAGATTGACTTTCTACAAACTTTAACCATCTTGAATCAGTCAAAGATTGCATTTGAACTTGAACACTCAACTCTTTTGATGGAATGATCGATAGCCTCTTCGTGGTAACCACCTTTTGCATCATGAGTCTTGAGGTATTGAGGCTTTGAAGGCTTCATGTAACAAGTAGAGACCAATCTTTTTTTTTTGTAGGAGACCTGGAAGAAACATGGCATAACTCAAAAGGATAGGATTGGAACTCACAACCTTTCCTTTTGATCAAACATTTTTCTGCTTAAATGCTTGGTGGGAAGTTGAGTTTGGGTCAAGTATCCCATTCGTCTTGCAACTGTTTCAAATGGAGGGTAAGTCAACGACGTTTGAGTAATAGGAGGTGATTGAGCCCCTTCCTTTCTTCTCCTCCCAGGCTCAGACCTGACTCGTTCATATTTACTGTCATGGTATGACTTTGCGCAATCTTTCCAACCCTCACATTAACTTCAATTCTTCCTTCAAGTATCCTCAAGTCTGCAAAATTTGAGGAAACACTGCTCACCAGGGTCTCACAAAAGGGTGATTGCAGAGTATTTAGGAATGTGTCAACCATCTCGTTATCACTCATAAGAGACTTTCCTTGAGCAACATTCTTTCCGCCTTTGGGTATGCTCTTTGAATGATTTTGACTCCATTTTCACCATACTCTGTAGTTGTAATCTATGAGATGTCACATCTGTGTTATATTTGAAATGCTTCAAGAAAGCATCCACCAGATCCTCCCAAGACTATATGCACGAAGGTTCAAGATGAGTGCCCCAGCTTGGTGTCATGCCACCAATCTAACTTGGAAGAAATGAAGTAGCAACTTTTCATCACATGCATGAACAACCATTTTCTTGCCATACGTCATGAGATAAGTTTTAAGACCAAATGGTCTCTCTATATTTCACAAATTTGGGCAATTTAAACTTTGAAGGTATCATCACTTTCGGGACAAAGCAAGCGTTGCAACATTTTCAAACTCAGCGCTTCATTCACCTTCTACGACTGTCATCTTTTTTCAGCATTTCAAATTTACCCTTGTCAACCTCAACATCCATTGATGTACAAAAGATTTCAACTCGGATTGCCTTGTCATCGTCATGCTCACAATACTCTATTAAAGCCTTTTCCCACGGACCATGAAAGTGATTGCCTCAAGCTTGTTTTCCACTTCAACTGCGTTATCTTCAGCCTTTTGAGTGTGAACTTTCCCCCAAGTATGCTCATGAGGATGAAGTGTAATTCAGGGGAAGACCATGTAAGGAAAATTTTGGGCCTTTCAAACTCTATGTTGAGGTTGTGGTGTGCACGAATCCCCAAGGTTTTTCAAGGCACTCAGGACCTCTAGGGCTTGGCTCATCTACCCCTTCAATTGTTGGATATCAACTTTCATCCTTTCATTCTTGAACTTCTCCTTGGTTTCCAAGATTTGGTAAATGGTTCGAGTCCTTTAGGGTATCTTGGATTTTTTATTTTTTTTTAAAATTTTATTAGATGAAAGAAAATAAAAATGAAAAGAAAAAAGAGAAGACAATGTAGTTCAAATACTCTAGTCAGAAATTATAAAGCCATGAAAACATCGTGTCGGTATAATTTGGAAATTAACACAACACTGAGTCAATAGGGTGATTCATCATTCAGAAGTTCCCAAAATGTGAGTCAGGAAGTCTTGGTCAACTAACTTGGGCCTTAGCCATCACATTCTTCATTTCTTCGATCGACTCTTGTAGCAATTGAGGAGAGTTCCAATCCCCTTAAGCATGTTAAATATCGGCAATGCAGACTCAGCCCTGGCTAATGACTTAGGGACGTCTTCACTGACTTCATTGGTAAGGGAAGCTAGTTGTGAGAGGTTTCTCTTTCAATTCGCCCTTGTTCAACAACATGTTCCTTCATTTGAATTTTCAATTCTTCTTAATGCCAACATTCCTTCTCCAACTTTTTCACTGCTACTTTCATCCACTGTTCATTATTATGGAATTACTTTTCACAACTTGGGTCAAGGGAAATTAACTTGAATGGCAACCTGACTGACTTAACCTTATCTGACCCATTGGCTAAGGGAATTCTTTCGTTAACAGTCCATGATCTTAGGCCTTTCTTCGAAGTGAACAATATTACCCTTAAGCATTCTTAACTCGATGAAGCATTTCAGAAAAGATTCATTCTTCATATGATCTGCAATGTGGCAAGAGATGCAGGTATTGGCAACCCTCTCATAGGATACCCAAATTGTTTTTTTTTTCTTTTTTCCCTTTTTTTTTGTTCATTTTTTTTGTTTTTTTTTCTCTCTGTTTTTTTTGACACACACACAACAATGGATACCCATGAGGGGACATTAGGGTAATTCTCACAACGGCGTGCGATGCATGATATTTGTTGCCAAGAAAACCTGCGATTTAAAAATTTCCTCCTCTGAGCTTGCATAAAGTTGCGCTCATTCATCTGCCCCTTTCATCTTTGGTTTACGTTCCAGTAGTTCACCCAGGGGACATATGGCATTCAAAGTGTCCTTATCGTGCGAGAAATGAAGCATACATACAACATCGGTAAACAGCTAACATTTTCCTTCTCCTTGGCTCACAACATCGACCGAGGGTCCCATACGCTTCAGCTAGGCCAATAGTGATTGGATTCTCATAGCGAACTTTGTATTTCGCAACTGCATTCATGTCGGCATAGTCAACCAACTCCCTAGTATTAGGAAAAAGCATGACACCATAGGGGATAAGAGCTAGTACATTCATGAATGTTTCCCAAATTTCCTCCTTAGTTAATCAATGCAAAAACCACTCTAGGCATTCTTGAGCTAGTATGAATTTGCCTTCCAACGTTATAGGGTGCATTTTCGTGATTCTCGTTAGCTGCAAAACATGGGTATATTGCCCAAGGTGATTGTTTGGATCTTTGCCCTCAAGAAATGCATCTAAGATCAACTCAAATTCTTCTACCATAGGCACCAATTGGAAATGGGTCATAGTGTTGGGCTAACACAATAATTTTTTTTGCTCGGACCTCCACCTCTGACAGGATCAACAAATTCCCACACTCCTTCCTGAATGCATTTTTCAAGGTTATCTTTTTTTACCAGATCCCTCAAGTGGTCGATATTGCCCCCCTTGGCCTCAATGTGTATGCTTTTCTTCAAAAAGTTTAAACTCGAATGCCCCTTGACTCAAAATCCCATGTTAATTTCCATTTTTACCGTAATCACGACTTTATAATTTCTTGACTAGAACCCACAAAATTTGACAAGACCATAAAAACATGAGCAACAAAGAAAGAAATAAAAACGAGGTGTTTGATTTTATTAAGCAACAATGAGGGTTATAAGACTGCACACATCTCCCTTTGTGCCCTAATAAAGGTTAAATGCTTCAGATTCAAGGTCAAGTATATGCAATCTCACACGGATGGTTCCCTGAACCTAAAGGTCAATGGTCACTAGAGCTATGGCCTCCTCCACAGCATCTCCACAACAATCGAATAATCAACTAGGTGTGAAGACACAAATGGAGAGAATAGACTCTAGTTGGGGTTCTCACGATAGTCAAACAGGCAGTATGGCCCAAGTGGCACCGCTACACAACCCCTCTATTTCTAGGCTACACTCAGACCCGGGTATAGGGCCTCACTCAATAGATGCATAATATGTGTGTGTGTGAAGGGAGAATGCAATGCACCCAAACCCTTACCTGCAAAACAACCAGAAAAATTCCCAGGCAGATATAAACATGTGTTTCTACCCTAGGGTTCAATATAGAACAATCAAAACAATTCACAAGCAATTATTTCACATATTAAACACAGATAAAGAAAAGGGGAAGAAAAACACAAAGAAAAACCACATCGAATTCGTGCATCTAATTAAATGGCCTGACTCTCACATTTCCCCAGTGGAGTCGCCATCTGTCGCAACCAGAATAGCGACGGGCGACGATCCAAAAAAATGAAAACAAGTTTCAAAAAGAGTTTTGGAGTCACCACCATAGTTTATTCTGGAAAACTACGGAAAAACCATAAAAGATAAGGTAAGGTCTACGACAATCAGATCTTGGGTTCGGGAGTCGGTTACGTGTAGGGAAGGTATTAGCACCCTACAACGCCTGCCCAAAGGCAGTACCTTTAATTAAATATGTGAATTTGATGTGGTTTGCAAAATGTTAATTTCCACTAAAAAATAAACTCTAAAGAGACAAAATATATTTTTTATGTTTTTTGCGCCCGACAAGGATTGACCTTGCTCCTACGTATTCTCAAAATGAGAAATCAAGGTTACGTAGTTCTAAAAAACTGTTTGAAAATTTTGTTTAAGAAATCGTTGAGAAAATTTGTTTGCAAAAGATTTGGATTTTTTTGAATTTTTTGGAAAGTGAACCTGACAAGGACTAGCCTTGCTCCTATGTATCTCCATTCTTGATGGAGAATCAAGGATCATGTAGTTATGGATGAAAGATTAATTGTTTGTTTGTGAAGATGTTTTTTTTCTTTTGGCTTAAATCCTTAATTAGTTCCCATGTTAAGAGGAAATTTTCGGTTTAGTACCCGCTTTTAAAAGTGTATACATTGAGTCCCCATGTTTTGCAATTTGTGTCAATTTAGTCAATTATGACACTTCAAACAAGTTTGTAACATCAATTGGAAGATGTCCAAACGTTCAAATAGTTAAAAAGCATGTTGCAACTCAAAATGACTTGTCCACTTGTAATTTTCAAGCCAAATTGATGGTTCAAAGGGACTAAATTGACACAAATTGCAAAACATAGGGACCCAATGTATACACTTTTAAAAGCGGGTACTAAATTGAAAATTCCCTCTTAACATGGGGACCAATTAAGGATTTAAGCCTTTTTTTTTAAGATTTTATATTTTTTTGTATTTTTATAGAAAAAGGAAAATGTTTTAGCACAAGGTAGACAGAATGGTCGCACGTGTGCTTAAACCTTTCAAAATAAAATTTTGTTGATTTTTTTTTTTTAAAGAAGAAGAAAAATGTTTTCAGCACAAGGCAAACAGAATGGTCGCACGTGTGCTTAAACCTTTTAAAATAAATTTTTGTTGATTTTTTGAAAGAAGAAGAAAAAGGTTTTCAGCACAAGGTAGACAGAATGGTCGCACGCGTACTTAAACCTTTTAAAATAAATTTTTGTTGATTTTGATATTAGAAGAAAAAGGTTTTCAGCACAAGGCAGACAAAATGGTCGCACGTGTGCTTAAACCTTTTTAAAATAAATTTTTGTTGGAAGAAGAAAAAGGTTTAAGGCATAAGGCAAACAGAATGGTCGCACATGTGCTTAAACCTTTTAAAATAAATTTTTATTATTTTATTTTTTATGATTTTTATATTTTTTATTTTTATTAGAAAATGGATATAGCAAACAAACAATAATAAAACAAATTCTAGAGCTGAAAAAATAGAAGCAAAGACAAATAAAAAAAACATTACAATCCAAATAGGCCCAACAAGAATAGGGGAGTACAGAAGACAAAACCAAAGGTGCTGAGCAAAATTGAGGCTCTTCAGGTTTAAGCCCAAGCCCTTTCTTTCCAACCTTATAATCTGCCAGGGGTGCAAGGCAGGGTGCAGCACGAAATTTCTTAGTCCAGGCCCAAGGTAGGGGTGCAAGGTTAACGGTGGAGGTGCAGCTCGGAATAATGCTTTGGCCCAAACTGGTTTTTATTTGCAAAAACAATATGGGCTTCAACTTATGTAGCAGGGGTGTGAATAGCGTTATGTGTGGTGGCAGGAGGAGAGAATAGGGCCTAATAGCCAGGCCTAGTGCCCTTTGCCTCTCAGAACTTTAGGAGTTCCAGCAGCTCCTCCCCATTTCCCTCATTTTTTCTTGACACCCACCAAAGACCTAAGGTCTCTCTTCCAAACGGAGCAACCAAAAGGAAGGACCTCCGGTCAGTGCGTCGATCGCCGCCACGGACCCTGCCGGTCACTGCGCCAAGCTCTCTCTTCTCTTTCTCGCGCAAGGTTCACTCTTCTTCCCCTACCTTAGGTCGCGATGCTATTCGCTATCAGGACCACCGGCGACGATGTCAGTCACTGCTAAGGCTCCTCCTCGCGTCGCAGTCACCACTGCCTCCACCGAATTCGCACCGACACCAGGGTTGTCGCCGTGAGAAGCTCTCTCTTCTGCTTCTTCTCTTCACGCGAGAGAGGGATGCAACCGTGCCTCTGTTCCTTCTATTCTTCGCGGATAGGAGGAACTTTCTCATTTCTCTGTTATCGTCCTCCACCTTCTCTCCAACGTCACAACCTCCCCTCCCTTTGGACCGACCCTAACCGCACTCAAGTGGCTGAATCTGGCGGAAACAGGTGGTTCTAAGCGCAGGTGAATCGCAGTGAATGTGATTGTCACCTCTTATGCCACTAACAATGGAGGTAACACCGTTCGTGATTGTCTGTTTGGTGGTGTTGCTTATTGAAAGATAAGGTTGGAATTGGTGTAAGAACGAGATTCTATTGTGTGGTGAGGGAGAGATGGTTTTTTGATGAGGATTTTCTGAATAGCCGAATTGAGAGTAATGCAACCGTGAATGACTTTGGTGAATCCAATCAAGGCTATTGACGAAGATGAATGAACGAATATAATGATCTCTGAGAGGTGAAATTCAGTTCCTCTCTGTTTTAGTTTGATTCTGTGTTTCGGTGATCTATGACAGAGGAGGTGGTGGCTAGCCAAAAAGGGGGTTGTGTTGAGTGAGTATTGAGTGAATAAAGGAGTAGCGTAGTGTGTGAGTGAGGTGGAAAATGGTTTTCTGATGTGCCTGATTTGTGTGTGCTTTTGCTGATAAAAACCAAAGATGAAGAAAGAGCATGTGGTCGTGTGTGATGGTTGCCTGATGGAAGAATTGGTTTCAGAGGGTCTTTCTATTGAGTGAATGGAGGAATCAAAAAGTTTGTGAGAGTCCAATCATGGATGGCGTTGGAGGTGTGCGATGTTTGTTGAGGTGGTCCTGGGTGGTAGGAGCAGAGGAGTGGAGAATCTTGTAATGTAAGACTATGGTGAATGATGATGGTAGTGACCATCAGAGTAGTGTCCTCAGTGGTGCCTTCAGGCTGTGGTGATGAGGTTTTTTTCTCTCAATCAACGCATTCTCCATCCTCATCCCGCGAAGTTCCACACCCTGTCTCTTTCTCAATATTCCTTCTAACCGCTTTTCCTCTCGACGTTTTTCAACCTTTTTCTTTTTTTTCGTTTTATTTTCTTTTCTTTTGTTTTAGAATATATCAAATCAAATAATCAAATACCAAATAGTAAAATGAAAATTAACAATAATAAAACAAAAATAAAATAGAAATAAAAATAAAAATAAAAATAGAAACAAATCCTATAATTTAATAACAGACGAAATTGGTGTTGATAACGTGATAAAAAAAGTCAATCACTTTTTTCTCTCTCCTATCCTCCTGTGACGTGATGTACATATATATTTAAAAAAAAAAAACATAAAATAGTTTCACATCATAATGATAAATCTTGAGAGTCACAAAATTTGCCCCCCAAGTGATGACAGCGATCTCATAACTACGTATATATAAAATTTTCAATTTCAATTCCAATTTGTGGACAATTTGAATTTACTTTATCAACATGTATGATTTTAAGGGAAAAAAAGAAAGCACGGAAAATAAAAAATTCTAACATTCTCATCAATAACATTACAAAATGAAAATTAAACACGAAATTTAATTTATAAAAAGCATATGGTAAAATTATACCATTAGAGGAGACAGATTTAGTATAAGAAAATATACTTGGGATGTAGAAGTTATTGTCTTCTATATATACTTATTTTAATTAATATATATATATATATATATATATATATATATATATATTTAAAGCATAAAATTAAAAAATTAATGACAATAAAATAAATTCACTTTATATATATATATATATAATATATCTCTAATTAAAATAATATAATATTGAGATATTTTAAATTTGAATCTCTATTATTATTTATTTGTGAAAACACATTATTACTGTTCAAATTTTTTATGATAATTGGTCTACTTTATTGCTATACAACGTCTTGTTTTCCCTCATTATTATTATTTACAGGAGATGATGCACTTGCGAAGACTTTACTCTATTCCCAAACCTATCCATTATCTCGGTGTTACTTGAAGACATATTGGGGTTAGTAGAGGAAACCATACGTGGAGAAATAAGCATTACAACACACCATTTCCGAATAAAGATCACACCTTTGCAAGCAACACAAGTGGTCTCAAATTGTGAAATGAACCTTTATTTATTGTCATTGGGCGAAACTCTCCCATATGCTTTGCACAATCCTGGATCATTAAATCCTTTTAATCCAAAGGTTACAACTAGGAATGGCAACAGGTTGGATTGGATATCTCTAACTCGACCTCCAAAATAAAGTAAATGAAATATAAATTAAAATTTAATTTTAATTAAATTTAACCTAATAAAATATAAATTAATTTTATTTTTAATAAATTTAATTTTAAAAAAAATAATATTTTTCATTATATTTTGCGGGCAACGGGTACCTGCGAGACGGATAGTTTAATACCTGCACATAACCCGTTTAGAAGTGGATATTAAAATACCCGCTACTCGTTACCCGCTGATAATAAATATCCACGGTAGTAACTACTTGCGGTGGATTTTACCCAGGATACCCATATCCGCGAATTTTTTTGTCATCCCTAGTTATGACATATGATGTAACACCTCTTCTTGGAGTGTCACAGAAAATTTTTCCAAAATATACGTTTACATTTAAAACCACACATTTATTAATATTATACAATGAGAACGACAAAGTTTTCAGAGTAATTATTGGAGTACAAACCGAATCTTAAAAGTAGTTTAAAATTATAAACCACAACAATTCATAATTTAAAATACATATTTAAAAGTCCTAAAGAGTGTTTCCCAACACATCCTTGCACTAAATGTCTTCAATTTTACCTGAAACATCATCTACTCCCGTATAACGACACGAGTTATACGATCACCGTAGACACACAAGTAAGGTGAGCTAACCGAATACAGAAAAAAAAAAAACATAAGTTACAGATAAAGTTACTTACACACTTTAAACATTTAATAATATTATCAGTGTATTAATAAGATCATATTATCTCTACATGTAACTTTGGAAACTACTCGCTTCTCACCCGCAATAATTTGATTTATCTCAGTTCTTTTTCTACACACACATATGATAAATATATAACAAAACCAGTCCCTCATATGGACCGCGGATAAGAGTCGTCCTCCGTATACTGCTTTGGACATATTTCCCTGGTTCTTCAAGGACTTACGAGTAAAAACATTGGTGAGTAACATTCATTCACCAAGCACAATACTCAGCACAAGACAGAAACCCTTGGCGAGATATTTGTACCCTCTTGAAATAGGAAAAGTAACAGGACTCGACTCCACCTATCGCCTTATATATGTTGTAAAAAGCTGACAAAAAAAGTATTTTCTGAGGCTTGTAGAGTCATTGTCCTTAAGGACTTATCCGCGATGTATTGTGCAAGTCCCCCAGGATACAACAAGAACTTCTCAGAATATTTTTGAGGATCTCAGAACTAGCAAGGAACTCTAAAAAGAGTATAATAATAACCCAGAATATTTTAGAAGAGAAAAAAGAACTAAAGAAAGAAACTCATAAAAGAGGAGAATGAGAAAGAATGAATTGTTGGTGTGTTTTGGAATGGGGGAAAAGCTCTCTATTTATAGAGCTAGGACATAATGAAATTAATAAATGAAAATAAAAGCCATTCAATTTTATCGTTTGAAAATTAATTGACCTTTAAAATTTGAACGTTGGCAGTTAATATAATATTAAGGTTTGCCAATTAATAAAAGTATATGAACGTTATAACACGTTCCAAAAGCAACGTAACTTTTGCAATATTACAACAATCCCCCACATATTGCAAAAGTTGAAAGAAAAGATAAAAACTTTTATTCCGGGTCTCATAAGATGTAATGCATCAGAGCTAGTATAGCAAGCTATATGAACCAGTCTTAGATTGAGATACTTAACACACAGTGTAGTTGGTATAGCAAGCTATATGAACCAAAGACACTTGACGTGTGTTAGAGGTTTATCAATCACAATACACCCCAACAATCCTTGTTGTTATCGTTGTGCTACGCTTACTAGGCCATGCGCGTGCCGGTATTCATTAGTGCTCTAGAGATCATGCCACGATCTCATGCAAGTGGCCCCACTCGACACTCATATAGGTGATTTCATCAAGTGTATGCTGCAAATCATACACCACCCGTAAGGGATATGAAAATCATTAAAAACTTTGTTTAAATTAAAATTCTTTCACCACATAGAATTTTAATAACAAAGTTTAACCTCTCAATCATGCAGTCTCTAGCACTTTCACACACACCATAGGAAGGGACAAAATTGATTAAAAGCAATTTAGTGCTATCAGAACTAACAAGTGACTTGTTTTTACCCATATGAACCTTATTCATGGGATCTCCAATCACAAAGGTTGGGTTACCATCACTTGTTTGTTTGCAAGTGGCTTAAGTCTCATTCCCTCAATGTTTCTAATATCATTTGTCTTCCAGGGGTTTTGTCAAAAGATCCGCTAGATTTCGTTCTGACTTCACATAATCAATGGAAATAGTTCCATTCTTTAGCAACTGCTTCACCAAATTGTGTCTCAATTGTATATGTCTATTCTTTCCATTGTAATTCTTGTTTTTAGCTATAGCTATTACCGATTGGCAATCACAGTGTATTGATACCGATGGGGTTGGTTTCATTCCTAGTGGAATGTTCGCTAAGAAGTTTTTCAACCACTCAGCCTCACTACCAGCCATCTCAAGAGAAACAAACTCAGATTCCATTGTTGATCTTGCAATAATAGTTTGCCTGACTGATCTCCATGTAATCGCACCACCCCCAAGTGTGTATACATAACCACTAGTGGATTTTGTCTCATCTGAATCAGAAATCCAGTTAGCATCACTATATCCTTCTAGTACTGCGGGAAATTCACTGTATTCAATGGCATAATCCATTGTACCTCTTAAGCATCTCATAAGCCTAGCAAGTGCATCCCAATGTTCCTGATTTGGACATTGAGTGTACCTACTTAGTCTACCTACTGCATAAGCAATATCAAGTCTAGAAAAGCTCATCAAGTGTAGTAAACTCCTAATTATCTGGGCATACTGAGGCTGAGATAATGATTCTCCTCTATTTTTCAATAAATTAGAATTCGCATCATAAGGGGTACTCACTGGTTTTAAGTCATAAAACCCAAACTTCTTAAGAAGTTTCTCAATGTATTGTTCTTGAGAAAGTAAAATGTTATCTCCCTTCCTTATGATTCTAATACCTAAAATCACATTGGCTTAACCTATGTCTTTCATTTCAAATTTTGATCCTAGAAACAATTTAGTTCTAGCGACAATCTCATTGCATGTACTAAATATTAACATGTCATCCACATACAAGCATATAATGACACTATCACCATTTTTTGATTTAGAGTACACACATTTATCAGCATCATTAGGTGAAAAACCATCACAAAGCAATACATTATCAAGTTTTTCGTGTCATTGATTTGGTGCTTGTTTCAACCCATACAAGGATTTTAAGAGTTTACAAACTTTATCCTCTTGAACAGGTACAACACACCCTTCAGGTTGAGTCATATAAACTTCTTCCTCTAAATCACCATTCAAAAAAGTTGTTTTAACATCCATCTGATGTATCACTAGTTTATGGATAGCTGCTAGAGTTCACAACACTCGGATAGAGGAAATCCTAGTCACAGGAGCAAAAGTATCAAAGTAATCTATGTTAGGTTTTTGAGTAAAGTCTTTTGCTACTAATCTTGCCTTATATTTTTCTATGGATCCATCAGGGTTATATTTCTTCTTAAAGATCCACTTACAACCAATGGGTTTTTCTCCTTTAGGCAAATCTACTAAAGTCCAAGTATTGTTGTTAAGAATTGATTCAATCTCAATCCTAATGGCTTTATCCCACTGTTTTGCATCAAGAGCACTAGTAGCTTCTACAAAGCTTGTTGGATCACTATCAACAAGATAAATATAAAAGTCATCTCCAAAGGAAGTTTCTTCTCTCTGTCTTTTACTTCTTCTCAAAACCTCATTTATGGTATCACTATTATGATTATTATCATCAGCAGGGTGAGACATCTCACTAACCTTTAAGGGAAACACATGTTCAAAAAACTCAGCATTTTTCGTCTCGATTATAGAATTTCTCTCAAGTATGTTACTTTTAACAACTAGAAACCTATAGGCAGCACTATGTTCAACATAACCTAAGAACATGCAATCAGCGGTTTTAGAGCCTATTTTCCTTTTCTTAGGATCGGGTAACATTACCTTAGCTAGGCACCCCCACACTCTTAGATATTTAAGGTTAGGCTGGTAACCTTTCGACAACTCATAAGGAGTTTTACCGGTTTTCTTATGGGGTATTCTATTTTGTAAAAAACATGCAGTAAGCAAGGGTTCTCCCCAAAGGTTATCAAGTGCACTAGAATTAACAAGCATAACATTCATCATTTCCTTAAGGGTTCTATTTTTTCTCTCAGCTACTCCATTAGACTCGGGTGAATATGGTGGGTCACTTCATGGATAATTCCTTCTTTAACACAAAAGTCATCAAACAAAACATACTCACCACCTATATCTGATCTAATCCTCTTAATTTTCTTATTCAACTGATTTTCTACTTTTGCTTTATAGGTTAAAAACACATTAAAGGCTTCATCTTTGTGTTTGATTAAGTAAACTTTGGTGTACCTACGTCACAAAATAATTTTTACCTCCTCTAAACATAATTTGTTTCATATAAGCTAGATCAGTATGAATTAACCCTAACACTTCAGTTTGGTGTTCTATTGAAAAACATGTTTTCTTTGTCATTTTAGATTCTACACATATATCACACTTACTACTCTGTTTATCATGCATATTAATCAATCCTAGTCTTTGTAATTTCAAAACATACGAGGAATTCACATGTCCTAATCTAGCATGTCATATATCATATGAGTCAACAATAAAAGCATAAGAACTAGATTCATTCATAATTTCAGAAATGTTAAGTACAAAGAGACCTTGATCACAATATCCCTTCCCCACAAAAACATTATTTTTTGTCATAATAATCTTGTCATACTCAAATGACACTTTAACCCACCTTTCCCAATAGTGCTACAGAGGATAAATTAACTCTGATTGATGGCACATGTAGCACATTACTCAAGGCCAGAGTTTTTCCAGATGTGAGTTTGAGAAGAACCTTTCCTTTTCCTATAACAGGAGTGGTGCTGGAATCAACGAGGTAGACATGTTCTTCTCCATCCCCTACACTAGTGTAAGAGGTAAAGGCACTTCTGTTTGCACAGATATGCCTAGTAGCACCAGAGTCTACCATCCATTTGCTCACATTGGTCATCAACTTTACTTGAGAAATGACCGCAGCAATAATGTCATCTTCTTTGGCTATATTTGCCCTAGGAGGATTGTCGTTTCTCACTCTATGCTAGGTGGGATTAGATTCATTGGGATGGGATTTAAGAAAATTATTTTTATTTTTGTGATCAGGTTTGTGTACATACCTTTTGGGAGCAACAACAACTCCATACATGTCTAAAAGGGTGGAAACGCATTCTTGCCAGCGTCGAAAGTTCTGTCTAGAGAAAACCTCGATTTTTGACACGTTCGAAAGTGATTTTGCGAAGACCATCTAGGTTTTGGGAACAAAGGTTTGGCTCTCTGAAGGCATGTTGTTGACGTCAGTCATAAGTCCTTAATATTGTTGTAAAAAGCTGACAAAAAAAGCATTTCCCGAGGCGTGTAGAGTCACTGCCCTTAAGGACTTATCTGCGGTGTATTGCGCAAGTTCCCCAGGATACAACAGGAACTTCTCAGACTATTTATGAGGATCTCAGAACTAGTAAGGAACTCTAAATAGAGTATAATAATAACCCATAATAGTTTAGAAGAGAAAAAAGAACTAAAGAAAGAAACTTAGAAAAGAGGAGAATAAGAAAAAATGAATTGTTGGTGTGTTTTGGAATGGAGAAAAAGCTCTCTATTTATAGAGCAAGGACAAAATAAAATTAATAAATGAAAATAAAAGCCATTCAATTTTATCATTTGAAAATTAATTGACCTTTAAAATTTGAACGTTGACGGTTAATATATATTAACGTTTGCCAATTAATAAAAGAATATGAATGTTATAACACTTTCCAAAAGCAACATAACTTTTGCAATATTACAACAATATATAGGCAAACAGGAAATCATCATTTTTAATTGCCGAGATAAATATAAATCACCCACTAATACACGATAAGACTAGTGAATCTTTAAAAACTATACAATGTTTTATTTAGGTTTCTTCATTAAAACCTTAATCCACTAGGACAAAAAAGGTTTTTTATACCGGTTAAAAAAGGTTTTTTATACCGATTTTTGTGCTGGTATAGAAGTAGGGGTATATAAAGTTTTCATATTTTTACACCGGTTCTAGAATCGGTATAAAAAATTGAACTTTTTACACGGGTTCTGTCTGCAACAGGTATAAAAGTTTGATATTTACACATGGTATTCTGGGATCAGGTATAAAAAAGTCGTATAAAAGAAACTCGCTTTTATACCTAATGCTATTATAACCAGTGTGAAAAAACAATACTTTTTATACCTGATATGACTTTAACCAGTGTAAAAAGTGAATTTTTTTTTAAATATTAGATTTGTATGTACTACTATCCATATTCATACCTATATAAAATTTAATTCCATAATACAGTCTAAATAATCAATAACAAGAAAAATAATTAATATTGTTTTTGTTATTCACACATCAAAATAATTCCTTAAAATAATATTAACCTAACAAAGCCCTAAATATATTTACATAACACAACTACACATAAAAATAGTTCCTTAACACAAATGTAATATTGAAACATCTAATCATCTAGATACTGTTATACATCATTGTTTGTAATTCAATTTAAAAAATTAACAATTACATTGATCACGTGACTTTAAAAAATTCTTTGTCACAAAGCTTTGTTGAGGTCCACTTGATATCCCCTCCTCTTCCCATCTTCATCTCTGAAATGTGTTTTTCATATGAAAACTGTAAACAATTAATAGGAAGAGAACTTGTGTATTCCAAGACTATAAAATCAAGATCTTCATCGTGCTTAAAGTTATTCCATGGAAAATGTCCTTGTTTAGCATTTCTGTTCATAAAAGATTCTAATATTTAGGTCTTTGAGTTAGCTCTTTCGTAAACAAACAAAAAACAAAGACTAAGAAATAGTAAATCTAGCAATAAACAAGAATAGCCTTACTCTTGTTTAACATTGAATTCTGGATGATAACGAGCGTAATGGTTAGCCATCTCTTGTAATGAAATGTAAGAACTTGCACACAAGAATCTTCCATTGATGGAGGTGCTTTCCATGCAGAAAATATGAGCTTCACAAACATCAATGTGTGCAAGAGGAATTTTACCCAGCAATCCCTCTAGGAACTTGAGTGTTTTGTAGGCTATTTCATTTTGCACGATCTGTGAAATGCAAATTACCCTGCTATTGATTGTGGAAGATACAAGACAGTCACCTCCCAACTATAACACTTTTTGTTTCTTTACTTTTCTCTTGTAATCCAGGAGAAAAAAAAGTGTAAATGAGAGCATGGAGTAGTAGGAATCTAAATTCTTTCTTTAAAACAAATTGAAGAATAAAACGTTGGGAACTAACCTTGTAAAAAGGATCAAGGAATACGTATTCCAAGGAATCATTGAGAGGAGTCCAGCAAGTTTCATCCATTACATCTTTGAAATCACTCCCATCTTCTTTCAGCGGAGAGGCTGATACAACAGAAGCAGTGTAGATCAGACGCTTCACCGTCCCTGATCTCTCACATGACAGGGCAATTTTTTCGTTCTTGCAACTGCTGCTTCGGTAGTATCCTTGTACTGCTATATATATAGTGTTTTCATAAAACGATTAAAAATCATATAAAATTAAAAATTAAAATTACTTATGTCAAATTATTGCTGAAAATAAACAGAAGAATAACACTTTTGGGGGTTGAGGGACATCCTCTTCCACTAAATATGTTTATGTATTTTGTAATCAAGAGTATACACTGAAAAAGCACCCACAAGTGTTAAAGGACAACAGCTGAAATCAGAACAAATATGGCCAACTTGGCCCATAAATGAAAAATAAGAATATTAGCACGATCAATTTAGCAAATATCAGCCTAGGTGCACTTTAGAGCCAAATACCAGGCTTAGACAGAAAATCTCAGCTCAGACAACTCTCAAACCTTGAGCAAAACCTTTCAGAAGATGGGAATTATAAAGAAGCCATATATAAATCAGTTAGTCCACTACATGTTCAAAATTACCTTATATCAATTTCCATAATTGCATTGCTTCTGACTGGTGGAAGAGAATAATTTGGTGAAAACTCCTAAAAAGTGTGAAAGAGAACTCATAGCTTCCAATTTTAAATTTAGGCAACTCAAGAAGAAAAAATACCACGAATGAGATGGGAAAAACCTCAACCTGTTTACAGATTTCACATATTGTATTTCCTTTCTTATTGCACCATCTCTGAATACAATTCCTATGAGCAAACTGCGTGCCAAGAAATGGTGAGCTGACATGTTTATAATCCAACTTGAAGTCAAAACTCAAAACCATGACATTAGTATCAAAAAGGATTCTCAAAACATCATAGAGCTCCCAACCCAGTAAAAACTAGGCCTCTTCGTTTGTATAAAATGCAACAGAAGTAAACTAAAGTAAAGATTCGTGAGATAAAGCAGCATACCATGAATGAGAACAATTGAGATGTTTTTCAACAACAACAAACACAGATCGTTATCCGCTAAGAAAGGTCAAATACATAGATCACAACGCATCATTCAACTCAATAAAAGACAAAAGTTTTAGACAAAGAGGAGGGTTGTGTTAGAATATTCTGGATAGATTTAAAACAATTATTCAACCTAGGGACAAAATAAAAATAAGTAAATCGAACCAAAAGGACCATCAATTATAAAAACATCAAAAACTTACAACCACTAATGTAGAAAGGGCTTTAGACGTCAGTTATTTTGGGCTTTCAACGTCACCAACAGAATTGAAGTCTATACAGATGACGTTAATAGGACGTCGATTTTTTGTAGGTGCGACGTCAATATGGACGTCGGTTAAGTTCAATGCTCGACGTTTACAAAGACATCAGACATTGCGCTAACCGACGTCTAAGGTTACCTTAGATGTCGGTCTGTAAAACTTGGGACGTCTATAAAGCCGGCAAACATTGCATTGACCGACATCTTTGGGAAATCATAGACGTCGGTTTGTACATTAACTGACGTCTATGAAGTGATCGTTGTGTTTCGGTGCGGTTTTTGTCATGCTTGGGGTAGCGTAGTAGCACCTCCTTCCTTTGCTAGTTTCTTCGTAAGAAAAAGTTGCGACTTTTGAATTTCTCATGGCATTTCAACCCAGAGACAAACTTGGACCGTTGTCTAGGTCCATTCCGACCGCCAATGAAAAAGAATACGGTGTATTCTCACCGTATACTTTTTCGTTGGCGGTCGGAATGGACATAGGCAACAACCCAAGTTTGTCCTTGGATTGAAATGTCGTGAGAAATCCAAAAAACGCAAGTTTTCCTTACGAGGAAACTAGCAAAGGGAGAAGGTGCATTACGCTACACAAAGACACAACAAAAAACTCACACCAAAATACAACGAAAACTCATTTTAATCAGTTCAAATGAGAGATAATACATCAAAGATTACTTTAATCGAAGTAAAAACAACTTTAAATAGTTAAAAGGAGAGGAAACTTACCTGGAAATGCAGAGCAATGGAGAGAAAAGGCAAAGACGATCAAAGTGTTGGTTCGCAAACCGCTGGTTCGCAGTGTTATTTACAAAGAAATTGGACGTCTGTTGTACACAAAACCGACGTCTAAAATAGCCAATACGTCGGACGTCTGACTAATGTGATGTCTATTCGTTTTAAAAAATAATATTTTTGTTGCATATAGACGTCGGCTTGGCGGGATGAGACGTCTCGTGGGTGGAAACGAATGACTTTTCACATACCTAGTAGGATTATAGACGTCAATGTGGCGGGATCCGACGTCTATAGAGTTGAAAAGAGTGACTATTCACCTGTCTGGCAGACATATAGGCGTCAGTTACAATGAACCTGATGTCTATATGTCTGACAGGTTGGTGAGGAGCATTAATTTTCGCCATATAGACGTCAGGGCCCGTCAGTGTGGCGGGATCCGACGTCTATAAGGCTGAAAAGAGTGACTATTCACCTGTCTGACAGACTTATAGGTGTCAGTTAGCAAGGGACCGACGGCTATATGTCTGATAGGTTGGTGAACAACATTAATTTTCATCATATAGACGTTGGGGCCCCAAACAAACCGAAGTCTATAACCCGACATCTATAAGGCTGAAAGAAATGACTTTTCACCTAACAGTCGGAAATATAGACGTCAGGTTGGAAGGGCCGACGTCTAAAATTCTATAGACGTCGAAGATCGACCTAACGGACGCCTATATTGCCAACTTATTTACGGAAATATTACCAGTCATCAATATACGTCGCGTTTCTCCTTAACTGACATCTACCGTGTGACTTTAAAAAATGTTTTTCACTAGTGAACCCAATAAGAATAGTTTGCCAAACCAAAAACACATTAATAAAGAACGAAATTTTGTCCTACAAAAAGTTTGTTAGGTTAAATTTAAAGAGTTTTTTTTACTGTGAAAGCTATTCCCAACATCTTATCACAAAAAATATGGAATTTTGCGTGAAAAAATTAAGACAAAAGTGTAGTGCTAAAGAGAGAAAGAGCTTGAGAAGAGAAGATATGCGTTTATGTTAAAACAACTAGGTTTTTGTTTTTGTTTTTGTTTTATTTTTTTTAAAAATGTTTTGCATTATTTTAAAAGGGTTTTACAAATTTATTCACTAAAATATTAATAAAATAAACTTAGACTTTTTAAAAAATAATTTTAAATTAGTGTGATCAAAATATAAATTTTAAAAGCATTAATCTTTTAAATATAACTATAATTTCATAAATTTAAATAAAAAAATAAAAATATATGAAATAAAATTTTAAATAAATAATTAAATGTGTTTACCTATTACTTACATATATTTATTAAAACTATTCATTTAATATTAATATCAGATTTTACTCTTTAATGTTCTATCCTATTGTATCTTGTGTACCAAATAAACCACGAGAACTTATTTCATGAAAAAAGATATTTTGAAACATCTTAAACTACTATTTGATAATTTTTTTAATAATAAAATATTCAACTTTGTGGATATAATAAATATAAATAATTTTTTTGAAATAAAATAATAATATTCATCGTTATATGATAGAATAACCTAACAAAAAGTTGTCAATCACACAACACTAAAAACTAAATGTCTAGAAATTATAATAATAAAAAATTATATTTTTACGGATTAAAACAGAATAGTTTTTTCCCTAGTTTTAATACAGAAACTATATAAAAACAACTTTCGTAATCACTATAGAAGAGTAATTAGAAATTAAATTCATAAAAAAACCTAATATATTTGGTTGTATGTTGTATTAAGCAAAAGACATTATTATACTGCATAATCTTCATATCATTATTTGAGAAAACAGAATAATACTGGAAGTTTACAACAAATATAACAACCATTGATATCTCTAAGAGATTTATACAACACAGACACTGAAATAGTAAATAGGCAAAGTAGAAGAGTGATAAGGCCAGAGAGAAATTTGGCATGCATGCATGCATATTATGGAATGGGATATATGACCACTTTCCAGTAGCTCTGTTAGTCTTCAAATATGAAAATGCTTCCACTGTCTGAGAAAATGGAAAGGGACTCTTAGGATCCAATATTGGCTTCACCTTTCCACTCTCCAAGTAAGGTCTCAATTTCTCCAGCAAATCACCATCAGAAGTCAGCAAGAAAGGGATAGCTGGTGGAGTTGCAGGTGCTACTATTGTCACAACTTTACCACCTTCTTTAACACCCTTCAATGCTCTTTTACTTTGCCCTGTGTAAATATGATATCAACAATGTTTAAGACACCAATATTCAAGAATATTATGTTAACAGATTCATGTAAACAAATTGAACACTGGAAGATGAATCCTAATAACTTACCTACTGCATCGTACACCACATCAAACTTCCCTGCAAGTTCTTCAAAGTTCTCTTTTGTGTAGTCTATAGGCAAGTCTGCTCCCAAGTTTCTCAACAATTCCAGTTTTCCAGTACTACCAGTAGCTGCTATCTTAGATGCACCAAATATATGCTTGGCGATCTATCTCATGAAACACACACATATTGAATGCAATTAGCTTTCCATTAGGGTATGCAATGTTATATTGAGTACCAAGAGGTAAAAAATTAGTGAGAGTAATAGATGAGCAAAAGATGAATTTTTGGCTAAAATTTCAAACCTGAATAACAAGGGATCCAACTCCACCAGCTCCTCCCAGAACAAGTATAGATTTGCCAGCAGAGAACTGAGCAGTTTCAAGTCCTTGATAAGCAGTTATGATTGCCAAAGGGAGGCTTGCAGCTTCAACAAAGCTCAAATTGGAGGGTTTGTGAGCCAATACTTTCTCTTCAGCTGCAGTATATTCAGCTAAAGTGCCAATAGTCTTTGGATGGTCCAGAGTAATCTCATTGATGTCACCATAAACTTCATCTCCAACCTTAAATTTCTTCACTTGATTTCCCACTTTCACCACCACCCCAGCAACATCGTACCCTGGTGCAGTCTTCTCACCACAAAATGAGATTAAAGAAAACAAAAATGTTATGCTAGATTGAAAAGTTTAGCATAATTAACTAAGACAGAGTTAAGAGAAACATAGTTACTGGTAAAGGAGAGTCAATATCCTTGAAATGACCAAGAGCTCTCTTATAATCTACTGGATTAATGGCTGCAGCCACAACTTTGATGAGCACTTGGTTTTCCATGAGGTGTGGTGTGGGCACATTAGGATCAAACTTGAGAACCTCTTCTATGTTCCCATATTCAGAGTAGATCCAAGCTCTCATGTGAAATGGAATACTTGTCATGGTATTGTGAAGATACAGATACTTAAGAGTCGAACTGACTGATGAGGATGGGAAGATTATGCAAAACAATATGCTATTTATAGCATGCAAAATGATTTCTATGTTTGGAAAACTGCTTAGATTATTCTTTCTTTATGCCAAGTGATGATTTGTGTCATGACATCATATCAAAGAAACCAAGAACCATTTCCTCTTTTACTTTCTTTGTTTCCTTTTAGGACAATATCACCTTGCATGCAGACGATTTTCCAGCAATATTCGTGATGTTTTGCCCATCTTCTTTGACGGATCAGTGTTTTTGGTTGTGGTGAAGGGGTTATAATCAAGAACAATGATATTTGGTACATCTTTGAATTGCAAATATGCATTTTTCTTTATTTATCTTTCTTATCGCATCTCTTATTATATTTATATAATTTTTTATTTCTATTTCTTTTTGAGTTGGTATACATAAATTGTCAGAAATTATTTTAGTAGAATAAAATAGTGTAGGAAAAGAAAAGGAATAATAAAGTGCATGTATAATGTTACGTAAGGTATGACGCATGAAGAGAGGAGTCCATGTCGGTGGCAATATCTAATCTGCGTTATCCTTATTAATTTCTTTTCTAACGCATTACAGAATAATACTGTTACGTCAAATCAGAGAAAATACAAAAGTTTATCGGCTTTGATGTTATATATGGAACACATTTTTGAGAAGTGTATAGAAAAATCAAATAAGTTAAAAATAGAAATAATTTTATACATTTTTTTTTTAAATCCTTAATTAATACTCATGTTAAGAGGAAATTTTTAGTTTAGTATCCGCTTTTAAAAGTGTATACATTGGATTATCATGTTTTGCAATTTGTGTCAATTTAGTCAATTATGACACTTCAAAAAGTTTGTAACAGCAATTGGAAAGTGTGCAAAGGTTCAAACAGTTAAGAAACATGTTGTAAATCAAAATGACTTGTCCACTTGCAACTTTCAAGCCAAATTGATAGTTAAAAGGGACTAAGTTGACACAAATTGCAAAACATGAGGACCGAATGTATACACTTTTAAAAACGGGTACTAAACTGAAAATTCCCTCTTAATATGGGGACCAATTAAGGATTTAAGTTTTTTTTTTCAAAATTGGGTTTACAGGACAAATTACATATCTGGATAGATTCGGAAAAAAAAAATTGTGTATGCAACTAGTGGGAGGTAACATTTTTATATAAAGAAATCGTATACCTAAGAGACTTTCATGCATCATAATTTATGTGAGAGTAAAATGACTTTAACGATAACTATGTTTATTATACCAATAATACAAATTATAAAAATTGTATTTTTTTCTCAAAACTTTTTGTGAATTCAGTATTATAAATCTTCTTCTTTCTTTGTTTGATATCGATGACATCTTTTTTATCAATATTTTCTTTCGAATATCACTTAAAATTAATGAGATTAGATAAATAATTCAATTATTCAACATAAAAATAACAAAAATAATGTTAATTACAATAAATATTTTTATTAAAAATAATTAAACATGTCATTATTAATCTTGTAGTTAGGATAATTTTAAAATTATCTCTCAACATTCTTTTAAGTTATTGTCATTTTATCATTGTCATCTCATCACAATTATAAATGAGAATTATCTCAATTTTTCTTGAATCATTACCATGTGAGGAATCACAAATTCGATGTCAGTGACTATTGCAACAAGACGAAGAAGATTGACAATCAAACCAAAACCTCACCAAGCAATGAACACGATTTTTATCTAGGGGAGGACTTTGCAAAATCAGTAAAAAAATTCCACAAAAAAACTCACACGCACTTCACAAACCCTAGTTCAAAAACCTTTTTTATGGACATTTTCGATTCCAATATACAATTAATTAAATTAATTCCACAAAACACTATGTTGGACATGCCACGTAAGAAAAAAGTGAACACCTCATTCAAACACTGCCAACATGTACCATATGCTTTTAACAATTTAGACGACGTCATGAAAAATGACTAAATTAAATATAAATTACGAAAATTGTAACCACATTGAACATAAAAAATGAATTTCACACTATGATGCTCTCTTACTTACATTAGGAGTTTTTTCATATAAAAACTTCACATAGTTTGGTTCTTTTATGGTATGCCACTACAAGAAATAATATATTGTTCTAATTTGACATTTTTTTTCCTATTTGGACTTAGTATAACATTTCGCACTGTAATAGAAAAAGCTAAGTGTTTATGTGAACATTTGGTGAGATAATGCATGGGCATGCCAATTTTTCTACTCTAAGTGCTACTTTGGATATTTTCCATTTCTATTTCTTCTAAAAGGTTTATGCATTATGTTTGTGCTAGGTTTCAAGCTAGTCCTAGAGAGTCTCACCTTATCACAATTAAGTGTATCCTTAAATACCTTAAGGGAACTGTATCTTTTAGGTTGTGGTGTCCTTGTGGGGCTAAACCTAGTCTTGTAAGGTTTTCAGATGCAGACTATGACGGTTGTAAGATAGATAGAAAAAGAACTAGTGGTACATGTCACCTCTTGGGTGGTTCCTTAGTTTCTTGGCATTCTAAGAAACAAGATTGTGTAGCCCTATCCACTATAGAGGCTAATTATATTGTTGTAGGTAACTGTTGTGCCCAAATATTATGGATGAAACATCAATTAAAGGATTTTCACATTTATCTTGACCATATACCTCTTAAGTGTGATAACACCAATGCCATCAATCTTACTAAGAATCCCATTATGCACTCTAGAACCAAACATATAGAGATTAGGCACCACTTTCTTAGAGACCATATCTAAAAGGGGGATTGCAAGATAGAATATGTTGACACCAAGCATCAATTAACAAACATTTTCACCAAAGCATTGCCTAAGGATAGATTTTATGAGCTTAGAAGGGATTTGGGGATCCTAGAAATTTCCTAAGGGTCTTGCGTGTTGTATTTTTCATTTTTTCGAAAACTCTCATGCAATAATCAATTATCCCTTGATGATAATAGATTATCCTTCCCTTAGAGTTGTCGTAGGTCATAATAATCAATTATCCTGAAGCCATAATCGATTATCTAGGCTTCTGTTTTTTAAAAAATAATCAATTATTTCGAGTAATAATCGATTATTAGGCGAACATGACTGTTGGAGCTCGATTTCTAGCCATTGTAACGACTATAAACAACTACTTTTTGTTGTTTTGCTGCATTCCGTGTCCATTTGTTATATCTGGGATTCCATAATCAATTGTTTTCACATCATTTGAGTGTTATATGCCTTTGTGAAGCATTTTGTGCAATCTTGGCCTTTTCTTGTGCATTTTAAGTTCCAACCCCTTAGATCTTCCTTGCTCCAACCTTGTACATGGCTGTTCGAAGGAAACTTCCTACTAAAAGAAGATCTCGCCCATCTACCTCTACCGATTACCACTTATGATAATTGATGATCAATAATCGATTATAACTTGCCCTAATCGATTATCGCAAGCAATTATGAGAATTTTCTAGCAAGTTTTTGACCGTTGTGCATCCGTTGATGCATAATCGACTAATGTAAGTGGATAATCGATTATTACACACTAAATAGCTGACAACATATTTTTAGAGGTATCTTTGAATGAGATCTCCTAAAATTAGTTTGGGACTCTCATTCTAAAATACAAAATAAAAAAAATTCTTATTTGTTGTGTGTTGTGATAAATGTTTTAGGATTTGTGTAATTCTAGTGTTGTGGCTTTGAGAACTTGGCATTTGGAATGGAGCGAGAACTTTCATTGGGAGTGTGATTGAGTGTTGTTGTTGTTGTTGAGTTGAAAGTTTGTCATCCTTTGTGAAGATTCTTAGGAGGTGTTCATCCTTTGTGAAGATTCAAGGGAGATGGTCATCTTTCGTGAAATATTTGGAGGAGGTGTTCATCTCTTGTGGGTTGTAGGGGAAGTGAGTTTCATCTCTTAGGGTAACAAGAAAGGTGTTTTAACCTTCAACTTGTTTATTTTCTTTGTGTTGGAGTTGAGAAGGGAAAACCAAAGAATAGAAGAAAGGTGGTTTTTGGGTTTTAGTTGAGAAAGAAAAAGTGAAAGAGTGAAAGAAGGTGCATGTATGTGTTTGCCGTGAGTTGAGTGGGAGAAAGGTGAGTTAAAATGGGTGTTGAAAAGTCAAAGAAGAAAAAGAAAGAAGAGATGAAGGTGTGAGTGCATGGGAGTTACGTAAAGTGTAGGAGAATGAAGAGAGAAGAAAAGAAAAATAAAAGAATGGGGAATAGGTGTGGGGCCGTGATCTTTGTTTTAAGAGAGAGAAGTTTTACATTGGGAAATATGGGGTGTGTGAGTTTTACATGAATGGTTATTAAATGGGAGAGAGATTGGCCTTTAACTTAGGAAAGAGAAGAAAAGTTGATCTAGAAAAGTGAGTGGGGTTCACAGAAATTTTGGGTGTGAAAGGTGGGTGAGGTGAATTTTGGTTTAATTGAAAAATAAAATAAAAAGAGAAAGAGGGGAAGAAGATTTGTGAGAAAAGTTTATTTAAAGTGGGGTCCACTTGGAGAGAGAAAAATAAAGTTTGATTTTAAATTAAAAAGACTAGTGGGATCCACTTGGGTTAGTAAATTTAAGAGAGGAGGTGTATTTAAAATAAAAAGGGGTACATGAAAAAATGTGTTTTATTATGTGTTGTGATTTTAGTAAAAGCGGGGGTGCACTAGAAATATTGGTTCTAGTGGACGGGAGTGTGAGATTATTAATTTCCCGGGGGTGCGTTAGTAGGAAAATAATTAAATTTGTTTGTTTGCAAAAATTGATTTATTTAATTATTTGTGATTTTTATTTAATTGTTGGTCAATGAATTTGGTTGACTTTGTATATGATGGTGATCTGTGTATGGTTGTGATGGTGTGGTTGTGAGAGCAAACGTTTGTTATTTCCTTAGAATTTTGTCGAGCGGTTGGTTTCGTATTGGTATACGATAAAGTGTTGGGTCTCTGCGGAGACAGAGATTCGAGTGTCACCTTTCCTCGTGCATGAGGAATGAGAGGGTTGAATGTCTCGCCCAATAACTTCGGCTCATGTGAGTATAGTGCTCGGTGGGTGCGCCTAACTGAAGTTTTTACTCGTAATTCCTTGAGAAGTCGGAGAGATATGTTTGAAGTTGTGATGGAAGACGGCTCGAATCGCCCTGTTTTAGTAAACAGGTTTGAATCGCTCTGTTTTGGTAAACAGGTACGACAAAATTCAAGGAAACCTCATAAGCTTGTATGTATGCTCTGAGTTATAAGTTGAATACTAGGATGCATTGTAATGTAAAGACTATTTAGTCTGTGTTAGAGATGAGCATTTAGGCGTAATGTGATGTCGGAGTTATGAGTTGAGTATTGAGATATAATGTGATACAGTAACTGGTATAGTCTGTGTTTTGATGATATGATTACTGAATTGCATGCTATGTTATGTTCTCACTTACTCACCCTTACTTTTGTGGTTGTGATTCCACCTACGATGATCGTACTTGTACGGGAGTAGATGGCAGTGCAGATAAGGCAGGACAGGAGTAGCGCGACGAGAGAACGGGAAATTTTACTAATGGGATTTATTTATGTTTTAAAGACATTTTATATTTTCGAATAACGGATTTGAATATTTTTGTACGGTTTGAATTTCAGTTGTAATACGTTCAAACGGTTAATGTTTTATTTGCTTACGCGATTTTGTATAAACGTTTATAATCAATGGTATAAAAAAAAACAAATTGGCGTAGATTTCAGATTTTATTATTTACAAGTGACATTCCGTTAGGGGTGTTACAACACCGTATTGGGAGAGGCTAGGCTCTTGGCAGGCTTCCAATGGAAAGGGCACATGGACGAATCGAACATACACCGGAATGAGAGGATCTGGACACTGTATAGGTATGGGACTATACAGTTGAAGGATAGCTTAAAGGAATTGATTTGGCTACTCATATCACCAAAATGCATTTGCTTTTCGATAGCCTAACCCATAAGAACTCCATGGTTAAGCGTGCTTAGCCTGGAGTAATTCTGGGATGGGTGACCTTCCGAGAAGTTTTCCCGGAAAGTGTGCGAGTGATGACAAAGCACATTGGAAAGCCTCGTGGTGATGTGTGAGACTCTTCAAGTGCAAATGTATCAACAACAATGAAGTCCACTTGATCTTGAATGAATCTTTGAGTGTAAGATCACAAATGTAACATGAATTTTTCCAAGAATGTTTCTTGAGAGACCATGTATACAAAACTCGGAAAGTTTGTGAGTATATAAAAATTATATTGTTACTGAAACATGTCTCAAGTTAGGTTTATATAGAAAATTCAAATCCTGACGTAGTTTAATGATTATATTATCAGCACAATCTATTATGCTTTGGTCTCTGTTTCAGCAGATTATTACACATGTATAATCAATTAATACAACACTTATGCCTATAATTGCTTCTTCTAAAAGTCTTAACAGATTAGGCTTCCTGTATAATGGATTGAACCATGCTTTCGGTTTTAATCAGTTATAGAACTTATGTAATCGATTATCTTGCCACTTTGCCTAGTTATTAATCTGTTAAGTCTCTAAATTTCCCCATTTTTCTATGTTAATACTCTTCTTTTAGGATAATTTAGCTTTTAATTCATTAGAATTAGTATAGTTTAGAATAATTAGGATAAAAATAGGTTTTTGTAGAAATAGTGTTAATTTTTCCTTTTTAATTAAATAAATAGTTTTTTTTAATAAATAAGTTTTCTTTAGATAAAAATATTCAGAAAAATAAATAGATTTTTTTAGATTTTTATCTTTTTCTTTTGTTCTTTAAAATTCCTCATTTTTTTTTGCAAATCAAGCCTTTGGAAGCATTAGGCTGAAATGAAATTGTTGTGCTGAAGCTAGTAGAATTAAATTGGGTCGAATTGAGAATGGGCCGATGCTGAAGGATACTGTTTTGGGGTCAATTAGGCAACAAAGGAAGGGGTTGAGCGTTTTAGTGAAACACATGTTTCGACATCAGCAGTTTTAGGGGTCTATTTCCTTCGTTTTCATTTAGGCAAAGAAGCTCGATCAAACATTTGGGGTTTTTCACAATTCTCTCAACCCCTCAACTTAGGGTTCATCAAGCACAAAAGAAGAGAAGTAGTGATGCAGTGAAGCATAAGTGGGCTCCATAGTTGATGTTAGAGCTTATCAGAGGACCACGACCCAAAGGAAGCAAACCCAAGATGTTGATCGGTCCTATGCTGAGCTGGATTGTCGGTTGAAGAGCGAAGCGGCAAAAAGTTAGTTGGAAGACTCTCAAGAAACTTCCAGAGTTTGTTTTTAGTTCTTCCCCCTTTCCCATTTTCTTTTCTTTTTCGTTCTCTGAACTTTCCCTATAAAAGGGAGGTTTTTGTAATGAATAGAGTGTATGCACTGGGTGACAGACATTGTACTTAGAGTAGACAGTGGTGGGTGACAGACATCACTCGTAGGGTTTACATTGCGATTCAGTTTCCAATTTTCTGCTTATAGTTTTAGATTTTACAGCTTTTCATAGAGGTAGAACTTTGTTCTTTTCACTGGAACTCGAAGATAATCACATTGGGTGACAAACTTTGCGGTTTTCTTTGATTTCTGGTATCGATTGTACTTTCCTTTTTCATATTTTAATGAAATTCTGCATTTTGTTTGATTGCATTACCAATTTACAATTACTGCTTTGATTTACGATTCTTGCAATTTAGTTTAGTTTCATTTGAGTTCTTGTTCCTGTTATGATTTTAGTGTTTATCTTTTTGTTATTTACATAATTGTTGTTTCAATTTCAGTGTACTTTATGTTTGAGAGCTTTCATATTCATTGATTTTACCTTTCAGTATTGAATTTTATGATGCTTTTGAGTTTATTTTCTTTCTTTTATGATTCGCGTATTTGATATTGAGTGATATGGAGTAGTATTTTAGGGGTTTTGTTAAGTTTAGTTTTAGTTTTATGTTCCATGAATTTCCATTTACAATGTCAGCCTAAGTTTATTGGTAGTGAACTTTTTGCACTTATATTTCTGTTTTACCTTTTATATATTACTCAGATTATTTCCTTCCATTGGTGTTACTTAGATATTAATTCTTTCAGTTACATTCTTTTTAGATTTCAGTTTTACAATTTTTTTTCTCCCTACCTAGTTAGTTTTAGTAAATAAATAAATAGGTCACAATTCTATAATTTCTAAACTTGATAAGTACCAAGTCCACGGATTGATCCTTGGTTGACCCCCTATATTACATTAGTGGGGAAATTTAAGGTTTGTTGAGATTTTAAGCGACAAAAATCCTTTCAACAAATGGCGCCGTTGTCAGGGACTTTGGTGACTTAAGTTTTAGATTGTAGAGTTATCCTTGTAGGTTTCTGGTTTTCTTTTTTTTTTTTTACATTTTTTGTGTTTAGGTTTCTGTTTTAATCGGTTATGTAACTTATGTAGTTGATTATAATAAAGTGATTTACTTCAATTAAGCATTTTAAGTGTTCTAGCTTAATCTAACAAATTATAGAGTGATTTGCTCCAGTTAAGCTTTCTAAGTATTCTGGCTTAATCTAACCGATAATACAACTTATGTAATCAATTATCTTTACCAGACACTAGATTCTCAATCTTTTTTTGGCTAATTGCACTAATTATGAATCGATAAAACCATATAACACTAACATGTTAACGATTTAAACATTTGTTATGTCATTTTGTTATACAAGAATAATTAAAACCATTTCTAATCAATTAAACCTATTCATCATCAAAAACCAATATGTGAGGAATAAGCTCCCCCTATCAACAATTATGCTATTATAGTGGAGAAGCTTGTATATGTGATGGTGTGCATTGTCCTAGACCTTACTCAAGTGGTAAGTACACAATTAATGTGAGGAAGGAAGATTCGTAGGCGGTGAAACATGTTCTTAGGTATCTTAAAAGTACATTTTTTATGTTGGCCTCATCGAGAAGGGTGACATTAAGTGCACTCTTACCAGATATTACATTGAAACTATATTCACCGGTTATGCTTTCACAATTGTTGGTTCGTTAATAAGTTGGAAAAACATTATGCAACAAACAAAAAAATTGTTTGCTACCAAAATAGCACATATGGCTTTTGTAGAGGCAATAAAGGATGAATTTGGTTGAAAGAACTAAATTCTAATATAGGCTTCTTATAAGAGAAAACTATTCTTTTTCGTGATATTCTTCCTGTAATTTTTTTTTTGTTTGTAAAAGATTAAGTTGATTATGAACTAACCAATCTCATTGATGTTAGGTGTCACTTTCTTTTCACAAAAATAACATATTAAAGTATGGAAAATTGATATGAAGAAGAATCCATCTCATATATTCACCAAGCTTTTATTTCCTAAAGCAAATTGTTAGATAACACTTATTTAAAATTGTATCAAATTTAAGTTAAAGTAGAGTTTTTATTGAACATGTCTTTATTTTATAAAGTTGTTTAAACAAACTTGATTAGTCATCTAACACATAACACATGGTTGAAAGCAACTAATATAATTGTTTTCCTACAACATCTATTTTTTATGGCTCGATCATCTAATCATAGAGTGTTAGTATATTATTGTTTTATTAGTTAATTATAACTTTATGTTATTCTATTGTAGAGTTAATTACATTATAACAAACCTATAAATAATATGATTATACGGATAGATAATTCATACATGTTTATATTTCACAATGATTTTTTTCGGGTTAAATATGTTTTTAGTCCCTATACTTTGGGGCGATTTTGGTTTTAGTCAATTTTTAAACTAAAGTACAATTTAGTCCTTCAACTTTAGAAAACTCTGGTTTTAGTCATTTTTACCAAATTTTTTTAACTTTATTTGCTGTTTCAAACACGTTTCTCAGTTAAAATTGAAGCAAAAATATGTCAAACAATGTAAACAATCCAAATGCTATAATGAAACGTGTTTGAAACAACAAATAAAGTTAAAAAAATTTGGTAAAAAGGACTAAAACCAGAGTTTTCTAAAGTTGAATGACTAAATTGTAACTTAATTTGAAAATGGATTAAAAGCAAAATCGCCCCAAAGTATAGGGACTAAAAAGATATTTAGCACATTTTTTTTCTTTAATTTGCTCTTTCCAAATTGGGTGTGTATTTCTTTTTTAACTTTGTGAATTACAACATTCGTTTTTCACACGTATTCATGAAAAACTAATTAATATACATATAATAATTTTTTGTCACATTTTGTGCTTACCTTTCCTTATGTATTCTTTTACTTTGTGCTTTGAGTGTACGCTAATACAAAATCTAGCATTCTTACAAGTTATATGTTTATAATAGATTTTTTTTATCAATTTATCCAACACTTTACAACTAACATTAATTTTCGTTATCACAATATCTATCATGGAGATTCCCATTGTGGCAATGCCACCCCTTCTAAACACTTGCTTACTTGTGACTATAACCAGCATCTATTTTTATACTTTTTTTTGAAAAAAAGAGATCAATTGATAAAAACTAGCAAAATACTTCATATATCAATCAAAGGTTACCACAAAGTAAATCCTTGATTAATAGGATTAAGATTATGATAATAAAAAATATACATAATAAGTGTTACGGTAATGATAATTAATGAATGTCATTACACAAATAAACACCCCAAAGATGAAAATTTTATTTTGGATTAACAATATATATATATATGAAATGGTAGCACATCATGCTTTCTAACTCTAAGAAATTATCAATATTAACATTTAAAAATTATTAAAAACTAAAAGATCATAATCATGAATAATTAAATCATAAATAAGATTCATCAATCCATAAATCTTTGTCAATAATAGAGTATCGAAAATATTACGTTAGAGAGATTATTATATAACATTTTGTTATTTTACTATTTCACTTATCTATTTTTATTACTTAAATCAATCACGCTAGGAACATTTTTAAATGGTAATGTCTTATAAGTTAAAACTAATTACTAGTTCATATTACAAAATTATAACTAATTAAATAAATGTGGGACTTGCATAAAATTAAATAATGGGCAAGATTTTCACAAGTTTTCGACTTCCTAGAAAATTCGTAAAAATTATGTTAAAATTTTAGGGACTCTTAAATTGAACAAAACCATTTTAATAGTCATACCTAAAAAAATATTGTGATTTCTTTAGATTTTGGGTCTTATTGTGAAAAATGAATCAAATTACATATCATACGTAGTTAATTTGTACTTTCTAATTTTTATATAAATCTCATAATCTTACGTTAAGTCACAAATGAATTTTGATATTGATAATATATTTACTGGACAATTTTTATATTTAATTGGACCGGATTATTTTAATAAAAAATAAACTCTATTATATTTTCAAAACGTTAGAGTGATTTTTATAAAAATTTAGAATTTAACTTCATAACTTATGTCGATTTTTAATTGAAAAAATATATGATGTGCATAATTTCTTAAAAATGAAAATAAATAAAAAAATTATATGCCTAACAAGGAAAGCACATGTACCACGCTTGCGAAACAACCTATCCGTTACCCGTTTTCGCAAAGGAAATGAAAGGTCCTTTATCCAAAAACTAGAAAGAAGGTCCGAATGAAAATGAATCGCAGCAGTACGTGCAATGCACGCGTGAGGGTGAGAGAGGAGTATAAGATAGCCGCCTGCACCTGCAAAGCAGAGTAAACAAACCTGAGCATATTAGGGAGCCTGAGGTTTAAGAAAACACTTTACCTTTTATTCTATTCTATTTTCTTTTCTCTTCTTCCCTAGGGTTTTAACGCTAGGGTTTCAGTGTTTCACTCTCTATTCTTCTTTTACTCTGTTTCTTTTTCTCTCTCTCGGCATAGCCATGGATAGGTACCAGAAGGTGGAGAAACCAAAGCCAGAGTCTCCTATCAACGAGAATGAGATCCGAATCACGACTCAGGGCGCTATTCGCAACTACATCACCTACGCCACTTCGCTTCTTCAGGTCCTTTGATGTTCAGTTATCGTTTGGTGAATGAGTCGATGATTCCGCAGAATGAGAAACTCTCGCATTTTCCGCTGATTGGGGTTTTCTATAAGGGTTGCATTTCCGGGCTTTTGGATTCGGTTTTCTTTATTTGTTCCTTTGGTTGTTCGCTGAATGCTGGTGTGTCGGGGTTCGATTGATTGGGTTTGGTTTGTGATTGGTGGCATTTTTGTGTTTGTGTTTCTTTTTGTTTGGCTATTGGTTATGGAAACCCTTCATTTGTGATAGAATGCATTTTCTGTGGGTTGGGTGTGGAGATTGTCTCAGCTTTTTGATTGTTCAGATTGTTGGTTATTTGCTTTGATATGATGTTTTTGTTTTGTTTCAGTATTTTGGGTGTGTTTTAATGATCGATGATCGATGATCGATTTGTCATGTTTTATTATGATGATAACAAACATGGGCGCTTACATATCGTAATTGTGGAATGGGGTGATGTACGATGTACGTGTTCTGCCTGTTTGTTCCATGACTGAATTAAATTGGCAGTTATTCCTGCAATAGGAAAAGTCAAGGTTTGACGTAGCGGTTGTTTGGCATTTGCCATTATTGTGGGAAAATGTTACTTATCCGGCTTCTATTTTAGGTTGCTATCCTATTGCGGAGGCCTTCAAAGTCATATTATTGTGGCTTCAATTTGAAGGCTTAGGGGAAGTACACTAAAAAGCTGCTATGGATATGGAACTAGGATTTTTTATATGAGCCTATCTTTTGAAACGATTTATGCTATAACGTGTAAACAATCGCATACCATTGAAGCTCTTTGTGACTGGTGGCCGCTATGGATTTTCAGTCCGGAAGCATTTAGAGGTCTTGTTCGTCAATTGCATCCTTTCAGAGCTCTTTGCGATGCTATTGAATCCTTTCTGAAGCCTATTTTGCTTCCACTGACTTTTTCCACCATATTATTTGTTTTAAATTATTTTTGTAGTATCCCCAGCATATATGGATCCAGAAAACCTGAAGCCTTGAGTTTTTCATTTTTCTCCCCTATTCATATTTAAATCGAACTGCAGCAAATTTCATGCATCGAGAACTCAAGCTCACTTATCCCCTACTATTTATGGCCAATCCCTGCATCATGTGGTCTCTACAACCCCACTGATTGCTGCCCCCCCTGCTATTCAAAATCCACCAAGCACATTCTATTACCCTCTATTCCATTACTCAACCCTCACTTCTATTATGTTTCGCTAAGATTTCATCTTATTAATTACGGATGTATTCATTTATGTGTGTGTGTATATATACAGACCGTGATTTTAAATTAGGATAGTATAAAAATTTAGTTGTTGTTTGTCAATTAGAAAGTTATGCTATAGAAGTATCAGGGCTGGAAATAGTTAGGAAATCAAAGTTAAAATATTACTGCTCATGATGGGATTCGCTGCATAGATCAAACAATGCCTGAGTCCTGTCAGATACGAAATTCACAAGATTAAATTAATATTTTTTGCACTGGTGCCTTTGAGTCCTGTCAGATACGAAATTCACAAGATTAAATTAATATTTTTTGCACTGGTGCCTTTGTTGGTTCTCTAACGTTACCACACTTTCTATTATGAGTTAGTATGATCTTCTCATCTATAGGTGTTTATTCTACATTATTCTGATTGAATTTGTAGTCTTATTTTATTTTATCTTTTTTTTACATCCTTACTCAACATTTTTACTTTTGTTGCACTAATAACAAGAACCATAGTAATATATAAAATTCAAAGTTTTATTCAAATTGTCCAATTCAACCTAATAAATAAGTGCAACAATTCCAATCCGAAGTTCAATTAGAAGTCTTCTGTAAATTGTAATCATGATGTTTAGATTCCACAGTGCCATTAAGTGCTTTAAACTTTTTCGTCAGATCCAACCCAGGTTGCGCCACAACTGACAGAACATTTAGTTTGTTGATGCCTTTTTCCCCAATGAGAATATATGATCATTTGAAAATTCACCTAGCACATAAAAGAATCTGTTTGCTGTGCTAGTTTTCCAATCTTCTTTAAAATAATATCATTTTTAGACTATCCAACTCTCTTGTTCACATGGCATGGTTAAATATTGTTGCATAATTAACATCATGAAAATTTTACTTGACATTCATGCATGTTACTTTATTTTATGATTAATGAAAAGTTGTATATCATTTTGTTAACCTGTTATATGATAAGTTTCATTTTCCATTCAAAATACATTTTTAGCTAGTTTATCTCTCACATTTATGTTTATGATATTAGTTTGATTGTGAGCACTTTTTCCTCGAGTTAGATTGTTAAAATTTATTGATTCAACCTTTACACACCTTTTAAACGGACTAAAATTATAGTTTTGGTTGACATGAAGCTTGTGATTGGCTTTGTGATCGACTTGGTTCTTGTAGTAAATATAATCTGTACGAGTTATTTCTAAGTATATTTGTTGGGTATGTATAAATCTTGAATGACTAAAACTATTTATGCTCATATGTGCATCTCTCCATGTTTTTTTCTTTTTTTTTTATCGTGGTTGCCACACTTCAAGTAATTATACCTGTTATACATGCTTATGCTTTCTTATTGATTTCTGTTGTAATTTATCCAGGAAAAGCATGCAAGAGAGATTGTCTTAAAGGCAATGGGACAAGCAATCAGCAAGACAGTTGCCATTGCAGAGATTTTAAAGGTTACTTTTCCTTGAAAGACGTCCTTCTTGTGTTTCTTGTATATACTTTGAAATGTATGCAAATTACTGTCAGGGATATCTTGTCAATTATAGTTGAACACAAAAATTGCAAATAACCCTAAATTAGTTGGCTATGAAAATTGGAAACTTACCAGGCATATAAATCTATAATTACTTGTTGGTTGAAAGTTATATAAGTCTAGAGTATATGAGATTCATTAAAATTGAGGTTGGTTTTCGTTGCTGGCTCTCATCTTAAACAGAAGAGAATTCCCCGGCTGCACCAAGATACTGGCATCAGCTCAGTTAGCATAACCGATGTGTGGGAACCCATTGAAGAGGGTCTTGTACCGTAAGTGTTATATGAAGTTTTAATCTGCATGCATCTTTGTATGGTTGGTGGCTTAGATTGAACTTCTACTTTTAATGCAGTGTGGAAATGACTCGACATGTTTCTATGATCTCAATCACCTTATCAGCTAGAGAATTAAACAAAAATTCTCCTGGGTGAGCTTTTTACAAAATTGTGGCTCTATTTTCATTATTTTCTGTGTGGGCTTTCTAGACGATTTTGTAGCCTGTATTTAGAATCGTCTTCTAGTTGTTTGATCTGACAAATCTGGGATGTTTTCTATACGATTATGTTTGCAGGTATCAAGCTCCAAGTAACGTGGAACAACCAAAGCCACACACCAATTATCAGCAGCAACCTATAAAACCAGCACGTGTTCCATATAATGCTGTAAATGAAGGTGCTCTGGATATAGCTACTACAGTAATTAATAATGAAAATGTTAAATACAATAATTTCTAACCTTCAGCACACGTAATATCTTGATTTAGATTCATATGGCCGAGGACGAGGTCGGGGTCGGGGGAGAGGAAGAGGAAGGAGTTGGGGAAGGGGTGGTTATGGCTATCAAGGTGGTTACGGAAATTATCAAGCTGGATATGGATACTACCAGGGGGGTTATGCAAATTATCAAGGTATTGTCCATTCTGCTCACTGAGTTGTAATGCGTTGGTTGTTCATATTAATTTTCTTGGTTTATATACTTTTATTATTTTGGGCATTTAATTTACTTTGCTTGTTCATCTTAGTTTTGGATGTTTATATGCCTTTTTTTAATAAGAATTTTTATTTGTACTTTGTCCACTGCCAGATAATGGGGGTTATTCAAACCGGGGACGAGGTGGTGGGCGAGGTAGAGGTTGGGGTTATCGTGGTAAGTTTATTTGATACTTATTCTTCCCATATTTTGTGATGTGTTATGAGGTTTTCCATCTATTGTGGTGTAACGAGCAAATGTTCTGGGTTTATTTTTTTCTCTTGTTTATGGATAAAGAATTTTACTACTCTTGACCTAGTCTTGTGTCAATGCCTGAAGTATGTGCTTTTCAGATCGATGCCATCATACAGAAAAAACTTGTTATAAATTTTTAAGGATGTAGGCCTGAAAGATACTCGCCCAGGTTTAATCTGATCCTTCAACTGTGGCATTTTGCAACAGGTACAGGTTATGATGGTGGCAGGGGTGGAGGTGCAGGGTATGAGGGTGGGAGGGGCGGTGGTTATGAAGGTGGGAGGGGTGGAGGTGCAGGGTATGAGGGTGGGAGGGGCGGTGGTTATGAAGGTGGGAGGGGAGGTGGTTATGAGGGGGGGAGGGGTGGTGGTTATGAGGGGGGGAGGGGTGGTGGTTATGAGGGGGGGAGGGGTGGTGGGTATGAAGGTGGCAGAGGTGGTGGGTATGAAAGAGGCAGAGGTGGAGGAAGGGGTTATGGACGCGGCAGGGGCCGAATGGGTGGACGTACAAGGGGTGGTGCAAACCAGGCATGATTGCGAAGGGTGCTGTTGTCATTCTTGCTAAATGCTTGCCTTGACAGTGGGGTTAATGTTTTATGAATACTGTGTTGATAGTGTGATGTGGCTCATGATCCAGCATTATTAGGCAGTATTTTATGTTTCATTTGTCATGAAATTGAAATGGGCAAGGTTTTGTTCATCTTTAGATTTAGTTGCAGAGCATCTTGATTATGATTGCTGTAATTCATTTCAACTTTTATGGTTGCCAACACCATATTTTTATCTGTATCTGGTTTATATATGGCTTTTATTTTAATCAAAAATAGCTTTTTCTTTGATAAACTTGCGGGGTTAAAATAATATGCCTATGTTTTACGTAGACAGGCTTCATGTACGCTGGAGATTGTAAATTGTGAACTCCATCTGTGCATAAGGAGTTTAAGATTCAGTGTTTGGAACTGATATGTTATTAATGCAACTCATTAATGTGAACAATAATGTTGATAATAAACAGTACTGTTTTGGATTACAGGTGCATTCAATTTTTATCGAATGTTAAATTGTTTGTAACTGAATGTTTTTCAATATTATTGTTAAATTACAAATTTATATTTATCATGATTATCTATGTTTAGTTTAATTAAACTAAATTAATAATATTATTTTTCTAACATCTTTGAGAGTCATGAGGCTCATGATTAACCTTTATCAGCGTCAACATGTGAGCAATCTCAAGGAACCAGTTAATACAAAAAGGAGTTAATGTAATATAAAAGGATATTATTTGGCATTATCTTTGAAGTTGGACGTTATTTGGATATTTGACACTGTTTTCTTGGTGGGTGGAAATTAATTTGGGCAGTAAAACTGAAGTACAAATATAATTGTATCGGTGGTTTGTTGGTGAGATTTTTTAATACATTTGTGCTCGTTGCTTGGTATTTGAGGTGTCTTTGAGTCGTCTTGGATTCGTGGAGTTTGCTGGTTTTGAATTTACTTCTTAAGGTCAATGGCATATGTGGCTATTTAATTAATATTGTTATGTTTCTTTCACTGCTTAACGAAGAGATTATATTTTATATTTAGGGTTTTTGTTGCTTTATGAGTTTTGTGATTTTAGCTCACTTTGTCACAAAACATGAAAATACTGTCCTACGACATGCAAATACTTTTTTGTCAATGGTTCATTGTTTGTGTGTACATGCCATTAGTTTTATTTAAGGAGGATAAAAGATTCGAGATCTAATCTATAATAATTTAAATTTATATTCTTTTAATTCTATTTAAATGAATTTATTTTAAATTTAAATATATTTTTTAGATTTAAAATTTAATTTGCTTGGATTTACATTGGATAGTATTTTTGAATTTTAAGAAAAATCTAAATATTAATTTCTTTAATAGGATTTGACTTTGATTTAGATTGGATCAGAGTTTTAAAAATTCAAAATTAATGTGTGCGTTTAAATTGAGTTAATCCAGATCAGGATAAGGTTCAACATGAGTTGGCCTTAACGAAAGGTCAGTCTTAGTTGAAGGTCGGCTAGAGTCTATCTTGATTAAAGGTTGGTCCACATCAGTCTCGTTGGAAGGTTAGTTTGAATAGGTTCCTACGGAGGTGATTATAAAGGAAGGTCATCTCGAGTCAATCTCGATTGAATGTATGTTGTCTTAAGACGAGATTGACTTGATTCGACCAAGACTGACTTAGTCAAGACGAAACATAAACTAAGTTGACCTTGACTGAAGGTTGTTTCGATTCATCCACGATCCAAGATAAGCTCGAGTGGTGATTGCTAAAGGGTTGGCTCGAGCCATCCCTGATTGAGGGTTGTCTAGAGTAGCCTCTAATTGAAGATTGACTCGAGTCATCCCTGATTAATTATGGCCCCGAATTGTCCTTGACAAAGAGTCGGACTGAGTCGTCCTCGGCCGAGGGTCGACCTAAGTCATCCTCAACCAAGGATTGATTTGAGTCTTCCTCGGTTGAGGATTGGTTCGAGTCATCCTTCAAAGAGGGTTGGCCCGAATCATTCCCGACCAAGAGTTGACCTGAATCATCCTTAGTTGAGGGTTTCATTGACTTAGATTGTTTTACTGTTTAGTTTACTTATTTAGTTGTTGCATTATTTGATAGTTTTCTTGTTGCATTACATTCTCTCATAATTGCATGATGTTTGAATAGTTAGGAAGCATGTAGAATCATAAAAGATTAATTCTTTCTAGAAGGATTCATAGAAATTTGATAATGAGTGTGTTTTAAAAAATCTAACCGAGCCTACAACTCAAGCGACAAAGTTGGCACTCAAGTCTCTATTCGTTGGTGAGAAATAATGGGTTTAAAAATTTAAACATTGAAACCAATAGAAGCCCACCCCAAGAATTGAATTTCAAAAAACAAAGAAAATCAAAACTTTTGAACTTGAAATTGATATAGTCGTGAGTGAGTAGTAGTTAAAGTCTTTTGCATGATGAAATTGAGAAACCAAATCTTAAATTAAGAATGTGAGAGCATAGACAATTTGATACTCAGGAAATACACAGGTTAGTAGCATCCTACTGGATCTTGTGCCACATCTTATAAGAAATTGCAACATAATGAACATGGAAATGATCAAGGCAATCTTCTATTGAAAACCTTGGGAACCAGAGCCAAAAAGCCTACCTATCATTGTTGAATCTTTTTAGCACCAAAGCCTTTTTAAAATACACACCCTTGCCTTGAAACATATTTCACCCACCTTTTTTACTGGAAAAAGATGAGGAATTCAGTTTTGTGTGAACCTTTGGCAAGAAAGGAGGCTGGAGAGAGTTTACAATGGGCAATCATGAAAAAGAGGCCTAGAATTCATAAACTTACAAAAAGGAAAAAGGTTTGAATAAGCAGCAGTTGAAAAACAAAAGAGTAAGATAAAAAATAATAGGTGCATGAAAAATGGAATAAAATAGAGCCTGAAAATTAAAAGAGTTAATTTGTCAAGGCCTTAAGAAAATTTGAAAAGGAAAAAAGGTAAACTCATTGCATACGCTAACTGCTCATTTTTTTTCTTAGTGAGTTTTGTTTACCATTGAAAAACCATAAATTCCTTTGTAGCCCAACCACGTTACAAACCCATTAAAGTCCTTAGTGATCCATGTAAGTTATGTGTAGGGAGTATTCAAAAGATGAGGTATATGGTCGGGAAAGAGCAAACTATCATTGTGATGAGTTAACCACTAAATCTGAGAAGATTTCTCTTGCACAAATACAATTTACATATAAAAACTTTGTGTTGACTCAAAGCTGCAAAATTTTGCAATGCGATTTTTGGAAAAAGAATGAAACACTTATGTTTTTCCAACTTGCATTGTATGGTGAGGAGGCAACTGTTATACTCAGTTCATGGAAAAACCTTTTGATTGTTTATATGCTTGTTAGTTTGAGATTTTAGGCTTGTTTGAGGGCAAACAAGGTTTAAAGTTGGGGAGTGTTGATAAATACCCAATATGAGTTGATTTTAATGTTGAATTAGCACTTATTTTGTTATAATTTAATGTATCCATCATAATCACCCTAATTTTTCTTGTTTTGCAAGTTTAGAAGAAATGAGAGAGTCAAAGTGAAAAATTGATGAAAAATAGAGACATTCCAAGAAAGTTCCAGCAATTTGTATATAACATGACTGTAGCGTTAAACGAGGCCTTGAGCCTTTGAGGGTTTTCTCAAGCCTCCAAGAAAGTTCCATCATGGAAGGTTTTCTCAAGCCTTGACTTGAGGCTCAGGCAATGGAGAATTGTTCATCATGACATAATCACAAGAATTCTCCAACCTAAGAACACACAACTTAAGCCTTGGAGGAAACCCACATAGGGAGGAAACCTCACAGACGGAGCAATGAACCACTGTTGGACCCATGCTGATAGATTCTATATAAATAGGATTGCTAAACAACTTTAGGAGACTTTGGAAAATGATAACTTTTTGGGACTTTTTGAGAGGACTTAATTGAGAGACTCTAAAGAGTCTCCTCACTTACTTTATTTGTATTTAATAGAACATATTTAGAGGATTAACAGATTGAATTCCTTTTGTCTTATTACTTCTTCCTATCATTTATGAAGATCTAAATCTCCTATGTGTTAGAGTGAGATGTAGTTGCTTTGAACTCTCTTGTATTCGATACTATCATTCATTTATGGATGCTTACTTTTGATTATAAGTTTGTTAATTGATATATGCTTAACATTGATCAAACTGATCACTTATCTTAATTCACTAGTTTAGGCTTTAGTGGGAATTAATTTCAAGTTGAGGTCTAATAAGTTTTTCTATGTGCTTTTAGATGCTAGGGATAGATCTAGTGTTGCAGTTGGACATAGAGTTTTGATCTCAATGCAGGTGATTCGTTCAAACAATCATTGAAGAATCATACTAAAGGATGGTGATCTTAGGCTTAAAGTTCCAGGAATGAACCTAGAGTTACACCTAAAATGAACTCCCAGGACTTGATCATTTTCAGCTTCATATATGTTGATAGATTTGATACAAGAGAGAGAAAAGTACTGACGCCGAACTCCAACATAGTTTAATCATCCTAAAGTCACTCATTTAGCAATCCAAACTATTCTCTAAACATATTTTACAATATTTTAACAACACAAATCTATTTTCAGCAACATCTCCTCCACGATTACTATTTTATACAAGATCAAAATAGTTAAAACATTGTATTTTTTGCCAAATCACTGTGGATACGACACCTATTATATTACAATTGTGTTAGTGTGATTGAGTTGTATAAACCTGCGAATAATGAGGCAAATTGAAATTTAAGCAATTGAATAATTGGTACAAGCTCTATTGTTTGTGTTTCGGTAGGATTGAGATCCTAGCCCTTCAAAGTTGTCTGCTACATCATCCAGTTGTACTGTTCTCTCTCTTCTCTTTGTCCTAGCCGCGGGAGAGGGTGCTTGCCTATTCTGTCAGACAAATATTTATAAATATTACAATGAGTTTACCATTAGGTCTAACTCATTACTCACCAATAAATGACATTATTCCTATTAATTATCAATAAATGATAATTATTTTCATTAACTTCCGATTGATTGCTCAGATTAATTTCTATATCGGTCGGTCATTTTCTCACTGGATAGTTAGCCGCTTGGTCCTTTGGCTAACCGGGTGGTCCTACTGTACACAAGCCCCTCAAGCCCAAGCAAGCTCTTTATTGGAAGAGGTGCGCAAGGGTTATGGTGAGCATGATAGAGACTGTTGACGTATTTTCGATGCACTTTAAGAGTTCTCTTTAGAACTTTTTCCTATGTTGATAGGAGTTCTTTTTAGTACTTTTTCCAATGTTGAGCGGTGACTGACGGGAGTTCTTTTTAGAACTTTTTCTTACGTTGATAGGAGTTCTTTTCAGAACTTTTTCCTATGTTGATAGGAGTTCTTTTTAGAACTTTTTCCCATGTTGAACGATAGATGCTATGATCCTGTTATATGCACTTAGGCTATAAGGCTGAATGACCAAGCAAGCGAGACGGTTCGATCTTCGATTATATTCTAACACTTCTTTTTAGGATTTGATGTTATCGATAAGGACTAAATGTTGCTTGATTCATGGTCATTGTTGTAGCATTGCCCATGGACATTTTCAAAGATCCCATCATACTTGATGATTGTTACTGCATTAAGAACTTGTTCAAAAACTTCAAGTCTCCATGCTAATAATATACTTAGAATAAAATAAATCATGGGGAAATCATGTTTCCAATACATTTAACATATTTATCACCCCAAACTATTCTCAGTACGGGATACACGATGTTCGAAAGTATTATCGTCCACAATATATTTATATATGCCAACATTAGTGAACGAAAGCATTAGAGAAAACCACATTCCACTTCTGAGGAAATACTAATCTAATTGCCCAATGCATTCTAGTATGTAAAAAGCATTTGAATGCTGAAGGACGCTCAATTATAACATATGGAGAAATAGTTAAATTCCTAATGCCCTCTGAATGGCCAAGGAGTAAATGGCTGAAGTGGAAAAATATGCAACAATCGAAGATTCCATATGCGAAAAGAGATTGCTTCAAAAAGAAAATTTGAAATATAATCTTTCATTGTCCTTCCAAGATTGAGATATTGTAGCTTTTTGAGATTCCCAATTTGATATGGAATTTTCATAGTTTCCATGAAGATCAAGCAGATTTATATGACCAGTTTGATGGTTGCAGTTAATGCCTTTCCATTTGCAGTAATTTCTATTATTTGTCCAAGTGGAGAGCACGCCAAAGTTATCTATAAAGCCTTGTTTGAAGTTGAAGAGTGTTTGCCTCTATCTGTCTATGCATGCTTCCCCACTTTCATTTGAGTTGTTGAATGTCTAAGTAATTCCTGAAGCAATCAAGGAAAGCAGTAAAATAACATAACATATTTTTAGAATCACAGGATAAAGTTCAGTTGAGATTTACAGTAGACAAGCAGAACGAAACACTGAGAAGTTTCCTGATGTTGCTGCTGCAATTTCAATGCAAGGTTGAAGAAAACAAGTGTATCTTCATTTATTCTTTATTGTGAAATTGTTGCATATGACATTAAAGCATATATAGGAGTTCTTTTGTGAACAAATAAAGCAATAACATAAGTTAGTAAATTAAGCGAAAGTAGTTGAACTCTGAACATGGCACTGACTCTAGTATTCACGTGTTTCTTTGCAACCCTTGTTCCTCACCTCACAAATGCAACATCGTGCCAATCCAACGGTGCACATTCACCCACAATCGACCCCTCGAGAACAAAGGCTACCCTAACCTTGAACGACTCTAAACAAAGGCTACCACAATCGACCACTCGGTGAGGACGACGGAGGTCCATCTGAATGTGACGGGAATTACCAGCCGCTTCCTCAGAGAGTGGTGGTGCTTTCCACCGGGTGGTACAATGGCGGTTCCTAGTGTGGGAAAATGATCAGGATAACGGCGAAGAACGGGAGAAGTGCAATGGCTAAGGTGGTGGACGAGTGCGACTCCACGCAAGGGTGTGACGAAGAACACACGAATCAATCGCCATGCAAGACCAACATCGTTGAAACATTTGAAACTGTGTGGAATGACTTATGACTCAACACTGATGATGGTGAAGTAGCAATCGCGTGAACCATGGCTTAGAAAACTCATCATCATATCATATATTACTGCACCCATGCCTTTTGTTTTGCTCCCTCTTACTTTTCAAGATCTCCTAGTTGAGTGCTTTCAATTGATTGGGAAAATGTTTTTCTTGATCAAGTTGATGATGAACATGGATAATGGAAACAATTGTTGATCTGAACACTTGATTACGAGATGCCTTTTACACATACACAACCACTGGAATAATCAAAGCATTCAATCAGATATTGAATTAAGATCTAAATTAAATTATTCAATAAAGAATAATATGGTTATATAAAAAATAGTTATATGAACAAAGTCAAATGCTCGCAAATATTGAAGCTGGTTAATGTTGGTGGTGAGACTCTTTGCCGTCATTGGCTGAGTCCCACAGACTGAGACCTGATCGAAGTAGTGATGTTGAGACCGAGTGCTCGTCTATTTCTTTGGTTATAGAGGATGTCGCTTGGCCTCATGGTGAGCGCCAAAATGTTTCAGTAGGATTGAGATCCTAACCCTTCAAAGTTATTCGCTACATCATCCAGTTGTGTCGTTCTCTCTCTTCTCCTTGTCCTAGCCGCGGGGGAGGGTGCCTGCCTTTTTTGTGAGACAAATATTTATAAATATTACAATGAGCTTACCATTAGATCTGACTCATTAATCACCAATAAATGACATTATTCCTATCAATTGTCAATAAATGACAATTATTTTCATTAACTTCCCATTGATTGCTAAGATTAATTTCCAGATCGGTCCGTCATTTTCTCATTGGATAGTTAGCTGCCCAGTCCTTTGGCTGACCAGGTGGTCCTACTGTACAGTTTGTAAAATAGTTTTGAACCAAATTACTAAAAGAGGAGTACCAAAGTGATAAATTTAATAGGTCCAATTTCCTTCAATCATAGTATAAATATTATGATTTTCTAATACAACGATGAGCACTGATAGATTGACGTTTAGCACCAGTCTCTTTGTGTAGGTGTGGCAGCAATTTAGCTATAGATACTGAGCGTCAGATTATACTATTAAGCGTCGTATTTTGCGAATGCTTTAACATTGAGCGTTAGTATGACATTGTTGAGTGCCAACTTTGTACTGTAGGTTTGCAACATTTTAGCTCCAAGACGCAGAGTGCCATAAAGTGTCGCTGAACACCATGTTTTTGCGAGAAGATTAGTGTTGAGTACTAGTAATGTTGTTGAGCATCACTTTTTATGAGAGGTTTAGCGTTGACCGTCAATTTCTCTGTTGGCTCTGTTTTCCCCTTTATTTGTTTTTGGAGGTTTTGTGGTGGATATTAATTTTTTTTATGACTTTGGTTGTTATTGAATTAAAGTGAAAACATTGTTGTGGACATGTATGATGATGGTGTTTAAGGAATTTTAAGGAGAAATTCTTTTTAGGGAATCTTTAGTGTATGCATTATTGTATGGATTTAGTAAGGGGATATCCTGATACTCTAATAACCTATCACACTCACATTGACTGTAATGAGTTATGTTGTTAGAGTTGTAGGAGGTTATAGTCTATGAAGGCACGAAGGGAATAACCTTGTATGTGGGAGGGTGATAACTTATTCACTATGGCTCTGCAGAGTAGTAGAGACTACGACAAGTGCATGCCTCTAGTGAATTCCAATGTCAAAGGAATGTATTTGGATAATTGAGTTTAATTTTAACTATTTTGTATGAATATATATATTCATTATATTTTATCCATGTTTAGTTTTTGTATTTGATATAATTTATTTGGTTTAAAGATAACTCTTTTGTACAATAATTTACCCTGTTGTGTGCTTTGTGTTGTTTGTTTGTCTCTTTTACAATGATCGCCAATTTGATGTGAGTAGATGAGGAGGTAGGAGATGATACCCCTTTGATGGAAGGTGATGATGCTTGAAATAATTCTTTAGCTTCTAATAGTTCATTGAATATGAGTTTTTTTTTAACTCTTATTATCTATAGTTATATATATATATATATATATATATATATATATATATATATATATATATATATATATATTATAGTAATTATTTTAGATATCTATATTAATATTATATATGTTTTTAGCTATCTTTTTTCATTATCAATTTTATAATATTTTATTTAATAGTTTTATAATGTTAAATAAGATGTTACACTTAATACTTAAATCAAATAATAATTCAAATATAATCTCATATATGAGATCACAAATTCACATAATTTTCATCAATCTTGATAACCATTTTCATATAACATGTAAGTTCTATCAATATGAGTAAATATTGTTATATAATATAACTCCTTTAACTAAAACCATAAATTAAAGGATATATGGAAATCAACATTCAATTTTGCATTTATGAAAATATTTACATTCAATGACTTTAAAAAAGTAGAATAATTTTTTTTTCTTTTAACTTGACCAACAATATTTTTGCTTGAAAGAAAATTTGTTTGATTATGCAAAATTTGTTCGCTTCAGCAAAATATTAGAAAATCAACCTCATGTAGTAAAATGAAACCGAAATTTCAAAGTTAATTTCAAAAATATTTTAATAAAACAACTTCTAAAAAATTTAAATGATTAATCCAAATATTATTATTTGTTCATTACATATCAAGCTTGGTCTCTTAATTAAAAATATGAATATTTAGACTCATCAAATTCCTAAACTATAATAAAGAAAGATGTAAAAATTTACTCAACCTATCTAATTCATAATTAAAACTCAATTGTTCAAAAAAACTCTATATTTAACATGTATATAATATTTATTAGATTAACTTATCAATAAATGTATCTAATTCATTAAACAAAACTCAATAACATTATTTAAATAAAATTTCAACCAACCAGTGTAAAATTAAAGATAATATATAATGAGGTCACTCTCACATTTAGATCTTTAATCCTAAAGTTATATAACAAAAATAAATAACTTTTCCTAAATGTTCAAATTCAAAAAAAATTCAAAACAAAATTATTCGAAAATTTAGAAATATATAACAAAATATCAAACATAACCAAATCTAAAAAAAAAATTGATAAAACCACTTTTCAATTGATAATCAACAATTTAAACAATAGATAATTTCAAACTAAAAATCACAGTCTACGATAAATTTCCTAAAACATTGGCATTCAACGTCAACATCAATATGTCATAGTGACAATAATTGGATCCCAAAGAATGCAATTCGAATTCCTGAAGTTGGAAAAATGTACAGCCGTCAATTATTAACCTTTTTTCGGGGTTTTCGGTCACAGGTATTTGAAAAACAAAATTAGATTTAAATGCTTTAAAATAAAATTTGTTATATTTTTATTTTTTTCTATTTACTCTAATCTTTAATTTGACTTTCTGTTTTCAAAAAAAAAATATTTGGTCTTTTATTTTGGAAAAATCACAACTTTTGTCAAATTTTTAATTTTGCATGTTTTTTTAAGTTCAATTAAACATATTCATTTGAGATGTTATAAAAACTATTTATTTAATTAAAACAGAAGAAAAGTAAAATTTATTAAATAAGTGACCTACTATATCTTTATTTTAAATGAGGAACCAAATTCACAAATTGGGTAAAATATAGGAAATTAAATTTTACTTTAAACCTTGGTTTTCTAAGGAATTTTCTTTCTACACTTGTTAAAATAAGGATTTGAATTAAAATTTTAAATAAAAAAAAATCAATGAAGTCTTGAATAAAAAATAGTTATGAATAGACTAATAAAGAAGTTGAATAGTTGCATACATGTTGAAAGAATCTAAGTTTTATTCCAACAAATTATATTAACCCTAATACACTTAAACATTGATCCAATGATTTAGATTGATGAAAGGAGAAGAGACATTTAGCCTATGTTGACATTTCATCGAAAAGCATCTAAGTGAATCAAGCTTGATTCCTGTCCAGATTCGAATGCATAAACCCTAAAAATTTGGTGACGTCAACTATCTCTTCTTCTTTTGTTTTCATATTCTAACTTTTCAACTTCGAATGATATTTTGATTCATTCTGAGGTTCGTAGTATTGGAATCCCATCGTCACATTGTTCATGACAATAAAACAAAGTTTATCATTGTTGTCACCAGCTTTAACACCAACATCATAGTTCTAATCTATCTTCTGTTCCTTTTCTCTAAAAATATCATCACAATCCATCTGTTGGAGGAATCTATATTGAATTCTCTACATTTTTCTGTATATTTAATTCAATTATTTTTTTATTTTAAAATGTTAGAGTATTCACACACTTTTTTTACTAACTTTTATTCGCTGGAAAGAGCAGTTTAAGAAAATTAGAGTACTTAATCTAAATCTTCACTTTTATAATATCTTTAAATGATTATTTGTATTGGTGGCAAGTGTAAAATTTGTACACTAACTATGTATATACCGTCATTAAATTATAAAAATAAAATCTAAATTACAAATTTACTCTTCTTTAATTTCAATTCTATAAATTCCGGCTTCCTACGTATTTTTATGGTTTTAGTTTATCTATTTATGAAAGTACACATGTAATTTTGGTTCAATAATTAATCTTAAACATGTTTAATTTCCTTTTGTTTGCTTGTTTTGTTTAAATTATATTGATTCAAACTATTTTATGATGGTACTAAAAGTGAATAAGTTATAATTATAATAAGTGAAATCACATGTCTTAATGCTATAATATTACATTCATCATATAACGGTAAAATAAAAAACATGAGACTAGAGATTTAAAATATTAATTATAAAAAAAACAAAAAAACTTGTCTATATTATTATTATTATTATTATTATTATTATTATTATTATTATTATTATTGTTGTTGTTATTATTATTATCATCATTATTATTATAATAATTATTATTATTATCATTATTATTATTATTATAATTATTATTATTATCATTATTATTATAATAATAATTATTATTATTATTATTATTCACATTATTTTATTATTATTATTATTTTCATTGTTGTAATTATTATTATTGTTGTTATTAAAAATTTGTATCAACTAATTACTTTACATCACTTCTGATTTCATCTTTTAGATTTTACGCCCATAAGTAAATAAAATAAGTATATAACATACAAAAAATTTCACAATTCACAAAGGGTTAAGGATGTGAGATTTAAAAAATAGTTTTAAAGTAGTCATGGTTTTATAGATGATTTTTGAATATTGATCATAATAAAATATTAAATTATAAATAGAATTCTATTAAAAAAATTATTTCATAAAATCATTTATTTTTATACAACTTATTTTCTAAATCTGCTTTTCACCTCTATTATATTTTAATTCATTTTTTATCTCATTGAAGATCCGAGCTTACTTAATAGTTTATTTTGTCATCAGTTTTGCTCAAATTTGTCAATTAGGTCTAATTTTTGAAAAAAGTATCAAATGCGTCTTCATTTCTTAAATTTTGCATCAACAAAGTCCGTTCCGTTAAATAGAAACAGACACAAAGTTAAAAGGGATTGATGATATGGCAGAAGATAATGTTAACATGTTATTTTGTAGGTGTATTTGTGCTGATGTGTTAGTGAATTAGAGGTTGACGTGGAAAGTAATTCCCCCTTCACGCACCATGGTCTTCATTCTTCTATCATTTCATCTTCTTTCACTTTCTCTGCCAAAAAAGAGTACTCATTCTTGCTCTTAGAAACATCATCACAAACAGATTCATCGACCTCATTCATCACTCCGAGTAACACTCAAATTCATCACCCAATATCACCACCTTCCCTCATACCTTAGAAAATCTCCATCATCCTCATATAATGACCTGCACATTTAAACCAAAATAGAGAAACACTGAAAAAAGAAGAAAAGCAATTTTTGACAGTGATTTTCGGCTTCAAATAGAAATAGTTGAACTCCTCTATCACACACAAAGGGGAAGAATGAAAAAGTTTAACTACCGCAAAGGACAGTGGCAATATCTCTAACTAAGCTTGATGATCGTCACGGTGGCTGGTTCTGCGCGATAGAGTACTAAGATGGTGGTCCATGACGGCGTTCTTGGTCGGTGAGGAGGAGCAACGACCCTAGCTTGGTCGTGGCGGTGACTTATGCGGGAGAGCATCGTTGACGATGCTGACAACCTCGTCAGTGAGTGTTGTTGCAGCGACGAGCGGTGGAGGCATGTGCAACGGTATCGCTGGTGATGCTTCACGGTGTCGGAGCTTACCTCAAGCACGCACGGAGGGAGGAACGCCGTAGTGGCTGCCGGTGTCTCTTGTGACAATCGGTGCTGTTAGTGACAGTTTTGGCCGACCAGAGGGAGGCACAACGGCGTTGGTCATGCGGAGGGAAGAGTTGTCGCTAATGAAGGTGGAGAAGAGACCTTCGTTTTTGAAAATGAAAAAAGAAACCCTAGAGAAAAGAGGGCTTGGGCCTGGCCTAGAAAATACCAAGTGTACCCCTAAATTCCATCTCTACACTCATTCACTAACACGTCAACATAAATATACTTACAAAATAACATGTATTCTTCCATATCATCAATCCCTTAACTCTGTTTGTTTCTATTTAATGGAAAGGACTTCGTTGATGCTAAATTTACAAAATGAGGACACATTTGACACTTTTTTCAAAGGTTGGACCTAATTGACAAACTTGAGCAAGACTGAGGACAAAATAAGCTATTAAGCCTATTTATTCAATCAAATTTATTATTAGAGTGTGTCTTCTTTTTACTTTTTTCTTGTGCCAAATTTGAATATGTTTTTGGTAGCCTCTAGGAGGTTTTCATGTGACTTTAAGTAATTCAATTTGATTCTCTATGCTTATGTAAACACGAGGGTGTGTTTCAAAAACATTCATCTGAACTTTTTTTTTGTTAGAGCTACTTTTAGGGGTTGATTGTGTGAAGCCTTTGTAACTGAAAATTCTTCTTTTAAGGAAGCTAATATAATTATATAATTTGAAATCTTCTTGATGAATGAATTCAGATGAGAAAGTGAAATATTTGGTAATTTCTTGTATGCATATGGTATGTTGAATTGAATTGATGTTATTGAGTGTTTTGACTTAATGGAAATTGGTATATGTGGAACTTATTGGTTATAACGGGATTTTTCCAATTACTCTATTTAGGTTTATGTTGAACTAAACTATGCTAATTTTGAACTAAGTAAAATTAGGTAATCTATTGTTTCAATCAAGGTCTAAATACTGGTATAATGTTGGGTAGTACCTTAGAATAGTTGGATGCTAAGCTAAAAATCAAAGTCAGAGAGCTCTAGTGGCTCATGATGTCAAGTGTTAGTTAGGGACCGTTGGGCACTATTATGATTTAAAATCATAGAGAGCTTCAGGGGTCTACGGTGTTCTACATCCGTAGAAGTCGTTGGTCACTCCACATTAATGTTGGGCACTAAAGGCATTACGTTGGGCGCCAACTAGTTTTTGTTGGGCCCTAACAATTGTATTTGATAAATAACATATTTTAGATTTTATAATTATGCATATATGTTGATGAATTGATGATAATGGATGGTTTAATGTGAGAAATATGATCTCTAGATTGTGTGAATATTGAAGATAGTTTGTGATGACAAATATGATGTTTTAAATGTTGATGTGATGAGAGTGTAATGACTTTCTAGAGAGAAAGTACTTCACTTGGTTGAGTTTAAGGTGCATTAAAGAGGATTTCAGAAAATTATCCTAACTCTGGTAGTATCCAACTCATATAGAGAAAAATATCTAGTTGTGAGAGTTGAGGGAGGTTCCCATAGTAGGACTTGGTGTGAAAGATAACCATTCTTATGAGTTATAGTGAGTCCTGATATTTTGAGGTGGAGTAGAGTCTAAGTGGTAATTGTCAAAAACCTACTAAGTGTTCACATGATATGCAAAATTTTTCAGTCTGTTAAAATACACAAGTTTTCCAGAAATAGAGTGAAATGTCTAAGTCTTATGGGCCATTAAGACCATAGTTATATATCTTTATGCTAATACAAACATGCTTCTATATAGACATTTAAATATTATTGAAAGTATTTGATGTTTGTATTGATGTAAATTGAACTCATGATGATATGATATATTTTAATTAATATGTATTGTTACAATTATATTAGCTTACTTGTTTTTTGTTTGGTTTGTGATTTGTCCACATGTTATGATAATATGCTATATGTGAATAAAGGATGGTGCATATGTGAGTAATGATCAATAGTGAGATTTGTTAGGAGGTTTTCAAGAGGTTAGTTTCAATTTTTATATACATATTTGTATTTTGGGTGCACTCCTCTTAATGTAAATGTTTTATTTTAAAGAATAGTCTTAAAGATATTTTGAAAACACTATCATTAACACAAAAAACTTTATTTACATATGTTATTTTAGGCTTTTTACACCTATTGTAGGTTAGACATAATTATGAGAGACATATGTTTATTGTTGGGTACAAACAAAGTCCCACATCGGATAAAATAAGAGACGGACATGAGTTTATATACGCATAAGATACCTCCATTGGTAAGAAGTTTTTTGGAGTGGTACCAAAAGCAAATCCGTGAGGACTTGAACCAAAGTGGACAATATCTTACCAGTGTGGAGATCTATGTGCCGTTGCATTTATAACAAATGTAAATTTACGTTTGTTACAATAGTAAGTTTTCTATTTTTTTCTCATATTTTCACCAAATTTCTTCTTCTCCTTCTTTGTCTTCTTTTTTTTTCTTCTTTTAATTTTTCTTCTCTCCTCCTCCTCCTCCACTCTCACTCAAGTTCGCATATTTAAATGGTTTGCAACCTATGAAAAAAAAATAAAAACGTAAGAGGAGTGAGGGAAAGTTATATATTACAGGAAGAAAAAGCAAAGAAGCTCACCATGGAGTTCACATTGCTTGTATGAGGCTATTCGCACTGTAGTTCGAAGGGAGTGAAGTGAAAGTGGTGCCAAGGTTACATATGAAAGGTTTTACATCTAATCTCCTTTGGTGGAATGTAAATTTACATCCATATGCAACAATGTTCTTAAAAGACAAAAAAATTGACAAAAGATGAACTTACTATATTTGAGAAACTGATCAAATAGAATTGTTGTTCTCGATGCCAGAAATCCCATGACATGCTTTGATCTTCAAATAACTCTCGTGAAAATCTTACAAGAAAGTTAGAGGAAGAAAAAAAGAATAGTTTAGATTCTGGTCTTATAAAGTGAGATTTGATTAACTATTAATTCTATTTATAAGCTTGAATTTTGTTAATGAAATAGTTAAGCTCAATTTTTAAAAACTACTTTTACTCTAACTATTTTCTATATCCTTATAAAATAAATATAGTTTCATTCTAATATTGCTTTAAATGAATAATAAACTTATCTAATTTTTTTTATCATTAATCACAGATTAAACGGAAGGGAGTATTGTTCAACAATAGGTATATTGCAAGACACAAAATTAATTGTGTGAGAACCCACATTATTTCATGCATATTAATAAAATGGGTGCAAAAATATACAACAGTTACGGAAAATGAATTGAAAAAGATTGTAAAAATATTCTAGTAAAACATTTTTCTATTCAAATGAGTACTTCTTTTCACTAGTGCAGTAAGGGGAAACGACAACGGTTGTTTTTGCCCTTTGACAGCGGTTCCCGAACCACGGCATATTCAGCCACGATAAAAAGTCTGGGACTTTAGGTCACGGTTGTAACACCCGCGGTTCCTAAAACACCCGCGGCCTAAACCCCTGTTTTTTTTTCAAAAAAATCGTAGCATTATATGCCGCGGTTGGAACCACGATAAAAAGGCAGGAATAGACTGCGGCTCGTACCACAACCGCGGCCAAAAGTCTATTTTAAAAAAAATAAAAATAAAAAACGTGGCACTTTCTACCGCGGTTGTGGTAACAACCGCGGCATATGCTCTATTTTCTACCGCGGTTTTGGTAACAACCGCGACATATTCTCCTGCAGTTTTCTAAAATAGCAGGTCTGTTTTTGTGATATCCACATCACAAAAACAGACCTGCATATGAAATACATGTTCAAATTCAATTTCAACACATCAAACAGATGTTCAAATGTATTTTAACATCACATAAAGTACAAAGTGTAATAAAATACAATCTAATAAAATAGAATGTTTAAATCTAATAACTATGACTTATTATATAATCTAATGAAATATTTTGCAGCAGCTTTCCTCATGAATGATAGTGGCTTCTTAGGAACTGGTGTAGTAGTCTTAAACCTCTACACAAGACAATTGATATTAATTAGTGTATATGAATTCTAACTTTTGGAAAAAATCAAAGTTTGTTATAGTTAAATATTACTGTTTCCCAGCCTCTTTTGATATGGGAACGAACAATGTGGGTCATCCAATACATTACATAATAACCGCACTCATATGACCCATTTTGTCTGTTACACTACAATATATGATCACAATTGTAAATAGTTAGTGAAAAACATTAAAACAAAACAACTATAAGAAAGTATGGCTTTAGCATATGTCAAACCTTGAGAGAAATCCATGCAATTTTTTTACTGTTAACAATTGATCTCCCAACCATCATCATACTTGCTGGAATAGAACTATATATAAAAAAAAGTTTTTAGCATTCATTTATACAACAAAGAAAATCCAAATTGAGGTTCTTACCAATAAATTGCTTGTCTAAGATGTGTGGGAGGAGGCCTGTGTAACGAACAGAACCACAAAGCATAGCTCTCCTATATAGACATAATAAGAAGCTGCCAATGGCGTCTGAAATTCATAATAACTTAACTATTATATATTAAAATTACATATGGAACTTTATTATGTTAACAAAGTTCACTTACCCGGATATATAAGGCAAAAAATATATTTTCTTGCCGGTTGCAAAACTTCTTATCAGATTTGTGTTGATTTGATCAAAATCATTTGATTCATGAATGGATTAGGGATCAATGAATCCATAATCATCAGAGCGCCCCAACTTGTTACTGACCCCAGACATATACCTGAAATCAAAAATTAACTTTGATATAAGGATACTTGATATACAAATCAATTTTCTATATAAATAATTGCTCATAGACTTACATCATCCATAGTTGAATAATTGAAATATTCAACTCTTGTGTGCCCGACGCATGCTCTCTGACATCTTGGCTATGAAGGTATAATGGGACCTCAGAGCCTGTCCCAAATACATTAGCATCATATTCAACCTCCAAAGGCTTATCTTCAAGGATGTCAACAAGTAGATGCAATGAACCAAGAGGCTTATCTTCAGTTTGCGAGTCAGTCGGATAGTGCATTTATTCGCCGTGCCATATCCATGTTGTATAGCATCTTAGGAAACCATCACAGATAAGATGTTCTCTAATTTGGGTTGCGTTCAACTTTCTCCCATTCAAACAGTTCACACAAGGACATCTAAACTTCACTTCATCATCACTTCTCCCCTCATTACGTTGCGCAAATTGTATAAATTCCTCTACACTTCTCTCGTACTCAACACTAATACGTGGTAAATTAATCCAATTCGACCCATTCCTAAATATTACATAAAAAGATAAGCTACTAAAAATCAAACTTGCAATTTCATACATACCAACATTATAATTTCACCTAATGATTATTCAAACATTTTAAGGTTTAGGAATTCTTATAATTCTATAATTTCTATGTTTTCATATTTTAATAATTCTAATAATTATAACAATTCTAATAATAATTCTAATAATTCTAAATTACCAAAACAATATATTTTCTGTCTACATTACCAAACAACAGTAATTGTTATTATGCAAAAACAACGAACAAATCATGTTGAAAAAAATCAAAATGACGAAGGGCATCAAATACCTGGAATGGGCACGACGAGAAGGAATGGCGCGGCAATGGCACGACGTAAGAGGAATGGCAGCAGAAGTTCACGATCTCAGGGTAGAAAATGACGATTCTGATTGGTCAAAAATCTTCCCCAACGTCAAAAATGGCAAATGCACCGAACAAAATTGAGTTTAAACGGTGCAAAACGATATAGAATGGAAGAACAGTGTCGTCGTCGACGAAGAATGAAGCAATGCACAGGTCTGAAACTGTTTCGCGAAGAAGACGATATTGTTCGTGATTTTTATTTTTTTAACCTAAAGAGGGGAATATGCCGTGGTTCTTCACTTAACCGCGGTAATATAGGGGAATATGCCGCGGTTCTACACTCAACCGTGGCCTATTCTCCTGAAAAAAATAAGTCAAAATGGCATTTTTGATATTTTTTTCAAAGTATATACCGCGGTTCAGCGCCCAACCGCGGTCTTTTCCCTTAAATATTTAAAATTTATTCAGATTAGGGAATAGGCCGCGGTTGCTCTGGGAACCACAACCTATTCCCTAACGTTCTGAATCCCCCAACTGCCTTCCCAACTGCCTTTTGTGGAATGTCAGAAGGTAGCAGGGAGAATAGGCCGCAGTTTTGAGAGCAACCACGGCCTATTCCCCTGCTATTTAATTTTTTTCTGACATGGCGTCAAAGGCAGAAAGTTGACTGGGGTATAGGCCACGGTTCCCCTAAGAACCGCGGCCTATAAGTTCGAATTATTTTCAAAAATGTCACCGCGCACCATTGTGATAGACTTTTTAATTAAGGTTAACTTATAATTTAAATAATCATGTTTTAAATTTGAATTAATTGGATTTATGATTGATCTAATTTGGTAGATACTTTTGATTGGCCTTATACATAATTAAATGTTTTGTTGGGTGATTGTAGACTCAACGACTAGTCATCTGGATGGTCTAGTTCATAATTTAGTCTTATGTATAGGCATCCATTCGATTAGGTTCAAACTCAATGATCTTTTAGTCTAAATAGTTTGGTTGATTATTTGGTTTGATGTATAGCTGTCCAGTTTGTTAAGTGATCGTCTTAGATTAATGACTTTATTGTCTGTGATAATTGACTGTCTAAATTATAATTGATTACAGTACAACATATATTTCTTATTATTTTTAATTTATTCTCACATATAAAATTGCATTGATTTTAACGTCTTTCAATTTCTTACATAATTTAAACTTATAATACAAATGAAATAATATTTAAACTGAATTAAAAAAAATATAAAGATATGAGGCGACTTTTATAACCAACAAAAAGAACCCGATTAAAACTCAGATAAGAACTTCAGAATTGTTTTTATTTTTAATGAAGTCATTGGAATAAAATATTTATATAATTCTTAAATCTAACGTCACAATTACAGGAGCACAAAACAACTCATCTCAGATAAGAATCCAAAATAAAAATTACAATTTTCAAGATATAAAACCAATCTTCTCCTATTCTCCCCAATATTCTATCCACCCCAAAACTCATGTGTACATCAAACCAAAATTTGGATAAACATATATCAAATTTGCTTTATAGATGACAATGATATGAGGCAATATTTTGTTGTCTCTTAATATATATAGGATTTTTGGGTTAAAACCCACATATCAATGTGGCCTACCACATCTTTAAGTCAGATTAAATTAAAAAATATATATATAATTTTTTTATACAGACAAAAAGTAACATGTTTCAAATCAATTCCAAATATTAAATTATATTAAAAAGTAAAAATTTTAAATAATTTTCGATCTTTAAATATATTTAGATTGTAATTGTATTTTTTTTTGTGATATTCTATTGTATTTGAAATTTAAGGTAATTTTGGATTGAGTTTTATTTAAATTTTTAATTAAAAAAAATTATAATTTATTTGAAAATTGAAGAAAAAAAATTATAATTAAACAAATCAATTCATTTAAATTGTAACAAGAGTCAAATTTTTTAAACTTGTTAAAAAATATATAAAATTATATTAATAACTCACTAAACAAGAATGATAGATAAAACCGAACCGGATTAGATGACTGATTTTGATCGAAAAATATACACAAAATTGAACATAATTAAGGATTATAAAAAAAATGTGAAGAGGAGAAAAAGGGATGAGTGAAGAGTGAACTTAGTACGAATTTGGCACTCTATCCTTTACTGAATGCAAAAGGACACGTGAGACAATGTTTATTATAAAATGCCACGTGGCGAATGGTTATAAGGTTTGAGAGGTAGATGATTAGTTGTTGTGTTTGAAGGAAATGTAGACGCATTCCCATCTAGATTCACTTCTATGTGACAGATTCCTTTGTATATATTATCCTTCTATCTCTTGGGTTTCTCTTTATGAGAATAGACCCTCTTTCTCTCTCATCTTCATCATCTGTTTGAGATAGATGGAAGGAGTAATCAGTGTCTGCAAGAAAGGTTCAAAAGGAAAGAAAGATGACCTCTACCATGTTATTCATAAGGTTCCTTTTGGAGATACTCCTTATGTCAAAGCCAAGCATGCTCAGGTATCTATATCTATATATCTATATCTATATGTCTGTGTGATTTGTCCTCACATACATATATCATAAACTGCACCGTCTTTGTTCTTCTTGTTGCAACCTTAATTTTAGTGCTTAAATTAAGGTATTGTATTCTGTTGTTGGCGTTGTGAAATAGAAAAGGGTGTTTTAGTGTTTGACCACTGTATATGGCATCATGCTATTACAAGCTGTGTTCTGTTTGTTTCTCAAAATAATGTTTGAAAGTGTGGACGTGTAATGAAGTATTCATTTTGTTGACTTTTAGTTGAGGACTTGAGGGTTGATTAACATTTTTCCACCTTACTTTCTTCTACGTACATGGTAAAGAACTATAAGTCTCCTACATTAATTAATTATTTTTTTCTTCAAAGGTTTTAGATCTCTTAAATCTCACAGATTCTTTTTTGAGATATTCGTACGATCTCTTTTTCTTGTGGTGGTCAAACTTTGAAGGAGACATTTATATTATCATGCATTATGATTATCTCTTAATAATGAGAATAATATATGTGATTTGTAAGATAATGGTAGATAGTAAAGTTGATTTTGTACATGTGAGGTTAGTTGGTTGATAAGGACCCAGAAGCAGCAATAGTGTGGTTTTGGAAGGCAATAAATGTAGGAGATAAAGTAGACAGTGCCCTAAAGGACATGGCTGTTGTGATGAAACAATTGGATAGATCTGAAGAAGCAATCGAAGCCATCAAATCTTTCAGAGGCCTTTGTTCCAAACACTCACAAGAGTCACTTGATAATGTTCTTCTTGACCTTTACAAGGTTTTTTTAAACCTTAAACCTCAAATTTCTATATTTTTTTAAGGTCATAATCATGCTAAATCTAATTTTTCTTTTTCCTCAAAAACAGAAATGTGGAAAAATAGAGGAACAAATTGAATTGTTAAAGAGAAAGCTCAGACTTATCTACCTAGGAGAGGCCTTCAATGGAAGAACCACAAGAACTGCTCGCTCTCATGGCAAGAAGTTCCAAGTTTCCATCAAACAAGAAACTGCAAGACTATTGGTACTTCAATTATTATTATTTTTTATATATAATTACACAATTATTTGCTTAAATATTGCATCAAGAATTTTTTTCAACAGAATATGGCTAATCTAATTTAAGTTTTTATACTATACACAAGATAGTTTACCATTTCTTAGCTCTCCATATTTAAATTACTTATGCCACCTCTGAATCTGCTGTGAATTATCGTTGAAAGCATCGTTCTAAACCAAGACAAAACTCTTAAAAATACTTTATTTTTTTAACTTTTTCACGGGAAGAGGATTTTAATTGGGATCCTTAACCAAAAGAATAAACAATAACAAAAAAAAAAAGGTCAACTTATTTGATCTTATTTAGTAATCACAAGAAACATATCATTGAGTAAAAATTAAGATAATAATTGAATGGTATCATTTAGGCAATTAATCAAACCATTAATTAGCCATAGCAGACTCCAGTAGTCAATGCCAAAATTGGTTAAATACATTTTTCCCTTATTAATTTCTTTTAATAGGAGACTTTTTTTCTTTTTACTTTTATGTTGAAAAAAACAATTAACTGGTTTATATACTGTTAATATATGTGATAGTCATTTCTTAAAAATCAATTCTGCTATAGTTTTTTATTAGTTGACTATGTGAAGCTTTTGTTATAAAAATCAGACTTTGTTGTTTTTACCTTGGAATTAGATTATGATACATTGAAGGATGGGTGCAGGGAAACTTGGGCTGGGCCTACATGCAAAAGGAGAACTACATGATGGCTGAGGTTGTGTTCAAGAAAGCCCAAATGGTGGATGCTGATGCAAACAAGGCTTGCAATTTGGGCCTGTGCCTTATGAGACAATCTCGATATTCGGAAGCATACTCCATCCTAGAAGAGGTTTTAGAGGGAAAAGTTGGAGGGTGTGATGAGATAAAATCAAGGAAAAGGGCTGAGGAATTGCTTGAAGAGTTGAATGGAAATCTGCCAGAAGCTGAGATTTTGGGCTCATTGGGCCTTGATGATGAATTTGTGAAAGGGATTGATGAGATGCTAAATGCATGGAACACAAATAGACCAAGAAGGCTTCCAATCTTTGAGGAAATCTCTTCCTTTAGAGACCAATTGGCATGTTAATAAGTTGTCTTTTTCTTGTGTTGTGTATTATTGTTCATCTTAGGTTTAAGGTTTATAGGTTCTTGCAAATAGCCACCTCCTTTTCTTCTTCTCTCTTCTCTCTCTACCCTTTTTCTTCCTAAAATGGTGAGGGAAATAAAGATAAGCTTTGCTTCTATCTTCTAATTTAATAATAAAATAAATAAGAAATAATTGCTATATGTATAATATTTGGATTGGTTAAGTCCTGATATTTATTTTGTGAACTATTAATCTCTCTCAAGCAAAAAGGTGATTAATTTCAAGATAATGACATCCATCAATAAATATTTTTGTATTATGTATATGATACAAATTTCTGGAAATATCACATTAATTATGATATTTTAAAATTATAACATATAAATATGTTTAAATCTTATTTTATAAATTGTTTTTATGAAATTAAAATTTAAAACAAATTTTCTAATGAGAAGAACTATGTATCTTATGAAATAATTTTTAAGAGATAAATTTGCTTAATAATAATGTAATATTAATTATAAAGTAATAGATAAAATTATGTATCAGCCAAAAAATATTAATGATAAATTATAATTATGATATTTTTTTTATTTGTATTCATGTATAATATCTTATTTCTGGTTTTGACTAGAAACTCTACAATTCAAAGTTAATCTGGTAATTTTGTTATGTAGTTTCTTTTTTGTGTCCATTCCTTAAAATTTTCTTTCAATATTTTTATTATTTTTCTTTATACATATAATGATAATTGACTTCTACATTTTACTAAGGATAATAAGAATACTTACAATTTATAAAAAAGAATGATAATTAAAGTTGTTATCACTTTAATCATTTACTATTTTATTTATTATTAAAATAAGGAAAAGAGCCAAAGGGGATTAATTAAACAACGCACTTGTATTTGTATCAATTATTTTCGTTAACATTACTTTACTTAAAATGAAATTCATGACATTAAATTTAAAATTGAAGTCAACATATTTATTTCACCACAAGTTAATAACATTGACATTCTTTGAAGTATATAATTAAATATATATTTTAATATATACTAAAGGGTTCATATCTTAATCTTCTAAACAAGTAGAATATGCCTTTCTAAAGTAATATTCCGAGTTTGGATATTAGGAATAAAAAAACACAGTTAAAAGAAGGAACTTCGTTAAAATAATTAATTATATTGATACAGTTTATCACTAAAAGGAAATTTGATAAATATTTCACATCAATCATATAATTATAAAAACAAATCACTATATTTGTGTGTGTATTTTTCTTAAAGGGTATTTATAACCCAAATATTGTGACAATTGTATATAGTGATCTTAAGTCTATACCTAAGATAAACTAATTTAATATTAAGATTCTAAACTTGATTAAAAATATCTCCTAAATAAAGTTCTAATTAATAACAATAATTTAATATGCAAATATAGCAAACAAATAATTGACTTATCATATTCTCCTTTCAATAAGTTTGGCACTTTCAGTGAAATTTTTTTGTGTACCTATAACTCTATAAAAAGAAGTTTGAGAAAGTACAAATAAAACTTTCATCACAAATGTAAATATTGTTGTCACTCTGTGAGTGAGCTATCCACAATTAAAATGTACTGTGAAAAAAAATGGAATAATAAAGTCACAAACTATGACATGTAATATGGTTTAAGCATTTAATGAGAATTAAACTATATAAACTGTGATTTCCTGTGTTCAGCTTAATTACCGCAAATGGAAGGTAATAATTTATGGAGGAATTAATTTTAGAAGTTCCTGTCTTAATTTTTAAACGTCTTGATCATCAATTAACAAATTTGAATTCTCTTTGTAGTTATTTGGTGCTTTTTGTTTTATTATACTTTTAAAATATAATTTTGATATATTAATTTTTAATATATTCAAAATATTAAAATCAATATATATATATATATATAACAACAACAAAATAAAAATAATATTAAAAATTTAATAATTTGACGATCTAGAAAAAGGGACAAAGAATAATAGATATAGCTTTTTTTTTTTTTTATAATATTATGCTCAAATATTTTATTATTAGAATGTTGAATTATAAATAGTTTTCTAAGAATTGAGTTTTATTTTATAAAAAAAAATATTTTATTTTTTAAAAAATTTCTTTAGAACATTCTTTACTTTTTTTTTTTAGGTTTTTTCTAATCATTCATCTTTTTAACGATCATTCATCTTTTTAACGATAAGTTGAGTTATTATAAATACTCTTCATATTTGTCCGGTCAAAATTAAAAATAAAATAAATTCATTTTTGTTCTATTTTTAGAGGCATTTTAACATTTGAGGTATAATTGGTTGTGATGATTATGTATATGTCTTGGATATGCTTATATGTTGAATTTTAATCTTAGAATTAGTTGTTTGATTTGATGATCCAATATTTGTGTAGGTAGTTAGAAGATTTCGTGTGTTATAGAGCTTTAAGAGGATTCCTAAGAGAGGAAAGTGTGTTTTATAACAAATAAAGGGAATGGTGAATTTTGTTTACAATGATAACTTCACATGTTTGAAATGATTGGTCAAATTGATACTAGGTTTGTGATTTTGAGTTATTTGCACTAATGATAGTTGTGAATTTGTTTTGTGGCTTGACTGAACTTGTCTGAGGTTGTTTTATAAGTAATAATATTATGCATGTTTTCAATTGAAAATGAGTGAAAAACTTAGACAAGTTGGTCAAGAATGTTTGTTTAGTATAAAAAGAGGGTAAAAAGTAATAGATATAGTTTTTAAAATATGACGATAAATTATTTTGTTATTCAAATGATGAAACTATAAATACTTTTCTAATAATCAACTTTTATTTTATTAAAACACCACATCTGTTTAAAAACTTCCTTATCTACCTTGTCTTTAAGTTTCTAACCCAATTGTTCATCATTTTGACGATAAAAAATCACCAGTGGAGTCATCATAGAGAAGTCTTCATATTTGCCTAATCAGAATTGAAAATAAGGTAAGTTCAATTTTGCGATAAGAGGCAAACCGCCGGGCGGTGGACCCCTGACGCCGGGCGGTTTTGCAGCAAAGAGGCAACCCGTCGGGCGACATAAGTGTGATGCCGGGCGGTTGCCTGTTGGGCTTGGGCCTGTTTTTTGTTGCGCTCCTCAGCTATAAATAGCCCTATGGCGATTTCATTCTCATTCTTTTGACAGAAGAGGGCGGCCAGACCTACTTTTCACTCTCTGGAGAAGATTTCTTGGATGCTTTGGCTCCTTTTTATCCTATCTAGGATTTGCTCTTCCATTCTTTCATTATTTTCATCTTGGTTCACCATGACAATGGTGAACTAAACCCTTTTGTCGTTGGGGGAAACAATGTAATCTTTTGAAACTCTCTTTTATTGAAACTCTTGTTTATTTATATGATTCTCATATGCTTTTATTATCAATTATTGGGTTCTCATCTGTGCTTAAGGCTTTTATCGTTTAACTCATTCGATAACTGTTGTTTGTTTTTATTGATACGGGAACATACAATAATGTCATGAACTGGTGAGAAATTCCTTGATCAATGAAATACCACCTATGGATAGGGAGGTAGGACGGTCAATTGTTTTTGCTTCTGTTCGGTAATGTGTTGCTAGTTACTAGGGGAGGCTAGGGATAGCAAGCCGATAATTAGTAATAGACTCTTTTCGCTGAGGGATCAGGCTAAGGGTAGGCCAAGAAAGTTTGCATAACAATGAGATAACAAAGCAATTTAAACAAGAGGAGTTGATAAGAGAGGTAGGTAAGATGAAATTGTAAAACCCCCAACAACTCCACTCATCCATACTTTTTTTCGTCAATTGAATCAACGCATTGCATGTTTATTTTCTGTTCTTGCATCCACAACAATTAATCTTTTTCTTTACAAGTCTTATTATTTTAATTCACATGAACGATAAGGCCGTGAGTCCTTTGGGAGAGAACGATATTGGGTTGCACCAATTATATTACTTGGAACGATCTGGTACGCTTGCAAGTGAGTCAACAAATACAAGCAAAACAAATTATCCCTAAAGCTAAAGATGAAGTTCTATTAGTGACTAGTTTACCTGATAAAGCTGCCACGACGGTCAAGAAGAATAATAGTTGTTGCTTTCCAAATTTGAAGGAAGATTATGGAGATAAGGAAGAAAAAATCGTTCACCATGACTCTATGATGGAAAATTATGAACCCTACCTCGGCAAACCAGTGAAATTCAAGAACATGTTATGGGTTATCAAGGATATAAGGGCAAATGGAGTTCTTGAGATTGAGGCTCCTTACTCTAAGAGAGTTAAGTTGGTGACAAGAAAGATGCTGAGATTATGTTGGTGTCATGAAAGGAAGAAGCACACCAACATTTAAAATCAAACTTGAGCTTAACGGTGTCAAGCTAGTGACGTTAAAGAAGTGCTTGCTGGGAGGCAACCCATGTTTCTAAACTTATCTTTCTACTTTATTGTTGTCTTCATGATTGTTTTTAGAATAGGTGTGGATGTACTTGGTTTAAAACTTTATATTTGATGCAATGGGTTGATGATGATTTGTGTGTGATGAGTATGCTTGATGATGCTTTTATATTGATTGATGTTGAGATGATATATGAGATGCTATATACAAGTGGTTGTTCGCATTATGTGTGAACAGATGCATGATGTTATGATTGTGATTATGATGATGAGCAGGATGCGTATCTAAGAGATTTGGAACTTGGAATTAGCTTGTATGTGAGGTTTTGAACTCCAAAGTTTTTGATTGAATGATTGTTATACTTACAAAGCATGAATGACTTTGCCCAGGTTTCTATGATTAAATCACATGCTTGCTTGTGTCATATGATCAAGGCCATTTTTTATTATCCCTTTCTTAGCCAATGCATGAATTTATCCCAAATAAAAGAGAAAAATGTGTTCTACCCTTTTGAACCTTGATCCTTACACAGGATATGAAAACCTTTTTTTGAAAATCTTTACCCTAAGTTAAGTTGAGAATACTCGTATGGTATTGATAAAGGTTCAAGTTTGGGGTTGTTGGGAAATTTGAAAAAAAAAAATAGAATAATCATTGAGCTAAGTTTTGAGCAAGTATGAAAAGAAAAAAAAAAGAAAAAAAAAGAAAGAAAAGCTCAATGCAAAAGGGGAAATGTTGGGAATGAGTGAGATTGGTTATTTAAAGAGAGATTGTGCTTGAATGAGAAATTTATGAATGACTCTCTTAACTCAAGGATTTTGTGATCCAGAAAAACCAATATTCTTCTTAGCCCAGCCACATTACAAGCCATGGAAAGTCCTTGTGATGATAACTTGCTTGTGAGTATGATTTATTGTGGTTAAATTAAAGGCAAAGTTAATTTGTGTGACATTGTGAATGAGTCACCTCAATATACATTTCTGTGCTTGAGTGAAACACTTTTCTTGGTGAGGAGTAATTCCAGTTATACATGATTGCATATGTGTTTGGTTGATTGGTCATTCATGATAATAGCATCTGTTGTGTTGAGATTGTTGATAAGGGGAGCACTGGTTTAGCTAAACCTTATAATCTCACAATGTTTCTAGTTTTTTATGATGACAACACATTATTAATAACACATGTATTGATATGTGTTACATGTTCATTACTTTCATGTGTATAATTACTTGAGAACATGTTTGTGTTGATTCTGTCATTGTGTGCAAATTCACTGTGTACTACATGAGATAATATCTGTGATTGCATAACATTTGATTTGGAAAAGAAAAACCATGTGCACTTTTGTTGAACTTATATTGTGTGGCAAAACAACAGTTTTAAGTTGACTTCATTATGAAGCAAGTCAATTAAAACTCGTGTCTTTGCACAAACTTTTTCAAAGTGTGCTATGAACAGTTATGCAAAGAAAGTTTTTCAAAACTGCATTGAAGTGTAACTTAGTCAACTATGTGCGCAAGCCATTTGACTTAGTTAGATTTGTTTTGAAAATTTGTTAATGCTTATGAAGTATAATGGCTATATTTTGTATCTTTGACCAAGCATTAATTTTAGTCAACTGAATTAAATGTGTAATCAATTTAGTTGGTCTGATTATTGTTATCTGTTATAACTGTTATAACTGTCTGCATAAAGTCGACTGCATTAGTAGCACAATCGACTAGAGGAACGTCTGCTTTGTGATAAACTATATATAGACACGAGTTTGATTTCTGAAATAGACTTTTGTGATTTTAACGCTTTCATTGATTCTTTTCAGATTTGCATAATGTACTAAGCTCCAAGAAATCATCAAGAATACTATGGTGATCATTCTTTGATGGTTGCTTGAAGAGCAAGTGTTTGTGCTGAAAGATAGATTGATCATACTGCACATAGAGGTGTTTCTGATTCGTGATCAACTACTTCTCTCAATCTTTGGAAGATTGTGGTTGCCCTGTTGTGATTACAAGAAGAGGACGCGTTGCGTTCTAGGACTTTGAGGATTGTTCAAAGTGGTTAAAGACTGCAGGAGAGGGGATATCTTCTTGTTGTCTTTGTTTTGTATATGCCTATATTTTGGTTAGAGGGTTAGAGAGGTGTTTTATATTTTGACGTAGAGGTCTCTATAGAAAGCTTGTTGTAAAAACATTGACCATTATAGTGCATTTGCTTCTGGGTACAAGAAGGACACTGAATGTAGGCAGTTTGGCCGAACCAGTATAAAAACTGCATTTGAATCTTCTATCCCTGCACTTTTACATTTCAAGTCGACTTTATTTTTAACGTAGTCAACTATTTTCCGCTGCACTTGAATTATCTTTTTCCTTGTGTTTCAAGAAACTTTTGAAAGTTTACTCCTTTACGAAAAAGATTTTAAAAAGACTCTGATTTTTGTATTTCACCAATTCACCCCCCCCCTTCATGGTGTTGAAACTAAGCCATTCTATTTTCAACATGTTGAAAAGATTGTGATTATGTGAGCACCATACTGAGTTTAATTGAAGTAATGCATCTGTACATCTTGACTGATATCTTTAAGATGAGCTAAGAGTGATTACTTGTCTTGGAAGAAAGAGTTTTGAAGTGTGTTAATCCATTGTATTGATTGTTTGAAAACTGAGTTACATTTTGTTTTTCATGAGCACAAGCAAAGTTCTAAGTTTGGGGTTGTGATAACGGTTGAAAATACCGTTATTTTATACTTAATTTTGATATTAAAAACACCCTTTATGACTTAAAAACTAGCTTGAAATCATGCTTTTGGTTAAGTTATGAGAATAAGAGAGTTGAAGGTGGAATTATAGATTTTATGCTTGGTTTTCCTTGTTTTAACAGGAATTAAGATAATTTGGAAGAAGAGTTGAAGTATCAAGGAGTCAGAACTCAAAGAGCGAGCAATTAAGTGCCGCAGATACCGCCTGAGCGCCCTAAGTGGGGTGTTGAGTGCAGGCGACTGGGCTTGGGCTGTGTTTTCTGAGCTTTAAATGGTTTTGGACAACCTAGAGACAATATCTTTTGACAGAAAAGGTGTAGAGACACACCTTTCACCCCTCGGATGCGGAAGCTCCAATCTTCAACTTTTAGGGTTTTATCTTTCATTCTTTTCCATATTTCATCTAATTTCACCATGTCTATGGTGAACTAAACTTCAATTGTTGTTGGGGAAACGATGTAATCCTTTGAAACTCTCATGTATTGAATTGATTTATATTATAAATGCTTTACTTCATTAATTGTTAGGGTTTTTCCTCTATACTCTATGCTTGCTTTTTTTAACTCATTCAATGTCATGATTATTGATTTTGTCAATATGGACACATACGAGGAAATCTAGAACTGAGGAAACTCTCCCAAAAGCAGTATTACCTAGATATAGGGATATGAGGGTTGGTTGTCTTTAAGCTTCTGTGAAAATGTAATGCAAAATTAATTGCTAGGGATACAAGACATTGTGAACTAGTAATTAAGAATAGGCTTTCTTCACCGAGACATCGGTTTTAAAGTAAACTAAAAAGTGGCATTAACATTAATAAAGAATACGAATTCATAAATACATGAGAGTGGATAGGATAAGTCGGAAACCCCAACAACATAATCATTCCATATTTTATACATCAATCACTTATGCATTCTTATTGTCAATTGATCAACACTTGCATTCATATTTATTTTCTGCATTATAAACTCAATGATTTTGTTTTCAAGTCTTAATTAACCAAGAAACCACATGAATGTCTAGGTCGTGAGTCTCTAGGGAAAACGATACTTGGTCTTACTAATTATATTACTTGATATGATTCGGTACACTTGTCGGAGTCATAACACATGTCAACTTGAGTCACAGGGAAAACATAATCTAATTGTTGTAGGAAAAATGTAACATCTTAAGGGTACTACCCAATGATACTTGTTCTTAGCATGGAGTAAAAGCTACAGTAATGAGTTGCTTCTCAGTAAAAGATTTTCTAAAGTACAGTTATCTTAAATTCCTTAAGAGAATTTGTACATAAACAACTCTTAAAATTCATAAACTCCGATAGCGTGATGCTTGGCAACACAGAAGAACACTAATAAATAGTCTTATCTACTCTACACTAAAATTCTATAGATAAAATGGAAAAATCTAAATGTGAAGAAGTTTCACTCATATTATTTTTAAGATAGTTTTTACCTTATATAAATTACTTTTAGCTCATAAAAAGAATTATGTATTTTTTTTTTATGTTATGTTTTCATAATCAGAATAAACCAATGTATTTTGAACAATAGAAGATAAAAAACCTTGACTAAAAGGAATGAAAGTTCAAAAAGTGAAGAATCAGACTTCTTAACCTTAAGAACCCTTGCATACTTCACACTGATGTCATGTTAAAAAAAATCCTTAAGCTATCTAAGTTTTCATGTTCCATACTGAAACATTACCATGATTTTTCTTGTTCCGATAGTATTCCATATTGGGGATAAACTAACTTGGCCATTGAAACTTTGCTTTGTGTAATCGATGATAAGTATGTCATACCATATAATAGCTCCTACAATGTTGGAACACCTTCGAGTGAGTTCAATGGCATTAGTAGTGATGCATAAGCGGCAAAAATACCCTGTGATGTCGTTTCTCATAGTTAGGTGCCCTATTGTTTGCTTCAAACTCCTTAATATTACTATCAATTACCTATTGGCAAATATTAAAAAAACTACATAGATGAAAACAAGTATATTGCAATGCATACCGAAGAAAAGGAATCAGAAACGTGTATCTTCTTATACATTGTTTCACGAGGATTTGGCGGTGGAGGAGCACGTAGTAGTAGACCGACGATGCTGACAACGGTGGGTTTGCCGAAAATGGTAGCTTAAGGTTTAGATCTTGTGTTAAGCGCAAGATAGAAAGGGGCAGATGAGAAAGTTATTCCGAGGAGGCTGACACTGCCATTAGATGAGCCTCGCCAAAATCCTCACCGGTGTTTGAGGGCAATGAAGGGTGTAGAGGAAACTAAGGCAGTGAAGGATGAAGAGCAAACTGAGACAGTGAAAGGTCAAGGAAGAAGCTGAGGCATTAAGGGTTTCAGTCTTTTGGGTTTGTTGTGTTATAATTCTAGAAAGGAAGAACCTAAAAATTTGGAGAAAGAAAAAGTAAAATTTTAGGAGGGAATGCTTAAAAAAATGAGGGAAACGTGGAAAAAGTATTTTAATCTTTTAAGGTAACCAACCTCTTTAAAAAGAAATCAAAACCTCCGCTATTGTTGGCTTTCAAATAATTTATTAGAATCATTCCAGATAATGTCTATTTGAGGGGGGTTTTAATAACCTCCCCAAAATAATCCCCACTAAATACAACTTTTTTTGTAGTGTCAAAAGTGGAGCTCCACATGTGTAACCGTTGATCCTCCCTAATTAGGCCTATTGCTAAGGAGAAGGAGTCACTCTAACTCCTTGAGGTTGAGGGCCTAGAGTATGGCTTCTTCGTTTCTTCATGAATGGGCTTACTTCCAAAAGGTCCTTCTAGCTATGGCCTTTGGACTTTGCTTTCACTTTTCAACTTCTCCACCATATGTGCCTTTTCTATTAGAGTTAGGAATTCTCTAATACATAAAGGTTACGCCACTTTCTTTATTTCATGCTTTAATTTGTTCTCAAACGTCTAACACCTCTATGGCAAGGGTGTAAAAGTGAGCCAAATTTTTAAACTTCTCTGTGTACTCAACTACAATCATATCTCCTTGTACTGATGGTAAGAACTTTGTAAGACCCTAGGAAATGTGATAATTAAGGAAAAATTGTTACCAATAAGGAGTATTGGTAAAACCTGAAGAGTTGTTTTGATGATGCTGCAAGAAGTATTATTTGAAGAGAACATTAGATTTGTTTAAAAAAGCAACTTCTAGATTTTGAATGTAGTAGGAAATATTAAACCTTGTAATATTTACTGGAATAATCGATTATGGACAAGCTATAATCGATTATCACTTGCATTTTGTACTAGAATAATCGATTATCATGAAACAATAATCGATTATCACAAGTCTTACTTGAATAATCGATTATCACTTCATATAATCAATTATCCCTTTTTGAAAACCCTATAACAGACTTGAATAATCGATTATCACTTACAATAATCGATTATTCGTGGCAGTTGGGACCTGACCTTTGGCATTCAGTTCAATTGGCTACATATTTGGCTTCTGTAAAATTTAGAGGCAACGTTTTTGAACCGAGAAAGCTTTTTAGAACACTGTGTGTCAGAGGAACGTTCTTAGAAGCTTTGTTCATTGTTCCCTTGCTTGGTCTTGTGAAAGGAGTGGCTCGCGTATCGTGTGTCGATAGTCGGAGCAGACACTCTTCAAGTTAGCAAGGTGCTCTGCCTGGTCTTGCGAAAGGAGAAGCTCGCGAATCGTTGGTCGATTGCTGGAGCGGTTCTCTTCAAGTTGGTAGAGTGTTTTTCTTCATTTTATATTTTGTTCATTTGATTGTAATCTGTAAAATTGTTTTTAGTGGAACTTTTAATCACTGTTTATAGTGATTAACGACTGGACGTAGATTCTTCTGAATCGAACCAGTATAAAAATAACTTGTGTGATTTTTCTACTCCCTACACTTGTTTACTTTTGCTTGCACTCAAATTGTTTGATTAATTTTCTGAAAGAAAATTATTTTGCGAAAAAGGACCAACTTCGTTTTAATAGTGACCGAACACGATTATACGCTACTCTAAGTGTTTTTAATTCCGCTGCGCTATACTCTTCGAAAATTCCCCCCTCCGATACCATCAATTGGTATTAGAGCTTGCTTTGATAGTTTTCCAAAATATTTGCGAAAATGGCCGGTCACAATCAAAACCTTGTATATGCTGAAGGTGCTTCCATTGACAGACCTCCACTTTTTACTGGAGATAACTATGCCTTTTGGAAAGTTAGAATGGAAATTTTTATGGGTTCTGTTGATAGAGGCATCTGGGAAGCTGTACAAAATGGTCCTTATATTCCAAAAGTTACAGTTGATGGTGTAGAAGTAGAAAAATCATATTTTGATTGCACTGATGAGGAAAATAGAAGAGCCCAATTTGATTTTAAGGCTAGAAATATAATCTTATCTGCACTAACCCCTAATGAATTCTCCAAAGTTTCTGTTTATAAAAGTGCACAAGAAATGTGGAAATTTTTAAGACTCACTTATAATGAAGTCATAGATGTGGATAGGCTAACAGTGTCTGACTCAAGCTCTACATCAAGCTCAAGCGATTTTAATGAGCAAGTAAATTTATGCTTAATGGTCAACGATGTTTTATTTGAAAGAAAAATCTTGAAGAAAAAGAAGGAGAACAATCAAGGCTCTGCATCAAGCTTTAAATGTTATGGATGTGGTGAAAGAGGCCATGTGAAAGTTGATTGTTCAAGCAACAAAAGAAGTAAAGGAAGAAAAACAAAGAAATCTCACAAAAAGAAGAAGGCATACATAGCTTGCGAACATAATGCATCAAACACTTGTAGTTCAAGTGATTCTGTTGAAGAAGCAAACATATGTTTGACGGTTGCTACTGATGACATTACAAGCCAAGTAAGTGGCTCTAGCCTTGACACTAGTGAGTTTGATTTACAAAAATCTTTTCTTGAATTGTTAAATGAATCTGAGAAATTAGATGCGGATCATAAAAAGCTTAAGAAAGAGCACAATGAATTGAAATTGAAATATGACAAATTGCTTGATGATGAAGTTGTTTTAAGAAACAAAATTAGTACTTTAGAAACAAAATTGTCTGATGCAAATGCTACTTGTGAACCTGTTGAGTGTTTGTCTTGTAAGAGTCATATGTTTGATATTGACATACTTGAAAACTTACTTGCAAAGGCAACCAAGAATATTTCACATGCTAAGACAAACTTTAATAAAGGCAATGTTAAAAATAGAAACATGTATCAAAATTATAAGTCCAAAGTAAGAAAAACTCTTAGAGTTTGGGTTGAAAAAGGGATTTTTGTTAAAAATAAAGTGAGTAATGTGTGTTGTTTTTACTGTATGAAGCATGGTCACACGTCAAACAAATGCAACATTAAACATTTTGGGGTTCCAAATAGAAAATATGCTTGGGTTCCTGTCATAAAGTAATATGTGTCTAACCTTAAGGACCCAAATAAGATTATGGGTACCAAAAGTACTATTGCTCTGTTTTCAGAATAAGTTTTCAAAAGGAGAAGAGAATTTTTATGATGTTCTGATTTTGGAACTGATGCTCCAAGCCAGGAAGTAATTTCATCAAGTGATGTCAAAAACCTTGGTTCAAGCACCAAGTGGCTCAGCTAAGTAGTATTTAAACTTTGCTGTTGCACTTTGTTTTGCTTAATCTTCCATTATGAGATTACTGTTGAATTCATTTCTGTTTGGGCAAATAATATGTACATCATTGTTTCATTATTTCAATGGTGTGTTCCTGTCTGCCTGCACATTTTAATCAATGAAATTAATCTATTTGAGACATTCATGTGCATTGTATTTTAGTGTCTTGCTATTAATTGTCAAATTGAATCTGTATTTAACTGGCTCAGTATTCAATTTCATGAGTACTTTAAAGTTAGCCTTGGTATATTTTTTTATCAAGCAACAAAAGCAATGAAAAATTAATTTGAATGAGCTAGTTGACAGTTTCTATCTGCATTTCTGGATGATTAAGACGATTGATGATTAAATTGACAATTCTGTCTCGAAGCTATTTCTGTGAAGATTTTTTTTCAAATCCATACCATATGAGATATGTTTATACACATTGAGAGCTTGGATACAATAAATTAACTGATCAAATTTGCATAATTGTGCTGTAAATTATTTGGTTTAAAAGATTATTGAAAGATAAAATCTAAATCAGCTTTTGTGTTAAATTTTGGTGTGAAAATCACAAAGGAATAGTCTCTTAAAAGAAGTTAGGCAAAACTGCAATTCATTGGTTGAGTCAATTTTTTTTAAGAAAAAATTGGTTTACCACTAGTTAAATGTTGAAGATCTAGTAATAATTTCCTAGTGTCTTATTCAAGTTTTCTAAATTGTTTTTGAGACCAATTAGGTGTCCAGAAATTGTTTGATTCAAAAGAAACTTCTAAATCCTTCTAAAAGGCTGAAAGAACAGCAAAAGCTTAAATCTGAAAACTCTTACACCCAAATTTGACTATTTTTTTAAATGTCTTATAGCTTCTTGTTTGTCAATTTACAGTTGTCTTAGTTTGTCTCAAATTTCTAATTGCTTAGCCTAACAAATCTTGTTTGAGATTTTTTTACTCTGGTTTCTGAAACTTGAAAGAAAGATTTGTGTGTTTTAAGTTTCTTAAGAAAAGCCTGAAGTAGTTGACAAAGTTGGAGGATAAAATTCTTTGGACCAAGATAAACAATTTTATTGAATTAAATTTGATTACTGCATATTGTTTGAATCGATGTATATGTTGTTTTGATATGCACAACTGAATTCATGGGATTCAACAGATTGGGATATGAAAGTGCATGAATCATAGTTGTTGTTTGGGAAGTCATAAATGAAAAAGGACGGTTGATTTCAATGAATTAATTAGTTCTAATAAAAGTTTAATTTGATTTGCTGAGAATCATTGAAACTTGTTTGGAATTGCAAATACAAATCTGAACTGGCTTGCAAGCATCTCTCCATTGTTTTGGACTGACCATATCTTAAAATATTTTTCATAATCTGTTTGTGAGTTCAAGAGAAATTTTTCGTTTGACATCTTATGACATGATCTTGTGATACCTGGTACTCATTTGAGGGGGAGATATATAAGGTTGTTAGATATCTGGTTATTCATCTATACTTTGGTATTTCATCTTGTATTTGCCTCTCATTCTATAAAAGTTCAAATTTTATAATTTCATCTCTCTTTTGATGAGGGTGAGAGCCATTTAAGGGAATATCTTCACCCTATGATCTTAGAAGACATTTTATGAATGATAGATGTGTTTTAGGTTGAAAATTTGGCCCAAATATCTGTTATTTTCGGAAATTAACGTCAATAATCGATTACCAAAGGGTCATAATCGATTATCTCAGCCTAAAAATTTAGATTTTGATAATTTTGAACACAAATAATCGATTATTTAAAGTAATAATCGATTATCAGCGTTAAAAAAAAAACTTTTTAAAATTTTTTTTTTGGTCTATTTTTATTTTAAAAGGGGATTATTACATTTAGGAGGAGTACTTTTAAAAGGACTTAAATTTTTTTAAGTTACTTATTTTATGAGGAGCATAAACTTTAGATTTTTTTAAAAAAAGAGGGGGTGAAACTTTTGATTAAGAAATTTTGTGATAACTGGAAGATATGAGTCCTGTCCAGAAAGCTAACTTTGATCAAATTTATTAGTGGCAGCAAGCTCATGAAGATTATATGGTTGATCAATTCCTTGAGCTTGATGTTCGCCTATCTAACATTGAGAGTCATCTCAATATCCCACCTACTGAAAGATCCCCTATTCCTGAATTATAGGGTTTAGGCCACTAAGATTGTTTGTTGTGTTATTTTCTTTGTGTTATTTAGTATTGATCTTTATGAATTTCATGTAATTCCTTTCTGTTCTTAATGTAATGAGCTTTTATGTCAATTGAAAGTTAGCTTGTATGTGTTGCAGGTAAACCAGAGTTGCTTTTAAAAGTGAATTTTTGATCATCACCAAAAAAGGGGGAGATTGTTACCAATAAGGAGTATTGGTAAAACCTGAAGAGTTGTTTTGATGATGCTGCAAGAAGTATTATTTGAAGAGAACATTAGATTTGTTTAAAAAAGCAACTTGTAGATTTTGAATGAAGTAGGAAATATTAAACCTTGTAATTTTTATTGGAATAATCGATTATGGAAAGGCTATAATCGATTATCACTTGCATTTTGTACTAGAATAATCGATTATCATGAAGCAATAATCGATCATCACAAGTCTTACTTGAATAATCGATTATCACTTTTTGAAAACCTTGTAACAGACTTGAATAATCGTTTATCACTTACAATAATCGATTATTCCTGGCAGTTGGGACCTGACCTTTGGCATTCAGTTCAATTGGCTATATATTTGGCTTCTGTAAAATTCAGAGGCAACGTTTTTGAACTGAGAAAGCTTTTTAGAACATTATGTGTCAGAGGAACGTTCTTAGAAGCTTTGTTCATTGTTCCCTTGCTTGCTCTTGTGAAAGAAGTGGCTCGCGTATCGTGTGTCGATAGTCGGAGCAAACACTCTTCAAGTTAGCAAGGTGCTCTGCCTGGTCTTGTGAAAGGAGAAGCTCGCGAATCGTTGGTCGATTGCCGGAGCAGTTCTCTTCAAGTTGGTAGAGTGTTTTTCTTCGTTTTTTATTTTGTTCATTTGATTGTAATCTGTAAAATTGTTTTTAGTGGAATTGTTAATCACTGTTTATAGTGATTAACGACTGGACGTAGATTCTTCTGAATCGAACCAGTATAAAAACTACTTGTGTGATTTTTCTACTCCCTGCACTTGTTTACTTTTGCCTGCACTCAAATTATTTGATTAATTTTCTGAAAGAAAATTATTTTCCGAAAAAGGACCAACTTCGTTTTAACAATGACCGAACACGATTATACGTTACTCTAAGTGTTTTTAATTCCGCTGCGCTATACTCTTCGAAAATTCCCCCCTCCGATACCATAAAAAATGTGGTTATGATACTTAGACATTTTTGTTTGGTGATTAGTGTTTGATGATTAGATGCTTTCTAGAATTATAATTATTATGTTTATTATTTAATGTTATTATTGATTAAGTGGAACATATGATTGGTATGTTGTTATTTGGATTATTTATATGGTTTGTTGTTACTAATATGATGAGC